>JADANP010000004.1:0-1200000 GCA_017165645.1 Fusarium sacchari
AGTCCAAGCTCCAGCCTCAGGCTAAGGCCCTGGCTCCAGCTCCCATTTTGCGACTCCGCTTCCTAGCCAAACTCTTCTCCCTATCAACTTCTCCCCAGACGATTCTCAGTTCAGTTTCGGTGACCGAGACCCGTCCGGCTCATAAACAGTGAGCCCGATCCGGGACTAGCTGTCTTCAGCTGCGCGCCGGCCGTCATGGCTCTTTCTGCCAATGCAAAAGATGCCCTTAATTTGGATCCGAGCAGCAAGAATGTCTCTGCCAAAAGCAAACCCGGCCGTAACACAAGCAAGCAACAAGTGAGACACCGTGCGTCTGTCGCCTGTGCATCATGTCGCGACAGAAGAATACGATGCGTGGTTCCCAATAATCATGCCGAATGCACCGCTTGTGCAAAGTCAGGCTCAGAGTGCATCATTAAAAATGATGATGAGCGTAGACGGTGAGCCCATGTCTTTCAGCTCCATCATGAGCCCCGGCTAATGAATTCTCCAAGCCCTATATCTAAAGCATACATGTCCTCTCTATCAGACAGAATATCAATGCTTGAAGGCTTGCTTTTAGAAAAGGGTGTGGTACCGCCTCCGGCGACTCATCCTCCCAAAACAAGGCACGATCAAGACGCAGTAGCCCCTACAGCGGGCAATACTGACCCATCTCCGCAATCTGACTCCAAGTCTCCGGGGAGTGAGGACCACTCTCTAACGGACTATCAGAACGACGATTTCACGACGCGCGAGAATGAAGTTGCGACGACAAATTCGCGCGATGCCCAGCAAGTGTACTCTCATCCTAATGAAGATTCGCCATTTCGCATTCTGGATCCCAAGCAAGAGGATATAATCCATCGACTTTTATCGACCAAGGGCAACCTGTCATTCGACCAAATCTCTGGAAGGCTGCGCTTCTTTGGTCCCACAGCCAACAGCCATGTTTATGCTGAATCGACGAGTCTATCATATGCGCATGAACCACCGGAACAAATCCGAAGAGCAGAGAAGATCATTCAATCTCTGAGCTCGGAGACACACGACTATCTTGTGGATGGTTTCTTCCACTACTATAATTCTGTCATTCAAATTATTGATCGAGATGCTTTCGAAGCTGACCGAATGTCGAAGTCTTCAAAGTTTTACTCTCATTTTCTCCACATCACAGTCTTGGCCATGGGGTATCGTGTGGCTGATATGGACCGAGATGATATGCGCAAGATTACACTGAGTCCACGAGAAAGTTCTCTTCATAGAGAGGCCAAGCACATGCTTGACATCGAGCTCGAGCGCCCTGGCGGTATCCCCAGTGTTCAGGCGTTGTTGTTGCTTGGAGATCTTGAATGCGGTGTCGGTAGAGATAATACCGGCTGGATGTACTCCGGTAAGCTTTGATTGATGTTCATGTTTTTTGAATTCTTTTCCGGCTAACTGTGTCTAGGAATGGCAAATCGCCTTGCTTTTGATATTGGCCTCCACTTAGATTGCACCAGCAGCATGTCCGAACAAGACACAAAAATTCGAAATATGGTCATGCAGGCATGTGTGATCTATGACAGGTATTGGGGGTTGTTTCTGGGTAGGCCATTGGCTATCAAAAGCCAGGACGTCGACCTTTTATCAAACCGATTTTCCCAGCTTGCTTCTTTCGGGCTCGATGCTCCCAAGATGGATTTGACAACTGAAATTTACGAGCAGCTCATTGAGTTGATGGAATTGGCCGGACGAATCGTCGAAATACGTGATCTGAGCAACTCCAGTAAAGTGGCGGGACAGACCGGCGCATTTGCGATTGATGAAGCCGAGGAAAACAGATATCTACAGGTCATTAATCTCGACAGGCAACTTCAAAATTGGTATAGGCGATTGCCCGACCGCATGGCGTGGAAGCCGAGCAATGTCAAGACAGCTCCTTACAGCTTCTTCCTGTTACATCAGCAATATCATGTAACTATGATTTTACTGCATCGACCATGGGCCAAATATGGCTCAATTCCTGGCGACAGTTCGAGCACGGGATCGCATCCAAGTCCTGAAAGCGACAGAAAGGCAAATTCTGAAAGCCCCGGGCATCACTTCACTGCTGAGGATTCATCCATGTCTACCGATGACCGTCAACGCGAAGTCCATGGGAGCCGCACATCGCTGGCCCGCAGTATATGTACTCAGCAAGCGATTCGCGTGTCTCGAATATTCTGGCAGCATCGTCAAAGATTCGACGGACAAAAGATTTTTATTACGGGAATGCAGCATGCTGGTACTGCATCAATAGCGTTGATTGCTGCACTTGCCTACCAGCGCAATGAGCCAAATCGCCAGACATATATCGGCTATCTTGAAATTCTATCTGATGCTGTTGGCGACATGAGCGCAACATACCATCCGGCCAGCAGGATGGATGACTTGCTCAAGGCTGTACTCGAGCAGATTCGTAGCAGCATGACTGACGTTTCACGGTCGCGCAGCGGCAGCGCAGGGCAGCAGGCCATTAGTATTGGTGCCAGTAGTGCGAGGAGCGGCGCCTCTCATGACGGCATTACATCAGTTCCTGTTGTTCCTGTCAGGCGAGAAGCCGATACTGACTTCAATCAGCCTCTTAAGAAAAGGCGTCCTTCAGTTCACCGACAAACCTCTGACTACGCCTCATCAAAGCCGTCATACATCGGTATAACCTCGCAACCGGGACCAGCTCTATCTCTGCCGTATGGCCAACAAAGCCAATCACCGCTTGACCCAACCGTTTTCCCCATAAATTTGCACAGCCAGCCGGAACAACTTGGCCTAACGATGGTGGGGGCGAATGCGGTCAATATGCATCATCCCGAACTTGCTACAGGCCACATGGTCGGCACACTCAATGCTACGAACCTTGGTAACCACCCACTACATGACAACTGGGGCCTGCCCAACATGCAGCCTTCTTTCTCACAAGGTCAATTTCATGGGGCCATAGACTGGTCTGCTGGAACTGCTGGTCTCAGTGCCAGTTCGGTATTGAATCAGAGTGCTGCTATGTCGACTGGTATCATGTCAGGAATGGCTGCTTTCAGCTCAGCGAAGGAGCCCCCGAAGTTTGGGGGTGGTGAGGGTGGTATGCATGAATCCTCATCCAGTAAGCTTCCTCATATCGGTACAAACTGGACGAGTACCAACGTCGGGCCTGTAGATTCAGGAAGGATGCAGGAATACGGCCCAAATCTGGGCAAGGCGACACGTCTGAATGACGGGAACAACGATGAGCAGAGAAATTACTCTCTTGACTTTTTTAATTTTGGTTAGGTGCTATTGCTGCGTTACCGTCTCTTCTGCAAGGTGTTCAAGGACGTTCATGCCTGGTCTGTTCTGTTGTGTTGTTTTGGATATGCAAAGTTGATTTTGCTACTTTTATTGTTATGGTATACGAACAAGTCTGTATCTCTATGAAATTGTACATTAAAGTTATGTGTCATGAAAACACTTCTGCATCCGTCCAAGTGAAAACGCTCGGTCTGGGCTTTTGCCAAATTAGCAAAGTGTTTCCCCGGTTCCTTCACTTGCTTCCTTTATTCAGACAGTCAAGGCACCATATCATATTTAGAGTCTAGGTTGATATGTATGTATGATTCAGATGATTCAATTCCAGTAAGCAGGTATTTGTTGAACCTAGATCTTGGTCTAGCGACTGCCAGGCTAGGGGCGTCTAGTTACTGGTAAACCCCCCATCACAGATCATACTGGCACCTTGCATGTAACTATTCATGGGAGAAGCCAACAGGACTATGGCATCTGCTACCTCCTCCATAGTGGCGAGGCGCTTCAAAGGAGTTCTTGACAAGTCCACTGCGAGTGGTGAGTCTGAATCACGACTCATAATACGTGTTAATAGAGGTGTCTCGACATAACCTGGGCAGATGGCATTTATACGGATGCCTAAAGGCCCGTACGAGTTTGCGTCAGCCTTGGTCAAGCCAATGATGCCTAGCGGTATATCAGTGCTTGAATGGACTGTGGCCGGCAGAGATATTGCATAACGTACCATGCTTGGCGGTTGTATATGCAGTATGGTCTTGGTTGTTTGGTGCCACAACAGCAAACATGCTTCCCACGTTGATGATCCTTCCGCGGCCAACCCGAGGTCCCAAATCTCTATGAGAGTATTTAGCTCTTCACTCATTTCGATTCATTATACCTTGGTAGACGTACTCTTGGTTTACCATGACATTCAGCTCTTCTTTCTGGCATCGATACACACCCTGCAAATTCACATTGAGAATCCCGAGCCATTCATCGTCTTCCAACTCATGCGTCTTTCGTCCACTGCCACTGATACCGGCGTTGTTCACAGCAATATCTAGACGACCAAACTCGCCGATTGTCTTGGCAATGCCTTCCTTGACCTGTGCAGAGTCACGCACATCGAGATGCACCGGTAGAATATGAACACGGGGAAACTGTTTCTTCAAAGATCCGGCGGATATCTCTAGTGCGCCTTGGTTGATGTCGGCCAATGCTAGCTTTGTGACTCCATGCTGGGCAAAGGCGATGGCGATCCGTTGTCCAATACCTTATGACGATCATATCAGCAACGGGGACTCTAACAAGACACTAAACGAGTAGCTTCGAGTCTGTTTCGGTCACGCCACGCCACGGCGCACAGTGAAATGCGGGGCGATCGATTGTAATGAGGCAAATAGCGGGACGTACCGGAGGCTGCGCCTGTGATGAAGGCGGACCCACGAAGCAAGACGGTCATTACAGTATGATGGAGTTTGATGTGGTGTTGAATACAAGTGTCTTGATTCGCAGAAGGCGCCACTATAGAAAGAAGGTGGAAGCAAGCTGGCCTTATCTCACCACTTGACTTCGTCTTTAAGCGCCACGGCCACGATATCTCGGAAAAGGTGTCGGCCCATGGCACTTTTGATAACACTGTTCGTGGACCAGGGTATCCACAAAGACTTGGCTGGGGTCGATTGTTAGATTGAGGCTATCGAGCCAGGATGTGTCGCACCAAGGTTCCACTCATCACGACATGCTTTGAGCCTCATGAACAGCATAGAGACCGTGCAGTGTCTCACAGACATGTTTTTAACAGGAGATACAGAGTCCGAAGACTGATGCATAGTGAATGTGTCGTAAGGGTACCGGTAATGTCGACCCGTGAAGCCACTTCTTATCACTATCAGTACAATTGGCACGATATGGGCAGGTACCGTCGTATCGGGTCGCCGTGGTCTTATATGTATTGTGACAATCTCTCTCGGGCCTTTCTGTGACATCAAGTAGTATTATATGGTACGAGGAAACGACGTGATGGTGGTCGTCAGGTAAAGTTTGCATGCAGAGTGTCAGCTGGGTCTACCTACAAACAGGACACCAGGCGCGTGAAGGCAGCGGTCCATTGATTGTGAAAAGTACGAAGACACTAATCCAGGCGTAAGGGGTTGCTATAGCTGCGGTATTAAATCCTAGCATGGTAAAAGATGAAATGCTATTTGGGGCAGTCTCAAGACAGAAGATTGGAACTCATCCCGACAATACAATGAGATCAAGCAAGCGGAAGGTGATCGAGACCTAAGTGAACTTCACACAACTTGAGCCACGCGAAGTGTCACCAAGGCAAAAGTCACCGTGAGTTGAAAAGAGTACATGTGAAGATAAGATAATGTAATTCATGAATGGGCTTTCGTGAACGACGTGTCATCTACCCGGGGTATGCTAATGATAATGTACAAATGAAAGACCCGCGGGGTAAAGGCTGGTCGCAGACAGACGAAATATGTTCTTAAGGCTTGTTCTCGCCATTGAATCGAGCAATACCACTTCGGATACCCTTGTCGACTGACTTGGCCATCTTTTCGAGGGGAAGACGGTCCTCAACACGTTGGACCATTCTGGACACAGGAGGCTCAATGCGTTGGACGCCCTTCTCCATGGGAGGAATGAAGTAGCTGACGTTCCTCTCCCATCGTGGAGCCCACTTGTTGGTCTGGTTGGATAAACGCTCCTCAGCCCCAGGCATGACAAGATAGAGAGGCGTCAAGACGCCAACACCGGCCGCACCCATGCAGAAGATCTCCGAGGGCTTGGCGGCGGGGAGCTTGGGAACGCGAACAGGCATGTTATTTATTTGTGGTGGAGGGAGGTCAGATGTCTAATACTGAGTGTCAGGTAGAGCTTGGTGGTACTTTGAGGGGATTACTAACTGCTAGTTGATCCAATCGACGTGTTCGACCGGATTTGATGGTATCGTAAGACGAGTGTGAGAAGTGTGTTAGAGTTGCCGGGAGGATGTGGAGGCGGTATCAGTAATGTTGGATGAGAATGGGTGTTTGCAGAATTTAATTGATTGGGATGAAAAAGGCAGAGAAGAGACACAAGCAGGAAACGGCTGCTGACTCTATTATATACGTGCAACCATGACTGAATGCCTGCTTGTTGTATACAAGATCGAGCGGGGTAACAGCGCTTGGATGATCAACCTGCGTGGTAGGGAGACTGCGACATGCAGACGAGTACAAGCAAACGACCATGCTAAGGGGTCTGAGAACCGACGGGGTGATACTTGTCGGTGTAGGCATAAATCGCTATACGTGGCGGTACATAGTAAGACAAATACTGTGCTGACCGACAAGGTTACACTTGAATGCGGATGGCTTGTAATCTCCCCCCAACCTCAAACTCTCATGCAGGCCGAGACAAATGATGATTCGCCGCTCCTTAGGCCAATGCCCTCCATTACGTCGAGCCTCGACCCTCGTGACTTAATAGCTCGTTGCCCACGGTTGGTCAAGGCGGTTCTGAAAACAGTCAAGTACCTGCCGCGAGGCGCAGGTCAGGGATACGTGCGACAAGGGGGAAACTCCCATGTGAAGGTTGCCACGCCATTGAACGCCTCAGAGGTCATTGTCGCTAGACGCGGGGAAGAGCAGGGGGCGATCCATGAGATTGAGGTCGTGTCGTGGTGCCGGACGGCCGCTTCGAGTCGAAATTCAGCCGTTCCAAGGGAGATGGTGGCTTGTTGGTTTGGTTGTCTTGGTAGCTTGGGTAGCAAAGATGTGCGGTGTCATCCCGGATTGGAAGAGAAGGCGGCAAGCACTTCTCGAAATTCATCTGGAAAGTCTCGTGTTTCGACCAGACTTCAAAAATGATCAAACATAGTACCTCGCTGTGAAGATTGGGCTTCTTGACCCAGAGCAATGACTACATCTACAGGCAAATGTGAGTATGTGGTTTTGCGGGGAGGCAAATCGAATGAAATTAAATCAAAGAAGCTGGAGCCGAGACTGGGCGACTGAAACTCCATGGCCCCGCCAGTAAACGCAAGCAGGAAGTGGCATGTTTTCTCCTCAGTCAAATCAACAAATGTGACCCTGCTTCGTTTCGTGTGCTGCGTAAAATGCAAGTGTCAGCCCAGTATTCAAGAAGGATTGATCAAGAGGAACAAGAATCTGATGTTCAGTGCATCATAGCCATGAAGTGCATAACAACGCGCAGCTTTATCGTCTCAATTTCAATAGTCTTCCACCTGGGGTACCTCATACACCAAAAACAACAATGTGCGGCACAGTTACTGAAAACAGAGGGCAGATGCAGGAGCCAGAGAGGGGAACGATGCGTTTGGCCGCCCGCTCCTGTTGCTCGTCTATGCAGGATGACTTATCGGTGACATTCCTCGCAAGTACTTCTGTTATGGATTTCAAACTCTCTGTCCCCCCTACAACTTACAGCGATTCATTACACTCTTACAAGTCGTGTGCCGTCCATTAATCAGTGGCGCTAGCACGCAGAGGGTCCTTAGGCACCCTAAAACGTCTCCACTAAGTCCGCTAAAGCCCCGCTTCCCCAGATTCGCGGCACTTAGGAACAGCGCCCCCAAGCTCTCACCCCCGCTTCCAGAGACCCACTGCTGGGCTTTAGCCAACATTACTTACCACCGAATAATTTAGATGCCAGTTCTTTACAGGTAGATAGGGACAAGCCAGTATAACCTGTAAAGTCTACCAGGGGACAAAAAAAGAAAAGGTAAAGTGCTAACTTGTTGTCAAGATTGGGATTCGAACCCAAGAATCTTTCGATACTGCAGATTGTTCCAGGTAACCAGGAAAGAGAATATCTTGAATGCAGCGCCTTAGACCACTCGGCCATCTTGACTAACTTAATGTATATGCCACGGCAAACAGCTTAGATCATCGATCCATACATACATACTGGAAAAGGAAAAAATATAAATATTGTCAAGATTGGGATTCGAACCCAAGAATCTTTCGATACTGCAGTATTTCCTAGTTGACTAGATAAGACAGCGTCTTGAATGCAGCGCCTTAGACCACTCGGCCATCTTGACTTTCCTTAATAGGTAATTAATATAACAGGCCTGATTCTTCCATTATACACCAAGCTCTGACTAGAAGGAATCTAATATATTTTCTGGCCTCATTTAACTCTTCACCTCATCAAAGCCAAGTACTTTTTACTATTGTCTATCTTATGACCGCACAGTTCTCCTGTAACTGCAAGTTACTGGGATATTCTCTACCTTGTTTGCAAATGGCACAATAACATGGAGTCCGCGCCAACACCATTAAGTATTATGGTCAGTTATTTTCTTTAAAGAGAAGGTCAGTTAGCTTTTCTGGGGGAGCTTTACAATCGCACAAGGAGATAAAATGTTTCATGTAGAGACTACTACATGTTCTCTTTGGCAGATAGGCTTGTACCTCAGCAGCTTCTAACGACCCAACTGTACGTGGCAACAGATATTGGTGAACTAACGACTGGTCGACTCTTTTTTTTTGGTTTTGTGGAGGGAATGACTGAGTCGAAACCGCCATGCGCGACTGGCTCAATCATCCAAAGCGAATTGGCGACCAGCTAGCAAAGGACATCAAAATCCAGCGATGCACAAAATTATCTCTGAGGCTTGAAGCTGGCTCCGCTGTGTACTTTAGAACTTGGCCGATGAGAAGCCAGACACTTTCACCAAATAATCGAGGAGACTCGAATACACGGGCAGGAGAACAGCATACAAAACTAGATACTTTTTCGGGCTAGTGGCAGCTTGGTTGGAAGTGTGCTGCCTCAATGGTTGAATTAGAGACGGGCGTCTGCGATGCCTATATCACGTCTCTGGTGAATCTCTTCAGCTTTAATCAACTCTTCAACTAGCCATAGGTAACTCCCAAGAAAAAGCAACGGTCAAGGGTATGAGTCTCTGAAATATCGTCACTGTGCTCACTAGCATAACTCTAGGAGCTGTTTGATAGTTGGCTGAAGCAATTCATCCTTTGTTGTCGTTATTCTTGGACAGTATGTCTACGCTTGGGTGTGCCAACCATCTGGCGGTAAATCCACCTAAGTCGTTTGTTTGTGAGACTTCTAAGAATGAAATTGCTAAGGTCTATAGCCTTTTGAAAGAAGTACGTATTCCTCGTTTGGCACAAATTCCAAACAGCATCTACTACGCCATTATAATTCCACGTCTTCATCCTGGTGGTTTTGTGAAAAATCTAAGCTTATCGAGTCAATACCAAGTCTTCTTTTACCCTTGGGTTGCCACATAGGCCTATATGAGCACTGTATTTCTTCAACCTTCAAGTCGTGACATTCCATATACTATACACCAGGCTTTGTACGTCGAACTCCACATCAAAGCAGAGACATCTTTGAAACAAAAAGGATGCCTCAGGGGCTTACAGGTTGTAAAAGGAGGATTTACTGTCACAATAAAGGCAAATACCTCGAACACTGAGAATCGCAAGAGTGTAGCGTGGAGAACTCGGACATCCGCAGCATAGGGGCATGCGCTCCCGTTCTTCACTATTTCAGCAGACAGAATAGCTGTGCGAGATCAGCACCTCTCGTATAGTGCCCTCTCCTGACAGAGCATATAGGTGGCGTATCAAGTCTCTTGAAGTCTTCTGATGAAGATGCAGACTACCCTCAGGAGTTGTGTGTCTATTCCCACGGGGAGATGCGGGCGAAACCTCCTCAGAAGGGGTTTGAAACTACTCAAGAACCGAGAAAGAACAACACACTATGGCTCCTGAAGAGTTACATTGATTTAGCGCCTGCGTGATGAAGGCGATTTCTGGATGGGTAATAACGTGGCTTTGCGACAGGGGAAATAGATGATGTTGCTCGCTTCATCGACTAAGTTGACATCATTCAGCTCATTTGGTTCTGTAGCCGTGTTGACCAATTCGTCTAGCTTTTCCAAATTGCCTGAAAACTGCCAACATTCATACTCTAGATGATGGTTTGACTTACTGGTATTGAGAAGAAGAGTCCTGCACAACTGATTCTATTGGCTTTTCCCTACGCGGTACGATAATTCGGCATATCAATGCACCCTTGTCAACAATGACGAGAGGCACTTACGGTAAAGAAGAGGCGATATCATAACTCTTGGCCCCAAACAAGCAGGGTTCCGAATGTTTCCTAACAATGGTGCTGGCGTTGTTTGGGGGGAGTGCAAGGAGGGCATCGAGTTGCTTGCAGAAGAGCGCCAAGCTGAGAGCTGGCCAGCAAATTCAAAGACATGTTTCTTGACACACAAAAGTAATCTTCACAATTCATAATTAGATCGTGACTATAGCAAATATTGCCAAACTGTGGGCCGTCATAGGCCGTCAGCCCCAAGTTGAGTTTAAAATTTTGGAAACAAGTCGACAAGTGCTTCCTCGCAACGGAGCGTCTGTGAATACATGATTTCGGCTTGTGATACAGGCTTGATGATGGTTGAAAAGGCGGTGTCGCGTCGACCAAGGGAATTGGGCTCGTATCAGACCAAGGCTCTCCAAACTTCAAAAGCACCGTGTCTCATTCCTCTCCCTCTCACATTTCCTTCACCGCTGACGCAAATTAACCGGTCATAGCGGCATCAGCGTCGCTTCCAGCATCCGCACCGCGCACCCACAACACGTTATTACACCTGAATCCCGTGGTTAGCATCGCGTTTCTGAGAATGCAGAGTGGGCAAGAAATTCATACCTGATCAATACTTGGCCTAGTGATCCAGTAGGCTTGTCCTCGATGTACTCCTCGGTGCCGGAGAGCTGAATGTTCATGTAGCTGTCGATGGAAACCAGCGTTCCCTTGTACTCTACCTCACCCCATTTTAGACGGACAAGAACTGGGTTCCCGACAAGCTTCTCAAGCATGGGACGAGGGTTCAGGTGGACGAAACTCATTTTGAATGATTGCGATGAGTTTGAGGGTCGGATTTGTGGTTGATGAATGAGCTTTCTGGAGGCTGCAAAAGGACAGGCGCGTCAAGCATAATGGGTTTAGCACTACGCGCCTGAGGAGGAATTTGCCAAACTGTGCCGGCTTATCTTCGGTTAACTGCCTACTAAGTGGGTACAATCCAATTCACCCTAAGGATGGAGAGGAATATTAGAAGTTCCTAGATGGATAAATTGTTAAATTATTCAAAGTTTGTGTTCTGCCATAAGCCATTCAGAGCATCCGATTATCACCGGGCTCAAGTTTCTGAAGTTGATACCATCCGTCTATTTATATCATTCAATGAACGACAAACGTATCACTTGACTAGGTCAAAACTAGCCAGCAGCCAAGAAAGTATTCTACAAACAAACACATACCTGTGTGCTTGATGAAACCTTGGAATGCTACAATACTGCTATCGTTCTTAATAAATTCTGCATATTACCTCGCCCTGGAGACAAGGCAACTGAAGGCTTCAGTCTTGGTACACACTGTCTAGAAGTTTCGGTGATGTCAAATTAGGCAGGTTCAATGCCGAGCGTGGTGTTCAGGTGGTTGCATCAAGCCAAGTAACTTGAACTTTGAGTTGTAGTAGATATCGTGGATTCGTCGTTGTAAGATGGGGCTGAAAAAGTATCGAGTACTTGCACTCTCTTCATGCACGGGGCATGGATCGTCAACCCCACTGGCCCAAGCCTCAAGGAGCTAGGCGTACCGGGAGAGACATTCACCGACCCCGATTGTCATACAACAACCGAACGACCCAACCTACCTAGAGGTCCTTGGTTGTTCGCCGTTTTCAATGTTTTCGTTGCAACTATACAATTTCCTTTCTCATCGCCAGCGGATGTCTGTTGACGCTTGCAGTGACGGCTAACACAGCTGAAGACTTCTCGTGATTGATTATTTTAAGATTCCATCTTCTGCCATTTGCGGTTCACCCTGTTGCAGCAAGCACCATAAAGCTCTGCAGGAGCTACGTCACGACTGTAAAACTCCTCTTGACAATCCACAATCATGGCTGAGTTCGCCAATTTCGACGGAACACCCAGTAGCTTGGGCAGCGAGACGAGCAAGCGAAAAGCTGCCATCCTCGACAGGCATCTACCAGATGGCTACTCCGCCGAGCCCGACGTTGCCTTTGGTCCAGCCAACCCTTCCGCTTCGGGGTCCGCCAGCAATGACAACCACGACACTTCAGGAGATCCCGTCGAATCGTCGCTCCTCTTGCAAGGAGGCGACATGCATCGCGACATGTTCAAGATCAAGGCTCGAGCCAATTCCCTCCGCCGCGCTGCCACCTTTTCCCATCATACACCTCCTCCCCTCGCTGCCGAAGACGAATTAAGCCACTCCGAACAGCGGGAACCTGGCGGCTTTAGACGATACCATCTTCAAAGACGTGCCCGGCAGAGACGCATGAGTGGCTACACAATTGTCGCCAAGAACTTTGTCGATTTCCTTGACCTATACGGGAGCTTTGCCGGCGAAGATCTCGAAGACGCTGACAGCGAAGACGAGTCTGCGATTGACGATCGAGAAGACGGCGATGTCGAACAGCCACCTGAGCTTCGACCCCTCCTTGGTAGAAGACGAAGCTCTAAACGAATGCGCAAGACGGGCGACGCCACAACCACAAAGACGTTCTTCACCCTCATCAAGGCTTTCATCGGAACTGGAATCATGTTCTTGCCTAAGGCGTTTCGCAATGGTGGCATCCTGTTTTCGTCAATCACCCTTATTGTGTTGTCCCTTGTCAACTGCGGATGTTTCCGTCTTCTTCTTGACTGCCGACAGATTTACGGAGGCGGTTATGGAGAACTGGGTGAAGCCATTGTTGGGCCTCGATTTAGAAGTCTGGTTCTCGCTTCGATTGCCATCTCCCAGCTTGGATTTGTATGCGCTGGACTCATCTTCACAGCTGAGAACCTCTATGCTTTTCTTGACGCCGTGACCGCCAACCACCGCGAGTTCATGTTCAGTGTACCCAGCCTGATCGCTTTGCAGTTGATCGCCCTTGTCCCTCTTGCGCTGATTCGAAACATCTCAAAACTTGGACCGGCCGCCCTTCTCGCAGATGTCTTTATTTTGATTGGAATTGTGTACATCTGGTACTACGACATTGCGGCACTTTCTCAGCGTGGCATGGACTCAACTGTGAAGCTGTTCAACCCACGAGATTTTACTTTGACCATTGGCTCGGGTATCTTCACTTTTGAAGGAATTGGACTTATTCTGCCCATACAGTCAAGCATGAAGAGACCCGAGCACTTCCCTAACCTCCTTTACTTGGTCATGTTTATCATCACGATCATCTTCACCTCTGTGGGAGCACTCTGCTATGCGACTTTTGGTGAGGATACCAAAATTCAAGTTATTTCCAACTTTCCTCAGGATTCACCTCTTGTCAACGCAGTCCAGTTCCTGTATTCAATTGCCGTTCTCGCCGGAGATCCTGTCCAGCTTTTCCCCGCTGCCCGTATTATCGAAACCTCAGTTTTTGGTGAGCGTGCAACTGGCAAGAAGAGTGCTGCAATCAAATGGAAGAAGAATGCTCTCAGAAGTCTTCTTGTAGGCGTATGCGTCGGCGTTAGCATAGTTGGTGCCAGTGACTTGGATAAGTTTGTGGCATTGATTGGCAGCTTTGCCTGTGTTCCCTTGGTCTACATCTACCCAGCATACTTACATTACAAGGGAGCTGCTCAGACAGCCAGGGCCAAGGTCATTGACATTGTTGTCATGGTTGTCGGCTTCATCGCCATGGTCTACACCACGTTGGTCACTGTTTACCAGTGGATCGACAGTGCTTAGAAGGCAACAACCCTATCTGCGGTGGAAATTAAACAAAGCATAAGACTGGTTCAAGGCAACTTCAAAAGGCTGTCGGTTCTGGGGGTCATATGTGTGGCTAGAGCCTGTCTCGTTCATATGTTTCTGTTTTTGAGCATTTTGTTAACGGCTGACGAAGACCCCATTGGAGGTCGTCACAGAGGACATGCGAACCGAGGCGACTCAACAAAAGCATTTCGCTATGATTGGAGGTTTGGAAAAAAGGCGTTAATGCATCCTCTTGATTTCGATTTAACTCAGATTGTTGGCAATTCTCATGGTAATTCAGATGCCGGTCACTCCTTTGCTTCGTTGACGATCTATGTACTCCTTCAAAAGCTTAGCATGCTTAGGCCTCGAATTTTCTCCGTTCTGGGTAGTATTAACTTATTGCTCAGTCAGCATCAGGATGTGCATCGATCGGTAGGGAGAATATTGGGTCTCTGTCAGAACAGGTGGTCGACCGTCCATAGATGTGAACCCGATACCAGGCTTAGGAATAGCCAATCTCAGTGTCAAATTTAGGCTTGTTCAGGAATACACCCAGAGACAGATCACCTAGTCGAGCTCTAGGATACTGCGCTTTGGAGTCATCATTAGCTATTGCAGGATTCTGTGGCTCATGTGTATGACAAATCCAGGCCAGGTAACCTCTATGCATGACCGCTACTCTGTTCAAGAGGCCAGAAGCTTGTAGACTTTCTGTCTAAGCGTGGTATTTGCGATCGAAGTCGATGTACAATGTTTATAGTTGCATGAAAATGATTCCGGGTTACCACATTAGGCAATCAATCAATGTAGTTATACCGGCTAGCGTCCCGAGCATTGCCCACAAGGTCTTATGATTACCGAAAGGGTTGTCTTGCATTGGGAATAAGAACAAGTCTTGATTGATGGAACCTGCACGCGGGGGCATGCTATCCCACTCGCTGATATGCTCCTTCAAATTCCGCCATGTAAATTTTGCATAGAAAACCAAATTATTCGTTACGAAGCAAGAAACCTTGTGTAGATCTATTCAGACCAAGGCAATTCGTTATAGTGCTATCTGCCTCAGTGCAATCCCCACCGAGGAAGCGAAACCAAGAGGATCTCTTTCTCCGGGATGCCTCTTTTCAATGATACCTCGTGACGCGGCGTCGCACCGGTGTCCATATAAAGGTTGGCCGTGAGCAGTACATATCCAAGCGATTTAGAGGGTGCAGGGCCTGATATTGACTCTCATTCATTCAATAGCCAGGGCTGATGCATCATGTATCGACAGTCTATGGCATGCTTCTCAAGGAAGGACTTTCAAAAGATCTTAGCAGTCTCAGCAAATGAACGCACCACCTTCACCACAGTTAACACTCCACTCCATGCCAGGTTCGGAGCTACTGCGGGAGAACGAATTAACGTTAGGTTCAAGAGCTGAGATGCAGCTGGAGAGTTTGTTCATAGAGGAGCTCAAAAGCTGGGGGCGGGGGGCAGATCCGGAGGTGACTCCCCCCGATTCCCCATGTAACGCAACCATCAGCCGAAATGCTGTGACTTGCATCCTCAGCAATGGTCTCTCTTTTGACCTCTTCTACCTGGAGCCATAGGACAGCCAATGCTCTGAGGGAGACATTCATGTGAGAGTATATGCTCATCACTCTTGCACGTAAACGATCACATATGTACAACTAGATATGAAGTGTAAGCCAAGAGTTAAGGGTTCAAATGGCGGACGGCGAACCTTGATCGGCCAGGACCTGATTAACTCTGCAAGGAAACCCGGCCCTCACCGGGATGATCAACAACGTCCTAGTGGCTCCGGGGGTAGAAAAGCTTGACCTGTCGTCGACTTCATTCTGCAAAACGGAGGCACATTGTCTTCATACACACCCTCGAAAATGTCTGAATTGATGATGGTGTCCATTCTGGTGCATGAAGATCCCTCGTGACTTATTCTTCGTAGTGCAGTAGAGATGACGAAGAATGGCTACTGATACCCCTAGAAATATCCGTACTGAGCACTCCCCTCATGGCTATTGCATGTAATATTACACTACCATTGACTTTCATACAAAAGCAACCCGAGCTACCACTGAACGAAGTCTATCCTAGAGCATCTGTAAGTATTTGTGAAATTGCCAGCCTCATAAGCTTCCACAATGAACAAGTTCACTCCCATTCTTCGAACACTGGCTCGCCAGCCTCTCCAGAGACAAGCTTTTTCTCGCCAAACAACGAGATATGTTCAAATGGCTATTCGTCTCTTTCACCACAGTTCTTCTCAACGCAACACGGCGCAGAGTCAGCCTCATCTACTACCAGAGTTCAGCCTCAAAGACAAAGTCATTGTCGTGTCAGGAGGCGCAAGAGGTTTAGGTCTTGTTCAGATTGAAGCTCTTCTTGAGGCCGGAGCTACTGGTGAGAGAGACCATTAAGAGTATATCAATTGCTGAATTCTAACTATGATAGTCCATGCCGTTGACAGACTACCCTCGCCAGTTGATGATCCAAAGTCCAACTTCTCACAAGTCTCTGATCGAGGGCGTGAACTTGGTACCTCACTTCATTACCATAGAGTCGACGTCAGAGATGTCCCAGGTCTAAATCGCATATTTAAGGATATCGCCGATGGCGCAGGTCGTCTGGATGGACTCATCGCTGCCGCGGGTATCAATCATGAAACCCCAGCAATCGACTATTCGATAGAAGAAACCGAACGAATGATGAGCATCAACTTCACTGGGGCTTTCATGACTGCCCAAGCAGCTGCTCGTCAGATGATTCGCCTTGGAAAGCCTGGTAGCATTGTCATGATTGCCAGTATGAGCGCAACCATCGCCAACAAGGGCATGCTCGCGCCGTAAGCACGATTTCCGATTCTGATGTTCAGCTACTAAACTCTGCCAGCGTTTATAACCCTTCCAAAGCTGCAGTCGTACAGCTTGCCCGTAATCTTGCAATGGAATGGGGAGGACACGGTATCCGTGTCAACACCCTCTCTCCTGGCTATATTCTGACCCAGATGCTCCAAAATCTCTTCCGCGATTATCCGGATCGTCGCGAGAGGTGGCCCAATGAGAACATGCTCGGACGTCTGAGCACTCCAGAAGAGTATCGCGGTGCTGCTGTCTTTCTTTTGAGCGATGCTAGTAGCTTCATGACGGGTGCTGATCTTCGCATGGATGGTGGACATGCTGCGTGGTAGAGCCATATTATATAAGATAGGTTCTGGTTCAAGGCAAAATAGTCGCAGCAACCTGGGCCTTGGGGTGTGTTCTGGGTATCGTTTGTTGCCACTCCCGAGCGACGAAAAATATCATATTGTACAATCATAATACACATGTCACATCCTTCCTTGCGGATATCATGATGAATTTCCACAAATTCCCTCGTACCTAGCCCTCAATTCAGACTTGTCACATGCGAAAAGGTCTTCTCCTGTCCAAGTTTGTTCAGCAGCCCTGGTTGTATCCTTAGTCTTGACTCAATCTCATTCCCGGGCATGCCTCGATCGCGAAACTTCATAGCGTCCACTAAGGTCCTCATATCGAGGAATCGTCGGCCCTCGCGTCCCATATTTGCGAAATCTTCTTCCGCTTCGTCTTGTAGTCTATCTCGAGCTGAGAGCGCTACGAGGGTTGGATTGCTTCGACTCGGTGCAAAACTAGGTCCGGGAGGGGCTGAAGGTCCGGGAGTGGTCGCTGCTGTGGACGAATGAGAATATGTAGGGTTCGAGTCAGCAATTCCCATCTGGTGCAGACGGCGTGAGAAGTCGCCAGTTGGGAAGTCGGGGTCCATAGCGTCAGCGCGAACAGCTACAGATATGAGTTAGAAGCTGCAGTAGATATAGGAGGTTCCAATTGATCTACCGTCATCTTTGGCGCTGTTTCCCAGGGTTTTTGACTTTGGTTTTGGCGGCTCTGCCCTCGGTTGACGTGCTACTGTTTGTGGGACAGCAGCTCCAGGAGCTCGGGCAGGATACTTTCGCGCTACGCCTTTGGCGACTTTCGAAGACGAAGAGCCCATTCTGTCTGACCGTTATATGGAGGGGCAGAAATGAGGACGAGAAGAGTTGATAATACACAAAGACGGCGTGTTGGCGCGGGAGTATTGAGAAGAAGTGGCGTCCAAGCCAACGTTAAGGTAGGCATCCTTTTTCGATGATGTTATCGAGGTCGGTGCGCAATTCTTCCGTAATCAACAATCATAGCCACTTGATTCGACAACTACCACTTATCCATTGGCAATTAGCATTATTATTACCTATTTTGATAGAAACACATTCCTGCTTTCACTTTTAGGAATCGCTACTTAACATCTAGGCCAGGCAGAGTTTTATCACATCTCAAAATCGAGTAAGTCCAACTCTAAAGATCAACTAACAACAAGTTCCGGCCATGCATCAACGTATAAACCAAGACCCTCCGGGTCAAAACAATCCAAACACAGTTCTTTACTCCTACTCCATATGAACGTCGCCTTATGCATACAAAGACTGAATGGGCTCGAGCAGAACCTAAGCTTGAATGTGGCCATTCCCAGGGATGTACACAAACATTCTCTCGGGACTCTTCACTCCGCCCATGCAACTCGGTCACGATATCGTGTCGTTCACCACCAAAAGGGATCTTTGCTAGTAGTCTTGAGCCCAGGGTGGATTGGATTGGTCTCCTGCTGAGCTTGCTTCGGATACTGTCCCATTTCTCGATCGTCCGAGGATCCAGGCAAGAATTGGGGCTCGTTGAATGTCCATTCAGGGGCTATAACCTTGCCATTCTCATCTGCCATCCAAATCAGGGCTCCGTTTGAGAGTGCAACTGGCTTGCCTGCCATTCTGGACCCATCTTGAGCCTTTATAGACGCATTTGTCATGAGATGACGCCAATATTTTTCGCCATTTGGAGCGGTGCAGGCACGCGCAAACTTGACTAGATTCCCGGTTGCCTTATGGACATCACACAAGCAGTGACCAATCTGGTATGGGCCCGAAACTCCGTTGAAGGCTAGATGGCGAGCCGTAGCCATCTGATAGAGAAAGTACTTTTCTCCATCTAACATATCTGAAGGCGATAGCGGCTTAGGACAGGTAGAAATCAAAGCTGGGTCAAAGTCGGGAATAGGTCTGCTGAAATTGGGAGCGCGAGCAACTTCATAGTAAGGGGCCGGGTCGCTTGGGCTACTGGGGGTTGGGATGGCTCCTCTAGCAACGAGATTGATTGTGTTCTTCCCCTGAAGATTCTTAGATCGCTTGAGTTGCGTGGTAGGCTGCTTGTGCAGACGGGGCGTCTTGGAGACTCCCGAGCCAGCCCGAGGTCCAAGAGGGTTTCTCTTTGTTTGTTTCGAGACTTTAGACTGAGCAGTTTTGTCGTTTTGGCGACTCTCGATGGGATTCTGCTGCCCCAACGTGCCGCTTTGTTGATTTCTCCAGGGGATGTCATTGAAGATGTCATAAACCTGTTCCAGATTAAACATCGGGACATGAGGTCCGATAGTTGGTCGGATAGGATTCGCAAGTGCTGTGAGATCGTACTTCGGACCGTCCTCATCTCGTCGAAGAGTAGCGGATGAGCTCCCTCGTGCCATATGCGTCTTGGGATGACTAGGAGCTACAGTGATGCAGTCTTGGATTGCACCTTGTGAGGACGGGCTGTATGCTCCTACTATTGGTACATGTTAGCGTTGAACTCCTGTTTGATGCAGCGCTGCGGTAAACGAACCCTAAGAAGCATTCTTGTCTCCGATGTTGGCCAAACTCTCAGTTGCATCGATCAGGTTTCCGCTCGCCTTCTAGAGGGATCAGTGTCTCTTTTCGCCAAAGCCATTATCACTGCACACTACATACCAGATTCGATCCAGTTGACATAACATCATAGTTGGATTGGGCATCGTGTGGTTTGGAAGCGAGGCGGCTTGCCATGTCTTTCGAGGTGTTGATAGGAGGTGATTGTAGGCCGTTGCGCACCACCTGGGGCTCTCCAGGGGCGAAGGCGGAATTCATTTTAAGTTCGCCTGCCTCGCGTGAGGCTTTTTTAAGGATATGGTGGCTGATAGGTGATAGGTGAAGAAAAGCTAAGGTTGGTGTTGATATTCTTGACACGATACCTATAACCAGAATAAGAGGTGAAAGGTGGACAAAGGAAGAGGAGTACGGGGAGAGGCGACAAGAACAATGTGTCCAATGTGGGGGAATGTTGTTGTTTACCTTGGGACCTTGTTCTGCTATTGCGTTATTAGACGATGCGTGGAGTGACAAATGCCACTGGCAGATATCCTGAGCTCGCAGTGGCAGCTGCCACTACGAGGCATGGATGCAGTGGCCTCCATCTATGCCTAGCCAAAACGCGACTGAACTTGACCTCAAGATGTTCTGTTTTAATTTGGGCCCATCATGTTCTTTCGGGTGCTGCAATGCAGAAGTTCAGATTGTTGTTAAGAAGAGTTGTGGGATACGGTTCCTAGGCCATGACTACCTTAAGTACCATCTATAACAAGCCTACTCCTGCAGTTGGTTCGTTTCCAAGTTCGATAACGTTCGTTAAGAAGTGGAGAGGCTTTCAGCCTTAGAGTAGCGCTTATTTCAACGGTGGAAATAGCAGTCTGGCCCCTCTTAATTCATGGACTTGCAGAGCTATTATACCTTGGTCATCTAATGCTCCTGGTGTTCCTGAATCGTTGGTCGGGTCTTGCTCCATGTCTCGCAGTCGCAACCGACTGAACAGCATGGACTGATTTCGAAGGCAAGTATCTACTGTTCTGTAAGGGGACAAGTTCTGGGAGCAATTGTGCGGCTTTCAGGATAAAACCTAGAGCTCATCAGTACCTAAGGTAGGTACTTGGTCTGGAGTAGAAAAGAGCATGAGCAGGTCCAAGACCCTTCGTGAAGAAACAAATCCACATCGAGTCTGTCTGGCCACTATATTCCCATCAAGCAAAAACTGTGGGATAGTTTCTCAGTTCTTCCATTACAAAAATTCACTAGCAACGTCCCCATGTGATAGTGCAAGCGAGTGTTTTTGGCGACCTGAACACGGAGAAATAGGACAGTGACTCTCGGTTTATTCTATGAGCACTGTTCTAAGGCACATTTGAACACCCGAGGCGCAAATGACGCTATTCACGCTATCCAACCCTTCCTAAGTCTCAAAGCTCCCGTGGTTCAGCTCAACATGGGTATTACTGTGATTGTGAGAGCTTCAACTAGGATTCGTTACATGATATGCCGAACAACTAAACTATAGAGGATACAAAGCTCAAGTGACTTGACCATTACTAGATTGAGAATCTAGCTAAAGTTCCTCGATATCCAAACATACCTAGGGAGACTTCACGCTGCCAATTAAGACCATCGCAAGTCGGATTTTCCGTTTCCGGATACTCCGCTGCGCCAACATTTGCTCACGCTGAGTACTGGTCAATAAGGTCTACAACTCTCTCGCATAACTCTGAGCAGTAAATCTTCGATCAAATATAATGGATATCTCCCCCGATAAAGCCTCAAAGGTGGCTGACGCTGCGAACATCATCTCGGAATTTGTTGCTCACCAGCAAGTCTGCAATCTGTCAGACATGCAACGCGCCCTCTTCGGCTTTTCGGCGTCCAAGAAACAGCTGAATGTCAAGACAAGCTCAAGTTCTGTGGCGGTAGTTGTTTTGTGCGGCTCTGCAATTTTGTCCATTATAGATACTGTCGTATCATCGGTGACGAAATTGGTAGAGGCAATAGGTAGGTTTTCATGCCGGGGACAGAGATGATGAACACTATCGATCAAACAAAATATTAATTCTGCCCCATCAGATGAAGCGGTTGTTCTGGTCATCACCGGTGGCATCGGACATTCGACTCAATTGCTGTATGATGCTGTAGCTCGACATCCCAAGTACAATAGCATTACTGGCCAAGTTCAGGGACAGCCAGAGGCTCGGGTCTTCCAGATCATTGTCGAGCAATTCTTCCATCTTGAAGTTGAAAAGGGCAACTTCGAAACCACAGGAAAGCACCCAACACAAAGGCTCACTATTTTGATCGAGGATACCTCAACAAATTGTGCACTAAATGCAGAGTACACAAGAAAGGTATTAGACCAGCACGGATACACATCGCCATGTTCTATCGTAGTCGCTCAAGACCCCACCATGTGTCGACGTACGGTTGCTGCCTTTGAGCAAGTCTACTCTGATAAGATGGATGATACTCCTGTGTTTTCTGGCTGGCCAACCTTCGTGCCCAAGGTGGCGGTTCAAGACTCCGGGGCTCAGAACCAAGCGAGCGGCCTCACTTCTTACTTACGGTATGACATTGCTGAGTTTGACAAGAACCAAAATGATGGTCTTTGGAGTATGGAACGATTGATGTCTCTACTGGTTGGTGAAATTCCACGAATGAGAGATAACGAGAATGGATACGGGCCACGGGGCAAAGGCTCCATCGTCCATGTTGATATACCGCAAGACGTCGAGGATGCATGGATTATACTTGGAGACATACTCGGCCAGAAGATGCGATAGTGAAGGGAGAACGTATAGGGCGAGTGGGGTTGATCGAATACTTATATACCATACCGGGCAATTGCCTTGGCTGGTTTCGCATACGCAGGCTTGAACCGGCACCGTTATGTTATGCTATATCATGCCCTAGGATGTCTATTTAAACTTAAACAACCCTCAACGTCGGGTTCAAACGAAGAAGAATACTATTTCAATGGTCATTATTGTCTTACTTCTGTTCCTCAAAGGGTGGGATCGTCTTTACACCACTTAGCAGGACATATTTGGAGTCTCATAGGACCTAAAGGATAGTACATATAAGAGGTTTTTAATATCATCAATCGGTTTAATGTATTTGTTTCTCTGTTTACAGGACAGCACAGGAACAACAAGATCTACACAGAAATTTACTATCATAAAATAACTAACACATCACGCTTCTTCGAGAGACTGCTTATATTTCATCTCATAACCTATAAAGTGCAGTGATACGACATCTCTGTCAGTAAGGATGGGAAGTTATTCTGGGGCATGCTAGCTCGACATATACATTTTTTTTAGTTTGCTGATTACTAATTGCCCTTGTAGCTCAGTGGTAGAGCGTTGCACTTGTAATGCAAAGGTCCATAGTTCAATCCTGTGCGGGGGCAATCCTTTTGATCCTTTTTGCCAAAATTATAACCTCTCCCTGCATGGGACGTCTTGTATTCTCATTCTTGACTTCCTCTTAGCAAGACGCCTTTATAGCTCAGTGGTAGAGCGTTGCACTTGTAATGCAAAGGTCCATAGTTCAATCCTGTGTGGAGGCAAACTTTTTGCCTTCTTGGCCTTTTCTTTGCCTCGTATTAAAACTCTTATAGTGTCAAATATTAGTATGCCGAATAATATGTCTTAGCTCAGTCTTTGAACAAGTAACACGTGTGGAAAGACTTGTAGTGAGAGCTGCCAAGGCATAATCTCAGCGGCATTGGAGATAAAGGCAACAGCCATTCTGCTTGTCTCAGTTGAGGAAGATGCCATATCACTGCGAGACCGAGACTCCAGGTGTGCAAGTATTAACGTGGGTATCATTAAGAGTTTGGTTGAGTATGCGCAAGCGAGTACCTCGAATGAAGACAAAGACTATGATAACTTGATCGACTCCAGGCCGGTCATGTCCTCCTTTTCTTGCTTGGAGGACCGCCTTTTATCTTCTTTCCTTTGCTCTGCTTAGCTGCAGGTGCCTCTCCCTCTTGTTTTTCATCCTCTGATTCAGAACCACCGATAGATATCACGTCATCGTCGGCGCTGTCACCATCACTATCTTCGCCATCCACAGTCGCACCAAACGAAGGCTTTCTTGATCTTGCTTCCTCGGTGTCACTGCCGAAGCCTTCGAATTCTGATTCTTCATCGGAACCATCAGGGTTCTCCCGCTCAGCCTTCTCCGCGGCTTCAGCCTCTCGTTGAAGTTGGGCTTCGGCAGAAGCATCTTCATCTTCAACAGTCTCTTCCTGCTTTCGCTTTCGAGGCATCTCTCCAAGTCTGCCTTCACGGTTGCCAACCTTGCCGTCCGCTTCACCCTCAGTTTTTGGCGCAGGTGTGAACCATGGAATCTTGCCTCGCATGAAATCATTGAGAATCATCTTTGCTACACCATCCAAGTCAGGCTCACCTCCACGGAGAAGTCGTCCAGCCTTGCGGGCCAGGAGCTCAAGAAACTCTGTAGAGTTTGTCCATCCCTTGAGCTCGTATGTCTTCTCCATGTGGTGCTGCTTGACCCGGTTCAGCAGAGGCTGGATATACTGTTCAGGGTGCTCAACCTTCTCCACGCGCACGACACCTCGGAGGACCAAGTCGGTGGGTGAATCAGTGCTTGACGGAGGAACAATTCCAGGACAGTCTATTAGGTAAATCCGCTTCATCAGGCTGACATATTGCCAGACCTTGGTCTCTCCTGGGATAGGGGCGACAGTGCAGACCTTCTTCTTTAGCAGAGTGTTGATGATGGAGGACTTTCCAGTGTTGGGTCCACCAATCAGTCCAACAGAGATTTGTTTTCTATCAGAATGGAGGGAGGAGAATTGTCGGAGTAATTGAATGAGAGAACCCTTTCCGAAAGAATTCGTAATGCTAGCGTGGAAAGCAAGAGTAGGGTACTCTTTAGAGAGACTTCGAACCCATCCAGCCTACATCGAATTAGTATTCGAACAAAATGACAAAGATAAAGAACATGAATGGCAGGGGGCAAGATGTTTGTGTCATCACTAAGAAGTACGCAATCGATGCCCCACAATTGGTTAATGGCATAGGCAGACTTCAACTCAATCGGACACTTGGCCTGACTCATGATGGTAACCAAAACGGCACGCATCAGCCGAACAACAAGACGTTGACGACAGTCGAGACTGGCGTTTATTCTCCCAATGTTATAACAGACAGGTCCCATGGTACATAAAGGGACAAATCCTGACAAAGAACATTGGGGTATAGGAGGAGGGAGAAGAAGATATGGAGAGAGAAAGACTTACTGCTACACTGGTAGGAACCAGGTCACACTTGTTCAGAACAAAGATCAAGTGCTTGTGAGGGGCTTCTTCCTTGAGATACTTCTCAACGCTGAGGCATCTTGTTCCCACGGGGTCTCGGGCATCGAGAACGTGGATAACCACATCTGAAGAATCGATGACCTTGTAAAGCTCGTTCCAGATTCGTTTGCTCTGGCCCTTATCGAAAACAGGCTCAATCGACATAGTAAGAGGCTTTTCAGTGTCTCCAAGAGTCTCTGGGTCACCAGATGTGCCGCTGAGAAGCTTCTGTTGTTCCAGCCTCTCCCGATAGGTATCCATGCTCTTCTCGGTGTCACCAGCAAGGTCATCTAGGCTGCTAACACCAAGCTTAACTCGCTTGCGTTGCGCCTTGGGACCGAAGACCTCAGCGAAGGGAGAGGTCTCGACGGTCATCTTGGCCTTGTGCTGCTTGATACCGTTCTCGGTGTCCTTTCCATCTCTGATAAGGCTCATGGGCAGCTTGTTTGACTTGAGAAGAACTTGGTACGGGTCTCGGGCCTTCTCATCCATGGCTTCACGAAAGGCGTTGAGGGTATCTTGGGAGACGACTCGGGTGTTGGTAAACCACTTGCGGTTCGGCTCGATGCGGGCGTTAGGAACATCGCGAGACTGAAATGACGCAGCTTTGACAATCTTTCCATCGGCGTTTCTCTGCGCCTTGCCCTCCTTGTACATGTTAAGGTGCTTGACCTTCTTCGCATCGCGATAGAAGTTCTCTCCCTTAGTTCTGACATTGTTGAGACCATCACCACCTTTACCCTGGCGCTCACGCCGGGTGGCCTCCTTCTTTCCAGTACCCATAGCGAAAAAATTGGCAGAAGTTGGTCGAGGTTACTGGCCACAAAGAAAGACAAAGAGAGAGGAAGAGGTTGAACAGTCCAGAAATTTATTCCTCCAGAACTTTTTTTTTTCTTAGTAGGATAAGGGCCCCACTAACTTCCTGCGGTGGTTGGTGGCGGGGCGCAAAATGCCATGGGTCTCGCACGCGGAACCAAATAATCCGCAAATTTGATCCGACCTCGATTTTCTCAGGCTGGCGATTGATTCTGCAGGAGCTGATTTGACGACGGGGGTACGGCGTCAATTGCGATCCAACTCAAGTTCCTCAGTGCTCAACCTCGCCGAGGCTCTTCTAAAAATGTCTTTTAGCCTCACAGCTTCATGCCCGAGGGCGACTGCCCGTCAGTTCCTCGTGGCCTCAAGAGCCTTTTCCAATTCGGCTCATGCTCTCGAACAAGTCCCTCCCGAGTCTCCCTCATATATCCGCTTGCCTACACCACCACAGTCCGAAGAGAAGAAGCTTCCCCGGGTCAGAGGTCACCTCCCCGTACCTCGAGAGATCTTCCCTCGTATGGAGGGTGACCGCAAGATTCGAGCCGATTACATCAAGCAAACCGTTCCTAAGCCGGCCCACAAGCAAAAACCCATGAATGAGACCCAAGAGTGGAAACAAAAAATGGCCAACTCCCGTAGGCAGAACCTGGAAACTGGTTTGAAGGAACTTTGGGTACGAAGGAACCGCCGCGATGCTGTTCAGAA
Organism: Fusarium sacchari; assembly: GCA_017165645.1. Taxonomy (NCBI): domain Eukaryota; kingdom Fungi; phylum Ascomycota; class Sordariomycetes; order Hypocreales; family Nectriaceae; genus Fusarium; species Fusarium sacchari. The sequence goes on from JADANP010000004.1 coordinate 26,574, forward strand.
CGAGCGTGTGAGCCACAAGTTTCTCGAGAACCACCGGGCTGTTAAAGCCCGAGAACGAGAGGACGATCGCCTCACCCGTAGCACAGTGCTGGAGGCAGTCTTGGACACCAAGACATACCCTGACCCTCAACGCTTCGTCCGTGGCAGACAAAGCCGCGTCAAGGTCAAGGCAATTGAGGAATCTAAGCGCGAGGCTCGCCGCGATGCGTTGATGGAGCTCTACATCAATGCCTCCAACTTCATTGTCAATGAGAGTGAGCTCAAGGAAGAGATCGAGACCATATTTGCCGAAGACTTCTTCCACAAGCAAGGCTTCGACATCGGCCGATATGGTTCAGCCCAGAACACATGGGACGTCTGGGGCAAGCCAACATCGATTGGCAACATGTTGGAAACAACAACAGGAGTATCCACCAAGATTATGGACTTTTACGAAACCGAGTACGACCGCTCCGTCAAGCGACAGAAGAGAATTGCCGAAGAGTTCACTGGTGGAAAGATGGAATAGGTCATGCCCGTTGGCTTGTAAAAATAACTTGTACTCATGTATTACTGTAACTATGACAAATATCACGTCTTCAAACGGCCTACCAGACTCATGCGTTCAAAATATTCTTTAAAACACACTCTACATATATTGTGAGATTTGATACAATATCCCATGAAAGAACGAGAATTTGCCCCCATCCAACCAAACGCCCAGTATGACTCATGTATGCCTGACACAGCCCATGTATATTATCACCGCAAGCAATGACAGTTGCATCGTTCCTTTAAACTCTGAGACCCTATACGATGGCCAATCCCTCTATGCTGCTTTATCGTCTTTCCACGAGCAAGAAATGCATAGCCGCGTAAGACAAGATGATAAAGACGGCAGCAAAAATTCCCAAATTCCTAATGTCGGGCCACATGGCATTGTTGTTGAAACCAAAGGAGCTGAGGATGGCCGCACCAGGCACAGTGATATCCAGTCCGTACTTGCTGTCCACGAGCGTAAGTTGAAGAACCTCATTGACAATAAGCGACTCGAAGCCGTAGTGGAAGATCGACAGCGTCTGGAGCCAAAGAGCACCCTTGGGTGTGGCATCGTGGTTCAGGAGGAAACCAGCGAAAAGAAGACTAAAAAGCATGACCAAGCTGCCAATCAAGTTCGCGACTCCGCCATCCTTACAAACAATTCCAATAAAGAGACAAACAGCCGCAGCAGCCATGTTGAAGAGTACTAACACCAATATAAAGTTGAAGAAGTGCGTTGAGTCTGCCACCAAGCCGGTCATAGGATAGATTATAGAACCCATAAGGATTGGGGGGACAATTCGAAGAGGGATTATGTCAAACAGTACCTTGGCCGCAAAATAAGTGGCTGGCGCATAGTAACCGTTGGCACGTTCGCGAACAAAAAGAAGTCGTTCGGTGGCGAATACGTTGAGACTTGTGAGTGTGCTGAAGCCGAACAAAGCGAGCAGGAAGAAGAAGAGACCAAGTCGGTTCTGGAAGCCGGGGATGTCATCCGTGAGGCCATAGAAGAGATATCCTGAAAAAACAGCGAGCACAATGGCGATAGCGAAATGTGTAAGCATCAACATCGGGTTTCGATACAAGTTCTTCCAGGTCCTCTGAGAAAGGATGATGAACTGACGTAAGTAGCCAACTCGGGCATAGCCCTTTCCAACAGCACTGACATGAACATTGGGTCCCTCAACAGTGTAGCCATTTGCGTTAGAGCCATTGGCATCTTGCGCGGTCTGAATGGCACGCTGGATCTCATCATGTGTTGATGAAGCAATATCTGAGTGGGTGAATGCACGTGTCATAATGTCGAGGTCCGTGCCAGTGGCTGCTGCTGGAGGCAGGTCATGAGGGTCGTCGAGGAGGGTTGCGGGAGTAGAGTCGACAGGGTTTTGATGAAGACGATAGGCACCATTGTCCTCGCCTCCAGCATCTGAGGAGGCTGCAGTGTCAACCGTCTTTCTGCGTGTGAAGAGCTCGCGATCCTGGCGAACCTTGACCGAGTCTCGGCGTCGATTCTGAGGTCGGCTTGAGCTGGCGTCGTCATCTCCCGAAGTAGTGCCTGATATGCTTGCCACAGATTTGATAGCACGGGTGCTGCTTGGCCCAACACTGTTATTGTCAAGGCCGACAGTACCGTTATCAACGGATTGAGTGCTGCCAGCATGCATGGTGAGGTCAACAAGATAATCAGCAATATTGAAACCAGGGGGGCATTCGTAGCCAATTTCGTCGAAATAACTTTGACATTGGCTGAAAGGGCCAGAGTAAACAGTGCGTCCCTGTGCTAGAAGCACGAGTCTGTCAAAGAGTGCCACAATGTTGGATCGAGGTTGATGAATTGTGAAAATGACGGTTCGTTTGTATGTCTTCGCGAGAGTGACGAGACACTCAACCACATTGTACGCATTGTACGCATCAAGACCACTGGTCGGTTCATCGAGGAACAGAATCGAAGGGCTGGTGACCAGTTCGCATGCAATTCCTACACGTCGCTTCTCACCGCCCGAGATACCGCGCCCCTTGCCCTCCTCAGAACCGATCAGGGAATCACGAATATGATGAATGCCGAGTTCCTTTTCAACCTCAACCACACGTTGTTCTTTGGCAGCACGGCCCATGTCGCGAGGAAGTCGAAGTAGAGCACTGTTGAGAATGGTCTCATGAACGGTAAGAGTGGGAAGCATGGTGTCCTCCTGATCAACAAACCCAACAACATTTTTGTAATCATTATCGTTGACCTTCTCGCCGTTGACGTAAAAGTTGCCATGGACTTGTCCACGCTTGTTCTTTCGTGCGAGAATATCGAGGAATGTTGTCTTTCCTGCTCCAGACGCACCCATAATGGCGGTGACCTCTCCAGGCTTGCAGATACCACGAATTCCAGTAAGAATCTGTTTACCATTCAAAGTGTATGCAACATCATCAAAGTAGAGGGAAGCGGGTTTGTGGTCGGTCATCAGTTTCGTACTCTCATCATCCGAGTCCTCCAAACGAATGGCTCCGTAGCTCAACTTACGCCTTGACAGGTACCATGTCAAGATAATAACAGCAACCATAAAGAGAGAGCAGCCCGCAATCACGCCGGCAATAAGAGGTGTGTTTATCTTCTTGACGGGACGCTTATATCCTGGAACCTCTGTCTCGTAAAGACATTCACCGGCGTGGCAGCTAAGAAGAATGCTAGAGTCGCCAATTAGGGCTAGAATCAAGGCATCCATCTCGGGTTCTCTGAAAGCACAGTCGTGAGTACCGCCATGCTTCTGAGTACATTCGAATCGTCCTGGGCCTTGAATGGATTGGTCAAGGAAGTCTGTGAGATCGATGGATCCATCTTTTCCGCATAGCATCCGATCGGGAATACAGCTGCAGCTGATCTTGTTGCATTTGTAGGAAGTTGTGTTCTTCTCTTCCTCCCAATCGGCGCTCGAATCGCATTCGGAGAGATGACAGTAGAAAGATTCGATAGCATCTACCCAAACTTCACATCAAGGTTAGCAGCGTGCGCGAATGAGGAGAGTTTGAACACACATTGGAAATCGCAAGTCTGATCCTCTTGTTTGCAAGTAAACGTGACTTCTGGACGCTGCTTGCCGAGCAAAGACGTGATCTTCTCGTTGGTGACATCGCAGATCTGATAGTTGTGGTTCACAACCTCACCATTCTGGTAACAGACACCGCCTTCGCCGGTTTCCATGAGTGCGTTGCAGGCTTTATTGTCGGTACAGACGTTGCAATTGATGCCAGTCCAGCCCTCGTCGCAATCGCATGATGCACCAGATCGCATTGGGCGGTCCTTTCCCTTGGGAAGTGAGCCGCACACTAATAGACAAAGTCAGTTGAGGTTTATCTGACGATAACGGAGAGGAGGTCGCACGTGGCTCAAGGCAGTCATCACCGCCAAATCCCTCAGGACATGCGCATTTTCCGTTGAACTCGTTACAGCCAGCATATTGAGCACATGTGTGTGCAGGAAGGAGACAATTGAAACTACAGATAAATCAGTATGGGCAATGTAAGTTCGTGGGGAGTCGGGATCGCATTGACGCACCAAGGAGGACAGCCATCTGGGCGATCACCCATGAGAGCTAGCTGTGCCCGTAGTTGATCGGCCTGAGAGTAAGTTGAGTTCAGGGAGGCCATTACCAGACCAGGCCAAAGAGCCAGAGCTCCCAATAGGAGGCTCCTCAGAGAATAAGGAGCCATAACTGCAGCGATGGAAACACGATGCAGTCTGGTGATAGAACAGTGTTGATGCTGGAGGCTGGTTTGTTGAACAACCGACGCTTATGAGCGCGACCAGGATAAGCTGTTCCACCGAAGAGTGGCGCCCCGCGCTCCATTTAGGCAGGTACTGGAGACGTGCAGCTGGCCGTAGGGTAAATTATGAGTGGCTGGCATAGCCGCTAAATATGGGTCTCATGACTCGATAGAGCTATCAGGTTATCGAAAACAGCTTATGTATGGGGGCATGACAACTAATTTCACTTCTTGAGCCGGAATCGGCCAATGGAAAGAATTGTCTTGCCCACGTATCAAATATCCCTGATGACAAGCCTTCTATGCACGTATGGAACGAAAATACGGTTGTCATGAGGGTATTCCATGCGCTGACACGCAGTGTTGTTTCAGGTGTAGGTCTGACGTCACTAACCGGAGCTGATACTGAGTCTAGCTGTCTTGATCTCAAATTGTGCTCATGACTGTACATTAAAGTAGGTATCCATGATTCACCATCGACCAACACTGAGCCGAAAATGCACATATATTATTTACTGCTTACTATTAGTCGACGGTCTTTTCCCTTTAAGTTTTCCCAGCTAATAAATGCTTAGCACGTCTTGTAGTTACCTACTCCCTCAACAAGCCTCACTACCCTATAGTTCTTGTTTTTTATCCTATATTCTCTTATTCTAACTCATTCTTTATAGACCATATACCGTACAGCAGCAGAACCATTAATATTCGTGTCCCATGTCACGGATCACAGGTATTATGCATAGTATTGCAAATACTGCGCCAGGTCACAAGCTTCTCTTCCGCCTCAGACGGAATTGATGACATAGCATGAACATTTCTGCGGGCACTGTTACATCGGTACGGCCATGTCACACGCAGAGCGTAATTAATATAACTATAAATATATATATCCTAAGTGTTAACTATCTATATTTATTCTTAACTTATATTCCTTATACTATATTACCTTATAGCCTAGTTTAATCTATTATTAACCTACTAAACTAGCTTTAATTTATTAATATTTATAGTTTTTTTTTTAATATTAAAACCTTTATTTTTTATTTTTTTTTATTTTTATTTTTTTTTAATTTAATTTTTTTATTTTATAATAGCTTTTAATTCTTTTAATATAATATTTATATTATTAATTTAATTATTATAATTATATATTTTAACTTTATAAATTATATTTAATATTAATTATTATTATTATATAATAACTAGGCAGTATTCTAATCCGTTAGACCAAAAGATAAGGCAATAATAGCTAATCTATTAGTTAGTATTATGCTACTTATACTATATAACCTGCTATAACCCCCCTATAACTACCTTAATTATAGTAACTTACAGGCCAGTATTATAATTATCCCCCCTTCTATACAGTATAACCTTACGCTATAACGCATAGCCAAGCTAGCTACCTAATTAGCCTCTAATTAATTACATTACTGCATTTTAAGGCACCCTAGTTAATTTACAGGTATAATTAGGCAATAATATAAGTATATAAACCCCTAAGGCTTATATAGCTATAGGTATAGCCTAAAGGCACCTACTAAGGAAGGCATAAGCCATATAGAGGTCTTATAAGCTAGGTAGGATTTAAACCCTTAATCTTATAGTATTTAACCTATAGCTAGCTATTATTTTTATAATAACTAGGCAGTATTTTAATCTATTAGACTAAAAGATAAGGCAATAATAGCTAATTTATTAGTTAGTATTATACTGCTTATACTATATAACCTGCTATAACCCCCCTATAACTACCCTGATTACAGTGGCTTATAAGCCAGCATTATATATTACTTAATATATTATTAATAATAAAGGCTTATTATTATATTAATAGGCTTTAATTTTATTTTAAGTAATTAATTAAGTTTATTAAAATTACTTTTTAATTTATAATATATATAATAAAAACCTAATTTTTAGGTAAATTAAGTAATATTTTAAAAAGCTTTATTTAATAATTTAAAATTATAAAATTAACTTTTTATATTAATATTAATTTATTAATATATAAAAAGTCTTTATTTATAATATTTTATTATTTAGAAAAAGTATATAAATTTAAAATATTTATAATATTAAAATTATTAATTTTAATTAAAAGATTATTTATATATTTAAAAATTACTATAATTAAATAATTTTTTTTTTCTTTACTATTAGCCTAATAAGGCTATTAAGCTTCTAACTTTTCATGCAAATGCTTAAATAATAAGGCCCCTATAGTAGGCCTGTATCTCTAAAGTCAGAATTATATAAGGTTTATCTGCCTTAGTGGCGCAATTGCTGCCTTGACTAAGCGGTATTAATACCGCTCCTCGGCAGCTATGTTAGCCTTCTTTCTTCACCCTAGCCAAAAAGACGGGCCAAGTTCATCACAAAGTACGTTCCCCGACCTGACCGTTGGTTACAGCTGCTGACATCAATTATAGCCACTGGCACGATGCCTGTGCGAAATAGCCTGCAGCCGTACGATCACGACTACTGCATAACTGGCCACAACCTTGACATAGCTATCGGGCCCGCCTTAGACGAAATAATTAAATAATTATAACTATTATTAATTTTAATTATATAGTAATATATTTTAAAATAAGGTTTTAGGGTTTTTAGTTATTATAGCTTAATTTTTAAAGATTAAAGCCTTAATAATAATTACTTTAATAAGGTAATAATAAAAAGGATATTTAGCTTATTAAAGCTAAGGAAAATATCTTTTTTATATTTATAAATTAAGGCTATTTATTTAACTAGATTATAAGGTTTATAGTAATAGCTATATAACCTTAAGACTTATTATTAAAGTTATTATATTTTTTAATATAATATATAATATCTTATATTATATTATATTAAAAAATAAGTATCTTATTATATTATCTTCTTATTTAAGACCCTGATTGGCTATACCTTGCATATTGCTATAGGGATATTTTAACTTTTTAATAAATATATATATACCAATAGCCCCGTCGAGTTAAAACACGAAACGTCATAGCGAACATAGAATTGTCTCATGATGCTTTACAAACCAAGACCTGTGATAATGACCGCCTGAAAACGCTACCCAGGATGCTTTCGCCATACAAATCTTCTCACTAACTTGGATTGAGGGACCTGAAGATACCGCATGGTTCACAAGGTGAACTATGTACAATGATACTCGACGTGGTATCCAAATGTGAATAATACCCGTGATATGGTGGAAGCTACCTTGAGGTTTTATTAGCGGAGCTATCCCCAGATTTTACCCCTGTCGTTCTTGATCAAGCTTTGCGGGGAAGCTCTCAAGCATCTTGTCATCATGACTAGCAACCACTTCATAATTGCACACAATAGGCTCGACGAGGTACTCATAAACCCTTACAACAGTGAACATGACCAATTTCTCTGACAGATAAGTGAGTACATAGTTAATTGCCCAAGTTGACAAAGTAAATGGCGCTTATGACGTTGAATGGCACTGGGTGACAGAAGGGCGTGTGAATGTGAGGCTTGACCTGGAAGTCAGCATTGATACGGTTAGAATGAAGTAGTCCTACTCAAGAGGCCGACACCACCACCAATAATTATCATAAGAATCGGAATTGGCCAGTCCTAGGAATCTGACCAAATGCAAGGCTTCCTCAACATAGTTCGAGTTGTACCTTTCGCTGTTGAAGAATGGATGAACGAGTATGAGACAACTCCTGGGTACTGAATTTTGTTGAGACCTGTGCTGCGTCTGTATAGATTGACGACTCGGTCGACATATCTTAAGACCCCAGAGCACAAGGTCCCATTGACACAGGCCTCAAACTCACATACGGCCCTATCCCCGATTCCAACGCATCAAAAGAGAGAATATCTGCACAGTGCAGCACCAAGACACAAGGTTTATCGCAGAAGATATTATTGTTACACAAGGAGCGATCGGTGCCAGCTTCCTGGCCTTGTATAGGCTCGTTAGGCTAAATGACTACGTACTTTGTGTTTATTCGACATACCAGGAGCTATATGAGGCTCCGCAAAGCATTGGAGCCGAAATCTCATTATGGAAGCTAAAGGAAGAAGAGAGCCTTGATCCCTACGGGGATGAGCTAATCAACCTCATCTGAAAGAACACAGAGGTGGAAAAATTTAAGCGGTCCAAAGAGATCCATTGATTAGGTAGTTACTGTTGTGCTAGATGGTCATTATAAATAATCCTAACAATCCCAACCGTGCACCTATCCACAACAGTAAACTGGGGCGCATTGCTCAAATAGCAAAGGAGAAAGGCATCATTTTGTTCTCTGACGAAGTTTATCGCACAGTCTGCCATGGCGAGGTCTCAGGTCAAATTGACATTCTGAAGTCTGCAACGACCTTGGGTTATGAAAGAACGATCGCGACGAGATCCATATCTAAAGGATATGCTTTAGCTAGGATTCAGGTCGGCTGGATTGCAAGCAAGGACAAGTCCATCATGTCAGCCATAATGGCCGCGTGAGACTACACCACAATCAGCGTTTCCCAGATTGATGACCAGGTCGCGACATATGCCTTATTGCCAGCAGTTCTCCCTTCTTTAGTTGATTGCAACTTGACACTGGCGAGGCATAATGCGAAACTGGTCAAAGAGTTTATCCGACGTTACAAGGCCGTCTGTTCCTGGGTAAAGTCCACGGCCGAGACGACATCATTGGTTAATTTCATAAAAAAATGGCCAACCTATAAGCGATGTTGACTTCTGCTTGGACCTGCTAAGCAAGAATGATGTCCTGCTTGTGGCAGGTTCGAAATGCTTTGGGAACGACGAGGACTTAAGGGATATATAAGAATGGGGTATGTCTATGAGACACATGTTCTAGTCAAGGGGTTGAAGCGATTGGGTGCTTGTATCGACGCAAACTTACTATAGTTAGGCAATCTAGCAATCCAGAGGTAACACAATTGCTTCCACTGAATCTCGCATTTGTTCATATCGAGCTGCATTAGATAAAGCGACCCCAGGTTGCACGGATCAGCGGCATTTACAACTCAACTTGGCCAAGGCGGCGTCGTCAGCTGGTAGGTAATGTTCTACGGGTTGTGCAAATACTCGTACGGCAACACGGAAAGTGGGAGGATGCAAGTGTTGATTGCTACCAGTACACGACAGGAGACAAGGGTCAAATCCAACGATTTCGACTGACAGATCGACCATTTTGTTTTCAGAATGTTAATTGATCTGCCAGGTACAGTCTCCAAACTTGCACTCTAATTCGATAGCGAGGATGATCATTGCTTGGCAGCTCTTCTTGGCCTGCGAGCATGTGCAAATCTCGTATTATCCAGAGATACCAAGAGTTCCAAGAGTTTTGATGTTTAGCATGCAATTTTCGAGTCGGTAATTACAACACGCCGCGATAGCCGTACCTTTCTACAATAGGTACCTAAGCAAGGTGTAAAGTCAAAACGATCCATGGTAACTTTGATAAGTGAAATATTTATTAGGGGCAGTACATAGTAGAAATCTCGACGCTGATGAGTTTTCTTAGCTTCCGATCGCACCTACTGGTAGCTATGGAACTTGAACTGACAAAATAATGAATTAGCACCGGGCTTCGTAAGCCTCAAGCAACTAACTAGTACCCGCCCACCTAGCGCATCATTGGATCCCAGGATTTGCAGCTGAGGGGTGACAGAAAACGCGAGACAGAAACGGCCACTACAACAAGCCCATTGCGTCTTATGTTTTGTTTCTGCTCATCATCCCAGTCCACAGAGACGCTGACGACTCACCCTTTTTATTTATTTAGCGCAAGGGTCAGCGAGACATCTTGGCGCTACAGCGTGCACACACTCAAGTCAAGCAATACCAAATCATACACGCCCAGCCGGGGATTTATACACACTTAACTATACCTGATTAGGAAGGAATCTGGCCTATACTTATTTTTTTTCTAGCCTCTTAACTAATTAAAGTACTTATATTTATAATATTATATAAAATTAAGATTTCTTCCCTATAATTGTATTTTTAATTATAATAATAATATATTACTATTAATAATACTAAAAGCCTTAATCTTATAATAGATAATAAATTTAATAATTTTTATAATAATTTTAATTATAATAATAAATTTAAAACTAATAAAGATATATATTTTACCTTATTTTATACTTAAAAAGAATCTGGCTTTATTATTATAAAATTATATATATTAAAATCGCATTATAGCTTTATTTAAAAGATTAAAGTAAAATATAGCTATAGTGGCAATTAGTATAAATAATTAGAAAAAGGTATAAAATATATAAAATATATTACTTCTTTATATAAAATTAATTACCTTTATTTAGTTAATATTTATTAAGGCCTTTATAATTTTTTTAACTTTTTTTAAGTTATATTTCTTAAATATAATTATAATCTATTTAATAATGCCTTTATTATTACCTGCCTTTAGTAGCAGTTATATATTAACTTTAGGCTTAAGAGACTTTATAATCTTATTAAGTAACTATTATACTCTTAAAAAAATATAATAAAAAATATTACCTACTAAATCTCTATAATATATCCTTATTTAAAGATTATTAACTAAGATATATATATTATATAAAAAAAGCTATAAAAGGAGGCATATAATATATTTACTTTAATATAGGCTTTCATTAATATTCTTATAAGTAATCCTAAGATTGCCTTTTATTAGCTTAATTAAGGGCTAAATTAAAAGATTTAATATATTTTCTAGGTTTATAAAAAGAGTATTATTAAGTAAAAGAAAAATCCAGGGCTTTTACTAATAGATAATATATATAAGGTAAATAGATTTAATATACCTTTACTTTAAATTATAGGCATTACCTTTTTATATATTAATTTTAATATAGCTTTTAGTATTATAGCTAAAGAAAATAAAAAGGCATTTATATAGCTTTTTAAAAAGCTTAATAAAATATAAGATTAGTATAATATTCCTTTACCTAACCTTATTATTAGTAATTTTAATAATACCTTTAAATTAGCTATAAGGTAAGTTTTTCCTAATATATAGCAATAGCTTTACTTATAGTATATCCTTAAGAATATTAATCTATATATATAATATAAATAGTTTATTATTATACTAATAGATAAGGAATTAAATTATATAAAATACTAAAAAGCTATATTAATAGCCTTAGTAGCTCTAGCTTTTCTTTTTTCTTTATATACTCTTTTAATTATACTAAATTTATATATAAATTAAAGCTATAATAATAGCCTTAATAGGGTTAAGGCTGCCTTTAAGGCAATAGCTTATATAGATTTAAAGGTTAAATTTAATTGCATTTAGGGCATTTTTTAATATAACTTTATATATAAAGAAGGTTAGATTATAATAAAATAAATAATATATTTTTTTATAGCTAATATTAATTTTTCCTGTTTTCTAGCTATCTTTATATACCTATAAAAGATCTCTTTTTTAGTATAGAAGCAGTAGGTAGCTTATTTTATAAATACCTTTTAAAATTATAAAATTTACTTTATATAATATACTAAAAGCTTATATTATAATTTAAAGGTCTATCTTATAAATAGATTCTATAATTTATATAAGCTTAATATATAAATAAGAGTAATAATTAATAACTATAAATAGGATTATATTATTATATTTATAAAATAGCTTTTTAAGCACTATATACTATATAAGGAATATAACTTCTTAAGGGATTTAATTTACTATATTAGCTAGATTATAATAAATTAGTTAGTATTATAGGTAAAGCTTATTAACTATACCTATAATTAGTATAATAATTATAAGCTAAAGCCCTATATAAGGGTATTTATAAAGTAATAGGGATTACCTTACTACTATAAGCTTTTTCTTTTAATATAAAAAGGAGGATTTTTATAGTTTTAAGACCTTAGTTTATATTAGTAATTAAAAGTTAATATAATAAGCTAATCTTAAGCCCTAGCTTTAGGCTTTATATTAACTTTCCTAATTATAGCTAAAGTAATAAAAGTAGTTTAATATATATTATAAGCCTAATCTTAATACTGTTAAGCCTTTTTGCTGCTGCTGCCTTAAAAATAAAGCTATTATAATCCCTAAAATGGCTAAAATAGGGCATTACTAGATTAATAAGAAATATTATAACCTATAATAGGCTATACTGGCTAGGGAGAAGAGGCCTAGTAAAAAGGCTGCCTTATAGGGCTAAAAGCACTAGAAGAAAGCTTTTATAGTAGCTTAATAACTTACCTAGTTAACTATAGCTATTTAGCAGCTATAGTAATTATAATACTAAGGCAGTTAGCCTAATAAGCTACTGCTATAGCTTATAATAGCCTTATAGTTAGCCTTATAGTTAAATTAATTAATATATTTCTTATAGGCTAACTTACTATAATAGCTATAGTTATAGGAAATAAATTTTAATATAAATTATATATAAAATTATTTCTTGCTTTCTTTATCTTTATTTTCTTTAAGTTAATAGCTTAGGCCTATAATAGCCTTATAACTATACTTATAGCTATTGCCTTTAGGGCAGATTCTAGGCTTTTCTTAGTGCCTTTCTTAGCAGGTTATAATTATAGGTTAGATATAATATAGAGAAGCAGTTAATAGTTAATTAAGCAGTAATTACAGTAGTAGTATTTTTAATTAATCTTAAGTAGCCTTTATAGCCCTATTTCCTAGTTATTAGTATTAGCCCTCTTAGAGATAGTTTTAATTAAGATTAAATTATTAAATTAGCTATTTTTTAGTGTTATAATTACTTTAGTATATAAATTGATTAGCCTTAGCTAATTAGAGAGTAGTATTGCAGATAACCTTCCTTTTTAGGTATAGTTAAGTGTGTATGAATCCCCGGCTGGGCGTGTATGATTTGGTATTGCAAGTCAAGAGGCAAGTTCCCGAGTTGGTAATAGTTCTACTTTTAGTGATCCAAGTGGGAAAGTCCCGAGTCTGGTCTGGTCGGGTGTGCTCGTCGTTTGCTATTTACGGAGTACCAAGCTTGCGTGGCCCCCCCGTGCCGTTTCTTCCACTTCATCCATCATCTCCTGTTAATCGACAATCTTTCGCTCACTGTTAACACTGATTCGTTACTTCGTTTTCCTTTCCACCCTTGTTCTTTTTTATATTCTCTAGAATTCCCCTTCTTCATCAGTTGCATTTACATACATACATACAGTTGCACCTGTCCCAGGATCCACTACATCTGTCCTATCTTTGGGTCTTTTACCCTGTGTTTCTTTAGCTGGCGTTTCTTGCGACATCCTGCTGTGTCTTATGTCCTAGTGCAACTACCCGGGCTAACTTATTAGCTGTTAAGCGCTTCTTTGCACCACCTCGCCCTTCAAACAAACTGATACCTATTAACTCAACTTACGTCTCAAATTCTTACACTCTCACCGCATACTTATTCACACACAAAAGGCACTTGCCATTTTACAGCATTCTCATATATCGGTTGGTTGGCCCCGAGCCTATTCGCCTTATGGAGGAGGGTGGCGTTACTCCGTTCAACGCCATTCCTGAACTCATCTTTCCCTGGCTCTCGCCTGGCTCTCCCTCGTGGCTGCAATGAAGTCGTCCCTTGTGGGTGCTTCGCTGGTTTCGACATTGGGTCTTGTGCAAGCCCAAACCATCCAGTGGAACATCGAGGGTCGCCATCCTCAACCACATTTGGCCCGTCGCGCCAAAACGACATATGAAGAGGCCATAAGTAATGACAGATCTGAAGGAGGCTACTTTACAGAGGTCACGATCGGCAATCCACCTCAGAACATTACCCTTCAGCTCGATACCGGGAGTAGTGATGTATGGGTTCCCTGGAACTGTGCAGATATCTGCGAAGACGACAAGAATGGAAAAAGTGGTTGCCCTCTTGGAAGCTGTAAGATGGCACTCCTGCCCAGCATTATGCTTCATGACTGACAATTTTACAGTTGACCCCGATAAGTCCAAGACATTTAAACATGTCGCGCCTGGAATGTTTGTCATCACCTTCGTAGATGACAGTTATGTCAAGGGCGATTATTTTGAAGATCACTTTGAGTTGGACGGCGCTGTCATCAACAATCTGACCATGGGACTGGCTATCAAGACTAACATTTCATATGGCTTGATTGGCGTTGGTTACGCCAAGAACGAGGCATCGGGCAGCACCGCAGATGTCATTTATCCCAACCTTCCTGTTGCGATGTATCAAGCAGGCTATATCAACACCATCGCCTACAGTGTGTGGCTCAACGACCTAGACGCCAAAGCCGGGAGTATTCTATTCGGAGGGGTTGACACAGCAAAGTACGTCGGCGATATGCACCGAATCGACATTCAAAAGTTGGATGGCCATTACTACCACTTCATCGTGGCCTTGACCTCACTGGTCGCCACTAGCTCCAGCGGCAGCGATGTCCTTACCTCCGATAGTTTCCCTATTCAGGCCGTTCTCGATTCTGGAACCACCTTGAGCTACCTCCCCCAAGATCTGGCCCATGAGATCTGGGAAGAAGTTGGTGCCGTCTGGTCGCCGTACTATGGGGTAGCTGTTCTACCATGTGCTTACGGTCGGAACCAAGGGAATTTCACGTTTGGATTCGCAGGCCCTGACGGCCCTAGCATCAGCGTAGGGATGGATGAGCTCGTTCTTACCATGACCAGTGATGCGGCCAATATGCCAGTCTTTGAATCAGGCGCGTACAAAGGCGAGAACATATGTACCTTTGGTATACAAAACGACACCAACGATCTGTACCTACTTGGCAACACCTTTCTTCGATCCGCCTATGTCGTCTATGACCTGGTAAATAACGAAGTTGGAATTGCTGCTACTGATTTCAATTCGACGAAAAGCAAACGAGTCCCATTTAAGAGCTATGGGGCAACCATCCCATCCGCAACGGCAGTAAGTCATCAGAACAGAGCAACCGAGAAACCAAAAGTCTCAGGTCATAACTTCACTGCTGCTGAAGGATTTCAAGAATCAGACTCAAATAGAAATGATGACGAGGACAACGCGGGATCATTGCTTGCCCCCGGGACAACACCTTTGGCGCTGGTCGTTACCACTATGAGCTTTATGCTCGCAGGCGGAGGGATTCTCTCGAGCATTTTTTGATGACGCTGTCTACAGGAGTTTTGGCTGCATTGCATAAGTCATCTGTTTCAGAGGCTGACAGGTTCATGACACTGGCGTTGAGCAAGGGTTGCATTGGCATGGGCTGATTTTGGCGTTTAACGGTCGGACGGAGCCGTCGGTAATGAGGATACAAAAAGGGCGCAATGGGTGATGAGACTATACAAATGATACCAGTAAAAGAATGGCATAAAAGGCCTAAAAGAATACCTATAAATGCAAATGTTGATGATGCATATATATATCCAAAACTCAAGTCGAGAAATTCCCGAGGCCTCACCTCAGCAGACTGATGGCAGTTTAGTATGAATGTTGGCGGCTCTCTGATGAGACAAATATTCAATTCTCAACAACTCAAAATATATCCTTAAATAATCAAAAGAATGTGTTGCGTTCAAGTGGTTGGCTAACTTTCTCTCATAGGACGTTCGGATGTTGTCTTACCAGTATTCCATTCCTGTCAAGGCATGGAGGCGTTCGGTTGAGGCGCCCACACTCAAGTTACAGTGCCATTAATGGCGGGAATTTAAGCGCTGAGCGAATCAGAACTGCGTACACATGTGGCGCTACACCTCCATCCTGCTAATCCCGACACCAAAGAAAAAAGTTTCCAATGGAGCGTCGATCATAGGCAACCCTCTCCTCAACTTCTTTGCTGAAGTCCAAGATTGCAAGATGAGGGCAACATGGGCTGCCAGATGGCTCAATTGCCGTCTGATCCTCGGCACCCAGCAGCCAAGCTGTGGTAGCCATTTTTCTACTATATCAGCTGCCGCTCCCGCTTGGGAGAGTCGACGAGCCTTCAGTCAGACCAAGCGTAGCTGTAGTGCGGCGCAAGAAGCGTGAGTTCTCGATTGCCTCCTCCTTTGCTTGCTAAACATAATGCTAATATCATAGTAAGTCTCAAGAAAGCTCAGGAAGATGCTGCCAGTTTGACACCAGAGTATGTCGCCGCCAACATGTCCACTGAGGAGGCCAAGCGTCTGTCTCGTGTGCGCAACATTGGTATCGCTGTATGATCAATGGCCGTCACCATTTCACCCCCTTCTGCTAACAAGAACTAAACAGGCCCATATCGACAGTGGAAAGACAACAGTCAGTGAACGAGTCCTGTTCTACACCGGCCGAATCAATTCGATCCACGAGGTCCGAGGAAAGGATTCCGTTGGCGCCAAGATGGACTCCATGGAACTGGAAAGGGAAAAAGGCATCACTATTCAGTCTGCGGCTACTTTCGCCGACTGGAAGAAAACGGAAAACGGCAAAGAGGAAACCTACCACTTCAACCTGATTGATACACCTGGTCATATTGATTTCACCATCGAAGTCGAGCGAGCCCTGAGAGTGCTTGACGGCGCTGTCATGATTCTGTGCGCTGTTTCTGGTGTCCAGTCTCAGACCATCACCGTCGACCGTCAAATGAAACGTTACAATGTCCCCCGAATCTCTTTCGTCAACAAGATGGATCGCATGGGTGCCAACCCCTGGAAGGCAGTCGAACAGATCAACACGAAGCTCAAGATTCCTGCCGCCGCTATTCAGATTCCTATTGGTGCCGAAGACGAGTTCTTGGGCGTTGTCGATCTCATCAACATGCAGGCTATGTACTTCGAGGGTCCCCGTGGTACCAAGGTTCGCGTGACCGATCAGATTCCCGGCCCTCTCCAGGAATTCGCCAAGGAGAAGCGCCAGGCTCTGATTGAGAAGCTTGCTGATGTCGACGACGAAATTGCCGAACTGTACCTTGAGGAGCAGGAACCTACCAACCTTCAGATCAAGGCCGCTATCCGACGTGCTACTATCGCCCGAACTTTCACTCCTGTCATGATGGGCTCTGCTCTCGCCGACAAGGGCGTTCAGCCTATGCTCGACGCTGTTTGCGATTACCTGCCCAACCCTTCTGAAATTGAGAACACTGGTCTGGATAAGTCCCAGGGCGAGAAGACTGTTAAGCTGGTTCCCTATGACTCTCTTCCCTTTGTTGGTCTTGCCTTCAAGCTCGAGGAGAATAATTATGGTCAACTCACCTACATCCGCGTCTACCAGGGCAAGCTCAGCAAGGGTACATACCTGTTCAACTCTCGAACTGACAAGAAGGTCCGAATCCCCCGTATCGTCCGCATGCACTCCAATGAAATGGAGGATGTCTCCGAGGTTGGTGCCGGTGAAATTTGCGCCGTTTTTGGCGTCGACTGTGCCTCCGGTGACACATTCACTGACGGAGGTCTTCCCTACACCATGTCTTCCATGTTCGTTCCTGATGCTGTCATGTCTCTTTCCATCAAGCCCAAGCGAACCGGTGATGCCGACAACTTCAGTAAGGCCATGAACCGATTCCAGCGCGAGGATCCCACTTTCCGTGTCCACGTTGACGCTGAGAGTGAGGAGACTATCATTTCTGGTATGGGTGAATTGCACCTTGAGGTCTATGTGGAACGCCTCCGACGCGAGTACAAGACTGAGTGTGTCACTGGCCAGCCCCGTGTCGCCTACCGAGAGACAATCGCACGACGAGCCGACTATGACTATCTTCTGAAGCGACAGAGTGGTGGTCCTGGTGACTTCGCCCGTGTTGCTGGATGGATTGAGCCTAACGATAAGCCTGACGAGAATCATTACGAGAGCCAGGTCGTTGGCGGCCATATTCCCGACAAGTTCCTCTCTGCCTGTGCCAAGGGCTTCGACGTTGTCTGTGAGAAGGGTCCTCTCTTGGGACACAAGGTTATTGGCGCCAAGATGGTTGTCAACGATGGTGCTACTCACGTTACCGATTCTTCTGATTATGCTTTCAACTTAGCCACCCAAATGGCTTTCAAGAAGGCGTTCTCCGATGCTGGGGGTCAGGTTCTCGAGCCCCTCATGAAGACCACTATCACTGCCCCCAATGAGTTCCAGGGAAACATTCTTATGCTGATGAACAAGCGTAATGCCACAATCCACGATACCGATATTGGTAGCGAGGATTTCACACTCATCTGTGACTGCAGTCTGAACGCCATGTTTGGCTTCAGCTCTCAGCTTCGTGCTGCAACTCAGGGCAAGGGCGAGTTCAGCATGGAATTTAGCCACTACGCCCCTGCTCCTCCTCATCTTCAGTATGTATATCTGCATCAATGTGAAAGAGCAAGCACTAACAACTTTGTAGAAAGGAGCTGGTCGCCAAGTATCAGGCTGAGCTTGAGGCTAAGCGAACCAAATAAGCTAGTCACTGGAGCTGAGGATGTATCATGGCCCAGTACATCAGTGATGTACTTGGCCTAAGCGTAGACAATGCTGTCTATGCTACTGTATAACACACACGAATGGGTGCACGCTCTTGTAATATAACGTCATATGAAAATGACTCCTTGTTAGAGGCTTGGAAGTCAACGATACACAAATGAATTGTAGAAGCTGGATAGGGGCACCTCTTTTGACGGAGGTATTTAGAAAAGACGGATGGAAAATGGCTAACCATATACAATTCTCTCCATGTATTCAAACCAAATGAGTCTTCACATGGATTTCCAAGCCGTATCCAAGACTACCTTTATCGTTACATGTTCATACATCATGGGATATCTGATCTAGCTACCGAATTTTGGTGTTTTTATATTTTACATGCGTCGGAGAATATCAGCGACAACCTCCTCGGTAGTGGCCTTGCCACCCAGGTCGGGGCTCAGGAGCTTGCCCTCCTCAAGGTTACCATCAACAGCGGCGTAGATCTTAGCAGCAGCCTCCTCTTGGTTGAGGAACTCGAGCATCAGAGCGGTGGATCGGAGGGTAGCAATTGGGTTGGCGATATTCTGGCCCTGGATATCGGGGGCACTGCCGTGGCAAGGCTCACCAATAGCGAAGTTCGCACCAACGTTGGCACTGGGGACGAGACCCAAGCTACCGACAAGAGCAGCAGCGCCGTCGGAGAGAATGTCACCGTACAGGTTAGGAGCCACAATGACATCGTAGTCCTCGGGCTGACGGAAGAGCTTGTAAACCATAGAGTCGACAATCTGCTCCTCAACGGCAACAGATGAGAACTTGGGATCGGCAAGGGCCTTTTTGGAGGTGGCGCGGAAGAGACCGTCGGTCTGGGACAGGACGTTGGACTTGTGGGTGATGGTGACAAGGGGAGACTTGTGGATGCTAGAGGCACCAGCATCACGGATCTTCTGACGACGCAGAGCAATGTCACCAGCCATGGTAGCAATGCGGAACGAGGCCTTCTCGGAAATGCGCTTAATAGCCTCGGCAACCTTGCCCTCGGGAGTCTCATGGGTCTGCTCCTGCTTGACGTACAAATCCTCAGTATTCTCGCGGACAATGACCATGTCGATAGGCTTAGCAGCGGTCAAGACAGTCTTGACGGGACGGACGTTGGCGTAGAGGTCGAGCTTCTTTCGCAGAGCGACAATGGGCGATGAGTAACCCTTGACAGCCTGGGTAGGCGAGCTCACAGCTCCAAAAAGCGCACCATCGCACTCGTTTCTGAGAACTTCGACAGTCTTGTCGGGGAGCGCAGCGCCGGTCTGCTCAAAGGTCTCGAAGCCAGCCTTGAGGTCGACGAAGTCGAACTTGAGGCCAAGAGATGCAGGAAGAGCTTCGAGAATGCGGCGGCCGGCGGGGATGACCTCCTTGCCGATGCCATCACCGGGGATGAGGCCTGAAATTCAACACATTAGCTAGACATTGGACCGAGTGGGCGATGGCGTGCTGTACCAATTCTGAGGGTGCGAAATGACATGATGGGCACAATTGGAGTTGAGAAGAAGTTGAAGTTCTTCTGTCCGATAATCGGAACGGGTAAGAAATGTGGTATGGATTTTTGGTATCGGGTAAAAAGTGGCCAGGCCGATGGCGCCAAACATCCATATAAAGTTTATGTTGACTACACTTTTGAATCAGAATCCACAAGATTTCCTGTTTATCTTAAGACAGTTTCCCATATTCTATTCTCAAAAAGATCTCTATCAGGTGAATTGATGTGCCTGGGAAAAACCTCTGTGTATATCAGTCTTGCCTGGGAGCATTTATTGTTGGCCGGCACTTGGCTCATGATTAATCCATTGTCAATCAAAAGTCACACCAACGATGAGATACATATAATCCCAGTTCCCGTATAACGTGAGCGCATAATCAGTGATCCAACGAAAGAGTCCTTGGATGTCAATGGTTCACTGGCTATGATTTACCTGGGGCTGGAACGAGAGCTTTGATCGGAGGATGTGGGGAGGGAGTAATGAGACACAGCAGACCCCACACAAGCTCATGCGTTCCAATATTACCTTTATTAAAGGTTCAGAGCGTCCATTGGAAAGATTAAGTTGTACGGGAACATGTTATTGGATGAGCCTGTAGGACAGTCGCCAGGGAGCCGAAGGAATAACTTCAGAGCCGAGACAACATGGGAGAAGCGGAGGGATGGGATGGGATGAAATGAGTTAAAATAAAATAAGAATAGTTAATAAGGGGTAATTACTTGTATATGAATTAATGAACGAATGATGCGGTACGTATTCGTAGTCAGACTGTTAACATTAGGTACTTAGGTAGGTATCTAGTAGTCTGCGGCCGGTCCGTCCCATCTTGTGTTCATTTCGACTGAATTGAGCCATTCGTCGTCATTGTATTCGATTTCACTTCTACACCTCTTCGATGGAGCATTCGATGGAGTTTGACTGTCACTGCTGCATACATAGTAACAATCCTTCGTCAAACGTGGCAGTCCAGGAATAGCCAGCCACTAATCACAATAACTCCTTGTTGTTTCATGTTCTCAGGCCGAGTACCTATCGAGGACACTTGTTGGCTTGATGCTTACTCCGTGAGTGAGGAGATTATACAGTCGCTGTGCCGGCAATCACGGTGAACTCTCATCATGGATGTAATTTACTTTGTCCCTGGCTAAGCCTGATGTGAACGAGATCCATTCAGTGCCTCATTTCGACTGGATCCTTGTCTGAGCACCGCCCATACCTGGCTCCATCCAGTCCAGTCTATTGCCTAGGTTGTTAGTCAATGTCACCGAGCAACTGACCTGCTGCCAGAGTAACTCGAACTTGAGATTCTAGACATGAAAATTCGTGAGGCAGCGCTTCTTTGATGACTCAAGATAACGTCTGGTTGCTGTGCGAGTGATGGTCGGCGTTTCATGTGGAATGATTTGGCTGGTTACCGAGCTTCAGACATCTCGATATTGTAATAAGCACACGACTTATGTTGAAGAGTTACCTACCTTGTGGTCTGTCCAACTCTTGTGCCGTCCTGTGATCTTAGCCCCTATTATTCTGCAACTGCCCAACGTACCAGAAGCCGTTCTCTGCGGGTTGTCAGTCCCTCCTCCACCATCCGCCTCCACCTACCGAAGCAATTTAGCCCCATGGGATACATCCACAGGAAAGTATTCAACAAGCGCTGAAACGCCTCCTGGAATACCTCACTAGGCCAGCTACAGCAGGTACCCCTTGTTTGACGGCTCGCCCCTCAATCCACTAACGGCCTGTGCCTGACCTGAGGAGCCCCGTCGTATCTGTCTGATGTACCTCAAGGAGCAAGGTTCCCTGCCTCCTGTGCGACTGGACGCCGCTCATAACCACCCAGACATCACCTCGTCCCATCTTGTCCTTATCCTAATCCCTATCTATTCACAACGCGCGCGCAGCTCTAGATCTCGCCGAAACTGTGACTAACGAACACCCCGAAAAGACCTCGAGGTCGCCAGACCGAACTTGCATATTATCCAGCCCGTCTCGTCTCTGAGAGCCCTCAGCAACAATGAGTCAGGTTAAGAACCTCCGCGCCATGTTCGAGAACAAGGGCGACACGAGCCCGCCCGACAGAGGCCGATCATCTGGCGCTTCCACTCCCGTCCAAGGTACGAACGATACCCTCGCGACATGATCTCAAGGATGAGCGCGCATTTCCTGGCTGGTGGGATGCATTTTTAGAGCTGTTGCGAGATGCAACTTTTAAGTTAGGAAAGCCGTTGAAAAGCTTGCTCCAATTGTACCTGCCCTGGATTCGTGTCCACACTAGCTCTCAGCGTCATTCTTTCATACCTACCGTGTCCTTCCCGTCCATCCTCCTCTCCCTTCAACCCCTTGCTGATCAAAACCTGTTTTCTTCTCCACAGGCTCAGGCACAGGCAATAGCGGAACCGAATCACCTGTCCGGCCACTGTCAAAAGTCAGAACAAGCTTTGTTGCCATTGAGAAAGACGGAAGGATAGGTCTTAGGAGAGACCCCAGCCACGAATCCAGTGTATCACGCCGTCGATTAAGTATGGACACCGATGCAGAATCCGTTTCCACTATCCCGGACAAGCCATACGCGTCACTTGAAGATGCACCACGCGCAGGCAAGCCCTTCTTTCAAGAAGCAATCCCGGAGTCGCCTCGTCACCAAATCGATCCCCCAAAGACACCCACGGAGCAAATGGGAGCTGTTACCGACGAGCCAAGTGTCAACCCCGACAAGAAGGTAGACTCGGAGGAACTATCACCTTCATTGCTACCAGCAGAGCCTGCCACAACAGAGCCTGTTGCAGCTTCGCCAAAGAAGGAAAACAAACCCCCAGCAGCTCCTGCAGGTGCCAATGGCAAGGCCAAGGACAAGGCCGAGAACACGAAAGAAGAAGGAAAGTCAAAGGAGACAACTCCCGCAGCAACGGCAAAGACCAGCGCCCCCAAGAAAATAACCACCACTCGACCTAGCACCGTCTCCACGAAAGCTCCGAACACAAAGCCTGCAGCAAAGTCTCCTTCTGCAGCGAGGCCGACAGCAAGCGCCACGCACAAGCCTGAGCCCAAACCAGCTCTTAAGGCTGCTCCAGCACCAAAGAAGGAGACAAAACCAGCACCAAGGACCACGCCAGCAGCTACACGACCTTCAGCGACCAACACAACTAAGAAGCCTCAACCATTGAAGCCCACCCCTAGCGATGCTCCCTTCGTGAAACCAAAACCCAAGTCTCCCACAAAGCCTGTGCACCTACCTGCTTCTCTCATGGCCCCAACTGCATCATCCGGTGCCAAGACAGGTCGTCAGGTTCAATCTTCGGCGAGCTCACAGAATCTCAGTGTACCTGCTCGTCCAGCCAGCCGGGCGAGTGCGACAGGAGCTGGCGCTAGTACTGGTAAGACCGTCAAACGTCAACCTTCGAACGTCGGCCGCTCACGGCCAAGCCTTGGCCCTCCTCCCAAGAAGCCCTCCGATCCTGCTCACCCTAAGAAAGAAGCGCCAGTGGATGAGAGCTTTTTGGCCCGCATGATGCGGCCAACACAAGCTTCCGCTCAAAAGACTTCCGAGAAAGTGCCTACAACACCGCCCAAGAAGACAGCAAAGCGGCCAACGTCTTCAGGAGCCGATGCCACCCACCGCGAGAGCAGCATGAAAACCCCGGGAAGTGCCAAGAAACATTCTAGGAAGGCAGCTGAATCTAAGTCGGTGACTAGTTCAGTCGCCTCAGACGAGACCTCCAAGGTCGAGCCCGTGGTTGAAGAGAAGACATCCGAGCCAACTAAGACAGAAAGTCCGGAGGTGCCCGACCTTAAGACCGAGGTACCCCAGATCAACAATGCCCCCGAGGATTTGCACAAGCCCGAACCAGAGCCCGCTGTGAAGGACGCTCCTGCTGGAGTTGAGGAGCCCATCCCCGAGGAACCCCAGGCCGAGCTCGCTCCTGAGGAATCGAGTAAGAAGGAGCAGGAGAAGAAGGAAAGCGTTCGCCCTATCACCCCTGAGACGCCCAAGGAGGTGAAACCAGTTGATGTACCCGAAACCTCTGCTACTGAGGAGCCCATCGCCTCTCCCAGGGAGACTCCTGTTGATGGGTCTAGGGAGCAGGAGCCCGCGACGGAATCTAAGAAGCCACTTGAGGCTGAAGATATCGTTCCCCTAGTGGACGAGGGCTCTACTCAATCCCCTGTTGTCGTCGAGGAGACAAACAAGGCGTCAACCACTGATCCTGAACCAGAGACCACCGAAGAGGTGATTCCCTTGTTGGAGAAGGATGCCGTGCCCGCCGAGACGGAGACTGCAGAGAATATGAACAACGAGATTGATATCAAAAAGAAGAATGATACCAAGGAAGACGAGAAGGCCGCTGAGGCTGTTGAAGAGAAGGACACCACAGGGGACCAGATTGAAGAGGCGAAGAATGAAGACCAGGAAAGCGTTGCCAAGGCGGAATAAACTTGGATAGATTGTGAGAGATATAAGATTGCTGATTTGTTAGCAGTGGAGGAAGGGGTGCACTTTTTGAGCCGTTGTATAGATACCTGTTTTAAGCGAAGGCGAATGGTGATTTTATCGCATACTTATTGTAAAAAGAGCATCTGAAAACGAGATTGCAAGATAACAAAAATATTTGTAATGCGCAAGGCGGTTTCTCATTTTGAGATTGATTTTTGATACACAAAACGTCCTCATGGGACTTAATCTAGTTGTACAATACAAGCTTCCCTATTTATCGTATCACGAGAGCACACAGGCTCCTCCCAGCACCCGGGCAACCCTCCCTCTAGATATCCATACTTATGAAACCCGGCATACTAGCAGACCACCCTGTTTTCTCGCGAGTGCCTCTCTCACTTCCAGCATACCCTTCGACGTCGACACAAACATGCACTCGCCGAGATTTAACCCCGGGACGACACCACCATCCACCTTCGTAGGAAACCCTCTTGCCAATCTAGCCAGCTCAGCAATATTGGCCGTCATAAGACGCTTCGGCGTGCTAATAGCGTTGGCCTTTCCGAGGACGGGTTTACCGTCCCAGTACTTAAGGCCGAGCCACAGGCGCATCGTGGCTACGTTGGTGTTTGTCACGAGCACTGGAGGCTCAGAAACCATCTGCTCGAGCGTTGGTGGATGAGGACCAGAGCGATAGATTGCCGAAAAGAAACCTGATCGGTGAAGAGCGAGGGCGAGTTGAAGATTGTATTTGCAATTCTTGACGGATGTTATACCCAGCCGGGCTTTAGAGGCGTTTTGGAGATGCGAACACATGTTCGCGATGTTGGTGATTGAGGGCATGATGGGCGGTCTAGAGAATGGAAGGTATTGATTTGAGTGAGCGTGAGTTTCGTCGTCTCGTTGGAATCGTCTTTTGGCTCTACATTGATGTTTTGTTAACATTTGATTCCTTGCAGCTCCTGTCACAGCATTTGGGTGTGGAATTGTCGCACTCACCCCTATAAGAAAGCGATACTAGATCTTCGAGTTCAGAACGCCTATTGACCGAGATAGAATCTCCCACCTTCAATTGTCGAATATTTAGAGCGAGGGAATGCTGGCCAATATCTCGAATTCGATGAGACTCTCCGTAGTGTTGGAGATCTGGGCCAAAAATTCAGAAGTTCGAAGAATGACTAAGCCAAGTACTGGTTAAGCGCATATCATGGCATTAGTGCATGAGAAAACACTGGCGATGAAGGTGTGCTTTGTCCCTTTATGGTGACATAAATAAAGATAGTAACGCGGCAAAAGCGTGAATTTGGTGTCGATGTATCACGAATAGTTCGAATTCACTGTTGAATGGGCGTGGTGGTGCTACAAATCGCCAGCGCTCGATCAACTCGTTGACTGACTGATCTGAACTTTATAGACCAGCCATACATTTAATGCTCATGCGACTATTTCGGTAGACTCAGAGGTAGGAGAGAAGGTCTTTTCTTAGAACCGAAGGTTGGCGTTCATGCGTTTCTTTCGAGTTTGGTTCTGCTTATGTTGGTTTTAGCTCTATATTACAATTCAACCTTCGATTACAGCCAACTTTTCCAGGAACTGAGCAGTGATACATGATTTCTAATAAATAAGCATTCCCACTAATACATCGTACCAACAAGACGGTAGAGCTACCTCACGAGGGAATCTATCGAACAGCTTTCATTATAGCAGAAAATGACCGTCGGTACTTGTATGCAAACACCGCGGCTGAAACCAGGAAAGGGCTGGCAACCAGGGTCAAGAAACTTCGCACCAATATCCTACCTTGGGCATCACTCTTGTTGATGACATCCAGATAACCCTCGTTGCTGAAACTAACACGGGAGTATTTCGTCTGCCAGCCAAGGCGAGGGAAGTAGACGCTCATCATCTCTTCGAGATACTTTCTCAACCTGTAACGTTTTGACAAGACTGAGGATCGCATCTCAACATAATTTTGCAGGGCAAGTTCGTTTATTGCATGGGCGTCGGCTGGTCGAACCGCTGAGTACTCCGCCAAGGCTAGTGATCGCTGGAAAGCTGGCTCAGATTTAGATGACTCGCTGGCGGGATCATTGGACTCGTCGATCTGAGCGTGTTTGTCAAGGATTGAAAAGAGAATCCGGACATCCTCCATGCCCGCGTTCATTCCTTGGCCATAGAAAGGCACCATGGCGTGTGCGGCATCGCCAACAATAACACAAGAAGAGCCGAAATGGTACGGCTTGCATTTGAGGCTGATAAGTGGGAGGTGAGGATTTGTGTTGAAAGATTCAATCAACTCATCGCCTGGTATTAATTCCGTAACACCTGGGAAATGGCTGTCGAAGAATGCCGGAACGCTGGCAGGGTTATTCTCGAGTTCTGAGAAATCCTTGCTAGGCATAAAGAGTGTACATGTGAATGAACCGTCCTAAGCAAAAGAGTCAATAAATTATGGAGAACTAATGGAAACGAATAAGAAAGAACGTACATCACTGGGAATAGCAATGAACATGAAATCCTTGCCGGGCCAAATATGCAAGTGGTTAGGCGATATTCGGAACTTGGCCATTGGATCGGCTGTTTCATCAGTCTTGACAGGCTTGAGCTGGAACTCACACCATAGAGTATCAATATACTCCTGTTGATAGTTCATCCGGGTAAACTTCATAAGGTGGTAGCGAACAGAAGAATGGGCGCCGTCAGCTCCGATCATAAGATCGAAGGAAATGCCGATTTCCTTGGGGCGAGACTCTTGGGATGACTCTGCATCGGCCACTTCAAACCAAGCTTCGCATTCGCGATAGTCTGCGCCTGTGAGCTTGTGGTTGAAGAATAACTTGACATTAGGCATATTATCCAGGATATCGAGCAACCGCTTATTCAAGCCTGCCCGATCAATGGCGTGAATTGCCTATTTGGAATCGTCAGTTTCACATGCTACACGGGAGTTTGAGGCAATTATGCATACCCGTCCCTTTACATCGTAGTCTTGCGACTGCTCAAAGAGTGCTCCAGTTGGGCCTCTACCATGAATCATGCGGCCTCTCATTGGAATTGTTGTTGACATGACATGGTCAAGGAGGCCCGGTTGACCAGCATGGCGCATAGCATTGATTCCACGCTCTGATATGGCAAGATTGATAGATTTTGTAAAGTTGAGCGGGATAGTGCTGGGATCCCGGAGGTCTAGACCAGTCAGCGAATGCGCCGCTCGAACGTTTGAGGAGAATTTTGGTCAAGAGACTCATGAAGAACTTCATACATAACTCTTAGCAAGTCGCGAGAGCTTCAAAAGAGTTTCCTCGGGGCTCCGGAACCTGTTTGAGTCTTTCGCGAGGCGCCAATGGGAAACATGTTAGAAAAAAGTCACTTACCCGGTCGCAACTCATAAACTTCAACTTCATGGCCTCTCTGAGCAGCATACAAAGCTGCCAGAGAACCAACAGGGCCAGCACCTACAACAACGATCTTCTGAGGTTTCCCCATGTTGCTCGCGAAGTTTTTCAAGGACGAACGGAGACAAGAAATGTCAAGAGATGGCGAGATATTAAGGTCGCCATACTAATAGACAGAGGACCGATTCAAGCCCCGATAGGGCCGGCTGTTTGTGTTGCATCAAAGCGATAGCGGCCGGCCGGAAGCGGGGACCCACTAGCGAGAACAACCTCAGTCACTCACAAGACCACTCCTACCTAGGTACCTTATCTTGCCTTACCTAGATATATAACCCCCGGCATTCGGTGATGTGGTAAGTAATGCCGCTGAAGGTTGAAAAAATGGTTTAGTTCTAAAAGTTACTAGGTTTGGACTATGATCCAATGAAGAGACCGCTAGCTACGACCAGGTGAATGCGTTTTGACTGCTCCGATGGGTCATTATCATTAAGATAGAGCGAAGCCGGTGCACATACTAGTACTGCCAACTTATCATTCTTGATGGCCCATCGCTCACTTCAAATTCTTCAGTCCTCTTTCTGCTCTTGTGCTAAGTTGAATATGTATGTATCCAGCTACGAATTCTCCAAATCTCACAACTGTTTGCTCAGAAATGACATCCTTGACTCAAACCTGACACTGATATCATGAAATTATTCTCGACTCAAATGAACAGAAACGTAGATATTTGGTGAGACGCAAGTTGCAAAAAATCTCCTTAGAGACCAATTTGAGTTCCTTGCCATTCACATGCCCAGTCTTCACTGAAGCACTAACACGTTCGCATGGACCACCGTTACTGATCACGTCTCCGTTGTGCCGTGAACCCCCACTTACCCAAAACAGCACCGTTTACAAGAGAGCGTCAACAGCTTCTGTTAGCGAAGCGTATGCATAAAATTGCACAAAACATGTTCGAAGCCCCACCGACTCAGACTCTGTTAGAGGAGCTCCAGACCGTCGCCAAGCATAACGGGCTATTGTTAGCGACTACCCTTATCGATGCTTATCAACCTGCAGCAAACGGGGCCGAGTCGATCTTTTGCTTTCGTTTGAAAGTTGCACCACGAGACAAGACTCTACCACTACACTGTTTGGCGCTTTGTGATCGCGTTTTAATTGCCCGACAAACTCTCACTGCAGCTTGCGATTTCTTGATTTATACATTCCTTTTCGCACGATACAGTCTGTTCACTCGAGTACATATAGTACATTGATACCGACACAATGACTGCTGATCCCCCCACCAAGAAGGAGTGTATGGGCGCCGACTGCCAGAACGAAGCTGGATCCCTCCAATGCCCGACTTGTCTGAAGCTGGGAGTCAAGGACAGCTACTTCTGCTCTCAGGAGTGCTTTAAGAGAAACTGGGTACGTAATTTCACCACTTTGCGACAGCTGCATAGATAGGCTAACTCTGTCACAGGGCATTCACAAGACAATGCACAAGTCGCAAAGTAATATCCTCCACCACCTGAAAGCTCCGAAAGCAATCTCACCAGATCCAGCTACCGGCTATTATAACCCTTTCCCCAACTTTCCGTACTCTGGAACCTTGCGACCCGTCTATCCTCTGTCGCCGCACCGAACTCTTCCTCAGTCGATCCCTCACCCCGTGTGGTGGCAAGACGGCAACCCCAGATACAGCCGATCCCTCACCAACCGTAACAAGATCGAAATTCTCGACAAGAAGGGCCAGGATGCTATGCGAAAGAGTTGCAAGCTTGCGCGAGAGGTCCTCGACATCGCGGCCGCTGCCGCTAAGCCTGGCGTGACGACCGACTACATCGACGAGATCGTTCACAAGGCTTGTATCGAGCGAAACGTACGTATTGAGATTTTCTCACGAATCTAAGAAGCGCAGGAGTCTATTTGCGATGGCTAACTCGACTTAGTCCTACCCCTCTCCTCTGAATTACAACAACTTTCCCAAGTCTTGTTGCACGTCCGTTAACGAAGTCATCTGTCACGGTATTCCTGACCAGCGTGTCCTGCTAGACGGTGATATTCTCAACATCGACGTTTCCCTGTACCACGAAGGGTACCACGCCGATTTGAACGAGACATATTACATTGGAGACAAGGCCAAGGCCGACCCCGACACTGTTCGTGTGGTTGAGACGGCACGACAATGCTTGGATGAGTCTATCAAGGCTGTTAAGCCCGGCACTCTGATCCGAGAATTTGGTAACATTATTGAGAAGCACGCCAAGAAGCACAACTGCAGCGTTATCCGAACTTACTGTGGACACGGAGTCGGCAAGCTTTTCCATTGCCCTCCCAACGTCCCTCACTACGCCAAGAACAAGACTGTTGGAGAGTGCAAGCCCGGGATGACCTTTACTATCGAGCCCATGATTGCTCTGGGCAAGTATAGAGATATTACCTGGCCTGATAACTGGACCAGCACCACCATCGATGGCAAGCTGACAGCTCAGTTTGGTGAGTCTCCTTTGGAAGTGTGGTAGTGACACAGGCTAATATGAATCGCAGAGCACACCCTTCTAGTTACAGAAGATGGTGTCGAGATTTTGACCGCGAGACAGCCAGATTCTCCCGGTGGCGCCCTACCGATGCCTGGCACTGAGAGCGGAGAGACCCAGGCATAGAGTGTTATGAGTGTTGTTAGAAATCATATGTTTTGGCGATATCATGTTCTGGAGTTGTTGGTGGGGATGGGGCTGTTGGCTGATGGACGGTGCATTATCATGGCGGAGCAGTGAGGCATGAACCCAAAATTGATATATTGACACATTTCTGCTCAATTTTGAGTGATTGATAGAGTCTTCTCTTATAGTTATGCAGAAACATGTGAAACCATGATGTTTATGTGGTAATCGACGTTGATCAGCCTTGGTCGGGTAGCTTGGTCAAGTCAGGCCATACGTCGTTACATCATTGTCGATGTCCGTGGTGCATATCCCCGGATGCAGGCTTATCTATCTGTGGAGTGACGCAAATGGCTCTCGCTGTCAAAGTTGGAGAGTAATAAACCCTGCCTTCCAAAGGCTCAGTGAGACCGTGAACCCTCCCAGCCACATGCAGGCGTCACTCGGCCACGCCATCCGCCGTGGAAGGCGTTTTCAGCACAGGGGATCAAGGCAGAGGTCGCCGGGATTACAGGGGGTTTTTCAGCACAATGTCCCTGCTGTCAGCTTCGAGGGCGTGCCCTGAGCTGTCGCCGCTTCCATCATCGCGGCTAGTTTTTATCTGACCAGCCCAGGAACCTAACTTAACCTAACCTCTCCAGGTCCACCTCCACCATATCTCCACCAGAACTCACCACCGCTACCACTCCCACTAAGTTACCATTTCCACACCATCCATTGCCCGCCACCAAGATTTCTCCTCTTCCACTCTGCTATTCCCCTCACGCTCCGTGACTAAAGAAATCTTTGCTGCAAGGCAACTTTGGCATTTTCAGCTATCCAGAGCTTTTCGCGAACTGTACCACTCCGAAGCTTATCATCCCTCGCCTTGCACCGCGATCTGCAGCCTGTGACAGAGCTTGTCAAACAGCTGTCCTCGACCGACATCGTCATCCCAACTCGATCACCAACCCTCAACGTCACATTTACACTTTAGCCCAACATGATGTCTGGAGAAGCTTGGCTGTTTTTGCTGTCGGTGCTTATCAACGCCGTCAACCTCTTTTTACAGGTTTTCTTCACTATTATGTACAGTGATTTGGAATGGTATGGTTCCCATGGTTCTTGCAAGCGCTGCTCAAACTTTGCGCTCCAGATGCGCGTATTTAAAGCATTTGATGAGATGAAAACTAATCGCATATGTTGACAGTGATTATATCAACCCCATTGACCTCTGCAACCGACTCAACACCTATATCATCCCCGAGGCTGCTGTACATGGTTTCTTGACCTTCCTCTTCCTCATCAACGGTTACTGGATCCCTCTCATTCTCAACTTGCCTCTCCTTGGCTGGAACGTCAAGAAGTATGTCGACTACACCCCGAGCTCTGCGACAATAGACTGACCGTGGCTAGGATTGTTGACAACACTCATCTCCTTGATGCGACTGAGATCTTCCGCAAGCTCAATGTTCACAAGAAGGTATGTGCTCTAGCTTGACTCGTAGCAAAGTGCAGCATTAACCAGACAACAGGAATCTTTCTTCAAGCTTGGATTTCACCTGCTCATGTTCTTCTTCTACCTCTACAGCATGATTGTTGCTCTTATTCGAGACGAGTCCTCCTAAAATGCTACCCCTCTCAAATGAGCCGCGGTCCGATATCACCGATATTAGGCAATGTTTGGCTACGTCAGATAGGACAGATTACAATATCTCAACAAGCTGGTCGAGTTCAGCTGACACCCACGGCCGAGTCGACTAGTCACGCGACGACAAGAACAAGAGAACACGATATAAGTCTGCTACGGCAGTACACAACGAGTGGAAGACAGTATAGATGATGATGACAGCTTTTTTTTTTAAGAGGCGGGCTTGGCGTATATATCCTGGTATCATGCCAGCTGGCGCTCTGGTTGATTACTTGATGAAGGCGGTGGGTGGCATGTTCTGTTGGAGACTGAGGCATTGATCGCACTTGGTGGTGGCCTCGTCCCGTCGTCCTTCAGCGTTTGAGCCCGGTGTGATAATTGATTAATGACCGAATAAAATGGCCAGTTTCGATGCTTTGGATGAAATGTATAGTCTCTTTATGTATAGTATATGACTTATAACTCATGATAAACATTGGTCATGTCAGTTGAGGTACTCGGGCTTAAACGGCCAAACCCTGCTTTTGGGAAGAAAACTTAGGTAAATTCAGCATAGATATGATAGGCCTTGGGTAACATTAGGCACCTGCTTTAGGGGCTTTATAACCTTTCTCCAATTTCTTGCTCCCCGTGTACCTGCGAAGTGAACATGCGATTGCGATCAAAGTCACGTGACTATTTCTGTTTCGCGATCTGCCTGTCGCGCTTGACTGCCTATACTTTGCGACGTTCAAACTCTACCAATCATCTACACTCATTCCCTTCGTCATCCCCTTCCTTATGTCTCCTTGAGATGCCCTAATCTTCAACTACCGATTAGTCAATCAATCAGTTTTGCACAAGTCCACCGAGACTTTTAGCGTTTCCACCAATACGTTAAATAGCGAGGCCATCATCGCAGAAGTCAGAAAGACAAGGTTTATCTGCTTTAATGACTCGATCGCTGCCTTAACCACGCAGCACGAATACAGTTAACTCCTTGGGTTCCTTCATCATAAGCAATTGGGACAACCTTTTTCTTTCAACCCAACTGAAGCCGTACTTCCATCATCATGGCGGATTTTGGCGAATATCCGCCGAATATGGCGCCGCAAGATGCGCTCATAGTTCGAGAACAAGCTGAACCTGATCATGCTGTTGTGCCTTATTCAGCTGAAGATCTATCGCGTCCCAAAGCTGGACCATTAAACCCGTTCAAGGACGAGAACAACATTTTGAAGCGCAAGAGCGTCCCAACTGGACATGCAGAGGAGACTTTCCTAAGCGAACACACATTCCGGAGCAAGCACCGTGCTATCGAGCGACGAGGTGGCCCTGAACGAGAGTATCAAACGAATGCAGAGCAAAAAGTAGAGGCTGCCAGGATACGAGCTGGGCGAGAGAGCAAGGGCAGCGCGACGATTGCGGAGGGACCCGGGTCTTATGTCGGGCCTTGGGCACGATACAAAAAGGCAGAATATGAGGTTGTTGCGGACGACGAAGAATTGGCGAGCGATGAGGAATACGAGATTGTCGAAGAGGAGGAAGAGGTAGTCGAGAGTGGAACAATTGTCAAGGCGCCGACCACAGCTTTGGAACGACGGAAGGAGGCTGAGGAGATGGGTGACGAGACGACGACGTTCCACGGATCCGCCGAGTACGATTACCAGGGTAGGACTTACATGCACGTTCCCCAAGACTTGGATATCGACCTTCGAAAAGAAGTGGGAAGCATCACCAACTTTATTCCCAAGCATCAGATTCACTCTTGGAAGAACCATTCCAAGGCGGTCACCGCGTTGCGCTTCTTCCC
This sequence comes from Fusarium sacchari, assembly GCA_017165645.1. Lineage (NCBI taxonomy): Eukaryota > Fungi > Ascomycota > Sordariomycetes > Hypocreales > Nectriaceae > Fusarium > Fusarium sacchari. The sequence continues at coordinate 60,579 of JADANP010000004.1, forward strand.
TTCTTCTGGACATTTGCTCTTATCAGCCAGCGCCGACACTACTGTCAAGATCTTCGATGTGTACCACGAGCGAGAGCTCCTACGAACATACTCTGGACACTCAAAAGCTATTTCAGATATTTGCTTCAACACATCGGGCACTCAGTTTCTCTCGTCTTCTTACGATCGCATGATCAAGCTCTGGGATACTGAGAAGGGTGTTTGCGTGAGCAAGTTCACGACTGGCAAGACTCCGCATGTCATCAAATTCAACCCTGATCCTGAGCATGCGAATGAGTTTTTGGCCGGTATGTCGGATAAGAAGATTGTCCAATTCGACATTCGAACACCGAACGAGGTTGTCCAGGAGTATGATCATCACTTAGCTGCCATCAACACCATCACATTCGTTGACGAGAACCGACGCTTTATGACAACTTCTGACGACAAGTCTCTGCGTGCGTGGGATTACAACATTCCCGTCCCCATCAAATACATCGCTGAACCAGATATGTACCCCATGACCCGCGCAGCTCCCCACCCCAGCGGCAAATACGTCGCATATCAGAGTTCCGATAACCAGATTCTTGTCTATGGCGCCAACGACAAGTTCCGGCAGAATCGAAAGAAGAGCTACCGCGGTCACAACAACGCTGGTCTTGGTATCGATCTCGACTGCAGTCCTGATGGTCAATTCCTTGCCTCAGGTGACTCTGGTGGTTACGTGTGTTTCTGGGACTGGAAGACGTGTAAGATGTATCACAAATTCAAGGCTGGCAACCAGGCTGTCACCACTGTCAAGTGGCACCCTCAAGAGACCAGCAAGGTGGTTACGGCGGGTCTGGACGGCGAGATTAAGTATTGGGATTAGAGGATGTATCATATGACGGATGGATTGCATGGCATGGCATGGCATGGCGTTCTGGATCAGAAGAAAACACATCCAATTTACTGCAATGGGCACTCGATGATTTGACAAGCTCGGGGAATGAAACTTAGGGCCTCTATCCTAAATGACGAAAATACATAGGCAGGTTTGGGATATCTAAGTATGTTTTTAGACCACTTAATCTTGGCACGGTCAAGAGTTTTGCTTTCCTGGTGATCAGACCCCCCTTTTATTCTTGTGTGCCCACGTGGCATGCTGATATTGATCCATCAAACGCCTCTTTTCCTTCACCAGGTTTCCATTCTCATCATAGTATTCCCACCCCTCATCGTCCCAAACGGTGTTCTTCTCTACGTAAGCATTCGAATAGCCATGCTTGTCAGCTTGCCAGTCTCCGTATTCCTCTTCATCGTCCGAAATCTCGCCCACCTCCTCAATCACAAATGTTGTACCCGTAGCAGGGCCAAAGCCATATGGAAACCACTTTAGAGCTGCAGCTTTTCTAGCTTCCTTCTCACGCTGTATATCTCCAGGTGCCGTGCTTTTCGCTTCGGGGCGCTTCTTGGTCTTGGCCAGATTGTAGAATTCCTCAGGGTTGGCCTGTACGTCTTTGGGGGCCTGCTTGGCTGCCTCTGAGCCGAGATCGAGGTGGATGACGTAGCAGGGAATCATGGCTCGTTCATTGTGGACGATGTATTCAAAACCCCCGTCAAAGTGCGAGTCATGACCTTCAATCAAGGGACCATGGCGTCCGTCACTTCCGGTATATGTTCGACCCATGATAGTAGCACAGACAAATAACCTCATACTAGGCAGCATGCCGACTGGGGTCATCTCCCTCTGGCCACGAGCATAAGATATAGCATAGAAGGCCTCTTGAGACGAGTAAATTCCTCGATCAAATACTATGCCCGATCTAGGAGAAGCGACTACTTTCCCTTCGACTAATTTCCCAGGCATCTTGAAACCATGGCGGACAATCGATCCTACTGACTGAAGGGGAGTACCGTGGAAAGTCACACGAGGAGAAGTCATGTCCTGAATAATAGTCTCGTGGCTAAGTTGGGCTCGGACTTGGCCTGCCAACTTCGAATGAGGCGGAATTCTGTCTCGTAACCTCGTCCCGCACGATCTCAGGTCTGTCTCCAGCGACTCCTGGTAACTCCAGAACCGTCGGACGAGATCATGGCGAAGGACAGATTCCATGTGAATGACTCTCCATTCTTTGGGGATACCAGCTGTCAGTTCCTCGGGCGTTTTATGGAGGATTGAGTAGGCTGTGTCTTGGATGGTTGATACATCGAGGCCGAAGGGGTTGTTGATAACCTCATTCCAGTCCGACACTTCGTCTGCTGCATATCCCTTTTTGTACTTTTCTGGTTTGGAAGACTGTCGTGCCAGTTCGAATCCGTGAATTGCTTCCAACATCTGAACGATGGCGATTTGCAGATCAAACTCCCTAACCTGACAAGTGTTGTCTCCAAGGGCTGTTCTCATGATGGAGCGGACTTCTTCGCGAAGAGGATCTATTGACTTTCTCGAGAATGACCGATAAGTATCAATGATTTGACATGAAATCATGGTCTGATGGTCCGCTGAGAGAACAACTTGCATTGCTAGTTCAGAGAAACTGAAGTAAAAGGCATCACTGCCAGAATTATTCTGGTGATTCGACCAGTCCGTTACACTTTCAGGAGTGTTTCCCTCAATGACCGTGTATTGGCCCATGATTTGTGATTTTTGTTGTCTCCTTTCAGAATTGTTCGTCAATGTACGTGTAAATAGCTGGTGATCTTGGAGGATTGATAGTATCGGTAAGATGAAGGCATTGAGATAGAGAGAGACGGTGCTTCGTGTTTCGAAAAGAATATGCAGGTTTCTGGAGAGAACTGTTCCTATTTTTACTGGCATCATATAAATCCTGTGTTTCACGAATCATCACTATGCTTCGTCGGCGATTGACTCACACGGTCTCTTTCTTGAGGCTCAGCTTGACTTAGTGTAGGCAGACACCCGAGTGACTCCCACCATGAATAAACAGCACAGCAGTTGAACTTGTGATGATCTATCGACCTTTGAAACCCTTCCCATATAGTTCTCAAGTCTGTCTCGAAAGGCACGAAATAAAAAGGAGGAATGGCCAAAACTAACTGTCTTGGAGTACAGAGATTCTTTGTCTATTCTAACACAATAACATCACAACTGACAAATGACCCAAAGTTCAGGGCGGTGCTTCTAACCATTTTTATTATTTCAACGCCTATACCTAGAGTGGCTGCTCTTCTTCGCCCAAAGACGCTCCCATCTCCCAAGGACCAAAGAATGACCCTATATCCAGGGCAACACAAATCCAATATCAAACAAGAGTCAGAAGCGGCAAAAGCGTCAATCCTGTCTCGAATGCTGGAAAGAAAGCCATCTTTGCTGTATCAAAACCAAGCAAAGCAACGTGCCACTCACCACATTCCTCTCTCATCCTCTTCAGTCCATCCAGAGCATCCTCCACAGCGACATCTGAACCCATAGCGATAGAACAAGTCAGCGGGAGTCAGTCCCCAACCATACGAGATGGTCAGCTCCTCGCCTTCTTTGATGACGTCTGCCTTGACTTCCATCTCAAGTACCTCATCAGCCTTGTTATAGTGGTATTCAACGGTCTGTCCCGGATGACATGTGTGATTGAAGCGTGACGCAATAGGGAAAAGGCCCGCTTCATCCCAAACTCCTGTTGAAAAGCTAAAGGCACCATCAGACCTATCTCCTTCGTTCCTCAACTATCAACTTACCAGTTTGTAGTCCAGACGGCCTTGATGCTCTGGAATTTACAATAGCTATTAGCATGAAGGCCCAGCGCAATGTCCTGCGATTCTCGGTCGAGTTTGTCGAATTCCTTGTACAGCGTGTTGTTATCGGCAGTGAATAGTGGTCTTTCAACGAGAATTTTGTCTCCGACCTCGAGGTCTTTGACTGCGAAGGCGCCCCATCCCGCGATGAGGGACCGCTTGACGATAAAAAAGTCATTTCGAAAGAGAACATCCGTAGTGTCAGATGGCGTCAATGGCAAGCCAGCAGGCTCCATGGCAGTAGTTTCCGGGCTTTCGATCGATTCCAGGGGCTTCAGAGGAGGGAAGCGATAGACGTACTCAAACGGCTCGTCTCGATGAGCTGTGACATAGCGGATCAGACTAAGAGTCAATGTCAACACAAACGAAATTCCTCAACGATTCCTCAGTGACTTACTCGTCTGTTGTTTCTTCATTATCATCATCTGACCCGAAATCGAATTCCGAACTCGACGAAAAATCCGGTTCTGATCCTGAAGTGTCCCCATACTCAGTGGCGATGTCATCAAAGAGTCCTTGCTCATGGTTCTGAGGTGTTTCGTCCCTGGCTGGTAGATGGACATCATCTGCAGTAGATTCCGAGGGAATGTTCTTCTTTGGATGAGCTTCAGTGGTCTAGCAGAGTGTGTTAATCCTGGGAGTAGTGTAGTTTGGAAGTGTTTGCACCTCTGTCTCTTTGTCATCGCATGGTTTAGTTCCATCGCTGCCCCGATCCAGCTCTAGTTTGGCGAGAAGATCAAGAGCCGGAATATCTTCAATGCTTGATGATGCTAGAGTTGGACCGAGGATAGGCTCATCTGGTGGCTGAGGGATATTGTCACCCATGATGGATAGCACAACGATGACGACAAAGAAGAAGTGACGGCTGATATTTGAGGCAAGGCTCCTCCTGTATGGAAGCAAATAGAAGGTCGAAAGAAGAGAATTCGAAAGGCTGAGGTGAAGGTTTGATTGCTTATATATGTATTGTTGAGGAGTGATTGTGAATCACGGCGGACTCCTCGAGCGTTGGTGTGGGCAACAATGATGCAAATAGTGATTGAGTTGTCGAAATCAAGCTAATTGCATAGCTGTGACAGACAATAATGAATGCTACATAACTGAAAAGAATAATACATCAGGAATACTGCCTATATAAGGCCTTGAAAGTCTTCTCAACAGATTTCTACTGCACAGCAAGTGACAACAAAACACCCAATAAAGTCCGGCAAACTTCCAACCCCAATCATCCTCACCGATGAAACATTGTTCTTTTCACTGCAACCATGTGACTACGGAAAACAATCTTTCCTAAGTATACAGAGCAAAGGAGGAGAAACTGGGCTTCTATTGCACGATTACCACAGCGAAACGCGTGAGGTCAGGTGATGACACACGGCTCGCATCTCAGGCGTGGCCAGCTTTGGGCATCATATTCTAGACGTGAGGCGAGACTAAAAGATGCTGATCATGGATACTAGTTTGATAGATGCTGGGTTAAGCCAAGTTACGAACATACATTGCACTGGCTGATCTGGTGAACAATTGCGGCATATCACGTTGCATGTAGGAGGAGATATGAACATTGCTAGCTTTTCATCACAGGAATTTCAGTCCAATGATTACGTTGTTTGGGTATGTTTTCACGCCTGAAGCAGTAATCGGATCCAAAGAATAAAAATCACTCTAATTCTTCGCTAGTAACATATCAAACTCCCTGGTGCTAACATGGATATCGATACCTAGTTTTCCATATCCCGGATGTACTCTTGCCCCAGTTTCTCGTAAATTGTCCCTTGGATTCGACCCATGCATGACTCGATCTGACTAACCCCAGCTCCGTGTATACCTTTAAAACTGTAGCCCTGTTCTATCCGGGGGCCTCTATCTGGCAGTCTCCATAATACATACATGCACGCCTTTCGAATGCTGATGCTTCCATGTCACCTAGATTCCCTGGTGTAATAGGACACAATGCTGAGGTCGCGCAGACGAATAGTCACAGCCACACCACCTTCTTTTGGGCCGCAGTGGACAAGTTGAAGAGCAGTCTGGACACTGCAGGCAGTTAGGTTTCTGCCACACACGCCGGCATCGGCAAACCCAGAGGTCCAGACCTGTTCTCGTCACGATGCAGTCAGATGGTGCGTGAAGTCCAGCCTTTACTCCGCATCCGATACAGAAGCGGCGGAGGGGTACAAGCCGATCTTGAGGTCCCGCCTCCTGCTCCGGTACCAATCGGCCTTGTGGGTCAAAGTAGGCCGTGTTGGCTTGTAACACATCAAAGTGTTGCGGACTCCGTACACGGAAGCACCAGTAGCACTCTAAGTTTCCAGGTCGTTGATCTTTCTTTTTCTCGCTGGCCCAGTGTTGTGGAAAGTCCTTTGCTGCTCTCATGACCAACTCAAACTTGTCTCGTAGTGTTGCCATGCGTTGGGGGTCTACTGTACGATGAAAGTGTCGGTTCACCATGGACAGGAAGATGAGAGACTGATAGTCCAGGTTCGAAAAAATGAGCCTCTGCACTTCGTTGGGGAGCCCTTCTAATAGCGATAGCTTGTTTGTTTGAAGAACTTTTGGTAGCCAAGTTGGACAACTCGATGCATACTTCCTCTGGTGGGAATATGAAGGGCGATTGAGCTCAGGCTCGAATGCTCGGCCAACGGGGCCAGCATGCTGTCGTGGGATCAAAAGCATCGTTAATCAAGAAAAGGTCAGTCGAAGTATGTGTGGCCTCGATAACATTCTGTGGGAGAGATGCGCTTCTATAAATGACTACATTAGCCAAGGATGGGACAGACAGGGAAGTGGATGACATCCAACAATATCCATACCAACCTACCTTATCCTTATGCACGCCTCTGATGGCAAGCAAACAAATAGTTGCGGCACCCAAGATTTCACGTCGGATATGGGTCGAGGTGCAAGGGTGTTTGTGGTTCGTTCTCTACCCGACATCCTCCAACATTATAGCTGTTGGTTGTGCATTGGGGCTGAGACAGGCAGCTCGTTAAGGTAGTTGAAAGGTATCTTCTCTGCGCCTGATATTTACCCAACACTGGTTAGTTCCTTTGTCATTGGCATTCAAGGTGAGCCATTAGCCATCAGATGGACGCTGATTTTTGGTACATCCGATATGGACCAACTATGTCCTGGCTCATGGTGTCATTCCGCCTTCGTGTTTGGTTTGATATTTAGATCCTAATGAAGCCATTTGCTGCTCAGTGTTTCGTTTCAATGGCCAGCAACCGACTGCATCATGCACGCAACCCAACATATACAAGCCTCCATGTTTCCAAGCCAGCCTTTCACTCGACAGATGGTGTAGTGTGTGTCCTCTCCATAAACTCTGATGGAAAGGTGAAATCCTATATCTGTGCCCTAGAGATCGGGCTGGCCCTGGTCCAATTTGCCTATGGAGGCGACAAGACACGGCTGGCGAAGCGAAGCTCTTAGACGAATGACGGCCGGCCCGGGCCAACCCAACCCAACACGACACGACAAGAGACAACGGCACACAGTTGGGGCGGCCGGCCGCGTCCTCATTTCTGCTTCCAGCATCGACTATTATCCACATAGTTGCAGCGGAACCAGTCCCCCGACCGACGCCTCTTATCATGTGAATGGAAGGCTCATGTGGGTATGTCGCACTATCACTGTGATATCCAAACTGTCGGGTCAAGCTAGGCCTGGTTCATCTGCGGGTGAGTCCAACACACCCAGAAAACCACCTCTCCTCATGCAAGTCGCAATTTTGGGAAACTCGCTCGCATCCTTCCACTCGCTTCGAGTCATTTTCAACCGTTATGATTGAGCCAGGATCTGGGACTCGTTGCCTGCGCTCCGCACATCTTCTACCTGAAGGAACACTCTTTGTTGCATACTGGGATCAGGCATCGAGCCTGTTTGCTTGACAGATCACTTTATGCCAGCAATGTCAGACTTTGGGCTGAGCTGCACTTGGAGACGGACCTGATCAAGACTGCTGAACAATATGACCTTGGCATGCGACCAGTCGTACTCTTGCTGGTCATATCGCACCAGCCCAACACGGCGTCTCGTTTCCTCCTGTGGTTTTAGCGACGAGATAGGCACGTTGGCCGGCATTCCTTCATGTTTTCCCGCATGGCACAGGCGCCTGAGAAGTTTGTCACCTCTTCTCGCTTCGTCCTGTGCCTCACTCTTCGGATATGATTTTCAAGGCGTCGACAAATTATCGACCCCCTGGTTGGCAAGGATCTGAGGGGTTTAAGTCGAGCAAAAGACTTTCCAGAGGCATTCCCGGCCAAGAAGTAGCCTAGCCTTACGCCTCGTCCACTTGAAAGCAGAGAAACGATGTGGAGAGATTGAAGGTATCGTAGACAGGCCAAGGGGTGTGGAATCCAAGCATTGGGGCATCTGCTGGTTGCCTGTACCAAAGCACTGGGGTGATGCGACGGATCAGTCATGCCCCCAAAACCCCGAAACTTGATCGATGTGGTAACAGCATAGCCTGTCCATTATTGTTCCGATCAATAGTCGGCAAAGCTCCCATAATGAGACCCGTGATAATGAATATTTCCACGTAAAGGCTTCTTGGCCACGTGAGAGAATGAGGATGCGACAGCATATCTTGGTTCGTTCGGGTACTTTTTTCACAATAAAGCAAGTGCTGAAAGCGTTGCGCTGCTGTCTATAATCCCTCCACTGTCAGGTAGGACCGGGTAAATATGTTTGCTCGCACGCAGCATGGTGGCATTCGTAACAAAGTGTTTTCTGGATTGTTAATTGAGAAATTGGCGCCGATCATCAAATGTTTCATTCACTTTAGTGTCCTCGAAATACCTGCACCAAGATACGATCTGTGGGTGGCAGAAATTGAGTGTGGCATTCCACCCCAAGAAACGGGTCTGAGCATTGTGTAGATTTTCACATTCTTCGCCCTGGTGAACTGGTTGCTGCTGTATTCGAGACACATATAGCACCAAGTACGGAGTACAGTCAGGTTGATGGCTGCACGACGAGGGTTTGCGGCAGGCAAATGTGACTGCATCGAAGCCATTCATGGAATGGCTGATGGCTGATGGCTGATGGCACCCCTTTGTGGCAACCAAGCAACCAAGCATCCCACGAGGTACAAAGAACATCCTATGGCTCTGTGCTGGCAGGATTTGGCCCAAACACCTTCAACACAGCCTCAATGCCAACTTGAAATGCGGTCCAGTGACTCCGCAATGTTGCCGTCGATCCTGACCAGAGGGCCTGTTTCAGATCCAGTGCGACCAGGGGTCCGCGCTTAAACGTCATAACAATCATTCGAGCCCCAGTCATCTTTGCACCCTGAATTTCTGTCTTCTGGTGATGCCTTCTATCTTTTCTTTGTATGCTCACGACGTTCTTTAACCCATTTGTGCTCCATTATGGCTCTGTTTGAACCCGCCAACTGCGATCGAAATGCGACCGCCCCAACAGCCAGCGATGCTGGCGTCGCAGGTGCTGGTGTAAGCTTCAAACCGGGCTAGCATATTGGAAGAAAGTATCACCAGGTGCTGACACACGACAGATCCTACTATCGTTCATGATCACGGCGCTGCTCGCCATCATATTATCGAGTAGCGTCGTTTTTGCCGAAATGCGAGGGAGAGACTCGGTCATCCGGCGAAAGCTGCTCAACGGCTATAGTGACTCTCAAATTATGCAGGGAATTGGTATCCAGAGTGTTGGACTGGCCAAGATGAACAGTCTAGTGCCGTATCACTTCTTCCTCATATGGATGCTGTCGCTCCTTTCTATGGCAACCCATAACACGACACTTTTGGCTCTTAAACAGGATTACCGCCGCGATTGGGTGATTCGATGGTTGCGACAGTTTCTTATGTTCGTCAATTTGGCGTTGTCATGCGTATCTGGCGTCTTTGTTCTCGAGGGTGTTTCAAAGGGTCTTGACGACAAAACTCTCCCCATATCCTGCGTGTGGGAAGTTGAGGGCAAAGGCGCTGCCTCAAACGCTGGTCTTTCTTACGTCGGCACAATCGTCGTTATTGCTGGCAACTGTATCATCTTTGGCCTGGCGACCTGGTATCTTCACAGCAGCCAGCAAAGATTCTATAAGGTCATCCAGGTTGTCGGTTTGGCGTTGATGACAGCTATTGCAGTCGGAGCAGCGATTCGGATTATACTGCTTTCCCAAGCATTTGGCCACCCGTCGATCGAGCTCAAAGACAATGGCGAGACTGTATGGAGCTTTGGTCAGCTTCTCTCCATGCTGCTTCTTATCCTTCCATTGGTAAACGTCATCGAGATCTACCGAGGAGAGATGCAAGTCCCGGGCCCAATTCGAGACGAGCGAGCCAAAGTATACGACGGTGAACTCCAGGATAACCCGCAGGGGTCGCGGACAAATCTTTTCCAAAAGTAAGAAATGAAGCCGGGAGGCATATCTTGGACTGGGAGCGAGACCACGACTTTGGTCTTATGAATAGGAACGAAGTCAGGGACCGTGATGAAGAATTAGCAGGCTTTACTGCACGAAAGATACCCTCTTTTTCTTTCTATCCTTAACTAGTATTTAGAGATCTGAATCATCCTCTCGGATTATAAGGACTATGTAGTTTGCGCTGGGCGCAGCTTCGTGTCTACCAACTTAGTAACTTGGGCATCTACCAAGCCACCTGCCTATAGAAAATGATATTGGCCTATTGCGCCTGCCTGTATTATCTCGACCCTATTCGATTACTCGCATTGGAGTGGACGGCCACCCACCAGGTAGCACACCCATTTGCTTGAGGCTCTCGAAGCAATCGTCACAGTTGCTAATCTTCATGCAGTAGCCAGCGCACCTTATAAGTAACGGTAGTATTCATGAAATAGTCATGATCCAGGGATTGTAATAGCAGTCACGGAGGAAAGCCTCTGACACGGAATCGATGTCAATTGTCATCTCGCATTCGCGTCACCGGTTCAACGTGCCCCTCAATTGGTTCTCAAGAGACATGATAATATCACAGCGAGTTCTGCATACACAATGATCGTAAGAATATTTATATGTATTTGTTATTGATTCTAAGCATTTGCGTTCCATTATCGTTCAACTCGTCTATTGGACTACGCACTTGGCTGGCAGTCCACATGGTCCCTCCTTGACCTCCTTAAGCTCTTGAGGTCCCTTGTTCTCCTGTTTGGGAGCAGTGGTATCCTTTTCAGCCTCGGCAGGCTTGTTGGTGTTCGATGCCACCTCAGGCGCAGCCTTGGCTTGGCTGCTGCCATGCAGTCAACCGCTAAACTTGGCAACAGTCTGGTAGAAGTTCTCTCCCTGGATCTGAGCAAGCTCGAGCTCCTTGGCAGAGGGCTGGCGAGAACCGTCACCACCAGCGAAGGTACCAGCGCCCCAGGCACTGCCACCGCGAACCTCGGAGAGGTCAGTCAGGACACCGAAGGCCTTGGCGTAACCGAAGGGGACATAGATGATGCCGTGGTGAGTGAGGGTGGAGATAGCGTTCTGAGCAGTGGTCTCCTGACCACCACCCTGGGAGGCGGTAGAGACGAAGATACCGGCCATCTTGCCCCAGAAACCACCAGAAGCCCACTGCTTGCCAGTCTTGTCCCAGAAAGCCTTCCACTGGGCGGGGAAGTTTCCGTAACGGGTGGGGATACCAAGGAGGAAAGCATCGTAGCCCTCAAGGACGGCGGGGTCGTCGAGGGTAGGAACATCGGTGGGCTTGGGAGGAGCGTACATCTTGGCGAGGACATCCTCGGGGAGGGTCTCGGGGACCTGGAAGAGGTCGGCAGAGCCGCCAGCCTTCTCAATACCGGCCTTCTCAGCCTCGGCCAGCTGCTTGATGTGGCCGTACATGGAGTACTACGAGATATGTTAGTGTTCTGTGGTGACGATAAAGTCTTGAGTAGAATGTTGTATGAGCGTAGCTACAGACAAGCCAATGAACAGTGCAATCTTGATTTACACTCATTGTCACATATGGCAGTCTCAAGCATCCATCCCACAAGAGTAACAACCATAGTTTGCTGATCATGAAGAGATGACGGTGGCGGGGCTGGGAATGACAAGACATGGAGGGGTGAAACATACGTAGACGATAGCAATCTTGGGAGCCATTGTGAATGACTTGTGGGGGGTATCAAGTAAAGAATTAAGAAAATACAACGTATAGAGATGCGATGAGTACTGAGTTGATAAGACAGGAAGAAACGAAACAGCAGAACCTAGAGGGGAGGGTTCGTCTTATAGCTTGAGGGAGAGCTTGTTGGAAGCTTCTACATCTGGGAACTGGGATCTTATCCACAAAAAGGTACGTATCATGCACCTAAGGAGAAATGAGCCGGGCGCTCATGATATCATTGGTGCAACTCTGCCAGTTCCGGAATCTACGAGCGCGTGGATGTGGGATTGGGGATTGAACCGGTAACACCTTGAGAACAGCTCCCAAGAAAAAAGTGGAGGTGAAGCTCGGGATGTCCCTGAATCATGACATCTGTGACATGCAAGACAATTGCTTCCGTAACTCAACCTTTCTTGTTGAATTGGGAGGCTAATCAACCAGAGTTGATCTCTCCTAACCGTTAATCCCTACAACGATGCCTCTGATACTCAATTCCTCCAGGCCCATATCATGCCTGGCCATATTCTTCAAAACAAATTCAACTTCTTTCTTCAACAATACCCCACCTCGATCGAGGAAGCCCCATAATTAACCCCCCTCTAGAAAAGCATCTTTGCTGAGTCAAGGCTGATGTGTGCTTAGCAGAAGACGCTTAGCTTCTATTACACGAGCCTGACAAAACATACTCGATGCGCGGACGTCTCTGTCCGACTGCGCGCGGTTATTGCAAATCTTATGATTTCTACCTGGTCTCTCTATCTTATCCAACCATTTGATAAGCCAGTATGTTTCATTCTGCAATTTTTGTAAAAAGACTTCAAGCTTCTCACTCCGGCACTTGCTGCATCCGGTTTCCTGTTTCGATGCTTGTATATCCGTTACCCACATGCCATCTCACCTCATCTTTCTTCTTGATTCTACATCATTATCATCTCCTTCAGCTTCTTCTGTCTTCTTTCTCACCGACATCCTCGATCTCATGCTGATGCACGATTAGCATATCTTCTTCAGTGGATCTCAACAACCGTCGTCTTGATTATTCTAGCCCCTTGCAGCTGAAGCTCCGCTGAACCACTTGCCCCGTTACCAGCCGCCCTCGAGCATCCACTCTCGCCTTATCAATGGGACGACTTTGCATATAAGTCTCATGCCAGGACCCTCACTTGGTCGGCAACAGTCTCAAGCTTGACTTGAGGCTTACGATCAACTAACAAAGGCTCGTGCAAACGTGCTATCAAATTGTATTATCACATGATAGCCTCACCAAACTTGCATACTGTGTAAGTGCGCTCGCTCTAGAGTCTGACATTTTTCTGTAGATCAGCTATCTGCCACATCGAAACTCAATATCTGCCAATATCAACGCCACACTGTAAGTGGTACTCAAAAGTATCAATATGAATGCCGCCTCTGAGGCCCAACCCCGTCCCAAGTAAGAGGCCGAAGTGCCTTTCAAGAGATTCAAACCCATCCAAACTCCATGCTTTCGTTAGAAAATTTGTTACATTGAGAGTTCAAAACTCTAAACCAATCCCACATGAGAAGTTAAATAATAAAAAAAGAGCTAAAAGAAAGACATCATATATCATCGGTGCGGTGATCGTTGCTCGTCGTCTCGTGGATGTGCGCTTGATGGTTCAATCACGATCTCAGGGAGTTGCGGTATTCTTAAGCTGGGGAGTTGAGGCGCGCTACCAATGCTTCTTTGACCGCTTGGCGGGCTGTCGCTCTGTCCATCTGAAGCTGGGTCCATCTCATGCCAATCTGACCCAAGATCCCGCTCCGTAGTTCGCTGCGTTCTCTGCGATGAGGAGCGTTCAGGGCCAGGATACTCGGGCGGGGGGCCGTGATTTGAGGACCGGTCATCATTGAGCGGTATATCCTCGTACTCGGGAGGCGGCATCGCCTCTTCACCAAGATCTGCTTCTACTAACTCAGGACTCGAGCCAGCTCTGCCATCTGCACTGCCTGATCGAACAGAAGCTCCTTGCGAACGTGTAGGCGCTAGACTTGCGAAGTCGTCGTCATGACTAGCAGCAGAGCTATAGCTGCGCCCCCGTTGGTGTCCCGATTGCATGCTCGCAGCATCAGAGAGTAGGCCAACACGCTCACTCTCGCTACTGTTTGCTCTAATTCTCGTTCCGTCATGCCGTGCAACACCTACATCTGCATATGATACACTTGACACAGATCTCTGCCTGTTGTCCTTGATCTGGTCCACAGTAGTTCGTAGTTCGGCAATGGTGTTGTCCTCGTTCGCAGCACGAGTCTCGGCTCTGATCGCCTCAAGCTCGCGATAGTCGCTTCTGAGCCGGGCCTCGCGGCGTCGCTCTCTACGCTCCTCACGCTCGGCGAGAGCTTGTCGTCGAGCCAGTCTGATCTGGTAGAGAGTCTCCATTTCTTCATTTCGCGCTTCTTCCTCTGCCTCTGCAGTTGGCAGGTCGATAATGACATCCACGCCATCTCGCTCGCCTTCTCGTCCAAGGACCCTTTCATTGTGGCCTGCGCTCTGTCGATACGCCGGTAATGTAAGCACAGAGCGGACGGAAGTATTTCGGTCGACGGTTGCGCCAGCGTTGGTACTGTTATTAGTACTGTTGCGACTTTGTCGGTTATTGGTCGAAGTAGAAGTGGGATCCAGCTGATGTGATTGTCTTCCACTCTCCCCGCCATCTTCACCTGCTGTCTGTTCGTAATTGCCCTGCCCCGATCTACCTCTTATTCGTTCAAGAAAGCCTCCCTTCTTTTTACTTTCTGTCGGCTTCTTCTTTTGTCGCGCCTTCGTTATGCAAACAGCCAAAGTAATGGCTACCACTACGCCAGCAATACTACCGATGACCTGCACGTTGAGACATGGATGTTAGCGCCATGGTAGATCTCGGCGATTCTCCCACTCCAGTTGAACTTACAATAAAGACAACTGTATTATTGGTTCCCCCACCACCGTTGCTAGATGGCGTTTCTCGAGGTTGAAGTGCGCTCTCAGTGGCATCCCAGCCACGCGGTATTGGAACGTTCAGATGCATTTCAAGCGGAACTGCACCATCCGGCAGAAGAAGAAGAAGTCAATTGTACTGATAATAAGATTGAATTGCCAGCGACAATTCGTCGGAGAGGGCGGATAGAAGAGGACCACACAGAGTCGCGCCCGATTGGATGATCGATGCTTGCCGATACGAAGTGGGAGTACAGAGTTTCGTATAAGATTCAACGATTGCGGCAAAATGCGTGGTTCCTGGGGAAGAAGGTTTGGTTGACAGGAGATTGATTAAGAGGAACAGAACCACAACAGCAGAAGATGAAGACTATTGCCTGCCTCCAACTTCCAGGCAAAGCAATGCAATGCACAGCACAGCACAGCACAGCCGCAGTTATCGGGCGCTCGCGAGGCGCGAGGTTGGTTGGCAGGCTTTCCCGTCCAGTCGGCTTGGCTTGGCTGAGCTGGACTAGATGTGAAAATGGGCCTGGGCCTGGACTTCCGACAGGGGTGTTTCGGGACCTTTTACCCTTTATACTCGCTGTGTGTTTCACTGATGGAAGCACAAAATGGGAGGAAGTAATATGATTACGAGTGTAACGAGAAGTTAAAAAGGAGAAATTGAGATTAGCATTGACCAGAATAAGCGGATGAGCCGTCTCGTCTTGGTCTGCTCTGTTCTGCTGTCAGATCAAGAATTGGCTAACGCAACTTTCATCGCTTAGGTACCTATCATCTGCTCCTTGACGATCATGACTTGTCAGTGGCCGTTAGGGTGGTGACATCAGTACATAAGCGGCTACGTAACTTAGTACAGAGCCAAGCTGTGGCCTCTGCTTACCTTGCCCTTGAGGGTTTGAGTGTCTTGTCTTGGAGGCTTAGTTAGAGTATTGGATGCTGAAGATCATATCGGCTGTTGTATGTATTGAATCGCCTGTCAAAGATGATCAGATGGAATGGCAAGGCGTTGTGGCTGGTGTACAACAGGTACAGACTCTTATCTTGCCGCTGTGTATCTCAAACTTGTACTCATCAACCGCAGTGTCGCACCCGATCCTTGAACGACAACTTGATCCCCAAGGAATGAGCATCAACCGGGCCCCAGTTCATTACGCAATCACTACAGATCTGCGGGACAATTCTCTTGTTTTGTGGCTCATTTCTTTCGATAACTCCTCATTCTACGGATAACGTAACTCTGATGAGAGTTTAGTCGGCTTTTTTCCATCCATGCCATAAAAGCTCGCTCTCAAGATCCACCTCCATCCACGAAGCGCTTTCTCCAGCCGCTAAAGATCATCAAAAGACGCTACTTAAAGGCCCTGTCCCTTAAATCTGACCTTCCAGGGATGTGGCGTGGCTGAGGTGGCCCCTGCTAAAGCTCAGCCTCCCCGCACTCTTCTTCTGATACAATAACTGTTGCCTTTGTCAAATCTTCATCTAGTTATCAGGTCGGAGTAACGAAACTATTTGTCGGCAGTCTTGTTAATATCATTTGCCTTTTCTAAAAACTTGGGTCACAACGTGTTCTTCTGAGATTATTATAGAGTGTTCACTCCATTGACTTTGCAAGGGTCAGCATAAGTCTTCTCTAAGCAATGCACATTGTCGGGGTTTCCGTGATAACCACCAGCCTTTCTTAATACCACTACTTCTTCTTTGGTCGTCATACATTCAGCCGTTCAGTGAGAACATTTTTTTTCTTCGCATTTCCCCCTTGTCTAACCTGCGGGATCTTGAAACGCCAGCTTTTGATATCTTCTCCGGGCTGCAAGCGTTGCACAGTCGAGCCAGGGACAGTGTCATACAGAATTCGCCGAGCCCTCTTGATAAGAAGTCGAAACCTAGTAGTATCGTTTTTCGACATCTCGTTTTTCGCCTTTGAAGAAGAGATTGTAAAGATCTCAACTTTGATTAGTAGTATTTTCAACAGTGAAGCTTCTACAGCAGGATGGTTATCAATCATTAAGGCAGTACAAGGCAGCTGCTACTTCAAGGTCAAGAGCTTGGTCCTCTCGATAGGCAAATTAAAATGAATGGTGATACTACGTAAAATTAACATGTGAGAATAAAACAACCTTGAACTCCCGCTCCAACCAAGTTCGCATAAGTCACATGCTATTTTATCCAAACTTCTTCTCAAACTTCTTCAGCATGCCCGTCACGCCACGCTCCAATCGTCCCGCATTCTCCTCAAGTTTACCTCGTGGCTCCTTTGTCTTAGGCGCAAATGAGTAGATCTCGGAATTGGCCAATTCTGTCTGCGTTGGACGGTAAACCTGCTGGTGGATTGAATATTCTGCACCTGGCTGAGCTGGCGCCTGCTGCTCTTGGTGTGTGTAGTTGTACTGCGTGAAGCCTCCAGGGGGTGGTGGAGGAAGTCCCGGGTTGGAAGCTGGCGGTGTTGGTTGTAAGTGAGGTTGAGTCTGGGCTGGAGGTTGAGTTTGTGGAGGGGGCGGGGGAGATACGAATCCAGGTGAACCTGGGAATGTTGCACCATATGGACTTCCCAATGCTTGAGCAGGCATTGTAGCAGCTCTTTGCAATCCAGGATGCTGGCCGAATTGAGGTGGAGTTAGGCCGGGGCTTGTCACACCTCCCGGAGGGAATTGCGATGGCGGAGGCATGCCCGGTGTGAAAGGCTGCTTGTGGTAGTCATACGCAACAGCAACAGCCAACGGGTTGAGGGGATCCTCATCCGGAGGAGGCGTCTTTTCTCGGTGCTGGATCGTCTCCGGAGCTGCGGGAGCGGCCGGGTTGTAAGCCATCGGAGCAAAGCTGGCCGGGGCCTCGGAGGGCGGTGCTGGAGGCGGGGCGGGGACGTTGGGAGGAGGCGCAAAGCTCGGAGCGTTGGCTGAACCATATTGAGGATCTGAGATGGCAACGTTCTCCAACTGCTGAATCACAGAGCTCATAGGCGCAGGTTGAGGGGGCGGGCCAGGCTCATCCAGGACTTCAACATGTGAAGGCGGAGCAACTCTTCTTACGCCATTGACAAACTGGAGCGCATCTGTCTGGGTCCAGAAGTAGATGTCAAGCGAGTGTAGCTTATAGTGGTACTTGTTTTGATTCTGAGGGTCAAAAGTTGGTAGGTGCCATTCGTTTTGGTCCGCGACAGCTTCAGGTCCGGTCAGAGTGACGCTGCATTGTTGCTTGTAGGAGTATCGGACGTGTGTCTGATCGAGGTCTACAGGTTGGCTTATCAGTATGGCCCACTCTCAGCTATGCGCGACCTCATCATGTCAAGTCTTACATCCTTCGAAAGCATCCTGGTCCTCAGTGCCTGGCTGGTTGGCAATTTCGATGCGACACCGGCGCTCGTTGGCATTTTCAAAAAGATAGACATACGAGCCCTTGTCAAACCTGTGATGTCTGGGTTTCACAGTATCGGGGCCATAGAAATAATGAATGTCTGCGAAGCTTCATTGACGGTCTGTCAGCAAGTTGGGACATCTCCCCAGCGTATTTAGCCGTCACAACTTACAGTGTCGCAACATTCTCCTCTCCTGGTCGTGCAGCCATATTTAATGGTTCCTCTCCTCTGTGAGCTCACCCTGCAGAAGAAGATCAAGGACCCGTAGGGAAAATAATCAAGTGATTCGTGACAGAAAGAAAATGTGTGGCCTCGTTCAGCTTATGTACCCTCCGCTTCAGAGTCCAACCCTCATTTCAGAGCTGGGCGCCATTTGACTCGTCGACT
This sequence comes from Fusarium sacchari, assembly GCA_017165645.1. Taxonomy (NCBI): domain Eukaryota; kingdom Fungi; phylum Ascomycota; class Sordariomycetes; order Hypocreales; family Nectriaceae; genus Fusarium; species Fusarium sacchari. The sequence goes on from JADANP010000004.1 coordinate 79,042, forward strand.
GATCAGCTTCTGTGTTTCCAAGAGACGACATAATGCATGTAAGTTGTCCATGTCGGCGCTTAAACGCCTGTTCTTGGGGAGGGGAAGCACATTCTTTGGCCAATTGAGTTCAGAGGACCCTTGGTGTCGTTAGAGCTGTCCCACTACCAAAATAGCGGCCCCACCGCCTAAGACAGCACTAAAAGCACCTAAAAGAGGCCCCTGTAGGATCACATGACCTCGTGTGTTTTTCGAACGCGTCCAGGATGTTGAGGGGTTCCTCGTCACGTCATCCTTCTCCTCTCATCCCCGAGACGCGACAACATCAGGCTGGCTTCACGATGCCTTCAATAGTCGCAGTATATGCTATGAAGACACCGCTATTTTCCCCTTGAGATGAGCTCAACTGATCAAGCGGAGGAGCAACCTCCATTACAGCCAACAAAGGAACCTTCAGGAGCTGAAAAGGAAACAAATCATGTCAACGGAGACACCCCTGAGACTGCAGAGGACGATGCTTTCAAAACACTCAAATATTCCCTTCTGGGACCATCGCTACTAAAAGCAGGACAAGATACGGTTGATCAAACAAAGGTACACATCCTTGCCGCACGCAAGAGCCTGTCATCACTAACACAATTTCCAAGGTTTCTGAAATCATTTACAACGCTTCCAAAGGATCCAAATTCTTCAATCGCGAAGAAGAACGAGACAAAGTCCTCACCCAAAAGATCGAACAAATTATCGCGCGAAAGGCTCAACTCGAGAAGAGGGATCTGACTCGAGACTTGCGTAATGCAGACCGTCTGATCGCCGAACTTGAACTCACTCGCGACCTCACTCAGCACATCGTCCATGTGGACTGTGATGCGTTCTACGCAGCTGTGGAGCAACTTGATCGACCGGAAATAAAGGACCTCCCTTTCGCAGTCGGTGGCGGTGTTCTGACCACTTGCAACTATGTTGCGCGCAAGTTCGGCTGTCGGTCAGGCATGGCTGGCTTTGTGGCGAAGAAATTATGTCCAAGCTTGATCTTGCTAAAGCCAAACTTTCAGAAATACAATGCAAAAGCGCATGAGGTGAGAGAGGTTCTGGTCAACTACGATCCCCGGTTTGAGAGCGCTAGTATCGATGAGGCATACCTGAACATAACCGAATACTGCCAGGAACACCAAATGGACCCGGCGGAAGCTGTTGAACAAATGCGGCGAGAAGTTCATGAGAAGACAAATATCACTGTCTCTGCTGGCATTGCTGCTAACGCAAAACTCGCAAAGATCTGTTCAAATATGAACAAACCCAATGGGCAATATATTTTATCTTGCGATCGGCCAACAATCATGGCCTTCATGCGCGACCTACCTACCCGAAAAGTCAACGGTATAGGGAGAGTCCTCGAGAGAGAACTGCTAGAGATTGGTATCAAGACTTGTGGTGATCTCTACGAGCATCGACAATATCTCAATCCACTTTTTGGTGACAAAACCTCAGAGTTCCTATTCACATGCTACTTAGGTCTTGGCCGAACCAAAATCCAGCCAGCAGAAGAGTATGAGCGCAAAAGCGTTGGCACGGAGAGCACATTCCGCGACATGTCGGATCCTACGCAGCTAAGAGAAAAATTACGAGCAACAGCCGAGGAGTTGGAGCAGGATATGAAGCGCGCTGAATGTAAAGGCCGTACACTCTGTCTCAAAGTCAAGCTTCACACATTCGAGGTCTTCACTCGGCAGGTCGTCCTACCAAGAGCTATATGCGTTGCAGACGACCTGTACAACTACGCTCTGCCTATTCTCACGAAGTTGGAGCAAGAAATGCCTGGCATGAAACTTCGGTTGATGGGTCTGAGATGCACACATCTTGTCAGTACCAAAAGGCCTGATGCCATGGCCTTCTTCGGCTTTCGACCCCGAAGGACAGACTCTGAAGACCGCCCACAAGACGGTACCTTGAAAAGAAAAGCGAGTGACGGTGAAGGAGAGTGGGAACAATGGCCAGGAGCTGATCTTCAACTTGACGACCCGGATGGCCTGCTTGAGGACTCTCCTAGTAACCAGGACACTCCAGATCAATCGCCAGGCCGAAGACACGGCAAGGAGATTGCCCCTAATCCTACAAAAGAGAACTCTGCAGAGAAGCAGTGGTGGGACTGTCCCATCTGCAGCAGACCGCAAATCGCTGATGAGCGACAATTTAATGAACATATAGACCTTTGCCTGTCGAGGCAGACAATTCGTGAGGCTGTGCAGGCAGATGGCCCGTCAATAAAACATGACCCGACGCCCGAAATGAAGAAGCCACGGATGACAGAGAAGAAGAGAGGAAGGCCGAAGATGCCTGATCCGAAACAGAGACAGTTGTTCTTTGGATAGTGTAAATGATATGACGTTGATTTGAATGATGCAAACAGGTCTATAATACAATATCGTCTAAATGCTTGTCCAATGTTGCTTTACATTTCTGTTGGTAAACCAAATCTATCGTGTTTCCAAATCCGTGAACGCCTTGCTCGTATACATGCGATGCGCAACTTTACATGACTCTAGACTCTCGACTAGCTATCCTATTCATCGTCTTTGTCCTCCTGATCTTCGAGTCTTCTTCCTCTTCGCGTACTAACTTCTCTCCTGGCAATCTAACGGCCTTATCAAGCGCAACAGGGAGACCTCGATGTCGGCCTCTGAGGATCACCAAGCACAATACAAACTTGCTTCCTCGGTGCATGCCACCAGCCATGCTGTAGCTTTTTCCTGGTAAGCCCATGGACAGACCAACGCACCCATAAGCCGAAACAACCTCAAACAACACATTGAAAACACTGTAGGCAAGAGGTTGTTCAAGGAAATGGTCGGTCTCAATGATCATGATAACGATGACCGGGAGGATGAGCCACCACATGTCGTGAGCAAGCTGTCCACGAATCTGCTGTCCAATGAAAGAGATGCGAGAGTTATCGTCTGGGCCTTTGGGCGGAGGTCGCACGCCAACGCCATGGAAAGTCATAGATTTCTTGACCGTTTTTTGAGCTGCAGCGGTGACTCTTCGTCGCAAAGCAGGTTTTTCTGGTTCCTCTGAGATCGTGGGCAGAAGGTGATTTCCATTTTCGTTTCCGTTTCCATTCTCTGCCTCCAAAACTTGAGGGTCATCCTCATAAATGCCAAGGGATCGCTCCTCATAGACATTGGAGTGGCGCATTGTAATCGAGACGGGGTACACGGAAATGTACATCATAATCATGTAGAGCAATTGGACGGCAGGATAGAGACCTGAGATAGAAACGACCGCGAAACCAGCAGCACGAACAGCTTGAGATGTGTCAGTAAGGCAGTCACTCAACAGAAAAGTTCTTACTTACCAATTGCTTGAAACCATCCAGCAATGATACGATCAGACACTGGCATAGCTTCTACAACATCGTTTCCGATATTTAAAACTTCAAAAGCAACCCAGTCAATCGTGTTGATAGTAACAATGACGGTGAAGAGCCACCATGTAGCACCTGACGGGAAGAGTGTCGTGTATACTCGGCGGGGATACTTGAGAATGAACTCGATCGTCTCTTTCCATGGCCCCAGAGTTTTGGGCTCAGTGGTCAGTTGCAATAGCCTAAGACTACACCAGAGAAAGAACCTCAAGAGCAGTGGGTAGCCCGTGTTCCCGGCGAGGACAAGAATACCAACGACGATGAGAACAAAATACGCATCCTGAAATGCACCCATGCCTGCGTCATTGAGTGACATGCCGGCATTGTTGAATGCCGAAGACGACAAGAAGATTCCGCACCACCAGGGATTGACATCATTGACGGTTGCCGCGGACGGCCGGTTGATGCTGATCCAAGCACCCAAAGCAATTCCACATACAGCTTGCCACATGAAGGCGTAAAGAGGAACAGTGACGGCCAAGATCTTCAGCGCGCGGTATTCACAGCCACCCAAGGCCTCACGTTCATCGGATGATAGATCGTAGAATTGGCCTCTCTTGCTTGTATTGTGACTCCCGAGTATCTTCTTCCAGTGCAGAAGAAAGTCTTCTGATTCGTCGCTGTTGACAGAGTCCGAGGTTGAAGGTCGTCGGTTGGGTTCCTCGTTCTCGTTCCGCCGATAGATGGACACGCTGTCTCTACCCGCGCTTCGGGGCGACAAGTTGTCTACGAATTGAATATGATCGCCGGTGTTTGGAGTCATAGGAGCATTCCGTGCAGGAGCTGCGACCTGCGTCGTATTGCTATCATTGTCGTCTGAGTCGGAGATAGAGTCTGGAGGAGCAGTAACGGCACGGCGTATGGGGGCAGTTGTCTTGAACAAGTCGTTGGGGTCAGGTTTCTCAGTTGCTGTCCTCTGAACTGTTCCAAGACCAGTCAGGGTATTAGAAGTCTCGGTTGAAACAGGTGTTGTCCTCGCTTTGGCGAAAGGGAGGAATCTCCCAAGTGGTTTGGCGCGTCTCAATGCGGCCCGCCGTTTTCTCGCTTCTCGTTCTATCCTGACGATATCCTCAAACCGCTTCTCAAACGCATGCTTTCTTGCCATAACCGTCCAGAATGAAACCCATAGAGCACTTCCAATAATGAAAAGAAGATATAGCAGAACCTGCTGCCATGTCGTGATCTCGGAAAGATTGACGGTATTGAGGCCTGTATCGCAGAAAGAAGACACAACCAGGAACAGACAATCGACGTAGGGGATACTCTGGTTTGGCTCGCTGGATAGCCAGAAGATAAGCGAGAAGAAGAGGGATCCGAAGATGAAATAGGCGTAGTGAATGGTTATGAAATTGATGGGTGGGACCAGCCTCCCAGCTTGCGTAACGACCGCATCGAAGCGCGGATGCTCCTCACGAAGATCTTTCCAGCGAGATGTGAAAGAGTCGAGCATCGTGATGGTTGCGCTGGGTTTGAGATGCCAAGACGTGTACCCCAGCTGAAAGGGTCAGCTCCCAAGCAATAGGAGCGGAGCCTCAGAAAAGCTTGTTTATTTAGTCCGGTATCGTTATTTGAAGAGATATGACATTTCGATCACTAGACGAGGCGATTCTGTGATGAAATCGTGGTAATGCCGAATACACAAGCGAGTGAGTGAGTGCTGAGTGAAAGGGAGAGTGGAAAGGAAAGAAATAGGTAGGTTTCGCTAGCAGATAAGGTTAAGACGGAATACGGCAGATGCAAGGAAAGAGAGTAAACGGCAGGGTTTGACTGTACGGCGCGGGCGCGAGGAAGGAGAGACAAAGCCGAGAAAGAGACAAAGAAACTGTTTGATTCGGGAGATGTTGATGGTAAAAAGTGCCAACTGGCAGTGCGTCAATCGAAGACTAACAGGGAGACAAGGAAGCCAATACCTATGGATGTTACGCGGATCCATCCCAATGGATGCTATGCAACTGAGAGCGCAAGGTACCGCCAAATTCAAAAGTTGAGCGGGCGCTAAAAGCTTACCGCGTCCCAATTGAAACGGTGAGCACAAGGTGACCCGGTATAAGGATACGGTATTTGCAAGGTTGAGGATCATGGAAAGGTCAAAGCTAGGTACAGACAAAGAGGGAGCCAATATTTGGAGATCCATCATCAACTATCCTCAATTCTGGCTAGAAGCAGTTGCGTCTAAGCCCCAATTTACCTGATGAAATACAATTGATGCTCCATTAAGGTTTAGAATCGGGCTTGTCTCTGGCCATTCCCGCCAGTCAACTCCATATTCATCCCGTCCCTCCCGTGGCAGCGGAAACTCTCGAAATATCTTAGTTCCCGGGGCATTAAAACGGGCCAACGGGCCCGTTCCGCCAGCGGATACCATTGGTTTTATCGTACCTAGTTAATGGAACGCTGTTATTTTCGTCTTTACCTATGGTACATACGAGACTCTATCCCAGCCAACTTCAGTCTTGCTTCGCTGTATCCAAGTAAGCATTTGCTCGTATTGTGAGCATCTCTACGGAGTATGGCTACCAATGTATACACTTATCATGTGGCACTGTTATCTATCATTCCTTCTTGAGATTGGTCTTCACGTAATCATAATGTTTAATTTAACCTCTGCTCCTTATCCGGTTGTTCCCCTTTCATGGATTGACCCTTGCAGCTGGTGGCTGAGTCTACATCCGCATGAATCGCCTTCTTGAGAGGAAACAAAAGCCCCAAATTGAGTTACGATTAATAACACGCGATCAATGTTTTGTTATCAGGTGACACGTGTTATTATGATATTGAGTTGTCATTGACCATTCTAGTGTTGTTCATTGTTACAATTTGACCCAAAGGTTGACGCATTATTACCAAAACTACCTATACAACGCATCACAATTGCCTCGAAATGGAAAGTCTATGTGACTAAAGGTTTGCCAGCATCACGGCAGTAAGGTTTCAGACACGTCACGTGGAATAATTATCCAATGACTGAAATTAGCTGTAATCTTGCTTATAGTGTTTCATGATACTTTTATCATGAAACATCGGTTTTGAATCATATCTACCCTACACTATCAAATCCAAACTCACAGGCCAACGACACTCTAAGTCAACAACGGTGGGCTCTACACTGATTACACTAGGCTGGTCAATTGATAAGTATTGGATGCCAAGTAACGCAGTAGAACTTGAAAATAGGGGCTTTCATTTCTGGTTCGTCGCTCGCCCCGACGGAATCGTAGTTCTATCGCCCACAGCTGTGCGTAATACATATGTGACATCAACATTGACATGCGATCTTTAGTGATCTACTCATTATTGAACATCGTCATAATGGAACAGAAGAAATGACGCATTATGAGCAGTTGTTGACCTACACCGCTAGACATGAGATAGATTTATCAACACCCCACCTGCAAGTGAACAAAGTGTACATCCGAAATAATTTCAATGATTTGACAAGTGACTCAAAGCAGGAAACTATTGCAGTAAGACCTGGAGTGAGACCCGCTCCCTCCCCGTAAGAAACAAACTGCCATTAAAGCCTGTAGTTCACCGAGATGTCCAACTTAGTAGTGAGAGATCAGACATACTCAAGACATCACCAAGAGCATCCGCATGACTCAGGCGTCCATACCTGCATATATCCGCTCATCATCAACATCCTTTGATGTAACAGAAGATCAGAGAACACCAATACATGCGGCCACCAAAGGCGAAGCCATCACAAGAACAAGATGAGGGTATCGTATAATGACGTCGAGATCTACGAGACAAACCCTCTTGCCCGAGACAGACAGTAGACCCTCCCTACAGCGCGATTATGCACATGCAACCCACATGTCACAGAGGGCCAGCGTGGGGCTTGCTCCCGAGCGGATAACACACGACGTTGACAGGATCCGGATTTTGTTATCTAGCTTCTCATGGCTGAGTCTTAGACTAGAAAATGGTGTGGTATGGGTTGATACGTTATGCACAAAGTAGATCATCGAAGACATCGAATCCTTACAGCTCCTCGTGCTCAGGAGCGTCATCAGTGTCTGCAATGATGGTCTTGGCGGCATCAGCAGCATCGGCGACAGCCTGAGCAACCTTGCCAGCAACATTCTTGGTGGCAGATGCGGCAGACTCAACAGCCTCACTGATAGCCTCGGCGGCAGTCTCGGCACCCTCAACAACCTTTGTCTCGATCTTCTCGGGCTTGGGGACACCTTGAATTCCAACGAGCTCTGTCTCAAAAACTGCAGGTTTGTAGTGTTAGGCGGTGAATATAAAGCGGGAGGGGGCTGCTGGGAATAACGAACCCAGGGTAGAACCGGCAGGAATAGGGCCAATGGCTCGCTGGCCGTAGCCGTACTCAGGTGGAATAGTCAAAAGTCTAAGTCAAGGGTCAGTAAAGAAGTGTCCCGGCTGTAGCTGTATGCTTCACGTACCGCTTCTCGCCGATACACATGTCGAGAAGACCCTCGTCCCATCTGCAGAATTGTCAGCCTCGAATTTGTATACATCGCAGTAATGAAGCTTACCCCCTGATGACCTGACCAGAACCAACGACGAAGTCAAGAGGAGTGCCACGGTCGTAGCCTTGTGTCCGAATTAGCATGTGCTTTGTGACGATCATTGATGTAGATGCAAGGCGGAGGAACTTACTGGCATCGAATTGTTTGCCCGAGTCCTTAAGGGTGCCACGATAGTGCATCTGAACCCTGTCTCCCTTCTGTGTCTTGCGGTCGCAGACGACGGGAAGAGTAACGTCAATCTTGAGGTCCTCGGCGACAACGCCAACGGCGGCAGAGGCGAGCGCGGAGAGGAGGAGGGCAGCCTTCATGGTGGCGGTTGGGATAGATGCGGGGCGGGGAATTGGAGAGGTAAATGGAGGTCACAACGAGGTTGAGGTAAATGAGAAGCCTGAATTCGTTGGAGATGTGACGTCGACAGGTGTGGTTGGCACTTCGTGTGAGGCAGTGTGAATGGATGTGAGCGAGGTTGTCGTTGTGTGGATGAAGCTCCCATCTGGTCTGGGGTTGTTGGCCTCTCTAACGTTAAGCTGCGACGTGTCCGTTTAGCGGCTAAAGGCTCTGTACTGCAGCGTGTGCTTCTGGCAAAACAGCGTCATAGCTTGGAGGGTCAAGCTACCTAAGGGGCCTATTATTGGTCAATGGGGCCGGCCCGTCTGAATGACCCCATCCTTGATCTGTTTCTGGGTTGTCAGGTCTTGTATCTCCATTCGGAAACTGGGAGGGCTGCAATGCCAGATATGGATGAGCAGGATCGAAATAACAGGGTCCATCCATGAGGATTTGCATCACGTTGACACTTCAACTACGTACACATGGATATCTGCAGTAAACCTGACGCATTACAAATATGCATTTGCATTTTCTGTTCTGTTTCGGTCTCGCAGGGCGAAACCATCCATGTGACTCATGACGACGCTTCACTGAATCAGTCGGGGCCTTGTACAGCCAAGCAAGGCGCAAAAGGAAGTACCCCTTGGCAGTCCCTGATTCATCACACCAAGGCTGTTATCGAAACAGAGTATCGCGACGTCACTGGATGGTCATGTTTCTGATGTGACCAGTAATCAGTGTCGGGCCTATCCGTCCATCCATCCGTGTTCAGGATATCAGGACTAGTAGGAATCGTCTACTGCGGCGGCTAGGGCGCCGATGTACTTACGCGTGACTGCATCAGGGCGAGATGGTGTAGAGCTTCAGCAATCGACAAGTTTACTACTCGAGCAGGTGCATCAGTTCCTGCAGCAGAGATGCAACCCAGATGGGGGCACATCCCAGCCTGCAGGTGTCAGATCCACCAGCGCCGAGAAGCCCTGGGCCAAGCGCTTCACACGCTAATGCGCTTCACAATGAATTTCGCCTCTTGTCATGATGCTGTTTATCGAGACAGGGAGACATGATATTCCCCTTTCAACCCCTTTCCGTTACGGTGGGGGGCATAGAGCTTCGATAGGCTCGGGTGCACAATTCAGACACACGGTGACATTATGTTTGACTTTTGGGCACCGATAGGTATGAGCTGGAGTTGGATGTGTCTGGTGTACAAGGGCGATGCCAGTCATGAGAGTCGAGGCCTGCATCAATGATCAAAGAAAGAAGAAAAGGGGGGGTCAACGAAGACAAAGACACAGAGTGTGAGATTGGGAGTTGTCTCAGACAAAGAGTGGAATTGTGAGATTCACGAAGCGAAGCCTCACTCCCTCTCTTCCCCAGTCATGACGACCGCCATGGATATTTTTATCTGTTCATGGTCACTAACTTGTTGTACATAGCTCCACGATCCCAAGGTTGTGGTACGTGTTACTGGCGCTGGTGCCTGTGGTGCCTGGACCGGACAGGACTCTAACCTCTAGCATGACGGCCGCTGCGAGTGTTTCATGCATTCACTCAAAGGCCGCTGCATCGTGAAAATGCCCCCCGGTCTAATCAAAGTCTAAGTCATGCTGGGGGTTGGTATTTACCAAAGACCGATTACATGCACAACAGACCAGAAGAGGCGACTCGTGGCCCCCAATTACAGGCAACAACAGGTAAGGTATTATCGTCTTGTCTCGTTTCACCCATTTTGTTGATTCATTCTCTCCGAACTGTATCCCCTCAGACCCGGTCGGTCCCTCTCGCGCACACCGTGGGGCTTGGTCCTTTGCCCTGCCCTGCGCCAAATGCTGCTCATTCGCCCTACATCGCTACGACTCCGCCCTGTCCAGCGTCACCAACCTTCACTTGTTGACCTGAATTTCGCCACCGAAGGCCTGAGCAGTGCTGTCACAAGGTTTCTGCTATGGGGGACGGATGTTCTGCAATTGCGATGAGTCTTGCTGGGATGTTTTCTTTTAGACTCTGGTCCCTTGCCCTCAACAGCCAGTCGATACCCAATGATTTGACTACGCCCCATTATGCTGCACCCCGTATTGTCCATTCCCATTTACACACCATTCATTACTAGCCCTCCCGTCCGTCGTGCTTTAGAGGCATGGCCCGCTTGCCGTGCCGGGCCCGGGAGTACGTGCTTGCTCGGGTCTTGGTCTTGTCTCTGACTCCTTTTGACTCACTCCCCTGAACTCGATGGAATTCCTTGGGCCCCCCCCCATATCGAAGGCTACCTAGCGTGCGAGATGCCTTGCGCTTTGCCAGGTAACCCTTGTCCTCCAGGCAGTGAGGTCTTGGGCTAAATCCACTTACAAATGACTGAGTACGTACTATCATTTCTCATCATAAAGCTTCAAATACATATAGACCCCCTTCTTCCTATGCCATTCCCTTTTTTATTCCCACCAAACACTCACAATACAAAGCCTTGAAAGAACGGACAAGATTGTCTTTTCAACCACCAGCCATTTCGAATATCAACTGCAACACAAATATCACCAAAAACAATTGCCCCTTACAACCAACACAACCGCAACCATGAGCTCCCCTTACACAGTCCAAATCCACCAGAGCACCAAGGAGCCTTCCATCTCCAGCTCTTACAGCTACTCTTCTGGTTCGTACAGCTCTTCAACCAGCACAACGCCTCGATCTCTTTCTCCTGGCGATTACCGCGAGTACGGTGCTGGTAAGTTTCTTACCACCGAGTCTCCGGGCTCTTTCGCTTCCCATGGCCCCACTCTAACGTTTGATGCAGAGAAGCACACTACACAGGTCGCCAGCTCCGGTCGAAACTTGGTCATCAACCACAACAAAGTCTCGTACGAGAAAGATTCGCCGGCACCAAAATATTCTGGCGCATATACGAGGATCTAAACAACACCTGGCCATAGCCTTTTTTCTTCTTTGATTTCCTATGTTTCATCGATTTCGAACAGCGACATGTAACGGATGTGGGATGTACACAACATAGACAGGCGTTTTGACATTTTGGAGATATGAGGCAAGATTGAGCGCAGCATGGCGATGTATTATGGATTAGAGAGCATGGGTTGCACAACGATAACCAAGATTGATAGACTCTGGGTCGGGTTGGATTGAGTCGAGACTGTTTTTCATTTTCCTTTTTTTTCATACTGATTGTATCATCCTTTGTACTTTTATTATTCGAGCGTCGGACACTTTGCGGTCCGGGCTGAACTTTTTAGAAGGGCCAAATCTCCCGTCTTGACCTCTTACACGTCGAGATGGCTGGATGAGATATGAGACGGCCCGTCGGACTGGTCCGATTATAGCTACCCAATTTGAGACCATGGAAGAAATTTTCCAACACACCTTTCAGCTGTTTCAGCTCCTATCTAATTTCATCTGTGCTTTTTTCTTGATTTTTGGAAATTTCAAAAAGGGTCCAAGACACCAAAAAAATTATTGATGGTGTGACGGGTTGGGTTGGGTCTCTGCGAGTGGATGGGGCCTTTGGGTTCCCTCCCGCTCGGTACCTGCAGCCCAACCCGTGACAGGGATTTTAGAGCTTCTGATATGCCCGCAATCGGGTGTCTCCTCCACTTTGGAAAGTGTTTTGAAGAGGTTCTCCACGTTGGAATTTTCTATTAAAATGGCTTGGACTGTAGAAAGATGAGATGGGAATCCCACTTTCTGCGGATCAGTGACTTTGTCTCTGCCCAAATGGTGTGTGGACAGCAGTCAGAGTTGCATTCTCACACCCCCAAGCTTCGTGTTAGCACGCGGTTGTGTGAGGCTTTGGGCATTTCAGGATTTTACAGTGTTCAATATGCTATGGATAGCAATTACCACAGCCCAAGCGGAGGCCTAATAGTGCCCGTTCATTTCATATCATTTGTATACACAACCATCCATTCACAGTCAGGTCATTTCGTTACCAAAAAAAAAAAATCCATTTCTGGCATCAATCATGAGTACCGAGGCTCATGACCCCGTCGAATGACATCATGTTCAAGCGCCACCCTCACGCTTGGCATACTCGTCCTCGATAGCCTCTTCGTACTTTTTGGCCGCTTCGTCCTGGGCAACAGTACGCGGGTCGTCGTGCAAGACACCCTCCTTAATGAGATCCTCTGGGTCTGGACGGTGTGAGATCTTGTCGTTAAGCTTATCCTCGAGCATGTGCTTCTCGAGCTGTGGGGGCGTCAGCGACTGTGGCTCCACGGTTTGAGGGTGGACTCACCTCTTTCTGATGCGCCTGGAGGCCTGGCGCTGCCGTAGAGGCTGGAAGGATGTTCTCTGTTCAGGGTATGTCAGCATTGTACACGCACGGATGCAGTGCGGGTGACTGCTCACTATCTACGAGCTCGGAGCGTTCGGGGCGGTGCTTGAGGTGAGCTTCCAGGGAGTTTCTTCGCTCTACAGGAGAGATAGGAGACTCGTCAACGAGCTTGGGCTGCTGTTCAGTGTCGGCCATGGTGGTAGAGTGTAAGCTTGGTAAACAGGGTAGTCAAGTTCAGAGTAATGTGTGTATAAGTGTAGCAAGCACTGGTGGTGTAAGTGGTTGCGACAAAGTTTGGAGAAGAAGAGGGTAAACAGGTCTCAGAAGAAAGGGAGGCGGCGGTCTTAAGTTTATCTACTCCAATACTATCAAGCTAAGGTCTCAGAAATGGACCGTTGATGCGGCAGCGCAATGCCATGTTTATGCGCATTGGATGTTTCGTCGGGCGTGGTTGGCTTGGGCCGCTCACCTGTTTAGTGAGCATGCAGCATGCCACCTTTGGAGGTTGCTACCCCGCAACCGGGAAGCTCGCTACTGTAAGCTGCGCGTCAGAGAACAGGGGATTGGACGATCAGTTGCTGGCTAAGCTGAATTGAATCAGACTGTTAATTGTTCCTGGGCGGATATTTTGTTCTTCCGCTGGTGATACCATCATGATGGATAAGAGATCGGTCTGGAGCTTGTTTGGCGGGGACTAAATGCAGGCCAAGACGCTTGAAGCTGGAGATGAACGGAGCATCTGGTGGATAAGGGCCACTTGAATTTACTATCCGTGACAGATTGCATAGATCAATCCTGTTTATATAAGCTTGCTGTTTATCGCAAGCTCTCATCCGACTTGTGCTTTGATATCTTCTGTCTACGCTCCACGGCGGGCCTTGTTTTATCAAGGAATGAGGTGGACAGATTTAGACCAGTTCGCTGCGGCTCAATCTGAGCAAACTTTAGTATAATTGAAGCACGCTTGTTTTCACAGAGGAGCGTCTGGTAGTCGAGTTGACTGCTTATCTGTACCTACCTACCTTAGGTACCTATCTAGGCTCGAGTTGCTGCTGATGAAACCGTTCGGTCAAGTCATCTTTGTCAAACCCACTCTAGCCATGTGCCTCAGTATCCCTGCAAAATACACTCTGACAATTGATAACAAAACTCCTTTGTCTCCGGCTCAAATAGTCTGGATATAAGTCGACTGCTCACTATTAGATTCTGAAGACTTGCACAGCAAGCCAAGATGAATCGTATTCCCTGATAATACCTATTATCCCACTGCATAATGACGACACATCGGGCATGAGCGAGTAAAAAGCAAGGCAATATTCGTTATCGCAGGGATAACCGAGTCGGGATATTATTAGAATCATCCATAGAACACCGCAAAAGAACTGAATAAACAATTCCATCTCAAATTCTTATGCTCTTTGTTGCCTAGAGCAGACTTTTATTTGCCGCGCGTTTCCATACAAGAGCCAGACGTTAACACTTGCTACCGCCACTTATTGCGTAAGGCTGCACATAATCCAGGGGGGCTGTGCCGGGCGGAAAATTGTCGGCGTTTCGTCACCCGTCAGGCACCAGATCATTACTGAACACAACCTCCCAAGTCCAGTTGTCTCCAGCCACACCAAACCTACCTACCTAAGCTCCAGACTCTCTCCTTTGGAATTAAACTTCGCATTTTCTTCTCTGGCTTTTTTCGCACCAGAGGCCTCCCTCCCATTATTCACCACGGGATTAATCTTCTGATGCCCGTATAGATACAAATTCGAAACTAATCATCTCTGGCTTCCCCCCCTCCCCACTCTCTCCTCATAAGTCGCACATCATGGTACGGTGCCAACACTCAATATCGGCGTCTTTTTTTGCTGACAATTTTTACTCAACTCTCAGGGAATATCAAGACGCCCCAAGAACAAGGGCGCCGGTGCAGCCGCGGACGGCGTGAACGGAGGCGCGAAGCCTAAGAAGGCCACCTTTGAGACAACCAAGAAGAAGGAGATTGGTGTTTCCGATCTGACTCTGCTGAGCAAAGTCTCCAACGAAGCCATCAACGAGAATTTGAAGAAGCGATTTGAGGGCCGCGAAATTTATACCTACATTGGCCATGTGTTGGTCTCAGTCAACCCTTTCAGAGACCTGGGCATTTATACCGATCAGGTCCTCGAGAGCTACATGGGCAAGAACCGACTCGAGATGCCGCCACACGTCTTCGCCATCGCCGAGGCCTCGTACTACAACATGAAGGCATACAGCGATAACCAGTGTGTCATTATTTCAGGAGAGTCAGGAGCCGGAAAGACCGAGGCGGCCAAGCGCATCATGCAGTACATTGCTAGTGTGTCTGGTGGAGAATCCGGAGACATCAAGCAGATCAAGGACATGGTGCTGGCAACCAACCCCCTACTAGAATCTTTCGGAAACGCGAAAACACTTCGAAACAACAATTCCTCGCGTTTCGGCAAGTATCTACAGATCTACTTCAACGCCCAGGGCGAACCCGTGGGTGCCGACATCACAAACTACCTCCTGGAAAAGTCACGAGTGGTGGGCCAGATCACGAACGAGCGAAACTTTCATATCTTTTACCAATTTGCGAAGGGCGCTTCACAACAATACCGAGAAACATTCGGTATTCAAAAACCCGAGACCTATGTTTATACCAGTCGGTCAAAATGCTTGGACGTGGACGGTATCGACGACCTCGCCGAGTTTCAGGACACGCTTAATGCCATGAAGGTTATTGGCCTTACTCAGCCCGAGCAAGATGAGATTTTCCGAATGCTGGCGGCTATTCTATGGGTTGGAAATATCCAGTTTCAGGAGGACCAGGGCGGCTACGCCGAGGTTATTGATCGATCAGTGGTTGATTTTGCCGCCTATCTCTTGGAAGTTACCCCTGACCAGCTCATCAGCGGTATCACAATCCGAATCCTGACACCTCGAAATGGAGAAGTTATTGAATCGCCCGCCAACCCTGCCCAAGCACAGGCTACCCGAGATGCTCTGGCAATGGCTATCTACAGCAATCTTTTCGACTGGATCGTCGAGCGCATCAACAAGTCTCTCAAGGCGAGGCAACCAACAACCAATACAATCGGTATTCTGGATATCTACGGATTCGAAATTTTCGAGAAGAACAGTTTCGAGCAGTTGTGCATCAACTACGTCAACGAGAAGTTGCAACAGATCTTCATTCAGCTGACCCTCAAGGCCGAGCAGGAGGAATATGCCAGGGAACAGATTCAATGGACACCTATCAAGTACTTCGATAACAAGGTTGTGTGTGACCTTATCGAACAGATCCGGCCAGTTGGTATCTTCTCTGCGATGAAGGATGCCACCAAGACTGCACACGCTGACCCCGCTGCTTGCGATCGCACATTCATGCAGAGTATTAACGGCATGTCTCATGCTCATCTTACCCCTCGGCAAGGAAACTTCATCATCAAGCATTACGCTGGTGATGTCACCTATACTGTCGAAGGTATTACGGATAAGAACAAGGATCAGCTTCTCAAGGGGCTTTTGAACCTCTTCCAGCACAGTGGAAACCAATTTGTTCATACCCTGTTCCCTCGGCCCGTTGACCAAGATAACCGAAAGCAACCTCCTTCTGCAGGCGATCGCATCCGAGCTTCCGCCAATGCCCTGGTCGAGACGTTGATGAAGTGCCAGCCCTCATATATCCGTACCATCAAGCCCAACGAGAACAAGTCGCCAACAGAATATAACAGCCCCAATGTGTTGCATCAGATCAAGTATCTTGGTCTTCAAGAAAACGTTCGGATTCGTCGTGCCGGTTTTGCTTACCGTCAAGATTTCGACAAGTTCGTTGATCGATTCTTCCTCTTGTCTCCTGCTACCTCATACGCTGGTGAATTCACTTGGGAGGGAACAACTGAGGCTGCTGTAAAGCAGATTCTCAAGGATACCAGCATTCCCAAGGAAGAGTGGCAAATGGGCGTTACAAAGGCCTTCATCAAAGCCCCTGAGACGCTCTTTGCCCTTGAGCATATGAGAGACAGATACTGGCATAACATGGCTACGCGAATCCAGCGCATGTGGAGGGCTTACCTCGCCTACCGAGCCGAGTCAGCGACCCGAATTCAGCGATTCTGGCGGAAGAAGCGAACCGGCGCAGAGTACCTTCAGCTTCGTGACCATGGCCACCAGGTTCTTGGAGGACGCAAGGAAAGACGCCGTATGAGTCTGTTGGGTTCCCGACGATTCCTTGGCGACTACCTGGGTGTCAATGCAAGCACTGGCCCTGGAGCCCAGATTCGCAACGCAGCCAGTATTGGTACAAACGAAAAGGCGGTATTTTCATGCCGTGCTGAGATTCTGGAGGCCAAGTTTGGCCGATCCAGTAAGGCAAGCCCTCGAATCATCGTCGTCACCACCAACAAGTTTTATATCATTGCTCAAATGCTTGTGAATGGCCACCCACAAATCTCAGTCGAGAAAGCGGTGCCCTTGGGAGCCATCAAGTTCATCGGCGCCTCATCAGCGCGCGATGATTGGTTCTCGCTTGGCATTGGCTCCCCTCAGGAACCTGATCCCCTCATGAATTGTATGCTCAAGACAGAAATGTTTACTCAGATGCAGCGAGTGATGCCCGGTGGATTCAACCTCAAGATCGCTGAGACAATCGAGTATGCCAAGAAGCCCGGCAAGATGCATCAGGTCAAGGTCCTGAAGGATTCGCAACTTCCAGTTGATTACTACAAGAGTAGTGCTGTTCACACACAGCCTGGTGAGCCACCGAGCTCCATCTCTAGACCTACACCCAAGGGCAAGCCTGTACCTCCTCGCCCCATCACCCGAGGGAAGCTGATCAAGCCTGGTGGCCCCAACGGTCGACCTTCTCGCATCCAGGGCAACCGAACTGCCAAGCCTAGACCAGGGGCAGGTCGAGCCGTGCCTCAACCGCCAGCTGCTGTCTCCAATATTGCCGCTGTTCCCGCTGCCGCCACCCAAAGCACTCCTCGTATCGCCCCTCGTCCTGGTGCCACCGCTGCTACTGCAATTCCTGCTGCCCACAACGCTCTCCCAAGCCATACTCGCAATGCTAGTGGCGCTGGACGTGCACCCCCACCGCCCCCTCCTCCTGCTGTCGCAGCACGTCCACCAAGCCCGCCCAAGGTGATGGCCAAGGTCCTTTATGACTTTGCTGGACAACGAGAAAATGAGCTCACCATCACGGCTAATGAGATCGTTGAGATTGTGCAGAAAGAATCCAATGGTACGTTTGACCCTTTGACATCGGAAACTGAACATTACTAACATGGTTATCTAGGTTGGTGGCTGGCCAAGAACCCTCAAACTGCACAACAGGCTTGGGTCCCTGCAGCATATGTTGAGGAACAAGCTCCACCTGCGCCTCGAGCTCCTCCAGCCCCTCCGCGATCCAAGCCAACACCACCTGCGCCCCCAGCCAAGCGCCCTGCTGCTAACCGTAAGCCTGCCGAGCTTCAGCAGCGTGACTCTGGCATGAGCCTCAATACGCCCAACGGAGGAGACAGCCGCAGCAGCACACCGACACCCAGCTTGGGTGGCAGTTTAGCAGATGCTCTGCTGGCCAGGAAGAATGCTATGCAAAAGGAAAAGGAGGATGACGATGACTGGTAGTCGACATAACGAGTTTATGCTTCACGAACTTACTAAGGAGTCGAAAAAGAACTTTGACCGATACAAACCTACTTTTGTACCTGCATTGCATGACACAAATCGCAGTGTGCAAGAGAAGAGGAGGGATGGTATACGACAGTGTGTGATTTCTTCTGTTGTATACAAACGAACAAGACTGCTGGGCAACCGAGGTGTGTAGAGAGCCGCAGAGAAATCACGGCCGAGTTTGGTTTTGGGTTTCTTTACTTGATGCTTTGGGCAAGCGTTTGTAGAAAAGGTCGTTCTGGGACGGACTTTGATGGACGAAGATATTCATATTCATTGCAAGAAGATTACAGATTTTTAGAAGGGGTTAAATTCTTTGACTTTGAACTTTTATACTCTATTATACATGTCATGTCATCTAGTCGTCTGAAATATCTCGCTGGAGCACTTTTCGTCTTCTCATGAGTTCGGCTAGGGGCACATCTTCATCTGCCGCCTCAGCTTCTGACTCTTCCTCATCAACACCGTAATCTCGCAGTCTATCGCCATCCGAGTTCACCCATCCAAGACCTTGATCAAATTCACGGTCATACTCTTCATCGTCATACATATCATAGTCATCAACCTCTTCAAGCTCCGCCATGAGATGTCTCTTGCGTTTCTCATCGTCAGCCTTCCGCTTGAGAAACTCAGCTTTGAACTGGCTGGAGCTCATACTTGCTTGGCGGAGCTCCTCGGCATAGTCACGATTCGCAGCAGGCCAACCCCTTGCAGCTCGACGGATTTTGTCGGGATCGGGAGGAGGCCAAAGTCCTTCAACGCGATTGAATCCATTCTCTTCCCAGTCCCAGCCTGAGCCAGTGCCATCCTTAGCGATGGTGGGGTTTCCTCCGAGAGGGAAGAACCACATGAGCATGTTGCGGGTGCCCATTGCTTGAGCCATATTGTCAAAGAAACCGATATCGTAGGGGAACTCAAGTCTTTCGAAGCGCACCTTCTCGCCATCGGGGCCTGTAACGTCCCACCAATCCTTAGGTCCCTTATCCATGAGAGCTTCATGGCGCTCTTGCTCCCATCCTTCTATCATAGTCTGGTTGAATATCCATGACCTAACAGTGTTGATGAGCATGATACCCAAAGCGACAGTGGTAAAGAAGTTGACGATTGAAATCAGTGATAGCCCGATTAGCCCAGATAAGCTAGGTCCTAGGTATGCAGGGAGGTTTCGATGTTCCCAGATCTTAGAGAAGCGTTGCCATAAAAAGTAGCCAAGCATCCAGAGCGAGATGTTTGTATATACCAAGAAGCGTAGAAAATGTGGAAAGGTTGTCATTGATACACAGTTTCTAGTCCAAGGACAATGGTGGTCCATCTTGGGAACACATCTCGCACAATGGCGACAATGATGCGCCCGAGGTGGTTTAGGCGCCGCGCATTTGTTACACCACCGCTGTCCATCAGCGTCAATAACGCGATCCTTGAAAATATATCGGCCCGGGTCGACGGTCACGGCTCGGTAGTACGTTAACCATAGTGTGAGGAGGAGGGTGTTGAAGATGATGGTTTCGCGGCGCGAGGGAGGACCGGGTTCGAGAGACGTCGAGTAGTGAAAGAGAAACTGTGAGAAATAGCCAAGAAATGTAATTAGAGCGCATACAGAGGGCACGGCAAGGCCCTTGATGAAGGGCACGTCGTTCAGGCCGGCCATGATGAAGCTTTAGCTTGAGCTGTTACATCACATGGAGGTCTAAAGTCGTTATCAGATAGACAGTGGAGGCTGGCTGACAGGTAAGGTAGCCGTGAGGCCCCTAAATTTTAGTGGACCGCTGGTGTTTCTAACCACTAAATTTATAACGCTTAGCGAATAAAAGTCCGCTTATGTAATTTTCAGGGGCGTTCGTCAGCAGTCCCCCTGATAATCAGCAGCCAGAACTGAGCAGGGGTGCTGTCTTGTGTTTTCTCATCATGACGACGACATGAAACTTCGATTGATGAAAATACTGACTTGGAGTTAATATCTATGTTTTGGTTGAGAGTCAAAAGCCAGACTGCGACGACATGAGTAGTTTGAAGGCGCTCTCAAGCTTAAATATTTGTTGTTCCAGTCTATCTTGGCCTTGAGGGTGCTGTTAAAGCCATCATGGCTGGAGATACAGTGGTTCAATTGTTTGCCTTATGGTACATTTCTCCCCTCATTATCGAGTCTTGGGAATTTATAATAGCTAATGCTGTTTATAGTGCTGCCTCTTCATTCTTTTACATATCTCAAACTCTTGAACGCCATTCTTTAACAGGTTAGTCATAGCCCTGTCATTCCAGATATGCAATCAGACCTGACATGAGATATTACTTAGAGAGTCCGAGACTATCATCATTTCTTGTATTTCTGCTCTCCGGAATAGTATGCTATGGAGTCAGTTGTATAACCAAGTGGTTTCCTGGCGCAGACGGACGCTTCACAACACGTCGTCAGGGTTCTTTACTTGATGGTACACATGATGCTCGAAGGGGGCAAAACACACATCTTCCTGGAAGGCCAAGAAGACTTTCCTTTCCAATACTTGTACTATGTATTGTATTGAGGTTGGAAATATTCCATCGTGTCAATTATCAGCAACAATGTGCAACTCCTGGCCTCGAGGTGAGACTATGCCCTTTATCACAGATGGATCGTAGGGAGGCTTACAATTGTCTAGTCTTTTCTACCACTGCTCTTCTTCGCTTATGAAATCTTCACTTCTCGAAGGAAATGGGGCTTTCCACCACCAGAAGACCCTGATGACCCCTGGCGTTCATGCTTTGATGACTTGGTCGACTGGTTCAGTGGCCCAAGAGTTATGCTCAGTATGGCGGTATCTGGCCTCATGGTGTTTTCTACAGGCACATACTACGCCACAAGCCGCATAACACGCTCCACGTACCATTGCTTTGAACTACTCGAGAGCAAAAGGTCCACCCTTGCTTTGCAGTGTATGGGACTTGTGCTTGATGCCATCATCGTGATTCTCCTTTGGCGCTTGCTCGCCTGGTCGCGCACCGCTAAGCTGCGTTTACGAACTTTGGGTACAGTCTTGACCCTCTCTTCGATATCGATGAGCCTTGTGTGGGTGGGGAGCAGGCTTTTCAGGGGGTCGTCTGTGCTTCATGCTGGGTTCGGCTTTCTCTACGGATTTGATATCATCGTCGACAGTGTTGCCTTTGCGGCACTCATGATCTCAGCCACGTTCTGGGTCTGTGAGACATCACCACTTACACCGTCCGCTATCATTACTTTTCTGGCGGGAACAGCAAAGGCTTGTGATAACATCTTCCACTACGGTGACTACCTTCACCCTACACGCCTTGATGAGATCACCCCACTTTACTTCATTGCTTTAGGCATGATCATCTTCACATACACTCATGGTATTCGATCTGTCATCTTCATCAGAAGATTCGTTCTCGTGGCTCTCCTCGTTGGCCTTGTTGTGGGCACTACTGTGTTCATTGCCAAGTCGGATCCGCAGACTTTTAAGCGTCATCCTGTCAATGACTTCATTTACAGAGCCAATATCAGGCAAGACCGTTGGATGCAGGAAGCGAGCACAAGCGGGAGTTTTCCCATTGCTCACAAGATCTATAAAGAACGACATGAAGGACGGGATCCTCCCCCGGCATTTGCAGATTGGTATGACCTGGCTAAGGATACTGTGGTCATTGATAAATTCGATCAGATCGACCAAGATTTGGCCCCCTTCCGAGCCATCCCACCCAACAAACTTCGACAACGAGCGTCCATATTGTCTCAGATGCCTGGCATCCATACTATCGGTATCAAGGACGGCATAGCATCGAGGCTACCTGAAGTCACTGGTCATGATGCCAAGGTGCTGGACGGCCTCGTCTTAACCATCAACAAGTTTGCTAAATTTCTCCCTGACATGCTCTTTCCCGTTAACCTGGGAATTACGCCTCGGATTCTTCCATCGTGGGAGACGGCGAATGGGCACAACAGAGCTGATCTGGCCCCAATCGTCAATCTGATATCGAAGAGGGCAGCCAAAGAAGATGATGCAGACCAGGTTAAGGAAGCCAGATCTGCAGAGACTCCTGTGGCCGCCCCTTTGCCAGCGCTGCCGGATCATCCCCAAACCATGAAGCCCTCCTTGATAAGCCCAGCCAACTATCGCCAGATGCAGGTTGAAGCATGCCCCCCCGGCTCACGAACTCGGACCAACCCGCACTGGAACATTGGAGAGTTCTGCGCCGATTGCGTACGAAGGCACTCAAAGGCGCAACTCATGGTCAACTGGGAACGATCACTTCAGTACTGCTTCCAGCCTGATCTCAAGTACCTCCATGGTATGTCTCTCTCAAGTCCTCATGCGGAACCAATCAGGGACCTTTTGCCATTATTTGGGTTCTCCAAGTCGGAGCCGTTCAATGACATCCTAATACCTCTTCCACAGGAAGATGACGACAGACTTGACATAGGCTGGAACTTTGACCGTCGCTACGACGCCATGTTTTGGCGTGGTCAAACAGATAATGGCGTTATTTCAGACCAGGCGTTGCGCGGCAATCATAAATTTCGGCTCCTTCATATGCTGGGAAACCAAAATCCCGAGGACAAGGTCTCAATGGTTCTTCCGACGGCAAAAGACCCATCAGTATACCGACATGAAAAGGTACCGATTACGGAAGCAAATCTTGTCCTTCCATCGAGTGTCGGCATGAACAATTACACAGGCTGCATGGGCCCCAATTGTGAGCTTCTTCACCAGACTTATCCCATCGTCAACGAAGCTCAGGACCAGGAACCCCTCGAATACCGCTATATCCTCCTCTTGGACAAGGACTACGGGCCGTCACCCGACCTTCTCCGCGTGCTCCGCTCAAAGAGCGTACCTTTTATCTCCACAATCTTCCGTACGTGGTATAGCGATCGCCTGATTCCCTGGCTACATTTCGTGCCCATCGATACGCGTTATCAGGGTTTGCACACCACCCTGACATACTTTACTGGTACACAGAAGAAAGCATACCTCAACGGGCGCGATACTGACATGAAGGGGTTGGCCAAGGATGGGGCCTGGATTGCACAGCAGGGTGCCAAGTGGGCAGAACAAGCGTTAGGAGAAAAGGATAAAGAAGTCTACCTCTTCAGGCTACTGCTTGAATGGGGGAGATTGGTTGATGACAAACGTGATGAGATTGGGACAAGTAAGAATGATAAGGGCGAGCTTGTGAGCTCTCCATGGACAAAGAATCAGAAGTGGTGATTATAATGGGTCAACTGGTGGCAGGAATCTCTATCTCATCTAGGCTAATGATCTATCTGCCTTTTCTTGTATACTTCTTTCCATGGCATGAAGCATCATTGCCGGAGTAGCTAGTCGCATGTCATGCAACAGGATGCCAATACGAACGAGTATTATTATTATTATATTTATACCTTTGATCATTAAAATATCGTACGGAATTGAACCACGTTGCTCGGGCTCACAAGCCGTACAACTCACTCGATGACTTGATGCGAAGATCACATGAGCGGCATCCCAAAAGGATGCAGGCAGATCGACTTGCATAGTCACCCTGCCGTCTCCATAAGTTCGAAAGAAACCCAGGGGTTTTGTCATTGAGGGTCTCGATTCGTGGGAAGCAGCGGCCGTGATGCACATCGAAACCTGTACAGACTCCGTGTACGCTCAAATACAGGCGGCAGCTGGGGTCTATAGTGAGACGTGAAGTAGGCGGCAGTTACGCCGCGGTCATTCCGCCACGGCGGATGCCTAAGAGCGGTACCGGGACGGTCTTCTCGGCCTACGATGAACCGATAAGACGAAAGCTCTGTCCAATCCCGTCTAGGTACGGGGCCCAGTCCGGCAAGTGCCTTTCGATATTCGGGAACCAGCACCGGGGACAAGTCCGGAATCGCAGCTTGACCTTTAACAGCTGTGCGGTATGTAGGTAACAGCCCAACATGCGGTGATGTGGAAACATGCCAAGCGTCGTGCTAATGAGATGTGAAATGAAGGTGAAAGCTCAGTCAGATGTCATGGTTTTCAAACGTGTCAGCTTCGTATGTTAATCTAACATCCTCGACCCAATTATTGACAATTGAACTGGTGAAATAAAGAGTTCGGATTGTTTTACCGTCGGTTGAAGACGCCTTGTATCGGTGAATGCAATGTGCTTGGTGGAGATCGCAACACCGATTGGCCTATTGTAAAGGACTCAGAGTCACGTCGGGGTCGGTCGCCCATCCGTTGTAAAGGAACTGAATCAACAAGTCCTTGCTCAAGCTTGGACCCACAACGAGAACTGAAAAGTGGATTAGATCTGATGATGTCTCGTGAAAAGATCTCGGTGAAGACCCGGACCTAGGCTCGACTGGGGTGAAAGAGAGTTTGATGTGTATCACAACACCCTCTTTCTTCCAAGAGGTGGCATACATATGTACACCACATTGCTGGAATACTGAGACACAAAACGATTCAAGCCATGAACATGGGATCATATATGACCTTGCTATGCTCACAAGTATGTGAGAGAATGACCGACATACAACTGAAAAAGTGTGTGTCGATGCGGATGGAAGCCAATTACCGTCTTGTAACAAGACTGGACCCTCACAACTGTTCTCAGCATCCGCAAGAACATTGCAAACACTTACGAGGTGAGCGGCTTTGCTTCGTAGCATTCGACTTAACCTCGGTGAATCTGTCAAAGCTGACCCAGATGCTAGGCCCACAGCCTTTGTCAAGAAGAAAAGAAGAAAAGACTGGGCCCTTACTTTGGTTTGTGAGCATGGGGGCGGAGAATTGACCAAGGATTCGACCAGTAGGAACCCCTGATGGTGGTGTTGGGCCCTCGACGTCTAGTAGGTCTCTTAGCTGCCGATGATTTCTCTTCACGAATTTCTGGGGTGAGATGAGCCGAGCAAGCACCTGAAAGACAAAATTTCTTCATGTCGAAGTTGGGCGGAATTCAGCCACCGCTGGTCCAATCTAATCGAGTCGATTTGATAATTGTAATGCCGTAATAGAATTCTGCACATATTTTATGCTTCCCATGTTTAGTGCAAGGCAGCTCTGTCGTGCATGTCTCAAGGAACAGCATGCCACACATAATGGTAGAACAGGGTGCGTGGTCAATAATTGAGGTTGTAACTAACAACAACAGGAGGAACGGGATGACGGATGATGGACGGTCGGCCTTGTGCCTGGGGCTCTGCAGCGAGGAACTGAGCGTTCACTAACACTAACAACCCCCATCAAATAACGCGCCTGGTTGGCAAATTGAGTTTGTGGTGCCTCTTCCCGAGTTTACAGCCGAATCACCTTGATATAGCGTGGGTACGGGCCACACGTCCTTCTCACCGAACCGGAACGGGGGTCGGCGGGCGGCGAATGACAACACTCCGTGCGGTGCTAGTGTGAGTGGTTTCTTTCTCCTTGGATGGCTTAAGAAGTGCTTCTGGCATATGGAGGCGCGCCTATGGAACCAGTCCTAAAGTGCATGGGGACGATTTGTGGGAGCCAAGCTCTAACTCGCAGTAGTGCGACTGGGAAGTGCACGGAGCTGGTCCGTCTAGGTGTAAGTGATTAACCGCGGGTAAGTATCGAGCCTCAACGGCATCGAGCACTTGTCTTGTGTCCATATAAGAAATATGATCAAGGGGGAAGTCGATTCGATACCACACGTCACATAATCACATAAGGCTGGGTTTTGTATCAGCACATAAACGTACCTACAAAGGCTTGAGTAATAAGAAAACGATTAAGAAACTAACGTCAATACAAGGCTACGACCAAGCAGTGGCATTGATTAATTGCTTTTGCTTGGGGACAAAAGTCAATGACGGTACAGAAGGCCGATTGATGCTACTCTCTACCACGTAGTACTCGTGCAAGCATAGCATGTCTTAGCATATAGGTTGCAGCTGCCGACGACGCTGGCCGCAGACAACCCACCCGCCGGTGACGGAACCCGGTCACCTCATGGAGGTGGAAACGTAACATGCAAACATAAGATATACTGTCTATGCTTGCAGTCGCGATTCCGACTCCAAAGATCCCACTGGAGCATAATTTGAAGCTGGGAAGGATAGGGCAAAAAAAAGAGAATGTTGGGTAGCTCTTCGCTTCCGTTCATGAAGAAACCAACGGCGTGATGTGTCCCAGCTTGTGACGCTGGGAGCCAGGGGGAGCTGTATCGTCTGTGCTCGGTGTTGCACCTCCGGTCAAACAGATGCTTTGGACAACGGGTCCTTGCACGGATCTCTTCGCAGGGTGTCTGTCATACTATGAGGCATGCGATGCGACGAACAGGGTTTAGCCATCCATCAGTCCGTGGTACGGGTTACACGCAGACTATCCGACCATAGACTTGAACTGGGAGATGGATCTCTGAACCCGATCCAAGCGTACTTGTAGCACATTTTGATCAAGTTCTTGCTTTGCTGGCTTAAGATTGGCTGATAGATGCCTCCACCAGTTCTGTCTCGAACAAGATGTACGGGTATGTCAATGTGCGTATGGATCAATACATAGTAATCGTTCAGCCTGGTCGGAAGAAGCTTGATGCGGGCGGACTTATACGATCCAGAGTATTGAACATCGCATCCTCCTTTGTTCAATCGAAGGCCCAATGTTCGGGGTTACTGACTAGAGCCCTGTTGACCCGATATCGCCTCGTCTGACAGACATGTTACTCGATCTTAACATGCCAGGTGCCAATAGCCGATGTGCGGTTGAAATCGAATGTTTGGGTACGGTTAATAATAAAGAAGGGATGGATCACATTTGAGGGGGATTCGGTGGGGAGATGAGATGTACTGCTTCCGAAAAAGAAAGCAATTCCGAGGAAAGTCCTTTGCTGATGGGATGTTTGGATTGGCAGGAACACCAGAAACCCACGCCATCACGTTACAAGCGTATACGTTAATATGGGAAGGTACAGTACATTGTACCTAGACAGAGCAAGCAAGCAGGCAGGCAGGCAGGGAAGGAAGGAAGAAAACAAGGGTAGCATTTGCCGCCAGAGCCGCGTATCATCACATAACGCTACTGTAGGTAGCTTAACCAGTCTAGTGGGATGCGGATTTGATCAATTAGTTTCTGTTAGGTTGTCAAGACCCTTACTCCTCGAGTCTTGGGACGTTCGAGACTAACGTCCCAAGACTCGAGATTGATTGCTTCAAACACTGTGATATCAGACGGGAAGGTGCTGCCATTTTCCATTTCATACCGAGATTTACCGCTCACCTCGGCCGGGATTTACAGCCGGGTCTAGCCTGAATCGTCTCACCTTGTCTTGCTTCGTGAACCTCATCCCGCGGTCGACTTGTCTGTCATTGGCCTTCTGTGAAATGTTGGTTTATTTTTTCGTGTGATGACTAAGACATGCATCTTATCTCAGTCTTACTCGCGAGAATCCCCAACAAATGTATGTCTCTCAGCCAATGTTTCGATGGCCAGCAGCAGCTTCGATTCGGTATTGATTGTCCATATTCGGCTTCTGACCTCAACTGACCTTAAACCCACCTTATTCCAGAAATCCAGTGACCATCAAAGTTCAGGCTACTCCGTTTTATATCGTTCCATTTTACCCAATCTCAGGCACCCCCAAATGCAAGCCAATGTATTCCCGGGCCGGTCCCTCACTCTCACCTCAGGTACCCAGTCCATGTATTTGCCGTGAAAAGCTACCTCATTTTGATCTCCTGCTTCCCGGGGAAATCCACTTCCCCTCTGGCGGGCATTGTCACCAGCAGCGCTCCTCTCCGCCGTGCATGGTGAGTTAGCACCTAATGCTCCCGCGCACGCCCCTCCCCATCCCACTTTCGCTTGCGAGACCATACACAACTACTGGCTGATTGGTCGTTTCACAGCTGTAGCTTTCTCTCCCACGCCCTCCCCTCCGCTTTCTTCACCTTTCTTCACCCCACTCCATTCATCTCAGGTCAGTCTTCGCGACGACGGAACACTCTCGGTCTCTTTCCATAGCATGAACTTGCGCTGTCTTTTTCTTGCTCTTGTTAGCTATTTCTCTTCAGCATCCCCTCAGATCCCATCTTCTTGTCCAAGTGATCTTGGTCCGCTTCATTGACTCGCCGTTGCGCTTCACGCTCACCTGGACTACATCTTGAAATCCGTCTTAGTACATCACAGGCCGGCTTTTCGTATATACGACTCCCATCTCGCCTTCAGATCGCCTTGATCCGACCAAACACTTCCTTCGATCCCAGAAGCTAGCAGCCGAAACTGCGTGTCTTGCAACGAATTGAGGTATCGTCCACTGGCTATCTTGCATCGCGCACCTAGCTAGACGTTGATACACCCTCGTTTTGTTCAAGGCCCAACTGTGAAGCTCATTGTCGGCTTAATCATCGTTGGTCTGCTATTACCACTCCATATTTCTATACATTACTTGCGCCGGGCCTCACTGCACTCCGCTACGATCAATTGAATTGCCCAGTATTTCGGGATCTTCTTTCCATCTGTCTCTGCGTCTCTCAGTTCGCCCCAGGGTGTTTAATATTCTGCCTTACCAACTCAAGATTTCCCCACACAGAAGCTATTCTAAGTTCGCTGTTCACCAAGGTGCTTCTGCGAATCTTCCGCTCTCAGCATCAACAACTTGTTCGGTGCGCCTGCAAAGCTGCGGTTATCTGTACGCTGCTGACACTTCTGTTACCTGAAGCTGGAAATATTTGGTGGTGGGGTGAACACTTCTTCATTCACGGCACTATCTACGCACAACTATCAGCGCGCCCATCGCTTGTACAGCCTGTGCCGTATGCTTGCGCCTGCACCTACACAATTGACACACCCACTGGCAATACCGAAATATATCGATCTTCGAGCTGTTCTTTCTTCCTTCAACCCTTCTTCTCCCTCAAATTTGAGATAATGGGCGTTTGAATAGTTTTGACGCTCATCCAATCTCTTTACCTGTCAGCATGAATTCTGTCGCCCACAGCATGGCCGAGACTTCTCCAGCTCCTGTTGCTCAGTCCATGCAACACCAACACCAACAGCCGCAACCTCCGCCGTCTCCATCTCCATCGCAGCCGACCTCTGTATCCGAAACCGCTCCGACGCCATCCCTACCTTCAATTTCGTCGCCCTCTGCTCAGTCTGCTTCGCTGCCTGCTGTTCTCGCCGCCGCAACAGCTGTCGCATCAGTCTCCGTCCACTCACTTGCGCAAAATCCGGATGAGCTTCCCCCGCTCCGCCAACCGTCGCCGACCTCGCCAGCGCATTATACGTTCGAACAACACCAACAGCAGCAGCACCATCATCCTCACCACAACCTCCACCCAGTTACGCCGCCTCTGAGAAAGGACACATGCTCCTCCATCTCAACTCAGGCCACTAGCGCTACCTTGGCCTCCACAGAGACCAATAACACATCGTACAGTGCCGACACCTCTCCTAACTTGCACCAGTCCATTTTCTCTATAAAGGATGGCTCCGACGTCTCTAACAACCGCCGCACGAGCAGGAGACGGACCGGGCCCCTTTCTCAGCAGTCCAGAGAACGCGCTGCCCTCATTCGAAAGCTGGGTGCATGCCTCGACTGTAGGAGGCGACGAGTCGCTGTAAGTCATACCCATTCTGTGCCACACAAACCTTTTTATATAGACTTATATGCCAACCCTTGCCTCCATTATTGTAGTGCCACCCCAGTCATCATAATATGACATGGGAAGACGTCGTAACCAAGTTTCATCGCTCGCATAGCCCGACTATTCAGGATATTGCACCTTCCCTCGCCGCTGCCGGCCGACCGTTGAGCCCCGCCCCCGCGATCAGCAATGTCCAGGCCTTGTTCCACGATACCCAGGAAATGGATATCGATTCCAGTACTCCTGGCTCCAACCTGCCCGGCCGCCCTCCGCTAAGTGACGCTCGGATTCGCACCCCTTTGCCATCTGGCCCTCGCCTCGAGAAGTCCATGTCTTTGCCTGGCATCGAGAGCTTCAAGAACGATCTCCAATCCAATGTGGGGCGTATGCTTTCCACTCCCAGTCGGGATCGATACAGTTCTGTGCAGGTTCTATTCCTGTTCTGGCAAGACGATGAAGAGGTCCCGATAATTCAGACCGCTGTCCGGGAGCTCGCTGAGGTTTTTGATAAGTATTATCGCTACAACTTCCAAGTTCAAGCTATCCCGTCGTCCTCTGACGGCTGCAAAAGCTCATGGAGGTGGCTATCAAGGGCACTCAACGAGTTTGTTGAGGACCGCGATGAACGCGATGTGTTGAAAATAGTATATTACGCAGGCCATACCTACCTCGATGGTAACCGTGAGATGGTCCTGGCAAGGTATGCCATTTGCAACTCCTTCTGCATTGATACCGACTAAGACTTAGCAGCTCGCGAAATCCAGAACAAGCCTCAACAATCCGGTGGGGTGGTATACAACAAACTCTCGAAGAGGCTTGCGCCGATACGTTGATCATCATGGATGCTGCGTACTACCCATCCTCCAGAATGGTTCGACAACAGGGCGTCCTGGAACTGCTTGCAGCTTCGGTGTCAGAAGAGCATTATTACGATCTTGACCGCTGTGCATTCACAAGGGCCCTTGCTGAACAATTGCGAGTCCGGGCAGCACGCTTGAGCCCTCTTTCGGCTGCCGAGCTGCACGCGAATTTGTTCTCCCAGTACGCCAAAATGGTTCAAGACAAGTATCCAGAGAAAGAAGTATTGACCAGTTTCCCCTCGCCGCTACACATGATGATGTCTGGCAACTCGAGGCTTCCGTCTATCTTTCTTTCTCCGGTGTACCAGAACAGCCCCACGCGAGGAAGTTTTTCCTCGTATGAGAACAGTCCCCAATTACACCTGTCTATTCGACTGGACGACGACAACGTCGACCTCGAGAGCTGGAATGAATGGTTGCGACTGATGCCGGAAGGTATCAGGGATGTCAAGGTCGAAGGGCCTTTCCGACCTACGTTTAGATGAGTAACTTCGACCATCGACTCTATATTCAACTTTTGTTTAATGACACAACCGGGAAGCTGATCCCACCAGCACCTCTGTCAATTGAGGTAGACAACTCTTGAAATAGAGGATGTCTGTTGAGGCTCCCCTGAAAACGGAAACGACCTCAACTTTGATGCTGGGCATGATCGCCAGGATCGGACATGATGGCGCTTTGGAATTAGTCCCTCGATGGCGCGCTCACATGAACCACTCTCCTCTCATGCCGGAAACGCATTGATTACACTCTAATTTGATTTGAAATGGAACATATAATGACGAGTCCGTGAAGGATAACGCATGGAGTCTTGGGCGAAGCAAAAAGCAAATGAGACTCCAGTTTGATTCGCATAAACCGGGGTTACTTGACGGTCAAGCCGAGGAATTATGGCTGGATATCTAGCTACCTTTGGAAGGATATTGATCGATATGGAAAGTAATTTGGCAAAAAGGCGAGAGAAGTGTGACTCAAAGGACCAGAAAGAGCGAGCATGAGACATGTTTGTTTATATATAGGCACCTGCATATGCAAAGAAAGGTAGCATTCTGCAGGTTATGTTTCATCAAGACCCGTTGAAGCTTTGTCTCAATTTTTGTTTCACTCAGTGAATCGTTCGGGTCAGGCATATCATAACGGATGTCGACATAAAAGCTTTGACTATAACAGGCATGTGAACGAGCAGCACCAGGGTCTAGCAATGCAAGTGATGATGACGAAATGTCCAGCATAGAGGAAACAATGCACGGATACAATAGAAATTGGTGCATGATGGCGAGGCCGGGACCCAGGAGGCAGGCCCATGAGTCGTCTTTTGGCGGGACCAAAACAAAAAGTTTGTTTGTTCATGGGGGGTTGGGTCTGGTCTGGTCTGGTCTGGTCTGGTCTGGTCTTGTCTTGGGAGGAGGAGGAGGAGGGGAGGGGAGGGAGGAATTGGGAGTGAAATATTGGGCTCTGACTGAGTCCGTGTCGAGTAGAGGTAGTCTGATTGACAATTCAATTCTCGGCCTCGTTGTTCAAATGCCAACGTAGCAATGCGACATTTCTTGAATCAAATGATAGGCGGTAAAGCATGCCACATCATGGATGACCACCCTACCTACCTACCTTGCCTTGCCTTGCCTTGCCTTACCTAGGTACAAACGGGAGCGGATATGGATATGGATGTACGTTGATTGAAAATCTGAACGATGGAGCTTGCAAGGGTGACATGTCGTTCATCGACAACCCCACTAGAGGGACAAAAAAGCTGCGTGGATATTGGATGA
The DNA here is from genome assembly GCA_017165645.1 of Fusarium sacchari. Lineage (NCBI taxonomy): Eukaryota > Fungi > Ascomycota > Sordariomycetes > Hypocreales > Nectriaceae > Fusarium > Fusarium sacchari. The sequence continues at coordinate 111,409 of JADANP010000004.1, forward strand.
TGGGCAGCAAATTCAGACCCGAAAGATCCCATGCTAAAGTGCGGTAAGGCCGCCAATTGACCCTCTGGCACCTTTTACTTGCCCAAAGGATACGGAAAGGAACAGAAAACAGTAAATCCAAGTGCAAATCACGGCACGGCCCAGCCATTTCATTTTATCACCGAGGTGACCGCCTGAGAAAATCATCACAGCCTGGTGATAAGTGTTGGTGGTTAGCTGTTTAGCGCAAGGTTTGGTGGCCTACCTAATCTGGAGCTGGACTGGAGCCCGGGGTGGACTGGCCTGGCCTGGCCTGGTCTGATACGATTTTTTTTTGTCCCCCCGATAACTTACGTCTCCATAATCCGCTGCCGCTACTGCAACACCACCTCAAGCTCATACTTCAACAACGGCATCTCCAACCTCCAACCGAGCCAACCTCTTTGTCTCTTTTTCTACCTAAAAACTTTAAGAGATTCTCGATCTTGTAGTGATCCTATTCTGTTTCCTTTCTTCCCCTCTTCTCCTCCTCTCTTGCCTTAACCGATCATCTTCCTGACCCCTCCTCTCCTCAAACTTTTTTTTAAACACCCCACATTCCCCATTACTGATTCGATATGGGCGGCGTTGTTTCTGCATTCTCCAGTAGTAGCGGTGAAGACTCCGTCGCAGCGCGACAAGCTCTCGAGAAGCAACTTGCCGACAGGGAAGAAACCATCGCCGTCCTCGAGGAAGACCTCTCAAAGAAGGAAAAGGAATGCACAACACTATCCAAGGATGCTGAGGATCTGAGGGAAAAGATCAAGGAGCTTGAGGCTCAGTCTTCTCTTGCCCTTGATGAGACTCACGCCCGTATCGCCATCTTGCAGGAAGAGTTGAAGAAGGGCGGTGACTCTTCCTCCGAGCAGCTCCGATCTACCAAGGAGACTGCTGAGAAGAACGCCAAAGAGCTCGAGGATGCTAAGACCAGCCTGACTGCTACCGAAGAGAAGCTCAAGGGCCTGGAGCAGGAGAGACAATCCATTGCCGATGAGCTCGCCAGCCTCAAGGCAGAGCTTGCTGAGGCCAAGGAAGCCCGCGAGGCCCTCGAGGCTGCTCTCACCAAGGAGATTGCTACTCTCAAGACACAGATCTCCGAGGCCGAGGAGAAGCACCAGACTCTGACCAAGGCCCACAGCACACTTGAGGAAGAGCTTGCTGCCGCTTCCAGCGCCGCTGAGCAAGGCAAGCAGGCTCTGACCGGTTCCGAAGACAAATTTACCACCCTACAGTCCAGCCACGCCAAGCTCGAGACCGACCTAGCCGCCGCCGTCACTGCCCTCGACGAGCAGAAGAAGGCCTTGGCCGGTTCCGAGGAGAAGTACGCCACTCTCCAAGAGACACTCGACAAGCTCCAGGAGCAGTCCGACTCCCAGATCGCTACTGCCAAGAAGGACCTCGCCGAGGCTCAAGAGAAGACAAATGCTCTCCAAGAAACCCACAACAAGCACAAGGCCGACTCTGAGAACGAGTTGTCTGAACTCAAGAAGCAGCTCTCTGAGCTTGGTGACCTCCAAGCAAAGTATGCTACTCTCGAGGAGACCAACAAGTCTCTTGAGAAGGAGCTTGCTGAGCTCAAAGAGAAGGTTGCTGACCTCGAGAAGGCCAACGAGTCTCTTAAGAGCGACTCTTCTTCTGAGCTTGTCGCGGCTCAAAAGGATGCTGCTGAGTGGAAGGAGAAGCATGGTTCTCTTCAGTCTACCCATGATGGTTTGTCCAAGGACCTTGAGACTGCTAAGAAGGATCTTGCTGCTGCCGAGGAGGCTCAGAAGAAACTCACCGAGGACCACACCGCTGCCTTGACCAAGGCTCAGGGTGACTCATCTGCTGAATTGGAAAAGGTCAAGAAGGAGGCTGCCGACCTTGAGGCCAAGCTTAAGTCTACTACCGACGAGCATGACGCTCTCAAGAAGGAACGTGATGAGCAAGCTGAGAAGCTCAAGACAGTCACCAGCGACTACGAGGCCGTCCAGAAGAAGCAGGAGGAGACCGAGGCTAAGCTCAAGGCTGCCACTGAGGAGCGCGAGTCTGTCGAGAAGCAGCTCAGCGAGAAGACATCAAAGCTTGCCGAGCTTGAGAAGGAAATTGAGGAGGCCAAGGCCCAGGGTGCCAAGGCCGAGGAAGACCTGAAGACTTCCCAAGCCGTAAGTACTCACCATGATTACATACTTATCAGGGCACTAACATTTGCATAGGAGAAGAAGGAGCTTGAGGCCAAGATCGCCGAACTTGAGTCCAGCGCCAAGAACTCCCAGGAGTCTGAGTCTGGTTTGAATGCCAAGCTCAAGGAGGCTGAGGACAAAGTCAAGAGCCTTGAGTCCGATGCCGCCAAGGCTAAGGAGTCTGAAGCTTCATTGAAGTCCAAGGCCGAGGAGGCTGAGGCCAAGGCGAAGGAGACTGAAGCGTCATTGAAGTCCAAGGCCGATGAGGCCGAGGCCAAGGTTGCTGCTCTCGAGGCCGACGCAAAGAAGGCTCAAGATTCCGAGTCTGCTCTCAAGAAGCATCTCGAGGAAGCCCAGGCTGCTACCGAGTCTGAGAAGAAGTCTTCCGCCGATAAGACCAAGTCCCTTGAGGACGAACTCGAGGAGCTCAAGGAGAAGTTCGCCAAGTCTGAGGAGGCGGCAAAGAAGGTCGAAGCTCTTGAGAAGGAGAAGGCTGATGCCGTCGCAAAGGCTGAATCCCTGCAGAAGGAGGCAGATGAAAAGACCACGACCCTGGAGGCCGAGAAGAAGGCCGCCGAGGAGAAGGCTGCTACCCTGGAGAAGGAGAAGGCCGACGCCGAGGAGAAGACAAAGACAGCACAGTCAGCCTTCAGCAACGCCCTCGAGAAGGTCAAGACGATCCAGGGCGAGAAGAAGGAGGCTCTCGAGAAGGTCCAGGCCCTTGAGGCCGAGGTCAAGGAGCTCAAGGAGAAGAGTGCCACAACCAACGGCGCATCTGAGGCATGAAGGAAAGGAATTTCTTTGTCAAATGGGAAGGGATAATGCTGCTGATGAGACCAAAAAGTGTTTGTTATACGATCTGTGACGCCGGATGAACTGAAATGTCTGATTCATATCACGGGAAACGAAGGAGTGGACTTATGCGTCTTTGATGAACTCGATACCCAAATAAATAGTTTTTAGAAGAGCGTAATTTAGAAGAGCGTCTATGCCACTCTTTTCATGCCAACTCGGTTCTCCCCCTTCCTTGCATATGAGACATTGAAGGACTTTGTTCTTGTGTTAGTGGAATGAGATGTGTGGCGGGTGCCAAAATGAAGACAGTACATCTACAAGACAGTCAAGTACGACAATGAAAAGCTTCAAAGTACTCTTAATTGTTTATTTAACATGAATACCACCGATTGACTACAGTAGGTACTTGTTCAATCTCATCCTTTCATGATATCAAGCTCAGAACCTCTCAACTGTGGCTGCACCAACCCAAGCCACACCCGCACATCTTCGCTGTCTGATTGGCCCACTTGTTCTCTCCTCCAACCCCAAAAACGTCACAACATCAACCTCTATCTAACCTCACCTCTCACAACCTCCACCGCCCATAATGCGCTTCACCTTCGAAACCAGCGCTCTTCTCGCGCTCCTCCCCCTTGCTCTCGCCGACTCTTTAACCCTCTATCTCCCCTCCAACCCCAACCCCTTCAGCATCCCCGCCAGCACGCACGCCACGCTCTCCTCCGCAGGCGTCCACTTCTCCGCGCCACTGTCCTCGGCCAACACTTTTGTCTTTCACAACGTCACGCCTGGCTCGTACCTTGCTGATGTTCACTGTCCGACTGACGCGTACCATCCGCTGAGGATCGATGTTCAGCTTGCTGAGGATGGGGATGAGGGAATTGTGAGGGCTTGGGAGACGTATCGGGGCAATGACTGGGGGAATAAGGGGGAGGTCGTGCAGGTGAAGGAGGGGAGTAAGGGACGAGGCTTTGAGCTGCGGGCTATTGGGGGAAAGAATTACTTTATGGAGAGGCCGCAGTGTGAGTCTCGCCTTGCAATTCTTCGTGAACCGATCAGTGCTAACGGATAGCAGTCTCGGTCTTTGCTATCCTCAAGAACCCCATGATCCTTATGGCTCTCGTCAGTCTGGTTCTCATGGTGGGCATGCCGAAGATCATGGACAGCAGTATGTAATCATTCACACTCGCAAACAGATTTATGCTAACGAGATCCAGTGGACCCTGAAATGCGCGCCGAGTTCGAGGCCCAGCGAAAGAACAGCCCCCTGAGCGCTGCCATGACCGGTCAGTCATCAGGCGACAATCCTCTTACCAGCTTTGACATGGCTGCGTATCTTGCTGGTTCTAAGCCCAAGGAGAGCACCCCAGCCAACAGCGGTGGTAACGGCAACACTAAGAACCAGGGCGTGAGACGGTAAATTTTGCGCGGTTGTTGGGTATATAATGACTACAAAAGCTGGATGGATACACAGCCCTGTGGGCTTAAACGGACGATGAAGAAGTAGATCATGAGATATGGCATTGCAAGCATTGAGCAATGATCATTATTCCATTGAACATCCCCTCATCAGTTCGTTGTGGACGTATAAACCTTATTTAATTACTGGTCACGGCGTAATTACGCACAGCCTATTGTCGTCATATCCTCGTTCCATACCCAATTCCTATCCTGCCCATAAATCACAAAGCAAACCCAATTTCGAGTTCAAGTCGGAAATATCACACTCAGACTCCCCATCAGCAAATGCACACAGAACGTATGACCTCTTTAGTCACCACCATCATCGCCGAAATCAGCACCATCCTCTGTAAGAATAGTTAGCGAGCTGTTACATCTAAGGAGAAATGGAATAAAAACTTACCGAAACCATCCTGGTAGGCGTCTTGTTCATCGTTGTCAAAAGCGTTTGCGATCATGGCACCACCAAGCAGACCAGCACCAGCACCGAGAGCAGCACCTCCCATCATGCCCATACCACCACCACCAGGTTTACGGCCACCACCACCAAAGCCGCCGCCATGAGGAGCTCCGTAACCAGGAGCGCCACCATAGCCGCCGTAACCTCCCGGCGCACCATAACCGCCGCCATAGTGAGGTTGGGCGCCGTAACCCATTGGAGGGCCTTGTCCAGGATAGCCTTGGGGCTGTTGGCCGTAGTACTGTTGTTGAGGATAGCCACCTCCGTAGCCGCCCTGCGAGCCGCCGTAAGCACCGGCACCGCCTTGTTGGTGGCCTCCGGCCATCTGCTTTCCCTTGCCGAGCAACTTGCCCAAGAACCCGCCACCGCTCTTAGTACCACGTTCTCTAGGGGGAAGTTCTGTGGGATAAGAACTACCGCCTTGTTGTTGAGGGTACGGGCTGTTATTCTGGGGGTAGGGACTGTTGCTCTGGGGGTATGGACTGTTTGATGCTCCATATCCCGCAGGAACATCTGGACCACCAGGACCACTTCGAGCGCGGGCGTCTTCCTCGGCCTGTAGCTTCGCAGCTAGCTTAGCGTCTTCATCTTCAGAAGGACCGCCAGCTGACTGATCGCGATGGTCCTCGTAGGGGTTTTTCTTGGTGTCTGTAGGGATGGGCGCATTGCCTTGGTCGTATCCGGGCGGAGGGCCGGCGGGCGCGGCATCATCAGCTGGAAAGACGGGAGCGGTGGGCTTTTCCCATTGCGATTGTTTTGTGTAAATGTTGACGTAGAACCTGTGGCGCGCATATTAGCGACACTGAGCGCGTGTAGGCATAGTGAAGTTCTTACCATTCCTTGTATTGGTCATTCCATCGCACGGCCCATCCGGCAGGAACCTCGGGGGCCTTAGGAGGAGGCGGACCAGACGGGGGAGCAAAGTCGGCCATCGAAGTAGGATTTGAAGAGTACACGATCGATAAAGATGTTGTTATAGAGTGCAACAACGATGTTGTGCTATAGATTTGTCGTGGGTCGACGTCTGAGGAATTAACAAGAGTCGATGATGTAGCAGGTGGGTATAAGATAAGTACTAGGTAGGTTGTGTAGTACAAGGAATAGGTAACCTAGGTCAAAGTAAAGAGGGGAAGTTGAATATCGAGATCACGACGTGAGAGCCAAGGATAAGGTAAGTTAAGGCTAAAAGCTAAGACTACGAGGGACTATTTAAGCACATTGCCTACTTCCCTTGGCAATCTGGCACCTGCCACTTGTGACCTCGAATGTTTCGCGTCAACGCCACTTGGAGAAGCAGCATGAGTTTGGATCTGGAGCTGGAGGGGCAATCACCGAAACCCCGGTTGCCCCTCCCCCAACATGCGAAGCACAGGTGACGCCATTGGTGCAAGAGCTGTCATGTAGAGAAAGCACAGCCACCTTGTCCGCGGCTTCCTCGTCCGGTCTCCGACCAAGCCTTCCATTCATTAAGGTAATGTACTACTGGTAAGCGAGCGATTGACTGACTCTAGAAGCATCCAAATACCTGAGCGGGAAAAGATATGGATGGTTAGGTAGCATGCGCCAAGGTGGTCTAGGAATTACAGCTGCATTGACAATTACAGGACATGCGTTCTGCAGGCCACGTCTTGGAGTTGCTTGCACATGCATTGATGATCCTGGAATAGCTTAGCTCCCTCTCGGAATTAAAACGGCCATTCAGTGTTATGTCACTCCAAGCGAGTGCTGTGCAAAGGTGACAACCGAAGGGTTAGTATTCATAGGCTGCCTCACGGCGTTTTCCTCCAGATTCCAAAATTAAATCGTATCAAATCCGCGGCTTCCAACGCCACGAATGACGCAGACAGTGACGATCGCTTGCTGTGGCGGTGCACCATAGCTTCAAGTCGATCAATGCCCTGCATAAGAAGGGTTCCACTACCATTCTCCATGATCCGAACACGACCCGACCCAATATGCCAATTCCTTTTCCGAAAGGTGCCTCACAGTCCCATTACTCACCCGCCAAGCCTTCTCTGTCATCCTCCTCCGGCGGCGGATTTCTGTTCGTCCAAGGCTCAAAAAACTTAGAAGTCCTGGACAAGCCCCCGATGGTCTCCCATATCAAGAGGAAAGCAAACAGAGCCATGATAACGAACATGAAACTCTCTGCATTGAGATGATTATGTGACTCGGGAACGACGACGAGAATGATCGCAATTATCAGCCTCATGCTGATTCGTGTCGTCTGTCCCATGAATAGAGTGCACTCACCCTCGACCCTGTATAGCATCCCGTAGACCCAGAGACAAAACATACCAACTCCAAGCCCTCCACCGAGAAGCCAGCGCTGCCCGTCTTCAAACTCCTCAATCGCTGTGCTCGCAGCTGCGATGTGGCCTCCGATGAGAAAGGATGCCGATAGAGGTAGATGCAAGAGAAAGAAGCCAAAGGCTGTCCAAGCAGATCGTCGAATCGGATGTGTTGCTTGAATACTTCCATCGCCACTGGAATAGACCCAGTTCAGCACGAACGCAATAATCAGCGTGCAGACAGCCTTGGCGTATCCTGAAGTCAAACCGATGCCCGTCTTGTTGCCAACAATGATGCTGTACACAAACTCGCCGAGAATGATGATGAAGAAGGCGCCCATTCGGTCAATCTCGTGCGCAATGTCAACAGCAGTACTATAAGTCAGATGTAGCTTGGCCTTGATCCAGGGACTCAGAGTAAGCGCCCATGTCGCCTCTTGATAAAAGATGCCCACGGCGACAATGGCGGCTTTTGCGCGAATGCTTATGTCCTCAAGGAAGAGCGGAATGGTGATAACAAGACCGATAAACATGAAGCCAGCCATGATCCGGGCCTGTGTGCGGTGCTGATACGCTGCAAACGAGGTAATGAGGAATACGTTGAGGGTAGTGAAGCGTGCTACGAGGTACGCTCCAACGGTAGTCCGCATTGCAGTAATATCCTCATCTGCATCGTTGGCATTGTTCGCATACAGCACCAGAAGGGCCATGACCCAAAGAATGACAAGTCGCTGCAGTAAATCATCGGTATAATACGAGTTCATGATCTCGCGGAGATCAGCCCAGATGTGCCATGCCGGCGCAAAGATGAGTATATACTTTGCCAGATGGGCGCCATCGGGGTGCTCAGCAAGCTCATCGCTGAAGTTGGCGACAATCGCGACATCTACAGACTGTAAGTCAAAGCCTGAATGATAGCACAGAGACACCTACATAGCAGATCCAGGAACAGCTCGAAGCGACCAGCCTGGCGCTCCTCTTCTTTCTCCTTGATAAGCTGTCCCTTGTAGAACCATTGCAGCGCCCTCGGCTTTTTGACCAGGAAGCAATCTGCTTTGGAGTGTTCCTGGAGCTCGTTGCAGTTCATCTTGCTTCAACTGAGATTGAAGGATGTGTGGGAGACAAGGATGAGGAGGAGGCTTCTATATGTGCGATTGCTAAGATGGATAGGGATTTTTAACCTTTGTTTCAGCCGCGCCTAGTTGATGAGGGAGAGCTGACTGGACCATTACCAAGCCATGCGCATGCAGCTATTCTATGGTGGTTGGTTGAAGCTGAAAGCTTGTGTGCTACACCACCCAAACACATCATTATTCGCACTTAAAAGAGTCGTCTTCAGACTATGAAATAGACTTAGAAATGTGCTTGATTTTTTCGTTTTTGAAGGCTTTGTAATCATTGTTTATTCTTACAATTTGCTCCTCAGTTCAAGTGGCTGAAGCTATTCTGGACTGTCTTATGCCACTAACACTCAAGGGTCGGCCGCCTTGTGTTGATCCCCCGCTCTCTCATGTTCCACCAACCACTGAGTCTTGACCTATCCTGCGATGGAATTCGGATCATATTCTCCGTTGAGACCCTGCATTAGCTATACGAGCTGAATCTGCATCTGGTAAATACGGCATTCCCAAATTGCGATAGTGCATTCGCATATCATCCATAGATACTGTCCAAACATGTTGGTTCAGGCTGAGGGTAGTAACACTCTTGGGTATCTCATAAACACAAGCAATATGTTGTTCCCTTAACCTATCGTCATCTTCTACTCCACAAACAAGCTCAGCGAAACTACTCCTCTTTTCTTGGTCTTCATACGAGCTTATTGCATGCATATGAGTGTCTCGAAACTCACCGATGAATGTATCCAAAAACTCGTCACGACGCTGTTGCATATCAATATAGAAGTATGGTACAACGTAAAGCTACCAGGTCTTAAAGTGCGTTCTTAGTAATGGCAGACAGCAGGAACCTGTTATGCGAACATTGAGATCAGCCACGTGAAAGCCATCTGCACCCTCAACATTTGCTCCTGCAGGACTAATGTACCTACTCATGCGATTGGTGCTACTCCGATATTTAGTTGTGGGCGTTAAAATATGAGTCGCAAATCGTTCTGTTGATTCCAGTCGATTGTACTTCCAACCCAAGCCACACTTCGAATCAAGGAACCGGTATGTTTTGAGTGGAATGATGTTGGTGTGTCTCTCTAAATCATCATTGACGACTTTACAGACGAGTAAGTCAATGCCTGTCTCGTCGATAAGAATCGAGGCAGGTCCCTCGTAAAACACGGGTTGTGGCCGTTGAGAATTGTAGGGAAGTGTTGCCAATGTTTTGACGACTTGTATCTGACCATGATCTCTCTTCTTAAAGTCTTTATCCATAGAAAATAAAATCACTGGCGCCGTGCCACATTTGGAGGCTTTCAGTTGATTTGAAAGTAATTTATACTTCATGGCGGTTTCTGAATCCTCCTTCTCTGTACCTACCCCTTACTGCTCGTAAAGGGGTCATCCTGTATCCTGAACTTGCGATCTATATCAGGTTCACAGGGCCAAAGTACTCGTTTTTGGTATCAGCAAACTCATGATGAATATGAAACTTACTATAATTCTCTGAATTGTGGCAGTATCTAGAGATATCTAACAGTGTGTAAGTGATATGTCTATACTAGCACTCATCATTATTGTACGCTGACGTTAATATAGTCGCGCCTATCACGGCTCAGCAGCTCCCAAGCAACAAGGTCAAGTTTTATAGCTGAATAAATCACTAAAGTACCTCCTTGTAACAAGTTGCGAAGTCAAAGTCTTACCACTTACTATATCCATTTTGTTCACGGCTCAATGTATCTCGTGCGTTCACTTAGTGTAGTTGGGTATCTTAAAATGATGTATGCTCGAAGCTACTGAGATATTTGGTCATGTTCAAGTGTCTGATCCATATTCATTTTTATGGCTTCACGAGAGTTCAAAAGGCTGGCCTCGTTTTTGTTTCCGCCCTGATCCCTCTTCCCAAAGCATCCTATTTATATTCCACACTCCCCTTGCTATACTCATCATCCAGATAATTATGTTTACCTTCATACTCTAGTGGAAAAATACATAACACTATTTCTTTGAATACTCTGATATAATCTAGAAAAGACATCATGTGGTTGATAGTTCTAGTTTGTTGCGTCATCTTGACACCATCGGGCTCCTGCAGCTTGGCACATGCAGGGTAGCTTGGTTACCACGTCCCTGTTTGAAGGAATGTCACTTATTAACAGCGGCTGCAGGCAGCTCAAAACGTTCCAGTGCCTCAGGATGACGACTGAAATGATAGGATCTCGAAGGAGTGGTCACGGGACTGTAGATCTCACAGTTGTAAACGTGAGTCACATCATCGGCCTTCAGCATACCAGCCGTGGCGATTCTCATCAGAAACTTGCATTCTTCATTTACTTATCGAAAAGAAGAATGGAATATTACTGCAAAAAGGCAAAAGATACTGTTCTTCAGTTCATTCTGGTGCTAGACTAACTCGTCCTTCAGTCATGGCAGAGTGGTCATTTCATCGGGAGAGCCAAGAGCCACGATAAGCTCATTGAAAACGCTCGCAAACTCATTCAAGACTTTCGGAATGCCCGTTCAGAAATTGGAGATGACTTTCCATCTCTCGTCGAAACCGCCAATGAACTCGAAGAACTCGACAAGTCTATCGCTCTCGTCCAACAGGAGGAGTCGCTTCGGACCGCAGCAGTGATCAGAGAGGTAAAGGGCACTATCAGGAGTGTCCACTACCAAAGTTGGGAAGCCGTTCGAGTAGTTGGGAAGAAAAAGAAGGTCGTAGAGAAGAATGGACCGGACGCTATGGTTCCAAAGAGATATATCCATTCATTCAGACCCATGCCCAAGTGGGTTATTAGGACTCGAGATAACCTTGATAATGCTATATTGTGCGCGCAGGTTGGAACTATGGGCAACGAAAAGGATGGGTTTTCATTTCAGCCTCACAAAATATCTGAGATGGATGAAAAGGTCAAAGATGTTATTGGTATTCACTTGGTTCTTGCTTTGAGACTGTGGGATGAGCCTACTTGCGTCGATGGCCGAAGCATCTCTCTTGCTGATGAATCTAGTAGTAAGGAAATTCGTCAGCATGGTACAGCCGTCGAAGGGGAAGACAAGGAAACTCTTGATGCAGAGGAGAATTGCGTTTATGATAATGTTACCCTCGACCAGGCGCGTGCCATGTCTGGTGAGGATGGAGTGCAAGGTTGGACCGAAGCTGCGAGGTTACAACCTCGAAGAATGAAACGATAAGTATAGGCCACGAGAATAGACATAGTATCGTCACAAGTTACACGCAAACAAGGAGGAATTTCTTGAAGTAAGGGTAATCTTTTGTCATTATTGAGCAAGTTCACAAGACGATGGCATTGCATAATTTCATGATAGACACTATTCGCTTTCTCGTCTCTCCAATCTCCTAGTGGGTATTTCAACAAGCAATTCCTAATCACAGTTCCTTTCAAACACTCAGTCTCGTGTCTCTCTAAGGAGCAAGAGGAGCCTCAGCTTCCTTGTCACCTACAGGGACATCCTTCTTTTCGCCCTTGGTAGTGGCATCAGCAGCAGCCTTGAAAGACTGTTCAAAGTCGGCGATGACATCGTCAATATGCTCGATGCCAACCGAAATTCGGATCAAATCCTGTTTTTGTTAGCAAGGCGAACTCAAGCCAAGTGTTAAGGAATGCATACCTCAGTGACACCGGAGCTGCGCTTCTCATCATCAGAGAGCTGCTCATGGGTGGTGCTCCAGGGGTGAATAGCAAGTGTCTTGGCGTCACCGACATTGGCCAAGTTAGAAATAAGCTTGAAACCATCAACAACCTCACTTCCAGCACCACCGCCTTTGACACCGAAGCTCAGAACACCACCGAAGCCTCTCTTGAGGTACTTCTTAGCCGTCTCGTGGTACGGGTGGCTCTCGAGACCAGGGTATGAAACCCAGCTGACATAGGGGCTCTTCTCAAGATATTGAGCAAGGGCGAGGGCGTTCTGGGCGTGACGCCCAGCACGGAGACTGAGAGTCTCGAGACCGAGGAGTAGCTGTTGAGCGGCAAAGGGGTTGAGAGTTGAACCGAGATCGCGGAGGATTTCGACTCGAGCGCGGATGATGAAGGTGATGTTGCCGAAGGTCTCGTAGAACTTGAGACCGTGATATCCCTCAGAAGGCTCGTGAAATTGAGGGAACCGAGCTGCGTTTTTGCCCCAATCGAACTTTCCAGAGTCAACTACGACACCGCCGATTGTGGTTCCATGTCCTCCAATCCACTTTGTGGCAGAGTGAACGACGATATCAGCGCCGTGATCGATAGGGCGGATGAAGTAACCACCAGCACCAAAGGTGTTGTCAACCTAAAGTAACCCTTAGCCCAGCGGACACCAGATTAAAGTAATTGTTGACTTACAATAACAGGAACACCCTTTTCATGAGCAGCCTTGGAAATAGCCTCCAGATCAGGAATGTTATACTTGGGGTTTCCAATACTCTCAACATAGACAGCCTTTGTCTTATCATCAATAGCAGCCGCAATATCCTCAGGCTTGTCACCGTCGACAAACTTGGTCTTGATACCCAGGCGAGGGAAGAAGACCTTGAATTGGTTGTAAGTGCCGCCGTAGAGGTTAGAAGTAGAGACGATGTTGTCGCCAGCTTGAGCGAGGGTGCTGATGGCGAGGAACTGGGCAGCTTGGCCTGATGAGGCAGCGAGGGCTGCGACACCACCTTCGAGAGCTGCTATTCTCTTCTCGAAGACATCGACAGTTGGCTTGTAGTGTAAGTGGTGAGTTAAGCCGGCCTTGGGAGTCGAGAACTCACGTTCATGATACGGCTGTAGATGTTGCCAAATTCCTTGAGACCAAAGAGCCTAGCTCCGTGAGCAGAGTCATCGAAGACATAGCTCTAGATACGGCATTAGTGAGACATTCATGGTGCGAGACTATGAGAGCGTCAAGAGGCTTGTGAGAACATACGGTGGTAGCGTAGATGGGAACAGCTCGCGATTTGGTGGTAGGATCAACCTCAGCTCTGGAGGAAACGAGTCAGTTGAGTTCTTGTAAACAATTTCATGCCCTCATCAACTACAGCTGTATAGCAGTCGAAAAGCCCACCATCAAAGCCGAGGCTAATAATGAATAAAACATACCCCGCGTGAAGCTGCAGTGTCTCAAAGTTCTTGCTAAGTTCCTCAGCCATGATGAATCACCGTTTCCCGTATCAAAGGATCTAATCTGTATGAACAACAGGAGAATAAAGAGTAAACAAAAGGAGCAACTCACAGATCAACCCATTCCCCTTTATACTCGCTCACAACTCATTCAACATGCACTTCCAAGTGCTCTTATTCTTGTGTATCCAAGCCTCTTTGGGCATGGCTCACTAGGACCCCGCGTAGCACGCCATCGAGCTCCCCACGCTTCTGCTTGAGCTGTCTTCACTGTTTGAGAAAGCTAATGGCTTGATCGTCGTTTGACAGCTGTAAATGTATGAATTGTGCAATAACCGAGAACCGCCGAGAACCGTTTATGATTTTGTTTCTCGGCTGGAGATGAAATAATTACGCATTTTGTATAATCTGTTACCTAGGCTTGCCATGATGGTGATGTGCGGGGCTGATGAATGCTAGGTACAGTGTAGTACTTTACGAGAACAGGAACTCGATTGGTTTCCAGGAAATAGATTAACTTCTTACCTTTGCAGCAGAGAGAATGTCACGTAAGCCTGATAGATAGAGTGTATAGCCCAATCAACTGAACGGGGTATTGCACCTCCCACGCAATATATAACATCAGACGATATCGTCTCCCGCTCTTCATGCTCCCCCACCATGACCCAAAGCCCAGGCCTAATGGTGCAATTACCACGCACTGCATTCCCTTTCTCTTCTTGGACCGTAGCACAAGCGAAAAACTGGCCGAGAAACATACAATGTATCTCTTCAAGCCACCGACCGGCCCGTTCACCCGGCGCCGACTAGTATAAACGCTGACTACCTTACCTCAGCTTATTATACAAGTATGATGATTCTCGTACGACTTCACATCGTCCTCTTTTGATTCGAGTCTCGGGGTCTTCGGCTCTATTGACGTCCACATCACATGTCGCGACTTTCACATACCCCGGAGCGACCGAACAAAATAGCATAATGGTTATGGTTGAATGAATGAATTAGAAGCCAGTCCAACTCAACAGCTTCTTTGACTTTCATTTCAATCACGCTATCAGCCTCTACTACAGAAGGCTGCGAAACTATAACGCAGAAAACGCCGAGTTTCCCATTCCAGCCCAGAAATTCAGGTTGGGTATGATGTCTCCCATGCCGATATACTCCTTTGACAGTATAGCCAGGCTACTCAACATAGCACTGCCATTTTGTCTTTCCTAAAAATACCCAAACGCCTGTCATTAATACCCATCTATCCTTTCCAATAGAGATCCAATTCCATCATTCGAGGACCAAGTCCAGGGCTTTTGTTATGTGGTGTTCATGTACCGTCTGCTCCATCTCCTACGCCTGTCCCATTTCACGACCCTCGTCATCCTTCTTGGGTTCTTGGAAGGCCTTCTTAAACAAGTCCTTGGCAGTGAAAGCAGTCGTTGTGATCCACGCCGTGAACTGACCCGCAGCAACAACGGCATCGGCACGAGCGCAAGAGCACACGGTCCCTTCACACATGATGAGCGATCCGATGAACACGGCAATGGCGATGAATCCGGCAAAGTACAGAGCGGCGTTGACGGATTCGACGACAACAGCGGCATATTGGTGGTAGATGCGTGGCACGAATAGAGGAGTGAGTGAGAGATAGGCGACCGAAATAATCGAGAATATGGAAGAGACCATGAGATAGGTAAACGGCGATGGCGCTGAGTTTCGGCTTCGCTGGTTATAATCGTTGACAACTGAGCCTGTTAGTTACTACACGTCATGACGGAAGCCCATCATGGATATCGTCAACGTACCATACGCGCTCAGACCGATACTAGCAATAGATAAAGCTAGCTGCAGAGCTCGCAGCGAGAGAAAAGCGACCCGACTCATGGCGGCAATATTATTTAGTTTAAGAAACAGCGCAGCCAGAAGAAAGAGAGAGAGAGAGTAAAAGTTGAAGAGTACAAGTTCAACTCATGTGATAGATGATAACGACTCAAGTATGTTCAAACCTAACGATAAATATAAGATAAGAGAAAGAAAAAAGACAGGAATCGTCGTGAGAATAGGCCCGATGGGCGAAAACGTGGGAATCGATAGATATAAAACCAAAGACCTGCTGACGATACATTCTCTCGGGACCAAGTGGGGGCGTGGACGATCCAAGGGAGATGGCCCGAGAGAGAGACCGTGGGACCCGTCAAGGGGCCACTAATAAGAAAACAGAACAATTTCAAAAAAGAATGTGAGCCTTTTCTTTTTTTAGGACATCGTCGAAACTCTAGGTTAAAGGCATTGACGATTACACGTCCAATCTCGTCGAGTCGAGGTGGTTCTCTGCATCAGGTCGTGTTTTGACGAAAGGGGCCTGAGACACGGACAGGGTCGAGGTCGATATGAAACAGTCCCTCTTTTATTTCTTCGTTGTATCTTATGCCGAGTAACGTAGCGTTTTGATGGTGCTAAGGGGCCGCCACCGTCCACCGCATAAAAGGGATACTTCTCTTATCAAACACTTCCATGTAGATAAAACAACTGTAATTTCCAAAAGGGAAACCCCGCGAGTGTCGCTGTTTGAGACGGGCTTGTTGTAGATCTCGGTAGATCCTGGATTTATGCATGCCTAAGCAGCTAAGCCTTGGGACATTGAAAAGGAGGCTTAAGAACGTGGTAACTTTTACCAGACCTGATCTCTTTGCCGCAGGATTACTGTTGCTTCATGTCCCAATGTGGCTATTCAACTTGAATTGAACTGAAAAGATCACTCGATCCATAGTTATCGGGTGTGTTTCGTCCAGAAGACAAGCGCCGAATACAACGTCCGCGATGGGGAGCATTGATGGATGGCATGCTTTTGGCGCCAAATACGATGTTTCTGTCAGAAACTTTCTGACGAATTTGTGATGGTGATCGGCACGGGTTATGCCAACTCATCCAATGTCGTGAGTGCCATCGAGAAGTGCACGTGTTGACGCGAGCCGCTTTGACACTGAACAAAGTGTTGGTGTTAGGTAAGGTGATCCATAATTGATGGTGATGACGTCGTTTCGAGGATTGAATGTCACTGTGTCAGTTGGCTGAACTTGTTAGCAGTGAAGCAGTTCTTGTTTCGAGGTTGTTTTTAAGCATAGAAATAGACTGGGTTAGAGACGATGGGAGAAGAAAGAGATTCTTAGCGAGCTGAAGTTTTGGAGAGTTCGAAACTCATGACTGCTCAGGCTGGTCCAATCAGGGAGAGAGAACTATGAGGCATGTTGGAGAGAGCCAGATGTCAAACACTTCGCTTATAGTTGCAGGCACTTGTTAGTCTCCTTGTGGTAAAATGTAGGAAGACTCGAGGCGTGTCGGGCGAAACACCAAGAACTGAATACGGTTGCAAGATACAAAGCAATCTTCAAGGGTATATAACATCCAATAGAAATTTGCTTATGGTAGGGATCACGAGGAACGACAGATCAGCAGGCCGCTGCACCAGGAGCCAATTCAGTTCAATATTCAGCCACATTTTTGTTATTGATGGATATTCACATGTAACCGAAAACCTTCAAGAAAGAAAAAAGCTAAAGAACCCGAACGTACCGGTCTGTGAAAACTGACCAACTGCAGCTGACGACAGCGATCTCCAGGTCTTCGGGAGAGCTAGCGTCCGTTGGACGCCCGAGCCTTCCATTGAATTGGATCGGAGTGGAGGGCACAACAAGGTGCTTACGACGAGAACCAGTGATGGATTCTGATGTGTTACGCAGGTATAGCTTGGTGATACCTGCTTGTGCTGCTTCTTGTTCTTGGCTGTGTATCTTGGCTGCTGAAGTGTCTCTAAGCCATAGACACAAGTGCTGACGAGCTGAAAGTATTGCTCTGAATTACCTAGGTACCTATTGGATTGAATGAGTATTCAGAGGATTTGAGTCTGTCCCCCGCATTCTCTCCAACAAACTCCATACACAGCTTCAACTGTGGATGCTATAATTACATCCTCGGTTCACTTGACTCAAAAAGGGCCACGTCCCGCGCCTCGAGGATACAAGAGACATTGTATCAATGGATGCATCGCGGGGGAATGAATGAATCAGGGGAATTTATCTACTCCCCCAGGTCTTCTCCAAGTGCCGCTATCCCATATTCTGCTAGCTACAGGCCTGTGCTACTCCACGAAATCTGGGGCTGCCGAGGCACATGGGCGTAATGGCGTACCAGACTGCGCAACGCGCCTCGGTCTGCGGTCTTCCACTTTTGCGCTTAACTTGAGGGCGTTCGCCAGGCTCGGAAACTTGTCCAGAAAGTCTTGGAACTGGATTTCTTCAAAACCCCCAATCCTAATCTCGTTCCTCTCTTCCTGCCTCTTCCCTCCCCTTTTTGCTTTTATTCTGTGATTAAGCCTTACCAGTGAATTATCTGCAAGGGATCAGTCAACTGGCAGCCATCCTTGTGCTTGTGTTCCTCTGAATACCTGCATTCAACCAACCAACCCGTTGTCTTCTTCCCACTCACTACTCTCTCGCTTGGGTAACAGAACTGCCCCAAGCATATTTCTCTCCCCGCAGCAATCGACTCGCTCCGTGTCTTTGTGTCCTTGTCTCGCCTCGCCTCGCCTCGCCAGAACTGTAACCCCTCCAACAACTTGACTCCTCGCCTCCGATCTTCACCATGGCTCTCCAGACACAAAAAGACTACGACGCCCTATACAAGAGGCTCACCACTGTCCCTCCCCCTGGAAAACCCTACGGTATTCCCGTCCCCGGTACAGAACGACCTAACCGCACCGCCGCCTACAGACACTGGGCAGTCGGCGATGGTCCTCTCGTCACAGCGCTAGAGCCCGGTATCAATTCGACACACGACGTCCTTGAGAGGAGTGCGCGCAAGTGGCCCAACTCGAGATGTCTCGGAACCCGCCATTGGAACCAGGCGACTCAGCAGTGGGAGGACAAGTACGACTGGATCAGCTACGGTGATTTTGACGCCCGAAGGAAGAATTTCGGTGCTGGTCTCGTCGAGATTCACAAGGCCATCAACTATTCTCCTGAAAAGTACGGTGTCGGTTTGTGGTCGCAAAACAGGGCTGAATGGCAGATCGCCGGTAAGGTTGCCCCCCTTGTGCCGTGAACCTGCATGAGAGACATTGAGCATGTGGTTGTAGTTGCTGACACACTCCTTACTAGACTTCGGTATTGCTTCTCAATCACTTTACTCGGTATCTCTCTACGAAACTCTTGGTCCCGACACAACAGAATACATCATCAATCATGCCGAGGTCGCCTGTGTTGTCTGCTCCCTCCCCCACATCCCTGTTCTTCTTAAGATGTCTCCCCGGCTACCCGGTCTGAAGCTCATTGTCTCTCTCGATCCGCTTGAGCAGGGTGAATTGGCTTCTCATACTAAGGCCTCTGTCCTTAATGAGATTGCTTCTCAACATGGCATCCAGATCTACTCCATGACTCAGGTTGAGGAGATTGGTGCCAAGTCTGGACGCGCTCCTCGTCCTCCCAGCCGCAATGATATTTGCACCATCAACTACACCTCTGGGACAACTGGCAACCCCAAGGGTGTTCTCATCACCCACGGAAACGCCGTTTCTGCCATCGCGGGTGGTCGAACAAATGGCAATGTGAGCAGCAAGGACGTCCACTTGTCCTATCTACCTCTAGCCCACATCTACGGACGACTCATCGATCAAATCGCCGTTGCTGAGGGCGCTGCCATTGGTTTCTTCCGAGGTGACATTCTGGGCTTGGTCGATGATATCAAGATCCTCAAGCCCACTGGTTTCATCTCAGTTCCACGTCTCTTCAACCGCTTCAACTCCGCCATTCGCACTGCTACTATTGAAGCCGATGGTGTCCGCGGCGCTCTCTCACGACGTGTCATTGACACCAAGAAGGCCAACATGCGACTCCCTCCCGGAAAGGCCTCCAACACCCACTTCTTGTACGACCGAATCTGGACCCCCAAGGTCAAGGCCGCTGTGGGCATGGACAGAGTCCACAGCATGGTCAGCGGCAGTGCCCAGCTTGATCCTGATGTCCAAGAGTTCCTGCGCGCCGCTTTCGCGAACCACTTCGCTCAGGGCTTTGGCATGACCGAGACGTATGCCGTCGGATCTATCCAGGCACGCGGTGACTTTACTACCGGCAACATCGGCGGCCCCATGTGCTGTGTGGAACTGTGCCTCGAGTCGGTTCCCGAATTTGATTACACCGTGGATGACAAGCCTAACCCTCGTGGTGAGCTTCTCCTCCGCGGTCCCGTCATCTTCCGCGAGTACTACAAGAACGCCGAAGAGACCGAGAAGACCCTCGATGCCGATGGTTGGTTCCACAGTGGTGACATCTGCGAGGTTGACAAGATGGGCCGCTTCAAGATCATTGATCGCAAGAAGAACGTTCTCAAGCTTGCTCAGGGTGAATACATCTCCCCTGAGCGCATTGAGAACGTCTACATGGGTAGCACCAACCTCATCAACGCCGCCTATGTTCACGGTGACGGTACTCAGTCCTCATTGGTCGCCATCTTTGGTATCGACGTTGAGAACTTTGCTCCTTTCGCTAGCAAGATTCTCCAGGAGACCATCGCACCCAACCAGGTCGCTGATCTCCGTGTCGCCGCTAACGACCCCAAGGTGAAAGCCAAGTTCCTCAAGGTCCTTGACGGCATTGGCAAGAAGCACAAGTTCAACAGCTTCGAGAAGGTGCGCAATGCCCATCTCGAAATTGATCCTTTTACCATCGACAACGGTCTATTCACCCCTACGTAAGTTTTCCCCCTAATTTTGTCTGTCCTGGAGTATATGTGCTAATCTTGTTACCTACCTAGGCTAAAGCTTAAGCGCCCCCAAGCCGCCAAGGCCTACAGGGAGCATATTGACCGTATGTATGAGGAGCTTGCTGCCCAGGAGCCTATTGGAAAGAACAAGCTGTAAAATATGTTGCGATTATCAGCTCATTTCTTCTTCTTGGCGTTAGAGCTGTATTTCAGATTTACTATATATGTTGAAGATATTGAGCGGCTTGAACTTGTAAATGAATATTACAGTATACTATCAATGTATAGCTATCTTACTTATTGATCAAATGTTCTCTTACTTCTTAACGATGTTTTAATAGCTAATAATTAACTTTTAACAGTAGTATATAGCTAATACTCTTAAGTTTTTAAGTTATGAATTTATAGATAGTTAGTATTGTTTTATATTATATTATTAAAGACTTATTAAAAGTAAAATTAAACTAATATTAGTTTTTATTTACTATTAAGTTATTTAAATACTTTAAGTTCTTTATAGTAAGATTAAGCTAGTTTATATATTATAAAACTTATAACTTAATATTTTCTAACTATTTTAACTTAAGTAATAATAGTAACTCGGACTAATAGATTCTCCTTGTTTAGGCTTACTAGACACTCTTCTAATGCCTGTAACCCACCTTATCACCACATCAACGCTAAATGGGGCTATGAAGTAAGTGATTCACGTCCTTTACGCGCTGAACGTCATATTTCTGGCCCTTTTCCCTTCTTATTCAAATCCTTAACGCGTTTCCTGATGGGTTCTGGGCTAACAACAACAATTACAAGGCCACTCGTCAAGCATGGCGGCATGCCGCATGCACCTATACCTATACTAAATAGCCTCCCGGTTCCCCGCGATGAACCACCTCCGAAACGGAGACGCGTTAGTACAGGCCTACAGAGAAAGCGAGGCGTCAAAGAGTGCCTCTTAAGCCAGGTTACGCCGCTTGTAGAGAGGGCTGTTGGACATCTCTCGAGGGATGTTTACCATGTTAACGCCCTGGCTATTAAGGTAACAAAGAAGGCTATATATGGGAAGGCTCTGTGGCTAACTACGGGTCTAGACGGTGACGGAGCTCAGCATCAACAAGTTCTTTAGGAGAAGATGGGACGAGACAGGTGGCTACTTGAGTCAGCAGGACCTAGACGTGCTTGCGATCCAGGCACATGATGTTGTTAGGGGTCTGGCGGGGGGTTCTGTGGGTGTGACGAAGCCGCGGCTGGAGCTTGTTGCTAACAATTGCAAGGAGTTTCGCATATCCCCTCTATCTTCAGAGACACCGGAGCCTCAGCTCTCTCCACCACCGAGGTCAAAGCCGAAACCTCAGCCGCGAGGGCAAACACCGCCGGCGCTTGCGAACACTGAAGTAACGAGAAAGTCCGAAGAACGCGACTCTCCCATATTCTACGACGCCCTTACATCACAACCAGAGGTTTCTCAAAATGTCGACAGGAAGCGTTATCAAGCTCAGGAGCGACGGGTAGCGAAACCCAGTAACCGCTATTACCAGATTTCCGAACGACCCTATCTTTCGGCAGCGCATCGCCAAGCTATTGAAGAGGGAACAAAGAAGCCGGTGGCTGTCAACAATGAACTTATCGCACAGCCCATTGTCTATCATGTGGACTTCAGCCCTGAGGAGATCGCCGAAATTATAGACCAAATATCACAAAATGAGAGCAGGCACATACCGGCAACCCGCGATTCTTTGATGGAGCAGATCCGACTACGAAACCGCCCTCTGATACCGACACCTGGACGAACCATACGAGACATGAGCGCTTTTGCTTCAGACTTGTGGGCAGGAAAGGTCGCAGAGACACCACGAGTCCTCTCATTCACTGCTGAGCATGTTACGGGGGAGACAAAAAAACGACAAGGCCAAATGAGAAGGACTAGCAGACTTTCGTCTTTACTGATGGCTCGAGAAATGGAAGGCAACCAGGGCTTCCAACGAACCCGTGAATATGTGAACTTCCAAGCCGAATTTAAAAGATTGCGCGAGGATGATCTCCAGGTCGTAGCTGAGTTCACCAATTGCGCTGGTGATATCACGACAGGTGCATGGGTCTCGAGAGAGAGCTTTCTTTGTGGCACTACTACACACTCCGATACGCATAACCAACAGTACAACAGGCCTGGGAACTTGCTTCTTTGTTCAACCGGAAAGGGTGCGCTGCGGTCCTTTCCCGATCACCGAATACCTCGTCCATGGGTCGAAAAGGGGGAGAATTCCACAGAGGCCATGCGCCAGAGCCAGGACCCTTGGCTGTACTCATCGGTTGTGTCATGCGACTACAGCGTCGAAGATGACTTGGCATATACGTCGAGTTTTGATGAGACGGTCAAAGTATGGAAGGTCGACCCGAAAGGAGAACACATGGAGGCCATCGCAACATGGCAACACACAGGTAATGTCAACTTTGTGGCTGCTGCAAAGGATGGATCTGGTCGCGTGGCTACAGCTGCAGATTCACCAACCGATGCCGTGCGTATCTACACCATTACAAAAGGAAATGAGTCGAACAGTACTTACCAGACGTTCTCATGCTCACGAACTGATGCTGATGGCTCAGACAAGTGGGCATACTTCCCAGCAACAATGCAGTGGGGGCGAGCTAAGGGCTGTCAGCATTTGCTTCTTGTTGGTTATTCTCCTCGCAGCTTGACAGGCGACGATTTGGACATTCCCGAGGACAAGAGGAGTTCAGGAGAGATTATCCTCTGGGATGCGGAGCAGGGAGTTAGAATCCCTGTGATGACAGCTTCGACGGCTAACGTCTTCGAAGTCGCCTGGCATCCGACATTACTCCTTTTTCTGGTAGGGGTAACACCTACGGGCATGAACAACGTTCCCCGCAATGTCAGGACACAAGTCCACGTCTTTCATCGTGATAAGGATCGCTTGAACGGCATAGGCTTTTGTCAGCATCAGGCTCTCGACTGCTATGCATCTGACATCAACGAGCTGACGATTGTGCCCAACTCGCCCGGACACGCCTACGTGACTGCGGCTTGTACAGATGGAAAGGTGTACGTATGGGATACAGCACAGGGCGACAAGCCCATCCATACGCTAAGACACGGGAAACCTATCGAAGAGTATTACGGCGATCGCGAGAAAGAGGACACGGGCGTCAAGTTCACAGCGTGGAATACGAGTCTTGATCGATTCTACACTGGATCGAGTGACGGTGTGGTGAAGGTCTGGAATGTTCGGAAGCTGAAGAACCCCTTTGTCTGTGATATTCTTGCAGCCCCTGGACCGATCGCTTGGGGCGGTTTCTCACCGGACAACTCCAAGCTCGCCATCGGCGATGCCACAGGCCGTTGCTTCATCTTATCAATTGATGAGCGGGATATCCCCGAGTCGCATATGATGACACTTCCGGGCACCACTCGACGCCGCCGCCGGCCTATACCCATGATTCCACACCCGGAACCAGCTCCACCCGCCTCGGCGAGGGAGGACGATGAGATGCTCACCGATGATGAGCTTTCAGACGCAGATATCGCTTATTATTCGAGACGAACGTATTTAGACAGCCAATGTCTCAAGCTTACATCAAATCCAGTTATAGGGGTTGTTCAAGGCCCCCGCTACCAATCCACCAACCTCTACCGCCGAGAAGCTCACTATGATGAAAACCCCTCAGCGCCTCTCCTGGCTCATTTCGAGCGGCGACAAAAGGATAGCGAGGCCGCTAGTCTTGGCAGAAGACGCCGTTCGGTGCGACGGCTTAGGACCCCGTCACCACCAGATGAGCGTCTTCAAAGCATCCATGCTCAAAATGCGAGCAAGGACTTGGATGTGAATCATTTAAAAGATAGTGAAGTGAAAGAACTTGTCAAATCCGCTACGTTGCTAAGTATTGAGGAGGATTGGGGCTTTACATATGAAGAAACCATGAGCTTTGATGGGGAAGCTTAACGGAAGTGCTAGCGATTGAACAGCATCTTGGGGTCCTATATGCAGTGCTTAGTCGTTAATTAGACCAATGACAACATATTCAAAGGTGAAATTTCTTGGTGTTGTTATGTGTCGACCTAAAGCCCTGTAAAAGTGAAATTAGGTAGAACAGGGGCAATTTGGGCTGTTTCAATTCCGGGTTGCAGTTATTACCTATGCTTCATCTCATAAGGTTCAAGAACTGGCACGACAAGTTTCGTTCTCAATTGGTCGACCCCACCACTCAACGCTCAGACCCGAAACGACCCGAGCTCATAACTTCAAGCTCAACAATATCATCCATGGCCGCTTCATGATGGCAAGAAACCTTGACAATTGTACAGAGGCAAGTGAATTAAGGCATTCTTAGGTGCGAGTGATCCGCAGTGTTTTCAGCCATAGAGTCAGGATAAATATCATCACTAGTAATGAGGAATGAAACATTGCGCACTTGTTTTCTCTATTCAAGTCAAACCCACAGGGTCCATGACTTTGCACAGCTAACTATCATAGAAAGATAATCTTCAAGGCGCGAGCACCTCCTTTGTCACAGCCTTTTTACAGGCTCATGTCATTACATCAGAGATATTCGAATCCAAACATTAGACAATCCATACATCAAGCTCACCATGAGCGATATTTTCAAACCAGATTCCTAAACGCCTTCTAATGCTTAGCGGTGACCGACTCGCCGGTCAGCTTCTCAACATAAGTCTTCGCCCTGTAGTCGTGTGGTTAGTGTTGGATGAATCTTAGCAAAGCGGGTCAAACTTACATATCGCCAAAAGCAACCATGCAGACAGTCTGCCAAATACCAAGAGAAATACGGGGAGCGATACCACGGTAAAGGCCCCTGATGCCGTTTGTGTCGTAAATGTACCTGAAGGTGTTGCCGACCGTCATCTTCTTGGGACGGTTGGGGTCCTCCTTCTTGCTCTGCATCTCAACGCGGATGACCTCGATGGGCTGGTTCCAGGCGCTGAGACCACCACCAAGAGCACTGGCGATGACCTTCTCACCAGCGGACAGCTTCTCGCCCTCCTTCTTGCCAGTGAGAGACTTGATCCAACCCTCAGCGAGACGGCTGAGACCGAATCGACTACCCCAGTTAGTCATCTGTCGGATAGCGACAGCGTTGACACCCTTGTTGATGCCACGGATACCCTCCTTGCGGTAGATCTCAGCAAAGGTCTGGAAGGTAGACTGGGGCTTGACACCGGTGGCAGCCATCTTGTGCTTGGTGATCTCGACCGTCTTCATGCAGGTGCAGAAACCCATGGTGGCGTAAGCCTGGGCAACACCACCGGTGACACCACCAATGATACCGCCGCCAAACTCAGAGGCGCCAGCGACACGGGCGTAGTACTCGGCCTCGGAGGCGACGAAGAGAAGAACGGCACCCTTGCTGGAGGCTTCAATCCAGGCCCAGGGAATGAGACCTTGATAGACTACACCATTTGAGTCAGTAAATAGTCAAGAGTGCATCAAGTTTGTGGTTATCAACTTACAGCCCAGGGGACCACCACGGGCCCAGACGCGTCCCAAAGCCGCAGCCATGCTGTCACCTCGGTTGGCAGCCATGGTGGTCTTGACGACCTCGAGAGGCTGTCCGAGGGTGGTCACTTCGAAGAGGTTGAGACCTGCGCCGAGAAGCAAGTTGGAGAATTTGATGGGCTTCTTCTCCAGGTGCTTGTCCCCAATGGGAGCTGGAAGATCGGTACGGATAGTAGCAGCCATGACTTTGGGAGTGTCGTAGAATAAGGGCCCTGACCAAGGGATTAGGGTGCTTCGTCGCTGGGGAAGTTTGGGGGATCGTTGAAGTATTGAGAGAGGTTGATGAAGGAGGAAGAAAAGAAGTGTATAAGAATTCGGGAAAGAAAGGGAAAAGGGAGAGCTAGAGGCGTGTACTGTGCTGGGACTGGTTTACGTGGGGGGAAGGAGCAGTACCCGGGAGAGCTAGGATTGAGGGACTGTCGGTACGTACCGGTATTGAAGCACACCTAAATGCTGAGTAAGATCCAATGAAAACAGTTGAATGGATGGCTGCAAAAGCGCTGAGCTGAGGCTAAGCAGGATAAGCTTGGGGAGGACCCCGGAGAAGTAGCCGATTTATCGGAGGGGAAATACCAACGATAGATGGGGTTTTCCAGCGGTTGCGGAGGTCAATCGCCGAGGTTGAAGCTGTAAATGGAGATTGGCATGCGCGAGAAGACCCGAGCTTAGAGGGAAGCTCAGTTAATCAGTCGTGATTTACATGTGTTTTGGTGTATGTTTCTCGTTTATTTTGGGTGAAGCCACTGTCCTTACTCATGTTGGCACGTTTATAAGGCTGACGACGCTATTCAACAAGCTGAGAGCCACAACACTATTCTTAGAAAACAGCGAGAAAAAACGGAAGAAAAAGTAATCAAATATCATCTATAGTAATTTTTCATAATGCTGACCTTTCTCCGAATAATCAATGAACCCTCCTCGGAGACTTCTCTTCCTTGTACGACTTGATTCCAGCTCCGAAAGTCTCGGATCGCCGAGATCAAGTCACCGAGATCAGATCAGCTCCCGTGGATTGGATTGGATCTCTCATGTGAAATCGGAATCCGGGGTGGATGGCCTGGGGTTCAATGGCCGACAGAGAGATCCCGCGGGAGCAGATTTGCTTGTGATAGTGATTTTCTAGATTCTTCTTTGTATTCATCTTCTTCATTCATAAGACTGACCAAGCCCACCCACCTCTGAAGCTCTCCGTGTCTTCACTCACACCAAAAGATCCTGTTTGCTTACGATTGCTGAGCACAGCTATCATAAGCTCTCAAGTCGAGACCTCAACAACTCACAGCCAACCTAGTTCGCTATTACTCGCGAACTGTGAACGATTCACTACAGCTTCAAACATACATCTTCAACAATCAATCCAGCAGCTTCGCAAGCTCCCTTACTTCCACATCGGGCAATAACCTCAGCCACCCCCCGAAGACCACAGCTCTCACCTCTATTTTCGTCCCCCTGTGGCGCCGAATTAGAGGGGCCAGGAGCTCTCAACGCCCCTCCACCACCCAACCGATTGAAGGACTGTCTAGACTGTTGAGAGCTCGGGTCCCTGAAATGGATGGATCCCGCATGGGATTTTGTCGGTGTAATCTGTCACCGAGACTACGTGATGTGCATATTATTCACTTGTCACATTTACGATGCAGGGTTTTTTCTGCAGATGGGAGAGAGAATTCAACAATTCCTGAGTCTCTCTGAAAGTTTGAACCAGAAGCATGGGCTTTCTGCTGGTGAGACAGGTGAGTTGTCCCGGCTTGCAAGGCTGGCTAATGTAAGCAACTTTTCATGGGGTCAACATTCCCGTCTCCACCAAAGACAAAAAAAAGTTCGAGATAACGACGCTATCACGGATGAACATGATGTATGGCAACACACAGTTGAGTCAATCGTATTTGCAAAGAGCTCGATCGTAGTCATGATTTGGTATCAATCCGTAGACACCAGAATTGCAGATTAACTGTTAAATCATTTCATTTCAATCGGCGCGCCGCGACGACTTGCTCATTACTAAACTAAAACAGTCCCGTTGTGTTGTACAAATGCCATTAACTTGGCAGTCCATTCTGCCCATCTTTTGAGCATTATCCCCCCATCTCCTTTTTCCCTTTCATTTTTGAACTCCTTACAGCTTCTTGACAAGCTCGGCCCACTTGTCAGTGGAGAAGGACTTGGGTCGCTCAATGGGGGCACCAAGAGCGCGGTCGATGATAAGCTGGGGAAGAACACCAATGGCACGAGAGACACCGAAGAGGACGGTGTAGTAGTTGGCCTCAGTAAGTCCGTAGTACTGGAGAAGGACACCGGAGTGGGCATCGACGTTAGGGTAAGGGTTCTTGGTCTTGCCGTGCTCGGTGAGGACACCAGGAGCGATCTTGTAGACCTGGGAGACGAGCTTGAACATGGGGTCGTTGGGCATCTTCTCCTGGGCGAAAGCACGCTGAGCCATGTAACGGGGGTCAGTCTTTCGGAGAACGGCGTGGCCGTAACCGGGGACGACACGGCCGGCGTTGAGGGTGGACCAGAGGTAGTCAGTGATGGCCTTGTCGCTGAGATCGTCACCGACAGACTTCTTGAACTCAGTGAGCCAGTTCAGGACCTCCTGGTTAGCAAGACCGTGGAGGGGACCGGCAAGACCGTTGAGACCAGCGGCCAAAGAGAGGAAAGGAGAGCTGAGAGCACTGCCGACAAGGTGAGTGGTGTGGGCAGAGACGTTTCCACCCTCGTGATCGGTGTGGATGGTGAGGTAGAGACGCATGAGCTCGACGAAGTCAGCGTTGTCGGCGAAGCCGAGCTGGTTGGCGAAGTTGAAGGAGTAATCCTTGTCCTTCTGGATAGGAGCGACCTTTCCGCCCTTGAAGACGTTCTGGTAGATGCGAGAAGCAATGTTAGGGAGCTTAGCAATGAGGTCCATGGAGTCCTCGAAAGTGTAGCCCCAGTACTCCTTCTTGTTGATACCCTTGGCGTAAGCCTTGGCGAAGCTGGAGGTGTGCTCGAGAGCGGTGACAGCCAGAGAGAACTGGGCCATGGGGTGAAGGTCGGTAGGGCAGTGGTCGATAAGCTCCTCGACGAACTTGGGAAGATCGGAGCGGGCAGCCCACTCGGCGGAGAGGTCGCGGACCTGCTGCTCAGTAGGAACCTCGCCGGTCAGGAGAAGCCAGAAGAGACCTGCGCGGTTTAATGTCAGTATTCATGATATTGCCAAGTTTTGTGCGCATCACTGCGATTGGGGTAAGCTCACCCTCGGGAAGAGGCTCCTTGCCACCGGGAGCC
Source organism: Fusarium sacchari (assembly GCA_017165645.1). NCBI lineage: Eukaryota > Fungi > Ascomycota > Sordariomycetes > Hypocreales > Nectriaceae > Fusarium > Fusarium sacchari. The sequence goes on from JADANP010000004.1 coordinate 140,355, forward strand.
TTGGGGAGAAGCTCCTGGCACTCAGGGATGGTCTTGCCACGGAATCGGATACCCTCCTCAGAGTCGAGGACGGAACCCTCCCAGACGAGGGCCTTGATGCCACGGGCACCACCGTAGACCTGGTCAAGAGTGACCTTGTCGACGACCTTGGAACCATGCTCCCTATCTGAATGTTAGTGATCAAAGTTCAACTGCCGTTGGTTCTGCCGTCGATTGCAAGCTTGAGGCTCGGCGTGGGCCCTAGCTCGGCAAACAATGAACCGAGAGGGGAGAATGCGACTGACTTTCGGAGGGCCTTGACCTGCTCAATCTTCTCGGGCAGCAACTCGGCGAATCGCTCCTTCAAGGTCTATGAGGATAATCGTCAGTATATAATTTTGTGTGATTTGTGTGGGCGATCATGAGTGTCAATGGGCAACGTCAATGACGTTTTAGGATCCATGAAGCCTGTGCTTGTGCTTTATCCGAGGTTAACACACCTGAGTCTTGGCCGAATAGCATCGAACGGCGTTGAAGACAGAGCCATTGATAGGAGACGAGCGGAGAGAAGCCCGCAGGGCAGCGTTGCTGAGACGGGCGACAGAAGCCATTATGAGAGATGGTTATGCAGACGAAGAAGATACGAGTGCAAAAGCAAGAACAGGAGCAAGAGGCGGAGATGCCGGAGGGGAGAGGAGAGGTATATGAGGGATAGGATAGAGTGGAGGGGAGGAAAAAGTAGGTTAAGTTAGATAACGGGGAGGAAGAGGTTCAAGTAAGTCAAGAGGTCCAGTCGATAAAAAAAAGGCGCAAGCTTGAGAGGGAGGCACAAAAAAAAAGTAGGCTACCCCGTCTCATTCTGTGACATTGTCCTCTCACCTTGGCTCTACCGTAGCTGTGAGTACTGAACCTCGGGGGCCGGGGGTACGGGGGGCATCAAGCATCAAGCGGAGCGGGACTTATGGGGCAGGATACAGTACAGACAGCCCGGTTTTGCTCTACGGGATGGACTTTTACAGGGGGGTTGGATGGACAGCCTCAGCCAGTTTTTTTTCTCTTCCGCCGATTTACCAGGGGTGAGGTTTCTGGGGACAACGCTTCCATTTTTTGTTTTGCTTTTGTTACTGGGGTTCCAGTCCTTAACATCATGAAGTCAACATATGTACATATGCCAGACGTAGAGGAAAGGTATCTTTGCGGGGTTGACGAGCTTCAGCGTTTCATTAGGTCGATAGCTGTCATTGAAATCGTCATGTTTGTGTGTTGGAGAATTGACTTTAGCCCGTCAAGTTCAATCTAATCTCCTCGATTACATTAGAGCTCGCTACTGTAAGAGCAAAGCACAGCACAGCACCCTCTTTTTCGACCATACCACCCAGCCATATTCCGTCATCAACTGCCAGTTGGGTAGTATCCGTTCATAGTCTTCGGTTATGCCCTTTTGCAGTTGTCTAATTAGTAGCTAGCTCAGGTAAAACAGTTCAAGTTGATGATACATCGCTGCCAACTGATCGATCACTGCTCATGATAGCACCTCGCCGGAACTATATGTCCCCCCAGAACCCGGGTGCCATGCTGTCCTCTTTTTTTGATGAGGTTGCACAGGCAGAAAAAAAAGTGACTGAGCTACGACCCTAGAGGAACATTTACCGCGGGCCCCCTCAACCTGCATCTGCAAGCCCCAAAATTTCGGCCTCAATCCCTGTCCCTCTCCCGCGTTCTCAAGCTCCAATTCGACGCACTCCAAGCCCTCCCCCAAATGGCCGAGATGCAGGTATTAGGGAACAAGAAAACTTTGGGTCTTGAGCGAGGCTGCCAAATATAACTGGTCTAGATGTCCACTATTGCCGCAGGAGATCTATTGAGTCTTTTTGTCGCTCATGGTAGAAGTCTCAAGTATTCTTGTCTCCCAAAGACAGGTTGGAACCCCAACAGCTAGTGGTAGTCTAGGCTTGGGTCTTGGTTCTGGGGGTTGCGTTGGCTTGGCTTGTGAGGACAAACAAACAGGATGAGGGATGGAGGGAGGGCTTGCTGCTGCATCTCGGCACCAGATGTTGTTGTCTGTGTGTTTCTCAACATTCATCGATATTTAACCACATGCCGGAGCATGGAGTAAATAGGTATCAGTCAATATCAACCCAGCCAGGCTCTACCCCCTGTTGTTTACATTCAGCGTCGAAAATTTCCCTCATCATGACAACTTCGGAACTGTTGTACCCTCCGAATATTGTCTCCATGATGGACATGCTCTTGCTCCACCAAAACGAGCCCCTGGGAGAACAAGTGGAGATGCCTTCACAATCAACTCATTTGTTTGGTTCATTACTCGTGGGACCTCGGTCATGCTGGCCATTATCGATGTAGCCGTGATTTGACGTCAGAACCAAAGATGGGTTCGTCGGACCTAGAATTAAACACGAGGACAAGACGACCCGGAACTGCCGTGTCCCATCGCCGGGCCTCCGAGCCAGCGCCGCCAGGGCTTCGGACTGCCGACGTGCCCTTCCATCCGGCCAGTAGAAGGTCTTTACGGAGCATCCTGACAGCTGATCTCTAGCCGCCGTTCTCCAAGATATTCACATCTGATCGCGAAACCTGTTTGAATCGAGTGCTCAACTCAATATAGTATTTCCGATCGCCCGGCCGCCTCGGCTGTTTCAAAACCACCAACACCGGCTATTCTGTCTTGTGATGCTGTCGTCTCCAAGCACCATCTAATGGCTAACAGCAACTTGGCGTTTCTTGTCATGCCTTTCTTGAATAATCACGATGCATGTATCGTGGGTCCCTCGACAATCTATTATTAATTATTAGCCATTCGTTTCACATATTGCTTCATGATCTAGGAGCCCAGCATCCGTGATTCAAATAACATAGCATGCTTATTACCGCAGCATCTTGGCCGACGTGCATGCTTTTCATCGAATTTTACGTACAGACTACATAAAAGCAACAAGAAATCGCGCATTTACAGAATTGCTTTCTCTTATTTGGCCTGTATTGTCTGTGTCCTTATCTAGGGGATCATGCACTCCACTTACACTAAAAGCTTGTTACGGATTCAATCCGGAAATGTAAACCATCATAAGTCCCTGGTTATGTACATTGGATGATGAATTAGTGGTTGAACAGCATACATGAATCTAACTTTCTGATAGGCAACTGTATTTAACTCTCACTGCAGATTTATAGGAATTGGGTGGGGCTGCCTTCAAGTAGCAGAGCTTATAGCGTGAATATAGAATAAGTCAGATGTATGTGGTTGTCGTTAATTCCACTCCTTTGTTATGTCCAGTAACTTACATATGTTAGTATACATGGAACAGTATCTATAATAACAAGGAAATAGCCATAAATGGGAAACACAGCTCGGTTAAAAATGAGAAAGGAGCTGCCTTGCTTTGTCTCATCATCGGTGGGTAGTGAATGCTTGAATTACTGCAGTACAAGGCTGGCCAGACACAACGGCTGTGGTGTTGGTTGAGGTTCAGAGGGTTCCCCATTTCTGGGTTGGCACCGGATAAACTATTAGGACCACCAAACCCCAACCCGGAATAAAGATTTGAGTGACCTGGAACCAAACTGCGACACTTAAAAAGGCTGCCCCACCTGTCACGCTCTTTCGCCTCAGCTTTCTTCCTCCCACTTCATCCATCATCACCTCACAAACCAAGCAAAGAGCAGCATCACTCTTGACGACAACGCCCATCGAGGCGAACACGCAAACAACGCCAGTGCAGTTATTTTCCGACCCTGTCTCTAGTACTGACAACTTTTTTCCTCGTTTGACGATCTCTGTTGGCTTTATCGCCCGCTGCACAATCTCGTGACTCGTCGCGCTCCTGACGCAAACAGTAGAAGAGCTCTCTCGCACAAGTCGTATCCGTACTCCTGAGGCCTGCCTTCTCTATTTGTATTTGCGTCGCATACTTCCAGCTGATACATTACCTACTTTATCTTACAATAACTGGGACTACTCTCGTACTGCTTACTACTGCTTATCTCGCCAGTCGCGACTGCGTAAAAGAAAAAATCTCTACCTGCCCACCTAAGGAAGGAAGGACCCGCTTAAGCTTTCGTACCTGAATAAAGCGACAAAGAAATCTTGATTCAGACAGAAATATTCTTCTGCATCTCTTACCTTTGCCTCGCCTCCCTCTTGTGCTGCAGGCATTTCATTTCAAGTGGTATCGTCCACCTCTGGTCATTTCGCTGTCGGACCATATCTGGAGTGCATCGCATTTTGAGGCATCACGCGTAGCTCGTCGACTACTCCAGTCTATTATACAAGCACTACAAATATTACAATCAATTCAAACAAATCACCATGGCGTCCGCAGTCGCGGATTTGGATGCTGGTCTCCAGGCTATGCTCAACTTGAAGCCGCCAGGTGTGTCCGGATCTCGCATCACCAGTTTGACCTCTCTTTGCGTTTCCAACATCCAGGTAAGGCTTAACCAAACTTCTCCATTTGCTTCAATGCCAAACAGCCGCTAACCGCTTGACCCAACAGGCCGAATCCGTCCTCATCCAGAAAATCTTCACACACTTCAAAAAGACACCGGGAACACACAAGTTGGGGGTACTCTACGTCGTAGACTCTGTAACCCGGAAATGGCTCGAGCAAGCCAAGGCACAGGCACAGGCAATTAACAGCTCTGCCCCGGATGGAACCTATGCCGCTGGCGTCAACCGAGTGACAGAACTCATGCCTGTTTTGATGAATGACATCCTGCAATCCGCCCCGGAAGAACAAAAGGTACGCACATCTGACTATCACTCTCACGTAGCTGGCAACCAGTCACTGCCACGTGCCGCGCACACTGGAGCACCTTACAAGGCGCTTCTGTTGACGATCTTCGTTCCTTGACATATTTGACCTTTGTACTGTTTATTTGGATCGTAACTCACACATAATCCACCGTGTAGGAAAAAATTAAGAAGCTCCTTGATATCTGGGAGAAGGGCCAGACGTTCCCTACACCAATGCTCGAGTCTTTTAGAGAGAAGCTCAACGCACCACCACAAGGTACGTTTTTCAAGTAAGCAGGATCACGGTTGGCGTTGTATACCCAAGCGGTACTGCTTTATTTATTGTCTTAAGCAACTTGTAGTCTAACCCATGTGATGTTTTAGATGAATCGACCACTCCTCCCGGTAGCCCGCCTCCCAATGTGCTAGGCTCGCAGCATGGCAGCGCTTCAGCTCCCGCTACCACTTCAGCTCCTCCGGCTCCTAGCGGCACATCTATTCTTGAGGCTCTGGCTAACATCGCTCGTCAAAACACAACCGCTCCCCCCGCCAACCCCTTGCCGGCTCCCACAGCACCGTATAACCTGCCAGGTGCCGCGCCACCTCAACCAGTATCATCTGCTACACCGCCTGTATCGTATCCTATGGCGTCGCAGCCCGTAAATGTGCCGTCTCTTCCTTTCAGCCTCCCACATATGGGGGCGCAGAATGGATATGCAGGCTCCCCTTTGAACAACCCAAGTAACCCACCTAATCCAGTCAACGGGGCCATGCCCGGTGCTGCACCTGGCCTTGGGCTTGATCCAAACACCCAACAGCAGATCATGCTGATTAAGGCGCTCGCTGACCAAGGTATTCCATTTGATAAGATTCCTGCTCTGATTCAAAGTATGGGTGGTGCAGGAGCCGCGGCTGCAGCTGGCGCTCCCCCAGCTCAGCAGCCTACTCCTTATGCACAGAGTCCTCAAATTCCTAATCAAGCTGCATGGGGTGGCCCTTCAGGCAAGCCAGAGGATTCACGTATGCCAGGCTACGGCCATACAAGATCTCCTCCTAGATTCCATGGACGCTCGCGTTCGCGATCTCCTGACCGTGGCTGGGGTGGTCGTGGCTCTCCTCGAAATGGACGTGATCGCCTAGACTATGCCCGTGACTCTCCTAACCGTGGTCGTCATGATGACCGCCGTGGAGGTGAATATCGCCAGCGTAGCCCTCATGGACACCGTGGACGAAGTGAGACCCCACTTCATGAACAAGGCTCAGCCGACAAATGGGTCGAGTACGATCCAACTCTTCCATCCGGACACATCAAGGTCTATAGCCGAACATTGTTTGTTGGTGGAGTAACGTAGGTGTATCCTCATCCGTATTCACATCGTTGACTAACCAAGGAACAGCTGCTCTGAGAGTGAATTGCGTGGCATTTTTGGCCGCTTCGGTACGGTGCAAACATGCATTGTGAACAAGGACAAGCGACATGCTTTCGTGAAGATGCTTAGTCGACAGGATGCTGTCAACGCCAAGCAAGGCACTGAGGACTCCCGCAATCTAGAAGTGCCCCTTCGTGTAAGTGACCGTAGTCTGCCTTTACATATTGATTCGAGCTAACTTTATCAGACTCGTTGGGGTGTTGGTTTCGGCCCTCGGGACTGCAGCGACTATTCAACGGGTGTCAGCGTTATTCCTATCCACAAGTTGACGGAAGCTGATCGCAAATGGATGTTGACCGCCCCCTTTGGCGGCAGCGGTGGACAACCTATTGAGACTGGCTTGTCAGTGGAGGAGCCCGATATCGAGATCGGGGCTGGAGTCTCATCCAAGGCCATCAGTCGACGCATGCAAACGGACAAGGGCGGTAGCAACGGACCCAAGTCAACTCGCAATCGAGACGAAGACCTCTCCCGTTGGCGCCGAAGTAGAGACAACGGCTCCAACGGCCACAATCGTCGTGACGATCACCGTGACCTTCCTCAGGACGGACAGAACATGGTTGCCTCGTTCCCCTTCGGGATTGGCACACTGCCGAACGGCATGCCCAACTTTCCCGCTGGCTTCACATTCCCTGATCCCACAAATAACTAAGGGTTTCTTTCGAGGATGACGCACAAGATTATGTAATGATACCCAGGTATGGAAATGGGAGGACATTTGTTGTTTTATTGTTGATTTCCCTTGTTGCATTGAGCAGCGAAGAAGGCGGCGTTGGCAACATGGTTCCAAGGTCTATACAAGGACTTGGCTTGGGGAGACGGTTTCTTGCATCAGCTGGTGGGCAAACAGTCGTGATTGACGGCTTCATGCAGGCGCATTGACGACCAGATGTGTTTTTGTTTGTTTGATGAGGACCTTTGGCCCACGTAGCTTTGTTGGCTACAAATGAAAAGTTATGATATTCCAATAAATACTTGTGCCTTGTAAGCCGTGCTTATGAATTCGGTTCTGCCATGGTAGTCGCCGGGTGATTTAGTGTCCCCAGGTTCCAGTGTTGTACGTTTAGGGGCTTACACATTGATGAAGTCCATTCGCATTTGCTCTCTGTTTTGACGTCCTATGCGTGTCGTTGTATCTGCATACAATATGTTGTTTGCTTGTGTGCTTCTGCAGTGGTTGTTTATTGCCGTTGTTCCCCGTAGTGAAGTTTCCTCCAAAAACATTTTTTATCGAGTGCGACTCGTGGACAGTCTGAAGATGCTTGGTCTCTGTTTCCAGTTATACAGCAGCCTATCTCTCGGCAGTGAAGCTCTTGTGATCATCGATCGATCTTGATGTTTGAAAGGTGTATTCCAGGGTGAAGGCATGTTGTCTCCGGAAACGAAGTCTTCATCATCATCTTTCTTCTAATGTATGCTCTAACTTGGATGTCCAGCATCCCTGGATGCTTTAGTGTTCTGAAAGGGTTCATGTTGTCTCGTTCTTGTCGAGTTACATGATCAGACGGTATCACCGTCTATGTGTAGGGTAGTCAACTCAGAGCTTGACCTCGACTGTCGCCCTCATGTTTGTGCAGACATTTCAATTTTATCTTTCAATCCTAATAAAGAAGGTCTCCTATATCAGTTAGTTCTCTTGAATTGGTATTTATGTTTGAATGAGCAATTTGTGGTTCTGTATGACCGAGTGTCTTCCCTCATCAGACTTATAGCCTCATGGCTTCAATCACTCACCCACACCTAAAGTCGTTTAACTTGGTAAGCTTAGTTCTACAGAATGAATAAAAGTGTCGCTCTTGTAATTTGTACATATCACATGAGAGCATGGGTATGGTCTCTTGTCTTTCTTTTGGCTTGGCTCGTTGTTTAACTAGTTTGTATAATTACCTGAGGCTTGAGATAGCTGTCAGCCTTGTCATGTGAACCTGGGCTCTTTATGTCAACATAACATATCACATCAACTTAGTGTAAACTCAGCTCTCGGCTTCAACATACTGCCCCATGCACGTGAATTAACTCTGACAAGATACCTACGGATACATGAACAGTCAACAGAAGCAAAGTTAGACAGAGTACCTTGCAATAAATATCATCCCTCATTGCCCCAGGTCTCTCAATCTCAGCCTGGTACAGGGTAACCACCACCAAACTCACCACTCTCACCAGCATTTCGATCGTCACAGTAATCTTAACTCCCTCCCTGCAACTCCTCACGAGCACGTCAAAGCGATCACGATCGTCGCATCCCTGAAAGTACTCACCAACAACACTTGCACCGCCAAGACAAGGCAGACTGTGACGATCGAAGCCCTCACCGTCGGTAGTTAAAATAAAGTCGACAGATCGACAGCGCCATTCTTTCAGGCAGCAATGTATGTACTCATTAATGCCGTTCGTTCACATGACTAGCCATTTGTCGACACCGTTTTCAATAGATTGCTGTACTTTTTACTCTTCCACTGTTGTCAGAAACAAGCTTCGGTTATCACCAAGACCCCCATGGGGCTCGATTGGGGTATAGTGCGAGATTTCCCCCTGACTAGGTTGGGTTGATCACCGACGGCGGTCCTTTTAGATATAGACTTTGATATGACAGTTGTTATTTGGTGTAGAAGTATTAACTAGTAATTATGTTGAGTATTATCTATTGAGACAAGGTACGTAAACTGACTCAGAGCTTGACTGGCTGTGACATCTCGACCCCTTGAGCCTCGAAATTACGCATTCAGGTGATGCCAGAAAAGATAAACAATGGAACCAACATGCTCAGGCAGGGATATCCACCATTATCTGCCGCTACGTAACAACATGGTCTTACTTACTATTAACTTAACAAGAGACACATATCGCACTTGTCTCGAAGCCCCAAAATTAGAAATCCCTTGTGCTAAACCCTTTGAGATGCAACTAATTGCTGCGCGGATGGATCCCTTCATCCACAGTTTGGCTCCAGCGCAATATCCGACTGCATACCAATCAATCGATCAATCGATTACAGTAAACACTCCGCGCTGAACTGAAACCATAGTCATATGCCCATCCCACGCCCAAAGCACGCTGTAATCTTACTTCATACCCACTGACCTGCCGCTCAAATCGCGACGACAGAACAACAAACATCTACTCCGTACTTCCTGTCGAGTCCGAAATTAACGGAGCCACTCGAGGTCCATCCATCCCTTCATCGTGCATGCATGTCATCCATACCAAGAGAATCCAGAAGCTTTCTACCAAGCACACACTTGCATGACCGGGGGAAAAGCAAAGGTCACAGAGAAACCGAAGCACCACGGGACTGACCGACTCGAGCCAAGACGGAATAACAGAGAGCTCAATTGTAAACATAACCCATCCACTTTGCCTCAATCGTTGCCAAAAACGGCAAAGGGAGTTCCGTCGTATGTAGCTTCAGAGTGAGTGGACTGGCAAGAGTCTGGATCTATACTTTCATACGGTTTTACACGGTCTGGACAATGATGCATTGTGCTGCCTACTAGGCTCAACGTGCAAATAGGTGCTTATATGTCAGCGATCTGGACAAATACTCACGTTGCTCTATGAGGCTAGATGAAGACCCTATCGATATAGCCTCAATTCCAAGTCTTGGTACAATACGCAGGACATAAAATTATCGTATGGTTTGGTGGCGGTAACAGAAATCGAACATCGAGAACGCATGTCTTGGCTCCTGGCTGTCAAGTCTTGGTTCATCTGGCCAAGGTCGGGCGTGTGGAAAGGAAAAACATCAGCCAAGAGCCAAGATTCACATCTGTGGCATCAAAAGTGTTGGCATCGGTAGTCGCCGCCTTGGTATCTTGGATGATCGGCTTGGAAACATAATAGGGCTGGACGACTTGATGCACGTCCTTTGACATACATCGGATTCCGAAATCAAGTCAACGAGGCTATGTTCGTGACCAATTTCAACATCAACAGGACGCGTCAATCACCGAGGCTTGTAGAATTTCATGGACACACGGTTGGTAAGTGAATGTGAATTGCGACTCCTGGCGACACAAAAATGACGACGCCTCTATGAAACCAGCAGCTGTGTTACTGGGCTCACATAGGCGATGTCGCTCCCGATCTGCAAGACTTATGGATGAGGAAGAAAACGGCTCTACTCGGAAGCCATCCATAAATATCAGTATACGACAAGGCTTGGTTGAGCACACATGCAAATTGAGCCATTGTCGGATTGAGCAATCTGCAGCCTCTCATGGATCAGATGTTGTTCAGGCGGTATACTCCATGGGCAAGTGAAGGCTGACCATCCACCAATCGTACAGGAGGCTGCACTGAGCGTAATACCATGCGGCCTAAAAACAAAGTCGAGGTGACTATGCTCGTCGCAACGCGCAACTTTGCGCAACGCACATCTATCTTGGCCGTGCCACAACGTTTCTGGTGCAAAGGAAACATTCTCGTTTCAGTCAGCGACTGAGTTGTTCGTCCAACGACCGAGGCCAGCTGTTTCATCAACCGGTCGTTCCTCGCTTCGAGACTCTTGGCGTCGCCGGAGAGAAGGAAGTCAAGATTGGCTCTCTAGGCTCTCTAGGCTCTGTATCTCTATGCAGCTGCATGAATGTGGGCAGTGGACAAAATACTCTCATGCGCTTCGTCATCTGAGAACATGGCTGACGATAATACTGACCTACACCTCACTTTGAGTCAAGTTGATGTCCGCCAAAGCCGAGCATTGAAGCGAATTGGTCTTGCGGCCAAAATTCGGGGTGTGACATCCTTTGCGTGTAAGCACTTGATATGGCTCAAAGAGTTGCATGGTTGTCAGCTTGTTTGCTTGGCCTTTGACGTACTGGTGTCTCCGTCTTAAGCTCCGTGATATTCCCCAAGTCGCGAGTCGTGCTAAGGTAGTCCTCAGTCCAGTTTGGGGACTTGTACCTAATTACGGAGTACATACAACTTTCATGAGTATTCTGGGGCGGAATTAGTACGTATAGGCCAGGATGCAGACTTCCGCAGCTTCACTATGGAGTTCCCGCGTAGCCGTGCAATACCAACTCTCACGTATGAATCGCTCGAAATTGTATGAGTGAATTAGTTGTTGGGACGAGATGCAGGGTCCTCCGGCAGCCTCAGGTCCGTCCATCCATTATCGAGTCGTATGCTCCAATTTTCGTTATTGACTAGCCAAAGGTAAGTTTAGCCAGCGACAGGTGATTCTTCTCCATCAAATCCCACACTAAGGTTTGGAGACTCGTGGAGCCTGGATAAATTCCCTTTTAAGATGGAGACTCTTAATGGCGACGTAAACAAAGTCACCATCGGAAGCTGACCGCTAAGGTGTTGTTCATCGTCGATCACTGATCCTGGTCATTCTCGTATGTACGGAGTACCAGTATGCTCTGAATTGCCAGGCCCAACACGGTGTGAAGGCGTGGCGCGCCACTATCGAGGTCGAGGTCGCGCGGCAGAGCCTCGCTACAACCTTTGCACTGCGAAGTGTTGTGAGCTGTAAAAGCCGATCGCACCGACAGGGTCACTAGCTTGGATTGGAAACAAGATATAGATTTTATCAACCAGGACCAGCAAGATCGAGACTTGTCTCTTTGATAAACGCCAATCCTAATCATGACAAAGGCGGACACACCGTTGTCGAATATCCGACGGGATTGTTTCAGGCATATGTTAAGGTAACATGCGAAAAAACTTAACGGTTGAGCTGATGCTCCAGTGCAATTTCTCCAGACAACCTATAGCATTGACATCATATCCGATTCGCGATTGAACAAATAAATTTGCAATTCCGGGAATGACGGCACGGATAGATAGGATGCCAGATAGATACGGGGGCTGTCGTGGATACTATCCTGGGGAGCTGGAGCAATGAAATGGGTGCAAGAGCCTCATTTACTGGCGTCAGCCAACGGCGAGGCACTTTGGTAGGGACAAGTGACAGCAGGTGGGTTGTCACAAAGACTACTCCGTACCAGGAACAGACACGTAAAGAAAATAGCAAAAAAAGCCGCGTCTGGGGCCTTTAGCTCAAGGCGCTTAGTGCTTCTCTGAGCTCTCTGCCTGTCTTTGGGAAAGTAATGTCCGACACCTGACAGGGCCTGGACTTTCTGAGCGCTCTACTCGGCTGGTACTCGGTACCTTGAAGACGTGGTACGGCCAGCAGCGGCAAGTTGGCGTTCTGAGTTAGTGGAAGGGAAAAGAAGTGGATGTCAGGAACCAACATCCATCATAGTGGAGCAAAAATGCTAGAGCACCGTGCCAGTCTTTGCCAAACCAGAGTTATCGGTCCTAAGCCCTAGTTACGTTGCCGCCTCCGGTGAGGCTTCGATAACAGTATGTATCATCACAGGCCAGATGATGGTTGGGATCCAGAGACTGCTAACACCGCGGCTTCCGATTTACCCAGATCGTTGCGACAGAGCCCCGACAATACAGTGTGATTGACAATCCAAGCTCGACTATGCAGTGAAGGATGTGGTTCAGGGCTAGCCAATAGTAAAGGACAGCCTGACTGCCGAAGGTCGCGTGCAAGCCAAATCGCGTGGATCGGTACAAGCGGGTCTCACATGCGGGCAAGTTATAAATCCCTGCATTTCAATTTGGTGGTGGCTATTTGGGGTCGTTGGGGTCAGAATTTGGAGAACAGGCTGAAGATTCTAGTTTGACGTCTCCAGATCAAGCGCGGCTGTATGTGTGAGACATACAGGTAAATGTGCCATTGTCGCGAGACCGGAGTTTTGACGGTGACAGCACTGCGAGATTTCGAGATTTGTCCGTTCTGGAAATAGAGGTCAGGATCTCGAGTGACGTATGCGCATCGTGCCAGATTCACGTATCATTTTTCGTTTTCGGATAACCCATGACTTGTTGATAGACCGCCTCAGCCTCTGAGTTAACGTCAGCAGAGGCACAACAGCATGATACGTCTTTGGCTTGTCATGCTGATCCTGACGAATCTTCTTTGGTGGCTCACAAGACGCAAGTACCTATGGCACAAATAGGCACAAGACCATAAAGTCCAGTAAAGTCAGGCCCATGCTTCGACAACCCCTATCAGATGAACCGTCTACCCCAGACTGTGGCGGAAAGCGCATGAATAAGAAACTCGAAGCGGAGACTGGTAGGCACAACAACTTCCAGGGACTGGGACGGTCAAGGTCGCACTCGACTCCATCAGTGAAGTCCCTTGAATCGAGTGAAGGCTTGGCTGTTCAAGGAAGCTGCTCTTTGCTCTCCGCAATTGTGCACTGTTTCTGTCGCCAAGGAAACTGGGGCGAAGCGGTGTTCTTGATAGTGCGGTCTGGCCTGGGCTGGTCTGCCGTGCGTATGTAGGTCAAGACAAAGATGGAGATGGACAAGCGAAAAAGTGAGGCTGTAGGAAGAAAAGTATCCGGCACCATCATCTCCCGCGAGATGGGAGCATTGGGATGTGATTATGTTGGGGTAGATCTCAGGATGTGGAAGGTGCAGCCAATGACTGATGCTGAGACCTTCCAGATTTGACATTAAGCTCATCAATATCCCGCATGCTACGCAGCGAGCGTGCCACTACTGCCATTCCCTAGTCCCAGCTACTGTCTGTCTAACAAGCCCATGCTGAGGTTTTACCCGCAAATGGTTAGGGGAATGATTCAATGACCAGAGTCCACGTTTGCTATTATGCAAGAGTATCAAACAGAATGAGCGATATTACCAGTAAGAGGAGTCTAGGTTGAGTCTATTTGCTTGGACCGTTTCATGGTCTTTGAATTCCCTCATCAGATGAATCGACCACTATGACCAATTGATTGACTCTGTTTCCTAGACAATTTTCAGGGTGCAAGCCCACCATCCTCCTAGTTCGAGCGCCTCCCGGGCGACCCCGGATCCGCCCAAAGCCGGGCAAAAATGGGGAAGATGCACGAATATGCAGTCAAGAAATGCCTCGTTGACTTGGCGTCAGCCGTGAAAGGGGATTGGATATGGCTCGATCGAGTGCGACATGGTGAGACGAGAGACTTGTTCGTTTTTCGACATCGCTTTACGCGGACACATCACTCATGCGCCCCGGGTTTTTCTGGAAGAAAATAGACGCACTTGCTCGTGCGTGTAAGTCGATAGCTCCACGCTGATAGAGCTGCATAATGCAAATCTCCCACTGTAGTTAATTTGGACCCGGCCTTGTCGGCGGTTTAGTGGACTCCAAAGATTGCAAACTGTTTAGTGCTGTTGTTTATCTGCCCGTTTGTAATACCAATTGCCTCTCGCCTGTGATATATCGAAGTCGGACTAAGATGTATAATAATTACTGTATCAAGTAAACAACACAAGGGGTCGTTGGTGGCGGATATTGTGTAAGGGTGTCTCCGTCGCGGAAACAACAGGGCACCTAGGCATTGGACGGGTGGCCGTGAACACGACGTAACAATAAGTTACACGAGGCTTGTTGAAGTTACGTAGGCGGACTTAAGCATACAGTTTGGTGTGTAAGACCAACCGCCCGGTAACGTAATGGAAGCGATAGGCGCGGCACACAAAACTTGGACCCTGGATGAGGCAACTTGTAACAGCAAAAGACGCGGAATGGAGCCTTGACATGGAATCTCCAAGAGTCAGGAACAACAGCGGAGCGCGGAAACCGGTGCTGTGAACGACTCACTGAAGATCGGGGTCAGACCAGCTAGCTACATCGAGCGAGAGAGCGACTCAGCACTCTCATTCTCAGCTTCAGAAGTTCGTGACCAAAAAGGACCTTACCGTGCCCGGTCTTCGGCACTCGACGACCCATTTAGGGTTGACCGAGAAGAAAATATCTTGTACACCGCGAATTGCCCGTGGGGTCTCCATCTATTGCCCACTGACACACCGAGGCATCGGCGCCGAAGTCCAGCCACCGGAGGTCGCGGGTAAAAAAGCGCCGACCAAATCCTGTTCGGTTTTGTCTACCTTATCGACAGGCAGCCGCTATAGCCAAAAACCCGCGGAAGAAAGCGACCACGTCCCCCAGTTTAAACATGGAGGTACTGTACCCCCACATGAAATCCGATGCGAAGTGGATGTGGATTGACAAGGTAGAAAAACAAAAATCGCGAAAGGGCGAGGCCGACTGGACCGGAACTGTAGCTGGGTTAGGTAGGCAAATCGGAGAAACAGTTGCCGCCATTGGTCATAGGCTGTCTCACCTTCTTTTGAACTCAGTCATTCCAATGACGTAGAGACTCAGTGTACTGCTGCTTTTGGCGATGGATGGGATTCTGGGGCACTGACCTTTACAGGCTTGAGCCATGAGCAAGGGCATGGGGTGCCCTGGAGCTGACGGGGTTCGTTTGTGCAAGCTCAATAGAGACAAGGAGAACCTGGGCCTGGAATCGACTTGGCTACTTGGCGAGAGGCGACAAGAGTTCTTCGTGATGACTGACCGCGGTGGCCAAGTCTAGAGGGAGGAAGGGCACTGGATAAACGGTTGGAGGTCACTGTGGAAAGGCCGGCTTCTAGAAAAATTCCAATATGCGTGGCTTTTGGCCAGTGCAGCTGGGTCCATAAGTTATGCACGCCTGCATGAGCGGCTTCAACAGCTGTGATGATCCCAAATAATACGTTACATGAGGGAAGTTGACAGAAACAACAGGGGTCAGTCCCGCTCTAACCGAGCTCGCTAGCATCGTGATATTTGTGTCAAGCATCTCTGATGCTCGCTCTTTTTGTACGCTAAAACTGAGCGAGGCTCGGTCCCGTCGTCGTTGGGACAGGGCTTGCTCTGGTGGTGGAAAAGGCTAGCCTGCCGTTTTGGATGGAGATCTTTTCAGTAGCTGATGAAGAAAGTTCAGCGGTTCAATCGAGTCTTCTCCAATAACCCTCGCCCGCGTTAACCCGCAGGTTGGATCCAAGACGCTAATAGCGACGCCGCATCTCATGTGTGGAAGATGGACGTGTAAAGGAATCTCCTCGGTGTCCTTCTTTAGACGAACACGGAGAAGACCAGAGACAGGCCTAGGGCAGCCAAGCCGATCCAGCCCAGGCGAGGCCCTGCAGAGGGCTCGCCAATGTGGTTTCGTGAACGAGACCGTATCTCGCACCGTACCCATCACTGTCGAGTGCCAAGGCTGGCACAGGCTCAACAGTTGCCGATAAGGCGATTGGACACGGCGGCCACTCAACGGTGACAATTTGCGCCTGGTGAGCGATCAGTGGAGGGGACGCTCATGTGTACCCTTATTCTTGAACCTGGAGCTGTTCCATCATAACAGGCCATCGTTTCTCAAAGTCATGACTACTTAGTCAGAGGCGAGGCGCACCGTAGTAAAGCTTGTCACGATACGTCTGATTACTTGTCATAAAGTGACGACTATCATGACCACCCATCGAAACACGGCGATCCCGTTTCGGTCCTGCCTGAGACCCCTACGTTCAATTAACCTCATGCTTTCTCGTGTCCGGGTCAAACAAGACTTGGAACAACGACTGATAGGCTGGCCGAATAAGAATTTTGCAGAGGGAATCTAGACTGGGAAGATGCAGAGTAACCGACCAGCATAGTCGTCATCGGACGGGATCTGTGAAGCTATCCCATCTGAGATTGTCAGACCAGTTCCCAGTCAGGTCAGTCCCGAGGTAGATCGCGTGGGGCCAGTCTCAAATATGCTGCAATTAGAGTAGCGGATCGATGAATGTATGCACTTTAGTGTGCGTTTGCTGCGTGAACTGGATGGCTTATAATGTCACCTCTTGAACACGACTTGTTTTTTACGTCTACCAGCTTCAAGGTGGAAATTAGGAAATTGAACGACACGCTTTGCGCGCAAATAACAACATCTCCATAGGAAGGCGCATTATGTGCACAAGATGGGATAAGGTATGAAGATCTATGCAATGCTATTATACATGCGAGATGTGTCAATGGCTGCGTTACGATTGTGAAATCATCACTGAGTCATTGCAATTGCACAACATTGCACATCAGGACCATGACTCCCGTCGCGTTCCAGGGGCCATGAGGGTGACATTTCTCGTTGATACATGCTGTACTCCCTAATAAGGGTCTCGATTAGCAGCTCAAGGCAAAGCAAGGCTGATGGATTGACAGAAACGGCAACCCGTTCTCTCCGTTCCTCATGAAGCGGAGCCTATCATGACTTCTCCCGTCTTCTCCAGTGTCTCGAGTCGCGATTTCGCTGACCGCCGGGGATGGGCAAGTCAGTGTCGTCATTATTCTTGACAAGCAGCGATACGCAGCGGGAAAAACGAAAAAGAGCACATGGGCATGGGGGAGGGGGGTCCTCCCATGGAGGAAAATCCCTCAGCGGAAACGAGGAGCTTGACGCCAGGTACAAGCTCGGCCAGCAATGACATACAGAAGAGGTACCGGGGCCCCAGTATGGAGAGCGCGCTACAGAACACCAGAGGGCTTTGTATTCAGTAGGTCCAAACGCTGGCAGGCAGACATTTACAGTTGTACATGGCTTGATGCTATCTTGAGGCAAAATCTAGCATTAGTGAGGCAATACGTTGATACAATCGAGGACCGGGCCTTGAGCCATCCCACATGTACAACGGGGCTCTCGAAGGATGGAAGCCAACGGGATCCGGGAGATGCACAGTGTCTTACTGTCTCTCGAGCCAAAAGTCCATGGGAGTTGTATGGCCGTGGAGATGCTTTGGTGATAGTTTGGAGAGTATTACAGTAGGTACGTAGGCAGATACAAAAAGGG
This sequence comes from Fusarium sacchari, assembly GCA_017165645.1. Lineage (NCBI taxonomy): Eukaryota > Fungi > Ascomycota > Sordariomycetes > Hypocreales > Nectriaceae > Fusarium > Fusarium sacchari. Next base: position 158,183 of record JADANP010000004.1, read on the forward strand.
CGATAAGCAAGCTTGGATACGAAAGTAAGATTACTCGCTCAGCTGTGGGTTTTGGGAGTGTCTTGTTTTTCGTATGTATGGAAAGCTAAATCAGTAAAAAAAAACTATACTTGCGCGCTATCACAGCGTGTACAATCCCGCGGACATTCCCCCAACCCATGTAAAATAAACCCAGCCCAGACAGGCAGGCGGGCGGGCTATTGTTTTGATTTGTTTGTATTGAACCTCTTCACGTCTCATCGCTTTGTCAAGATCGAGGCGAATCGCTCTCATTGTGACATGGATTGAATGACTGATTGTTAGTGCCATGATATCGAGGTCGTCATTGTCATGCTCATTCAGTCAGTCATCCATTGTAAGCCATCAATCAGCTATCAGCCACGGGTAGTTAGACAGATGAGACATCCAATAGCTATCGCTTATCAGATACGTGCTCTCAATTGAGTTTTGTTTTGTCTCTTGTTTACGCTGAGCACTCTCCCTCCCCCTTGTGCTTTATCGGCAGGGCAATCTGATAGCATGAGTCTCCATCTGAGTCTAGCCTTGCTGCATATGAAATGTAAACTGGTCTTTAGTCCCTCTCAATCTCGTTTTTTCCCCACTGCGTTTGCTGTGCTCTCCTTTGCACCCACTGTTGAGATTACCGTCTTGTTTCCATTCCCCACGCTGGGCGCCGCCAGACACTGTGCTCTGCACCTGCATAGAAGGCAGAACCTGGCTGGGCCGAGGACCAGAGGCTGCCTTGAGTGGACAAGGGCAAGGGCGATTTAGATGGGGCGTCATAAAATGGGCCGTGCAAGTCTGCAAGATGCAGCGACCGACGTTTCATAGAGTTACACCCTAGCACGGGCTTGATTAGCTCAATTGACACGCCCCGTAGAAACCGAAAAAAATGTTGCAGGCATAGCCAGGGAAACTCATTTTGGTGAGTGAGAGAACGCAGCTCCTAGCAAGAGAGCAGTAAGAAAAATTGAGCCAGCCGACGCTACCGGGCACGGCAAGGGTAGCTCCTACACTGGCGTGCTAGCTAACACACTCTGTCTCTAGTTTCCAGGCGGATGTTGATGCTACTGCGCTGTTTACTGCATTAGAATAAGATTGACTGAGATGGGGGTTTGTTGATCTCAGATGTTGTTGTCTGGTGGTTGTTACGGCTACCTGATCTGAACATTGACTATTAACTCATACTTTCTGTTGAATGAATGTTTAATGCGCTTCAGCACGAAATAAAATTCACAGCTAATACGCGCATAATTGCTTTGAAGGAAAATTACATAGCACTACATCATCAAGCTTTAGAGTACGAATTCAAAGCAAGCACATCGCACTTTACTTTCCCCAGGCCAATGACATGAGAAGGCTAGGGTAAGTGAGGGTGTAGCTAAACCGCAAGAGGGTGTGATGAAGTTTCTTTCCTCTGTGACCATGGATGCGATTGTGTCTCTACGTAGCTACATACTAAACTGTCGTTCGCTAATCCCGACTCGTGCGGGCTTTAACGGCAACTGAAGCAAAAGGAAGGGAAAAAGCTGAGCAAATATGGAAGAATGGCAATGGCAGTGGACTAGAGTCTGACTATGGTCTGCATAATGGCGGCAGAAGTAGAGCAATTGATGAGTGAATGGACAATCCAATTGAAATGGATGGATTGGACTGGGTCGGCAGGGCCGTGAGAGGTCGGATCAATTCGTACAGTAAAGGAAAGAGAGGCTCCTTGTTGCTAGCTCGTACCTCGAAGAGCTTCCGGTCGTACCTGGAGACGGCCTGGAGCACATAACCTGGGGCATATTGGGATTCGCGAGAGACCATGCCAGGAACCTGCGCGAGACTCGTGGGAACTGACTGATGGAGTCCATCCTAATCCACCCGTCCCGGCTTGGGAAGAGGAAGAGACCCATATAATTCTTTTGTGCTGTGGAGCTCTGCGTCGCCGTGGGACCCGTTTGATGAGACCCCGGTCATCTGTGTTCTTCTTTTCTGTCTTGTCTACTTGTGATGGGGGGAGCCACAGAAAGTCTGAGAGCAGCGAGTAAGATGGCGACATGCATCAAGTGAGAGACAATCAGTCTTGGAGAAATATGCAGTCATTGAGGTGTGGTATCCACTTCATGACCGGGTCTCCATCATTTTGATCAGGGCCGAAAGTCTGTGGGCAGGGGCCATGCAGCGAATGCACGAGCGTGGGCCGGCAAGCTCGCCGGGAAAGAACCTAGCCCAAGCTTTCTCACGCATCTCACTTTGCAATTCAAAAAGAAGCTCTCGCCCGACCCAAACTTTCTCTTTTTTCCTCTCCTCTTCACCCACGAATGCTTCATTCATAAGCGACCCTAACTTCGTGCGGTGCTTAGACACTTTCTTCCCTTTTCCCTCTCCACTCTACCTTGTTCCTCTGTTTCTCTCACAACAACAGAAGCAGCATCAACAACCTATCATTTCACTATATCTGCTGCCCATCTACAGCCGCACTCTACACAACCTAAGAATCGACATTCTCTTTTCCATAATCTCCAACGATGGCTGAAGAGAAGGCGGCCGGCGCTCCTGCGCTGGACACCAACATCGAGACTGGCGGCTTCGATGAGAAGCGAGGACAAGCTGCTCCCCCCACCCACGCCCCCAAGGCTCCCGTCGCCGAAGATGAGGAGCCCGACGAGGACATGGACGCCCTGATCGAGGATCTCGAGTCCGAGGATGGCCACGCCTTCGATGACGAAGAAGAGACTCAGCCTGGAGGTGGCCGTGTTGTCCCCGAAGATCAGCTCCAAACCGACTCCCGAGTCGGCTTGACAGAGGCCGAAGTCATCAACCGACGACGCAAATGGGGTCTCAACCAGATGAAAGAAGAGCGCGAGAACATGATTCTGAAGTTCCTGATGTTCTTTGTGGGCCCAATTCAATTCGTTATGGTTCGTAAACCGTACCCTAAGCGTTTCCCCGTCGTTTTCCAGTCTTTCTATCGTTTTCCGCTCTTTCCCTGCTTTCTCCCCACGTTTCCCCCAATTTTCATCCCCAATTGGCATTTCTGTACCATGAAATACCCTCAATCGCATTCCCCTGGTTCTTCTGCATACTTTGAACCACCTTTGAGCAAAATCGGACGCTCGTAGCACGTTCTACGTCGTTTCTCCTTAGAGTTGTTCGGTGAAGCCGGTCGCGACACTAGGGATGGTGTTGTGTCTAGCTGATCTTAGTGAGGTGGTCAGTGCGCGGATATTTCCTAATTAGGAAATATCCAGTTCCGCTAACAAAAATTGGACACAACTCCATCATTTCTCAACCAAATTTTTTCGTTTCTTTTTCTAACGACTCATAGGAAGCTGCTGCTGTTCTCGCTGCTGGTTTGGAGGACTGGATAGACTTTGGCGTCATCTGTGCGCTTCTCCTGCTCAACGCTTGTGTAGGATTCATCCAAGAGTTCCAGGCGTAAGTTTGACAAACCAATTCCTTTTCCAAGGATGTCTTTAGACCATAACTAACACAATTATAGAGGCTCCATCGTTGAAGAACTAAAGTTTGTTGCCCTCTCCAAGCCTAGAGATGGTATATGCATCTCTAGGCTTACCACGTTCCCGGCCTTGCTTCTGGAGTTCCCCAAGAGACTCGAGAAGCAGCCAAGGTCGAATTCTTGTTTGGAGCACCAGAATCTAACCGTTTTATAGGAAAACACTTGCTCTCAAGGCTGTTGTCCTCCGTGATGGAACTCTCAAGGAAGTCGAGGCCCCTGAGGTCGTTCCCGGTGATATTCTCCAGGTTGAGGAGGGAACTATCATCCCTGCTGATGGTCGTTTCGTTACCGAGGGCTGCTTCGTCCAGGTTGATCAGTCTGCCATCACTGGCGAGTCTCTCGCTGTCGACAAGCACGCTGGTGATAACTGCTATGCTTCCTCTGCTGTCAAGCGTGGTGAGGCCTTCGTCATCGTCACCGCTACTGGTGACAACACCTTCGTCGGTCGAGCTGCAGCCCTTGTCTCTCAGTCCGCTGGAGGCACTGGTCACTTCACCGAGGTTCTGAACGGTATCGGTAAGTAAAAAACTGTCTGATTCGCAGAGACATGCTAATATCTGTAAGGCACCATCCTTCTCGTTCTTGTGGTTGCTACCCTGTTGGTGGTGTGGGTGTCTTCCTTCTACCGATCGAATGGAATGTAAGGTTGATATGCACCCTCATGATGGCTATTGCTGATTTAAATCCTTTTAGTGTGGATATCTTGCGTTTCACTCTTGCGATCACCATTGTCGGTGTCCCTGTTGGTCTTCCTGCTGTCGTCACCACCACTATGGCTGTCGGAGCTGCCTACCTTGCCAAGAAGCAGGCCATTGTCCAGAAGCTGTCCGCCATTGAGTCTCTGGCTGGTGTCGAGATTCTTTGCTCCGACAAGACTGGTACTTTGACCAAGAACAAGCTTTCTCTCGCCGAGCCTTTCTGCGTTGCTGGTGTTGAGCCCGATGACCTGATGCTTACTGCTTGTTTGGCCGCTTCCCGCAAGAAGAAGGGTATTGACGCTATCGACAAGGCCTTCCTCAAGGCTCTCAAGTACTACCCCCGTGCCAAGAGCGTTCTGTCCAAGTACAAGGTTCTTGACTTCCATCCCTTTGATCCCGTCTCCAAGAAGGTTCAGGCTGTTGTTGAGTCTCCTCAGGGTGAGCGCATCATCTGTGTCAAGGGAGCTCCTCTCTTTGTCCTCAAGACTGTCGAAGAGGACCACCCTATCCCCGAGGAAATCGATGCCGCATACAAGAACACTGTTGCCGAATTCGCTACCCGTGGTTTCCGATCTCTGGGTGTTGCCCGCAAGCGAGGTGAGGGTGCTTGGGAGATTCTCGGAATTATGCCTTGCTCTGACCCTCCCCGTCACGATACTGCCCGAACCATCAACGAGGCCAAGCGCCTCGGTCTCTCCATCAAGATGCTTACTGGTGATGCTGTCGGTATCGCTCGTGAGACTTCTCGTCAGCTCGGTCTCGGCACCAACGTTTACAACGCTGAGCGTCTTGGTCTCGGTGGTGGTGGTGACATGCCTGGTTCTGAGGTCTACGATTTCGTTGAGGCTGCCGATGGTTTCGCTGAAGTTTTCCCCCAACACAAGTACAACGTCGTCGAGATTCTCCAGCAGCGTGGTTACCTTGTTGCCATGACTGGTGACGGTGTCAACGATGCTCCCTCTCTGAAGAAGGCTGATACTGGTATTGCTGTTGAGGGTGCTTCCGATGCTGCCCGCTCTGCTTCCGACATTGTTTTCCTTGCTCCTGGTCTTGGTGCTATCATTGATGCTTTGAAGACTTGTAAGTTCCCATTCTGCTGCCCTGTGTCGTGGGTTGAGGCTCTATCGCTCCACTCTTGTCGCGATGACCTCCATTACGACACAAAGGCCACCCATTCTTGATAAGACCTGTGCTAACAGCCCTCGAAGCTCGTCAAATATTTCATCGGGACGTTGAAACCCTTCGTACACTCTTCGTAATCCCTGCTAACTGTATTTTAGAATGTACGCGTATGTCGTTTACCGTATTGCTCTATCCCTTCACATGGAGATCTTCCTGGGTCTCTGGATCGCCATCCTCAACAAGAGCTTGAACATTGAGCTTGTCGTTTTCATTGCTATTTTTGCCGACATTGCTACTCTTGCCATCGCTTACGACAATGCTCCCTTCTCCCAGACACCCGTCAAGTGGAACCTCCCCAAGCTCTGGGGTATGTCCGTCCTTCTCGGTGTTGTCCTGGCTGTTGGTACCTGGATTGCTCTCACTACCATGTACGCCAACTCTGAGGATGGTGGTATCGTCCAGAACTTCGGTAAGATCGACGAGGTTCTCTTCCTTGAGATCTCTCTCACTGAGAACTGGCTCATCTTCATCACCCGTGCCAACGGCCCCTTCTGGTCTTCTATCCCCTCTTGGCAGCTGTCTGGTGCCATTCTGGTCGTTGATATCCTTGCCACTCTCTTCTGTATCTTCGGTTGGTTCGTTGGTGGCCAGACCAGCATCGTCGCCGTCGTCCGTATCTGGATTTTCTCTTTCGGTGTCTTCTGTGTCATGGGTGGTCTCTACTACTTCATGCAGGGCAGCACTGGATTTGACAACCTGATGCACGGCAAGTCCCCCAAGCAGAACCAGAAGCAGCGATCCCTCGAGGATTTCGGTAAGTTCAGAGCCATTCTTGACATTGACCTCCAGTTCACTAACTTTATCATAGTTGTCTCTCTTCAGCGTGTCTCGACCCAGCACGAGAAGTCTCAGTAAACTAGATGGTATATACCCGGACCACCATCGCCCGGACTTTTCACTTTCGCTCTGTCCAAATTTGAACTGTATTACTCGCACCCGAGTATTAAGACTCCTGGAGTGGTTGAGCAAACTTTCATACCCCTAGAGAACGTCTACTAGACACCTAATAATACAAGTAAAATAAATAATTCGTCCTCTAAAACCTGAGTGATCCTTGCCTCAAATCTGTGTCTATTTTGTTTTGCTGTCTCTGCACATTTAATTGCTATTATCCTCAAGTCGAAAGTTTTGCTGATTTAGTTGTTACCCTTAATTCCTCAACTTATAGTTGTGCTCATTTTCCTCAACTGCAGCATGGCCTTTCACTGGTCAGCCCACCACCCGTGATTGGCCTCTCCTCCAGCCTCTCGCCTAAGCACCATCCACTCAGTGTGACATCAATTGCAACCTGAAGCCCCCTCCATATCTCAACAGCTCACATTTGCCGCTTCACAAATTCTGACAACTGCATTACTCCGCCTTTCCCGTTCAAAGCCGTTGTGGAAGCTATCGAGTGTCTTAAGGACGATCATGAACCGCGAAATCCCTGGCTATTACTATGGTACATAATTCTGGCAAACACTGAACTTTGTACTTACTTGCATTTCTGGCAGACAATGAGAAAAAAAAGTATTTCAAGATCGAAAGGACGCATACGGCGCCCTCGTCAGCTGCCTGGTCGTCGGATGCCGTGAAAAGGCGCAAGGTCGAGCACGAGGCTCAAAAACTCGCTGAGCGCCAAGCGCACCAAATAAAGAAACACATTAAGCGCCATTTCGTTGCTAGTCATACAGTCACGTCCGCACTTCTATCGAGGGAGATTGGACTTCCCTATGTCGCCCAGAGAGGCCGCAGTAGAGTAGAGGATGAAGACCTCGGTGCTGCAGCGTGGGCAAGAGGCTCAGTGGCCAAAGGCAACGTCCCTTTTGCACCAAGCTTTGCAAGAGAGCGACGTGCAAATATGCCGTGCTTTTATGTCTCTGGGGACGATGAGAAGACCGGCCTAGGGGCTTCCTATGCCAGTAAGTCCTCGGGCCGCAGCGCTGCAACGCATGACTTCAGCATGATATCTGACTTGCATTCCAGCTTTGGATGAGGAGACTTTGGTGGGAAGCTATATTCCTACAGATGAGAATGACGAGTTGGTCTTCGAGGCGGGAAGATACTTTAATCTACTGACATAGTGCAGAATTCATTTCTCACGAGAAGCACCCAGTTCTTCTGGCAGAACCCTGTCATTCCGCACAGAGGCGGTACGATGTCCACAGATGTCGTCAATCAAGTATCACCAGCCTTCACATACAATACTCTTGACTTCGCGCGAACCTGACAACACCTGCGGAATATACTTCTTCTCTCCACGGCTGTCAAATCACAGGGAACCCGATCGCCCACATTGGCTGCTTGGCGAATGTAACTATTCTTTCTGCTTGGCCATGTATTGAACCCTGCTGACTTGCAAACAGCAATTCTCTACCAGAGAGTCGCTGTTCCTCATGAGGGACGTGGTGAATGGATGGTTCACAATAGCACGCCCGCCCCTTCATCTTCGGATCTTATTTGTGTTGCTAGCTCTAACAGAGGCCTCCTTAGAATGCATTCCGAGGGGAGCGTCTCGGTGGTTGCTCCAAGAGCCTCCCAAAACGGTATACAACGCCCACAAGAAACGTTTGCCCAAGATTTCCAAGCGGGTAACCACAACGTTGTGTTTACTGGTGGGAGGCAACCCAGGCTTTGGGTAACAGATCTTCGCGCCCCGGAACCGCAATGGTCGTTTGCGAATCATGCAAGCTCTATCTCCCACATCAAGAGTGTAAACCCACATCAGGTGCTGGTATCGGGGTTAAAGAGCTCAATGGCCCTCTACGACGTACGCTATCTTACAAGTGACCCTCGCGGAGCAAAACCACTGCTGTATTTTAACGGGCACCGCAACGAGGCTCACTTTCACATTGGTTGGGATGTCAGTCCGGAGCTGAACGTCGTTGCTGCGGCACAGGATAATGGGACTATAAAGCTCTTTTCATTGAAATCGGGCCATCAACTACGTTGTTCAGCTGTTGGGACTATTCACGTTGATTCGCCCGTCAAGGCGCTGATGTTCCAGAGGATGCCTAGGGAAAGAATGCCCAGTCTTTTTGTCGGAGAGGGGCCTTTACTAAGGAAGTTTTCTTTTGGAATACGTGACTGGGGTGATGAGGCGTGAAATTCGACGCCGGATAAAGGAGCTCTGCTGAAGATGCATAATAAAGGCGCAGATGAGGTTTGTTTTGAGGAAACGAAAGGCTTGGTGGAATATCTAAGGAAATCTAAACTCTATAATAACTTGACTAAGGTATGAAGGAAAAAACACGATACAAAGGAAAGGACATAAGAAAAGTGATATGAACGCAATGAAAAGACACCTTATTTTCCAATCTCAGAAAGAGACAAGATAAACCCCCTTCCACGATCCACAGATATCATGAAACGTGCCTCTCAATCGCAACTCTCGCTATCCTCGTCCGTCTCTACATCCTCCTCTGCATGCTCACTGGTCTCGTCATCCTCAACATCGGCCTCATCACCAGTCTTGCACCCCCGATGCTTAGGGTGTCTCCAGCCGCCATCGCAGCCACGATCCAGATCATCTCCCATCTCCACACATCTTTTGCACGGCTTTCTTGAAGTAGAGGGAGGGTGGAAACAGACAATCTCGTGACCTTTATCGTCCCTGGCGTCCTTGCAGTTGCTGCACTTACCAGGGCAACGCTTTTCGTGGCCTTTAATCATGCTTCTGATGTATTCTCTCCCACAAAAACGGCAGGGAACCATGCATGCTAGTTTATCTTTAACTTTGCAGGTGGTTTTCTTTGCTAGGCAGTTGTTACAACGCCGTTTTCCCTTTTCACGCTTGCAGGGTATGTCATCTGCCACGCACTCTGTGCATCTCTTGCGGCACTGGCGTTTGTGCTGCTGATGAGTGTAATCGCACCAACACATCGGGCACGTCTTTTGCGGTTTCGGGTGGGTGAAGTCTTTGCAAGGCCCCTTTCCGAGACGACTGCACTCTTCGCAAGTCCTGGACAGCCGAGGCCGAACGCAGGGAATCCCTGCCTCAGAACAGACACCGCATTTGCCCTGACAATTTGGCCTATGAGTTCTCATGTCGCGCACTGGAGCCTTGCATTTCTTGCAAGTCCCTCTCTTGTCGTGCGAAAAGCTACCACAATCTTGATCTTCGGCGTTGCAGCCTTTGCATTTGTGGTTTCCTGCAAAGTTTCCTCGCGTGCAAGGCACCTTTCTTGCAATGCAGTTCTGGCATCGACCACGACACTCTCGGACGTGAGAATAGATGTTTTCCACAAACAGCAGGCACATATAACATTGCTCCGACCCCTTTGGTTTTGCTCTGTATTCGTGCGATGGGTCTCTGCATTTTCTGGGTGTAGGACAAGTGACGCAAGTCTTCTTTCCCACGGGGCGCACGCAAGGACTATCGGAGTTGACGCACGCGAGGCAGCGCCCAACACACGACGGTTTGTGTTCGGCGAGTCTGTGTATGAAAGCTTGGCATCTGCCGCAGGTACCTGAATCCACATCATTAAGGCCAAAAGGGTCCCCTTCCTGTGGTTGCTTGCCTTCGAAAGAGGATATACCTCTCAGCCTCTCAAAGTTTGGTCCCAGCAGAGCCTTGCACCTGAACTCAGCATGTTCATCAGACTCGTACAACTGGCTGCAGACTTCAGGACCATATAGGCCCTTGAGATCGCTGGGAGCGAGCCCTTCTGCCACTATGGAGACCGAGACCCAGTCAATCGCGGCGGTTGCCAAGCAATAACTGGCTTCCTTACAGCTGTAGCACACCAGCGTTTGCAGTTGTGCTACCTGGATTAAAGCGGCAAAGAGGACCGCTAGTTTCAAGTCGTCGGGCTGAGTCAATGGGAAAATCAGGTCGGCTTCGGTAAACGTGGCCCTGGCCTTCACAGGCGCCTTCGCATAGGCATCCGGAACGCTGTCTTCTTGTGAAGAGAATTCGGCGGTGTCGGATTGTGTCCCGTAACTCTGGTCAGATTCCTGCTCAACATCGCTGTAAGGGCCGTCCTTATCTTCGTGACTGCTGCTCTTGGCTCGCAAGTCTACGTCGATATCGGACCCTTCAGCATAGTCAATCTTTCTCCGCTTGAGGCGGCTGCTCCGACGAAGGAAAGGTGGCGAGCGAGAACGAGCTCGGGAACGAGACTGAGCCTGGGGCTCTTGACCCTCATCGTCTGCTAAATCGCCCTCCCCCATGAACTCGGAGCAGCCCACAAAGCCAAGGCGACCACCGTGAAGCTGGCTCCTGGACCATGCACTCGCAAAATCCCAGAAACCGTCGTTGCGAATGCCTTCTATTGCGGGAAACATCGAGAGAGATTGAATATTCGATGACTCTGTGCCGAGGTGGACAAATCGCCCGAGTTGAGCAATCAGCGTGAGCCCAAGGTGTTGCGGATCTAAGAACCACCGGAATACCTTAGGCTCAAAGCTGGAGACCCGGAGACGCATGATACAGAATATGGTATCAATGAGTTGTACCAGCCATGCCGGCACGTTTCTTATCACGTCGGATGTTCCGAGGATCGTCAAGCTCCGCTCATGAGAATGGGCACTATATCTCACGAGGAAGTTGATCCTGTCGTTGAATGGTGAAACGATGAATGTTTCCCGTCTTTTCCCAGGTGCTGGATCTTGGAAGTAATTCATGATGTCTTCCAATATCTCCAGTTTGGAAACATCACACTCTGCTTCGAAGTATGACATAATAAGGTCTCTTGGAACAATAGACTCATGGGAAGGGTCTATAAAGATAGTCTCAGCTGTTTTGCAGAACGCATCCGCAGGGAAGCTGCTACCAGGCATGACGGAGAGAAGACCATCCCTAGTCGATTCGGGAATAATGTCCTCATGGTAGAGAGACGCTGCCTCTTCGCTGCTTGCCAGCGATTCCGAGGGCGGATTCCTGGCCATGGGTACGTCCTCGTCCTTGTTGACAGAATCCGCAAAAGGAGGCATTATCAAGGCACAGGCAAGAGAATGGATTGAGCGGTGGTGAAATACAAGAACAAGTATGGGTTTGATCCGAAGAGGACGTAAAAATAGTAAGTGAAAACAAATGGAATGAAATAACGGGAGTAATGAATGAATATGGATATCACAGATGTCCTAGGAGAGACGTCACTGTCCAGCAGTATCCGTCAGTATAGGTAGAAGTCGGCAATTAGTTCAGTTTACAGTCTTGGAGGTAACACGGGGGCCCATTCCTTATGGACAAATATGAGAGCATCGAAGTGCTCGGTCGCTCACAGTCTTCTCATCCCCTTACCAGGGGCTACGTAACTAACAAGTCAACCCAAACAACTGATTATAAGAGTATCAAAGAAACTCACCAAACAAAAGCGCATTGGATAGAGCTAGTGGCAATACTTAATTTAGATCGTGGGCTTTGCAACGGGATCAAAGCTCGATAGAGGCACTTCGTCAGTCACATAGCCCTGAGACTGAAGCTTTGGCGATATATTTACGAAGAGAACTTGGTGAGGCGCCAGGGATTAGGAACCATTCTTCCATGATTTGTTCCACTGAAACGTCATTCGCTGTATTTTATTCTTTCGTCCAAGCCCGATGTGTCAACTCCCCTGTCTGTTAGCAACGCCACAACCATCAAAATAGCCCATGATAGAGAATGACTGCTCACAAGATGGCACCCAACATGGAGTGGTAATGGGAAAAGCGGGTATCTTCAGCCCATTTTCACAAATACCGATACATCTGAGAGAAATGCCAAAATGAAGGTGAGAGAAGGTGTGGCGGCTGAGTGACAATTGGCAAGGTGATGGCTGACCTGTGTTCAAATTACTCTTCGACAAGGACGAACCACCAATAGCAGTTTCTCAGGACTGGGAAACTCTATCCTTGTGAGATCCTTCTGTTGGCCAGATAAGCTATCTCAGCTTCAAAGCGTCGTGAGAATCGATGGCTTGTTGAAATGATACATGAATTGACCCATGGCCTTTTGTGAAGGCATTGTCTAAGGTTTCTCTGTTTGATCAGACAAGCCAAGCTCACTAGTTTGCAACATGCAGTGTTCAATATGGCCATTCAGCTCTATTCAACAGCTCGCTTGTGCATGGTCAAACCTCGTAAAACGCCAATATTGGTCATGCTTTCTATATTAACATCACCGTAAGATAACTGAAGCCTAAACGACAAGGAAGTTCGCTTTAGCTCTGACTCACCGGTCAGTCCTGTTTGCAATTCCTATGTGGTAGCTCTGTTCTAACTTGACAAGTCTTGTAGATAACCTGACTTGTCACTATCTAATGCTTTGCCTTCTGAACTAAGAATGGAATCAAACAGAAACTAGGTTGCATAAGGAAGGGTGGCAGATGGAGGACAAGAAACCTTTAGGACTTTTCTCCTTAATTATTCTAAGTGATGAAAAGACTTAGGCAATTTTGTCTAAGCTTAGAAGACTCTTTGCTAAACTTATTTTGGCATCCCCTGTGTTTCTTACCCCCCGAGAGGTAATAGTCACAAGCATCATATACATAAAATGGCACAAAGGATTTCGTATTCAATGAACAAAAGGAGCCAAGTTAATGTTGCCAGCTGTTGCCAACTGTTTACTCCTTGGCTTTTAGCTATCATTCCTATAAATTCCCATCTCAGAAATTCCCATCCTATATTTTCCTCCTCCCTCCCCGGCATTCTCTCCATCCATCACACATTCAACACTCACCTTCTTGCACAAACGACCGGTAACGAGCTCAGGGGTTTTTGACTGCTGATCAATACTCCACAATGGCTGTGGTCAAGGTAAATGCTCAAAGCTTGACTGAGTTCGGAATCAAACTGACTGATAATTCTAGCCTTTGAAGTGTCCTAAGTGTAGCAAGCCTTATGGAAGCAAGTCAGGCTTGACACAGCACGTCAATACCGTTCATAAGAACAAAAAATATCTATGCCCATACGGATGCGGGAAATCATTTACTCAATGGAATGGGATGGATGCACACGTCAAGGTCAAGCATGAGAATGTTGTCTACCCGTGCCCATACAAAGAAAGCGAGGGGTGCGAAGCCAAAGACTTCAAACAGAAGCGGTCTTTGAATCTCCACATAGCCAAGAAGCACAAGGGAGAAGAAGGCAAAACTTACGAATGCCCCGACTGCCACAAGAAGTATACACAGTCACACAATTTGGCGAAGCACGTCAAGGCGAAGCACCAAGGCGTGCGTATCCCTTGCCCCTACAAGGAAGAGGATGAATGTAAAGCAGATTTTGCTACTCCAGACGGAGCTAAGCAGCACGTCAAAGATATTCACGAGAAACACGAGCGGTTCAAGTGTCAAGGCTGTACGCAAACATTCACACGTGAGAGATCCGCCGAAGATCACTATAAACGCGTCCACGTCAATCCTCCCAAACCGTACAGCTGCAGCTTTCGTGGAAATAAGTTTCAGTATCTTTCCAGCAAAGACGACCACGAGAAGGGCCACACACAGTATGCCTGCCCAAGGAACAGTTGTTACGACAGATTCGACTCCATTAAGGACGCCCTGGAGCATGCGAAGGATCCTCGACATGGCAGCGATAGACCACTATACCGATGCCCGGTAGAGAATTGCCGCCTGACAATCATCGGCAAGGTCATAGACAAGGCTTCTCTGGTCAAGCATTGGAACAAGCATGTAAATCAGGGACATATTTCTGGTGACCTTGAATTGGTCTCCATAGAGGCAGCACAGCCGCCTTTTCGCGACATTCCAATTCTAGGTTCCATAATGGAAAACAACCACTCACTTCGCTTGGCAGATGCCTTACTCGGAAACACCGTCCCCGAGCCCCAGGAAGACGCAGATGAGGACGAAGACGAAGAGGAAGACGACCAGGCGGACGAAGAGGAAGACCAGATGTTAGTCGGTGCAGACGAGGAGATCAATATCCTTGAGCAGAACAGAGTCTGGTTTGGTATGTGACACACTTGTTATCCCTTCCGTGGATTTTGAAGAACTAATCACCCACCAAATAGAGTCACATAAAGATCACCTCGTCTGCTACAATGCTAGGGGATACAAATGCGCCGGACCGGCCCTCAAGACGACACATTTCATTGTTGAAGGCTGTCCCGCAGGCGCAATAATTGATTTCGACACGGCATTGATCAGACGCAGTCGCGGCAGAAGGATGCCGACTATGTCGCTTGACAGTCGGTGTGCGAGCTGCCACGCAGAGATGAGGGTTAGACAGTTGATCAAACGTTTCGACTCTCCCAAGATCGACCTGTCAGGTGGTCTCGATGCCCTGAGACAAACGTTTGTCGACGCAACCTTCAAAACCTGGACATGCACCAAAGATTACGAGCGGCGAGTTCGGCAGCCAGTTCGACAGCAATCGGACCAACAAGTTGTCATTATTGACAACGAGTTCAACCCAATCACGCACGAACTGTATGAAACGTGTATCATTGACCGAGTTTCTGGCAAATCACTCTTGAACACCCTGATCGTTCATACCGAAGAAACAAAGCCAGCTGTTTCCACCCAGCGCTTTCAGGGAGAGCAGGTCGACGCCATCAGTCATCTACACAAGAAAAAAGTATACGCTCCGAGCCGCGGAATGCCTCGGATGAACGTGCACCAAGTCGCGAAGAAGCTGAAGGCATCTGGGATCACACCCAAGACGATATTTCTGGCCTGGCATGTATCATGCGCCGACCTTAAGCTTCTCAGAGACTTTTTGGCCAAGGGGGGATACCACGATGTCTTGCCCAAAGATCGGAATTGTTTCCCCCTCGTCCCTCTTTGCCGCCGAAATGTACCCAAGGGGTTCTCTCTACGTCTTGAGATAGTATATCCTGTGATGTTCCCCGGCAGCGACTTGTGTGGGCTCAACCACCGAGCTGAAATCGACTGTCGACAAACCCTCAAGATTTGCAATGGCTTTGATAATTTTTGCGAGCCGGTTGAGAACCGGGATGAGGATTGGCAGCAGCCCACTAGGGTCGCGAAGAAACTCCAACGTTCCATTCTGCATTACGTTGTTGAAGGCAAGCGGTAGTGTTGCGTGTGTCGAGGTGTGAAAACAAGGACTAATAGGGAAGGCTGGATGCCCGGGGTAGCCATAAGATTAGAATAGGTTTTAGGAGTTTTAGAATGAGATTGTATGAATTTACACTTGATTTAGGCCAGCTCTTGAAGACTTTAGGATGAAATCCCTTTGCGGCAACCCAAGCTTCTGTTGACTAGCATCCAAGTTACCCTGCAATCTCTACCTAAGCCTAGTGATTACATCCTCTAACCGCGTGCGAGCATACAAGCATACGTATTTTGGTGGCTCTGAAAACAAACAACTCCGATAAGTGTGATAAAAACCGTGCACTCTGGCCTGGCAACAACCATGGTCCAGAAATGTGATCGCAATACGACAGCCCCCTTTCCCTTGAACAAAGGCAACCCGAAGCCTAACTTACAAGACTTGGAGGGACGAAGACACAAGACGCCAACCGTGAGAAAAACATTATTGTACAGAGGAGTTACTTTGATGTAGAGCACTTTTCTAGCGCCTGTATCATCGGCTGCTGGACGAAGTTGGTCGTGGCGAAGTAGATTGGCTGAGGTTGAATGTCCCAACTAGCTTAGGAAAGGCCTTGGCAAAAGCATCACCCAACTTCCAATTATCCAGATTCCGTAGATGGCGCTCAAAGACGGGATTGATCATGAGTTCATCACTGTCTGGGTCCTGAAGTAATGTGTCAGTCTCCTCGTATGGCCAGGACAGCGAGAGAGTTGTGGTAAATGGTACAAAGAAATTGTCAAAGGGGTGAAGAAGCGGGTTGTGATCGCGAACAAGATAATCTCGCATCTTAGGGAAGGGAATGTGGTCAAGCCAGGCAGCATGGCGTATGGTGAGCTGGGAAGGACATGGCGCCATCCATTTGGGAAGCCGATCGTAGTTCTCCTGGGTAGGCTCTATTTGCCAACGCATTACAAGAAACATGATGTAAAGCACTGCTACACGCTCAGGGAGAGTCGAAATGTCGGGGAAAGTGGCGAGGATATCGGTAAACACCTTGGAGAGAGGGTGACTGTATGCACTATTGGCAGGGTTGAGGAGAGACGAGACAGAGGGATAACGAGGGCCAACAACATCTTGAGCAGGCAGTCCATCCGCAGCACGTTGACGACGCTCACTGAGAAAGTCGAGTAGTAAAGAGTCAAGGGGACAGGTCGGTGGGCAATTCTTGATAGGGGTTGCAGGATCGGTAATGCTGGGTTCACTACGAGGGACAGGTCCACCCGCTGCACTCATGGCAGGGCTATAGCCAGGGCTGTGTGAGCTTTCGGGTGTATTTGCAGCCGACAGTGTGTGATGTGATGGGGGTTGATGCTGGCCTTGCTGTTGCTCCTGTGAAGGCTGGCCTTGCTTTCCTTGAGAGCCCCAGCTTGCCGACCGACTATGCAACGCACGCTCTTGATTGACGCCTGTCCAATCATGCTTCATAGGGATATGGCGGAACTGCGGCGTGTCTTGGGCGCCGTTGACACCATTCTGTATTCGGTTCACCCGCTGGGATGGTTCGAGTAGGAATTCGAGCCCAAGACGTTCGGGGCCCATATCGAGTCCATGTTGGAGATTTCGGCGCTGTTGAGTCAATTGGCTGGCAGCCTGTGCTTCAACGGCATTTGGTGGCCCGGTGGGTGGGTGAGGAGGCGCATGATGTCCCTGGTGATGCCAGTGACCTTGACTTGGTCCAGGGTCATGGCTTGGAGGAGACGCAACACTGCCAGGTGTTGAAGCAGCATTTGCATTGTTGTGGTGATTGTTGTGGACGGCCAGAGTAACAGGGTGCTGTACAGGGGGCGCATACGCCTGAGCTGGTGATACGTATGCTTGCTCAAGGCCAGCTGTACGTTGTGTTAATCCTGAATACAGGGAGAAGAGAAACGAGATGCTTGCCTTGACCAATAATGGGCTGGAGCATGGCAACTATGCCAGCTAAACGACGCTTGATGTCGGCATTCTCTTGTTCAACGGCTTCTTTGGCACGAAGAACACTCTGCAGTTCTTGATAAGGCTGCTGGTTGGTGAGTTCTTGGATCTGGCGCTGGAGATCCTCGATTTGATTCTTGGTCCGCTCACGAATGGCCCGTTGAGCCTCACGGTCTGTAACAGTGTTAGTGGTGTTACATATATCTTATCACATACCATGAGACCAGTGGGGTGAGTCTCAAGACAGGAAGGGGATAGACATGAAAAGATCAACAGGAGCAAAGACGACCATTATTCGTCAGCAGCCTGAGTGACTGAACCGTGATAGGGTGTTTGATATGTCATATCACCAGAGAGGAAAGAAAAAACTGCACTCACCATTCGCTCTCTTCTTAGCGAGTTGCTCAGGTGTCAAATTGGCGACACCTCGACTCCCAGGGCCAGCCTTCTTCCTCCTTTTTGCGCCATCATCACCACCAGCGGGTGAATTTGGGTTGACCGCGTCAGCATCGCGTTTGAGAGAAGCGGAATCATCGTCCGGGCCAGGGCCGAAGCCAGCGGGACTCTGAACGGTGCCTGGGGTATCGGGACCGGAGGCCATCGGGGCGGAAGCGGGAAGAAGCCCCCGTCTCGGAGTGGGTTTGTCCTCGGCAGTTGAAGCGGAACAAGACCGAGGCGAGAGGGAAAAGAGGCTGACTGAGACGGAACGGAGGTTTGTGTCTGAGAGTGTGGGGGTAGACGAACGAGGATGAGTTGATGTGTATCCACTCAATCGACGAGCGAGCCAACCTTACCTCAACGAGGTTCCTTGCCTTTCACACAACCTATCCGTACCTACCTCCGTACTCAAGAGCGAAACCTCTTCCGGCCTGGCAACAAGGGCTCTGCCTCGTCTCGCGTCTGATCACTCCTGTCTGCTTCACTCACTCACTCACTCACTCGCTCGACTCAACGAGTCAGGACGAAGCAATGCAATGCAATGTACGACACGACACGACCCAGCAAGGGGAGTCTTAGGGGGGAATAGCCCGGTAATGAAGATGAAGATATCCAATCCCTTCTCACCTGTGGTGGGGTCACTTCCCCTACTCGATACGTCTCTGTAGCGAGAGAGAGGGGAAAAAAAGGAAAAGGTCGAGAACCAGGCCAGGGCCTAGAACGAATCGTCGGTTGCACAGCACGAGCAAAGCGAATCAACCGATTAACGATCGACCGGGTCCGTGGAAACAATTGTAACTGGAAAGAGACAGGCACAGCTTCTGAGGGGGGACTGTTGACTCATAAAGCCCGCCAGCTCCAGGTTGAGAACGAGTCATGGACCCTCGCAAAATTGGATTCAAGTGGTGAACCATCAACGCACAGACCACAAGCCACCGTCGAATCAGGTGACTCGGTGATTTAACGAAAACTACAGAGTACCCCCAACAAGATACGATCTGGGAATAATAAGGCCGAGTATGACCGCGAGAAAAAGTGCACTGACACGCATGCATCTCCAAAGGAGGCATTGGTTGCTGTTATTATGATGTAAGTGTAGTTAAACCAAGATTTTCAACCTTAATCTGTGTCTGCCACGGAATTGTTAAAGAGGTATGAGTTATTTACAATCTCGACCTCATCTCAGTTGACTACTCTGTGATCATGAGTTTCGACTGTGTAAGGAGTTTTCAAAAAATCTTGACGAGACTTGTGCTTATTGTCAAGGGGGCTTCTTATTTCACATCACCGTTCAATAGATCTTGCATCCTGGCAAAAATATGCATCGATATTGTGATGGTACAATTACTATCAAACCGCCAACGAAACGAGATTATCCTCTCTCCAAGTCTCTTACATCAGTACCATCCTATCCCACAAAATCTCTACTAGCCCGTGTCTTGCTCTTTTGTGTATGTCTCGTCTTTAAGCTCATTAGGCATCCTGCTATAGCCATACAACCAATTTCCTGTATTCAGCAAACCCAATCCGTGATATTCCCAAGTTCAGTGTCTACTCCGCCGATGCTCTTGCAAGAGCCTCGTGCAGATGAGGTGGGAATCTGTATCGCAACTGACTGGTATACGTCGTCAAATCCAGCGTCATCTGCTTCAATTGATCCACCATCAATCGTCGTGTGCCTTCATTGCCACTGAACTGGCCGCTTGTGAGTTGCTCTCGCTGGCGAACGCAGCAAATAATGGTCCACATCAATAGGTTAGGCACGTTAATAGAAACGGGCTGTGAGAGTCCAGAAAACTTCGAGGCATATGCTCGAATGGTGCTGCCATCGCCTGCTGCATCCAGAGGGAGGATTTCGAGGCTTCGGATTCTCTGTTTAATTTCGTTAGCAAATTCCATTACACGAGAATTGAGTCAACTTACGTCGAGGCACTGAGCCCACTGTCCAGACTCCACCAATCCCTTGATGCTGCTCATTTCCAGTAGCACCCGGCAAGCCACCTTGTTCTGGTCCTGGATCCTCCTATAGAACATGGCGTCTCGCTCATACATGCTCATCATGGTCTTGGCCAACTCGACAGGATCATCGATGGCTGCCAGGCTGAGACTGCTGCCGGCGTCCGCCTCTTGCTCACCAGCCCGGGGTTTGACAGGCATGAGACGCATAGGGTCCTCACCAATCTCGAGAGACACAGCCTCGCTCAGTGCGCGACTGACAATGGCGACGACAGTATCATATTCACCAGCCAGATGGTACAGCAACACAGAATCTGTGGTACGGCCGTTCTCATCCGCAAAACTGGCGGCCTGAAGCGTGACAGTGTTGACAAAGTCGTCCTCAGCGTCAAGCCCAATGAGAGGACCGCGTTCCTCGATGATACCACGAATTCGTCGACCATCTGGTCGGATATCACCGATCAGCTTGCTGAACTCGCGTGTCTCGAGAACCAGCTCTCGGAGAGCCTCGTGGCAGAGGTTGCCGTGTCGCTGGCCAGCTTCACCGCCAAGATCCTGGTTCAAGCAGATAAGAGTCAGGTAGTCCACAGCAGACACGACGTCAGCGGCTCTAAAGTCGCGAGTGTAGTACCCGATCATGCGACCAAAGTTGATCTGTGGTAGGTTCTTGGTGCTATAGCTTCGCAAGTCGTTGGACGGTGACAGAGCGTCGCTCGGGCGGAGCAGACCGTAGAACTCGAGTGCGAGTCCAAAATGCACAGCATCGACGTACGAGAAGGGGTAGAGGTAGGCAATGGCATCCTCAAACATACCTGAGAGAACCTGCAGGTAGAAGAACATGCCAAAGCTGCCGTTGCTATCCTCTGAGTTGGCCTTGGGGAAGTGCTTCAGACCGATTTCTCGGATGCTAGACTGCAACTCAGCCAAGCCATATGACTCGCCAGCCATCTCGATCGTCTTGTCGCCCTCTCTCGCCAAGTTGAACTGTAGCCAAATCCAATCATTGATATCTGTGTTGAGTCCTTCCAGGTTGCGGTTACCGAGCTCGATACGTCCGATAACCTTATAACAAGCCATGCGGAAAGGGTCAATCGAATTTTCAGGGGCGTTGCGCGAGCGCTGAATGTACTCGTTTGTGCAACGATCCAGAAGCTTCCTATTTGTGATACGGCGATCCTCACTGGCAGCGTAGTTGTTCAAGTACGTTGCAAAGGTTCTATCAATGCCTCGGAACTGATTGGTGTTGTCATTAACATACTTAGCCGCTTCGCTCACATGTCCTGAGCGGAGCAGATAAAACACAATAGCCCAGACATATTCGCCCTGAACCTGCTGAAGCTCAGTATTGTCAGGAACCAGATCCTTTCGTGCGGACCGTAGTCGGATGTACGCCTTGACCTTGCTGACAATATCGGGGAGACCTCCAAGCTTCGCCTCGTGAGGATGCTTAGCAATAAGCGACTCAACTTCGCGTAAGAACTGCTTCTCAAGGAAGACGTTTGCGCCGCTGAGGATACGCTTTCGCATCTCAACAGCCTTGGCTGAGTTGGGGTTATCGTTGAGATACATGTCTGCAAATTCGCGCTCCCTGGCCGTGGCATTGTTAATTGTCGTCTCGGCATCAGGGTTCTCGCCTACAATCTCCATGACTGCAAGGTATGCCTCAACAAGGTGTGGCGCATGGGGTTCGTGTGATTTTTTCTCAACAGCCGCGAGCTCAGAGAGGATGGGATAAGGTCGCTTAAGAAGACGAGCTGTGTTGAGGTTGCGAATTTTCTCTGAGAGACGTCCTTGCCTCTCGCGAAGCACTCTATCGTCAGAGGAAACACGACCATCCAGGCCACCAGACTCAGAGGAGCGGTCGACATCTGAGAAATCAGTTGCATGCGCTCCAATTCGGCTAGGGGTTCCGATGACAGATTTCTGGAGTGTAGACCTGCCAAGAACGCTGGCTCTTCCACTCTTTGCCGCAGGGGCCTGGCTCTTGCGCCGAGATCGACCGAAAGCGCTCTGAGATTCACGACCAGAGGTAGCAACATCCTCACGAGGCGAGATTCCAAAGTGCTGGTAAATGCGCTTCCGTTGGGCCTCCCATTCCATCGTAACATTGTCTTCGAGGAAGTTATCAAAGTCGCGAACCGATCGATCGATCCCATCGGCAATCATGCTGAGAGTCGTCTTGGTCTGGAGGTTCGAGAGGTATGTTTCAACATCGAGTTCGCTCGGAGCGTATCCATGGGTAGTTCGCTCAGTGCGACCAGCCTGGACATCAAGGAGGCCAAGGTCCTTAGCAGCAACACCAGGATCAACACCAGAGGCTGCGAGAAGATAGTGAGCTTTTCCACTAAGGGGTTTGTCGCTGGGCTTTGATTGGAGCTTCTTCAATCGATGCCGTAAATCGCCCAAACCAAGCTCGAGACTCGGGAGGTCCTCCATGTTGGCTTTACCATCAGCTTTCTGGCTTTTGGCAAAGAGACTGTCGAAATAGGCACCCGCTGGTTGTGATGACGATTGTCCATTGGGGGCCTGGCTGGCAAAAAGACTACCCCCCAGGGTGCTTCCGCCAAGGGTGCTTGCACCAAGCATCGAAGGCGCGTTCTGCTGGGGTTGCGGCTGCTGCTGCTGCGGTTGACCGAACAATGAGGGTTTCGCAGCTGCAGCGGGTTGCGCTAGGGAAGAACCAAACAGCGATGGCTTCTGCTGTTGCTGCTGAGCGCCAAACAGACCGCCTGTAGTTCCACTCTGCTGAGTCTGCGCTGGCTGTTGTCCAAACAATCCAGTGCCAGTTCCAGCGCCGGTGGTTGTGCTGGCTGGCTGTGTCGTTGACTGACCGAAGAGACCGCCGCCTGTGTTACTGGTCTGCTGCTGTTGTTGCGGCTGTCCGAAGAGGCCAGTACCCGTGGTAGCTGGTTTGTTTGCGCCCAGTCCTCCAAACAAGCCTCCTCCCGTTGTTCCGCTCTGTTGTTGCTGTTGGTTCTGGGCATTTTGACCAAACAGACCACCACCTGTTGCTCCGCTCTGCTGATTCTGTGTTGTAGACTGTCCAAACAGCCCGCCTGTTGTGCCACCCGTGTTGGCTCCTCCAAACAGTGAACTGCCACCAGTGTTGGTGGACTGTCCGAAGAGTGACATGGCGCCTCGTTATCGATGATTACGGTCGGGAAAATGCGATCGTGTCTCCTCTGGTTATATACGAAGCGATGAAGTGCTGGCGACAGACGAAATGTCTGAATACGTGGTTGAGAGAATATGAAAAGGCCTGGTCAACAAACAGAGAAAGGCGGCGCGTTTGGATCTAGAAATTTAGGAGTGGGCCAAGGCTGGGATGAGATCCTTGGAGGTGAAGCTTTGTCCAATCAGAGAGAGTGTTTGCTCCTAGGCAACGCTAGGCAAACTGCAGAGTCAATTTAGAGCTCCAGCTTTCAGCCAGTAAATATTTGTCAAAGCTGGAAATGGATTGTGACACACCAACATAAAACTTTGTAATTAACAAAGAAAAAGGTCGATTATTCTAATTCATTCACCCTTTTTAGGGATACGCCTTCGTATCTACGCACGTATGATCATTAATTACTGGTCTTTATGCCAAATTCCAACGCCAATTGCCCAAGTCCAGCGCTCATCAACTTCATATCATCATCTAATAAAGCTCAAACTAAGCACCATTGGGAGCGCCATTGACACGTGCCTTCTTGGAAGCCACCTTGTCAATCTTGCTGCGGTATTCCTGCTGTGTCTTGCACATGTCCAGGAAGATTTCGTACTTGGCATCAAGAAGAGCCTTCTCATCCTCGTTGGTACTAGGATCGACCAGCCGGCCTCGTTTGCTCATGCGATCCATGATGCTCCATAGAGACTCAGGCTCACTACCCTCCTTGGCATGACTTGCTGCCTTGGCACCGAGCATGGCAGCACCGTGAACGACAGCAGCATTGACGTAACGGGGGATAAGGACAGGCATGCCGCAGGCTGTTGCTAGAAGGTTCATGAGAACGGGGTTCTGGCACTGGGAACCGGACATGAAGATGGAGGAGATCTCATGGCCAGCATTGTTCATCTGCTCGACAATTTGGCGGGTCTGCAATGCAATGAATTCCATGGTAGCGTAGTACCAGAGGGCCATGTTGTCGGTGCTCTTATCGCTGTCGAGTCCGATCATGCTGCCCTTCATGTTGGGATCAGCGATTGGTGAGCGGTTACCCCAAAGGTCGCCATAGAAGAAGTGGTGACGTCCAAGGTATGAAATCGAGGGAGCATTATGCTTCTCAACCATCAGCTCAAGGTGAGTGTTGAGGAAGTCATAGATGTGCTTGTCTTCAGCCTTGGCAAGGGCGCATGTCTCATTGTAAGCAGGGTGGATGTCGAGCATATGTCGCAGAAGCTCCCCAGTCGCGGACTGTCCACCTTCAGCCATCCAAAACTCGGGCAAGAGGACATCACGGTAAGGACCCCAGACGCCAGGTACAAAGACAGGCTCCTTGGACAGAGCCAAGTGGCATGTGGAAGTTCCTGCAACAGCAGCCAAACGAGTGAAGGCTTGGGCAAGGTCATTGTGGGGTACAGCAGCGTTGAGTTCGTCGTCCCCAAGATCGACCTTGGCGCCCACAGTTCCGATCCAACCTGCATATGCGTCAATGACACCGCTGCCCACAGGGATGCCCATGGGGAGACCGAGTTGGTTCGCGGCTAGTCGACTCAAGGTGCCTACAGGCTCGCCAGCGCTGACATAGGTTCCGTTCTGCGAATTTTATGGTTAGTTTCTGGTATATGAAAAGAATGGAGCAGAGAAATCAAGAGGAGAAATTATGAAAAAGGCTCACCACCCCATTGACACCACCCATCTGCTTGAAGTCATCCTTGGTAAGATCTTCAAGGCCAATCTCATGGTAGAAGTCTTCTTGCCAACCCTTGACGCTACCATCAACACCCACTGGGACGAAGCCCTGCTTGCAAACAACACTGCAGTAGCTACGGGTCTCGTTACCAGTAGCCAAGTGTGTGAGAGCATCGGCGAGATCATAGAACTTGGCACGGGCGAACAGCTCAGGTGGCATGTGGTTCTTGAGCCAGAGCACCTTTGGCATCTCCATCTCAATGCTCATTTTTCCACCAACATATTTGAGAAGCTTGTGCTTAGTGTTGTTGATCTTCTCGGTCTCTTCGACAGGTCTGTGGTCGAGCCACAGGATGACGTTGCGGTCATTTCCATCATTTGTGAAGTCTGGGCCAGTGACGGGGAGCGGCTCGTCGGTGTCGTGGGTGAAGACGGCAAGAGAGCAAGTAGCATCAAAGCCAATGCCCTTGATGCTCGAAGGGTTGACTGTGGACTCGCTGACGACGCGGCGGACACATTCGCAGATGCATTGCCAGATGTCTGTGGTGGATTGTTCCTAGAGGAGTCAGATTATGACGGGTATTGGGGTTCCGAGTGCAGCTTACGTAGTAGCCAGTCTCAGGCTGCCATAGCTTGATGTTCTCAGAGGCCAGAGCCTTGATATCACCAGTTTCGTCAATGATGCAAGCACGAGCAGAGCCAGTGCCGACATCGACACCGATGTAGTGATCCTACACAAGACAAGTCAGACACGGCACAATGTTAAGCTTTCACAACCGCCACCAACGGTTGGAGGGTGTATCTCGATGAGCGCATACCAAAACTTGAGGAGGTCTATCCATTGCGAAGAAGAAGAGTCAGCAACTGTGCCTGAAATGTGAAAGAATGGCGAGGTGAAGAGAAACCTACTCCATGACTTTGATGGGCTTATGGTTGTTATACATAGTCTTATTTCTGAATCAGAGTGAGACAACGTTTATTTGTCCGGTGAAAACTATGTAAGCTCCCAAGGCTTGGGTTGGGCAAAACAAAATTCCCAAACGGGGAAGACGACGAGGGAGCGAGGGAGGGGAAGAAAGATACGAAGAGGTGTGAAGCAGAAGCAGAAGGCCGAGAAAGGAGGCGTCGTCTGAGGCGGAGGTGTCACCCCGCGAAAAGCAATAAGAGTCTGGAACTTTGAGTAGGTATGTATGTGCAGTAGGTAGCTGAGGGTGTGCAGCCAGTGATGGAGAACAGAGTCTTAGCTCGAGATGGCCTGGCCTGGATTGTGCTGTATTCGTCTGTAATGCTTTGTAACTCAATTCATAAACATGAATAAACAGATGACGTTACTCTGTGAGGGCCTGGATAGAGAAGAGACCTCTCTCATATATAAGGTATCTATGATCTAAACAATTGAATCGATCATCAGACGATGTGGAGCATCCTCCCAAAAATAAGCTCGTGGAACACTTTTTTATTATGGACTCTCTCTTCTCTCAGCATCTCGCGATTCACCACCAAGAAAAAAACGACGAGAGAGGCCAGTCATGATGGGGAGAGCTCCATTGTTTGCCCATGATGGATGGGAGCTTTGACATGTTCTGAGCCCGGGGAACCCCCACCAAAGCCCACTATTTTCAGGGCGGGGATGCTCGGGATGCATGAGCCTAGAGTGAAGAGGACGTGGGAGGCAAAGCTAGAGGAGAGGGTGTGCTATACCAGTAGTAACTCAGGTGTGTCTATTGAGATCCAGTACCAAGAGCTCTAGAAGCTGAGAATCGCTGCAGTTTCTCCTAAAGACGGAGAAACTCTGCAGCCAAGAGTTGTGCTGAATGTCAATGCTACTATTCAGTGGCGTCCTCAACAGCAGCATCACTCTCAGACTCAGAGACTCCCTCTCTAGACTCTTTTGCTTCTCTTGAACCGTCCAAAATGTTGCTGCCTGAGCTTGGGTGGGGTTCCCAAGCCACCCAGAACGGTCCATCAGTCCATCCATCTTCAGGCTAGCGATAGATTTCATGATCTGCCATTACCATTATGAGAACTCATGATGAACAATAACAGCATCAAATACAAGGTGTGTACATAAAATACAACTTGGCAAGAGAAACAAAAAAGCAAAAAAGACCATTCCCTGCTTCGTTGATAACCAATCATGAGGCCGATGTCTAAGAATCCATTGACTTGTGAATTGCATATCACAGCCACCGGTATTCTCCATATCCATCTATAGGTTTAAACCACATGGAAATTTGTTGACGACGACGCCCAACTCAACAAGATATCACTCCTTAAGCGACTCCCTAGCCTAACGCACCAAACTCTAGATATACATAGCAGTGCTCTGAGACCTAGGTAGTGCAGTACCTCAGGAACTTTCTAAGCGACTCTCACGATGCGATCAACGCATCTCCACCACAACTAACCAAAAACACACCGCCCACTTGGCCTGTCTCTCTGGTAATAGTCCGTAGTAAGATGATATGATGTGGCATAAACTTCCATCCTCTTCTCTCGGCCGAAGCGGGCAGGGTGGAAAACACGAGAAACAACAAGACAAGAGAAAAACTCATAGTGTCCGATGACCTCCAAATGATCCTGGGACAGGGATCATCTGGCCTCCACTGTATCCGGCAATTCCTACCACCCATCCCGAGGGGTCGGTTTAGCGCACTTATAGCGTTGCAGCACATTACAGCGGGATGCTGAAACTGTTCCAGCCATCAGGTCCGGAATTCCAGATCAGGCTCATCCGTGATGCATGGAGCAATTGGCCAATGGGATCTGATGATCTTTGCTCACCGAGATCTTGTGACTTGCTTGGCTGTGTCTTGTGCGGTGAGTATCACCTCGCATCTGGTCAGCTTGAATAGAATGGGATAGGCCAAGGCAGGTTACACGATGGTCAACGAAATGCAATCATGCTATGCTATGCTATCTTTCCTTCTCCCAATGCTATTATCTTACAACCCATGAGCTGACGAGCCCTCAACTAACCATGCATATGCAGTCGAGATTATCACATGAGACAATCTCCTCAGCTCTGAAGGAACTGTTCCCTCAACCATCACGCCAGATCAACCCTCAACATCTATTACCGGCAGCACACCGCTCGCATCCAATTCCCCCTTCTTGATTTTTTGCTGCCTCTCTCTGGCCTTTCTTCCTAAAACACAAACTCCCCTGACCATGCCTAAATCACTCCCAGCAGTCCATATCACAACCTATTGCTAGGTGTGGGACCAGATACCTATACATAATTCATAAATTCATCACTCATTATTAGGATACTCCTGGCCTTCTACCAGGATCACCACAGTCAGCGTTGCCGCGTACGCTTCACGAATGGCACATGCCACACTAGATCCTCGTTAGCAACAGTATGCACCTCTATCACATCGTATCAGACTTACCATGTTCTCCGAATATCGGCCACCACGGCACTGAGACCCCAGTGTGAACACCATGCTCTTGCCAAGACCTCGTTATCGCGGACTCCGAATGCCTCCACCACAAGAACCTTTTCATCGTCATTCTCATCTTCTTCCTCAAGTGCACCAGTCTGCATGAAACCGTTTAATGGTGCGTGGTTGTGGTTGAAGCTCTGACTGAACATATCTCGGTAGGGGCCTCGCATCATGCCTGGTCCCGGGCTTGATCGCACACTATGCAATTGCGGCCCCCCATACAAACCTCCCCAGTCTCGCACTCCAACGATAGAATCTACACGGATTGACGTGTAGACGTAGTCAAAGAAGAGCGGATGTGGCCCATCGGAGCAAGGCCACGCGGCCACGAATGAGACATCATACATGAGTTTCAATGGCCATGACACGCCATCAATGGCAAACTGCACGGTTGCGTCAAACAGTCGCGAAAGCCCTGCCGCAGTAGGGGCGTCCCCAGGTCCATCTGCTGGCTTGAGACTTAACAGCTCTATCCGTACCGTGTCAATAGCATCTTCAGGACCGCCTTTCGGGCGCACTGGCTGATAATCCTCTACGGGGTATGCATCTGCAGCAGGGCCAAGCGGGTCAGAACGCTCTGCCATCGACTCGACATCCTGGGGGCTCATCCGTTGTATTGGTTTTCGACTTCGAATTCGTGCAATCTGGGTTGTGTCAAGATCTTTGGTAGGGCGCGCAGGGCCGATCCAACCAGCAACTGCATGGCATGTAGGTGCTAAAACTTTACCCACAATCGAAGTGGCCGACCAATATGTGTAGCTGTTCTTGTACTGAAATCCACAGTGAGGGTGCATGTGTGAAAGAAGCGCGAGGTTATCAGTTGCACTGTCCGGATCAAGGTCAAGGAGAGTGTTCATGATCAAAAAGGGGAAGGTTTGCTATTCGCGGTCAGCCTCTCCTCGTGGACAGCTAGAATCATTTGGGGATCAGTAGGCAGCAAGACTTACACCAGGCAACACCAGGCCGCTGAAAAAGGCAAACGCATCAGAGCTGACCTCATCCAGAGCCAATTCCGAATCCTTCTGTTTCATATTATCAAGGGTATCGGCTAGGTTAGGCCATCTCATCATCTGAGCAAACCGTCTCAACATCCTTATTTGGCGCTTCTTTAACTTATACCGGAGAAGAACTGGTCTTGTTGTTAGCAGCAAGCTCTCGTCGACATCGATCTTGATGTCACTCACTCTCTTCAGGTGTCTTGCCAACGTCATCAACACGGACAAAATCCTGCCAGCGACGAGCTAGGGCGAGATTCCACTGTATTGATGGGGGTATCTGTGATGTCAACTTCTCCTTTGCCCAATCACTATGTTGGTCTGACTGAATGCGCAACTCAAGCTCTAGACTTAGCAGAAGTTGGTGAAAGAATTTGTGAAACTGCTCCTCATTCCCGGGACTTCTGTCGAAGATAAATCGCGTAGCAACTTGATTCCGGGGGTTACTAAAGTCTATCCAGTCAGGGCGAGACAGAACCATGATAAGATCCGTAATCTGCTTGTCGAGGGTCTTGTGGGGGTTGAGAAACTTCTCGGGGTCCCTCAAAATACGCTTATAAAGAACGCGATAAAGCAAAGACTCGTCGTCGTCCTCTATACCATGCCGTAATTCTTGCAGTCGATCGAATATGCTTTCAAGACTCATGGTGCGAGGCATGACTCCCGCATCTCGGAGAGCAATTGTGGGTGGAAGAACACTGGACATTGAGGCCCATTCGTTTAGTGTGATGGTTCCAGGTAAGTGACCAAAGAAGAAGGCGAAACTCGGTTGCTCGAGGGTCTCCCATGGCCGGTCTGCGTAGCCATGGCCTATCAGGCGTAATGTCATGAGCTGAGTCATGGAGTCGTGAAGATTAGACACATCCGTATTGTCAGAAGACTTGCCATCACCTCGATTTCCACTCGATGTCGTATAAAGAGCGTAGAATTCTTCAGGCTGATGCGGTATAGGTCGTTTGTGGCCTTTATGCGAGGGAGCACCTCGAGCAACTAGCTCAAGGGCATGCTGATGAGGTAGTTCATCGTTCATAGAAATGCCATAAGGTGGCCAGGCTGATTGGGGGTCTCGAGCGCGAACTGGACGTCCATTCGACGGCCTGGATCCGTTCGATGCGCGGGACTTGTTAAGAAAGCCGGACGACTTGGACCGTATTGGGGAAGACCGGGGTTCAGGTTCGGGTTCGGGTTGTCCTCTTTTCGGTCTGCGGCGCATGTTGGACTCGTCTTCGGCAGTCGGAGGACGCTGACTATCGTAGGTAAGATCGGGAGCTGAGCCAATACTTTGGCGAAATGGCGCATGGCCTACGTCGCCGTTACTAGCACGACGAGGACGATGGTACTCTCTAGGCTCAAGATCTTTTGGCTGTAAGTGACAGTATTAGCGATATACTCAAGATTGTGCCTCGGCGAGATCGGAGCTTTAGCTATAGCTCCATACGTGTTACAGCTCGAGCTCGAGCTCGGGAACCGAGGTTTCCGATGTGAAGAACCCCAAATCGAGCTCCGAAGACAAGTATCGACGCCACTATCATCGCTGTCGCTGTTACATACCGGAGGTTTCGTCGAATGTCTTCTGGAGCTGGCCCTTCGGAGCATACTCCAGAGACCCTTCTTTTCGCCCTGATCCGTCATGATGTCATCAGGCGCAGCGCGACTCCAGCGCGACAATCGATATCAAAAATGAAGTTGGGGAATTTAGAAGAGGCGCATAAAGTCGAAGGTCGCAAAGGCGTGGTCGCGACGCCCAAGGCGCGCTGAGAGATAAGACACGGAGAATTGAATGAGCGTGGAAAGTATGATAGACAAGGGTTCCCGTTAGCAAGCAGAGTTGACGTTGCACATGATTGACGATGTGATGCTATCCCCGGCTCTTTTTCTTTTGAAGCACAACAAAAAAGAGGCAAAGTTCTCGAGTTTGTTTCTCTGTGGAAGAAAAAAGAAAGAGAATGCAAGCGCCCTGCGTTAAGTTGAGGCAATGCGCAAGCAAAGCAACAGGGGGACCCCACGCCAGCCTGTTCCCTTTTTTAGTGGCGCGTCTTGCAGCAGATTGGCGATGAAATTGTTAATCCGAGACGGTCGAGATTCGAGGCAACCCAAGGATTGTTGTATCGAGATAGGTATATAATAAGAGGGATCGGATATAGTAGAAGGTGATGTTTAGAGGTGGTTGGAGGTCGAAAAGTCAATCAGAATAATATTAGAGGGGAAGCTCCAATAACAACGTCGCTATAAGAACTACCAGCCGTTCAGTTTATACTTCCAACGGAAAGTGTCTGGTGCATAGCCGAGGGGACGCGCAGCCAACACGCAACCATTCAGAGATACATGGTCAGTTGTTTGCTCACTGCGAACCCTCAGAGTCACTGCACTGGAGCCAAGACATCACATAGTAACCTCGACAATCTAACTGCAGTTAATTGCTATGTTTAGATAATCAATCATCCAAACAAATTCTCCACACACTCTCTCTCTCCTCTTCGCCGAGGTGTCACGCTTCGTATAAACCTGCATGGCCAACCCCAGACCTGCATACAGCTTCAGGGGCATCCAAACCTTGCATAGAAACATCCTCACCACAGACAAATAAACTGCTTAAATGCATCTATTGCTACTAATAGCTAATCTCTCCTCTGAATGACCATGCAAATCACCAGCGAGTATGTAGTATCCAACGCCCATCCTATCAAAGCTCGTGTAGAACATACTATACACCCTCCGTCTCTTTCGCTCATCCCCTTGCAATTACTTCAGATCTTCGGACAGAAGCTCTCCCAAGCTACTCTGATCATCCTTGAATTTTCCAAAGGCCTCCCGATACTGCAACAATCCTTAGTTTCAATCAAACACCAGAGGGAAAATATAACTTACCGCAAAGAAAAAGTTGAGAAGAAGCACAAGCATTAGTGAGCCACTGATAATCATGGGCCCGATCATGTTGTCAAAGTCCTTACCGCTCCGCTCCAGAATCATGGTTCGTCTGATTCTCAGCATTGCATAACCCCAGATGCCGGCAAAGACTGCAATAAGGACAAACAAGAGACCAATGACAGAAGCAAGTGTGTTCTCACCAGCCGCTGTGTAAAGACCAACGGCGAGACCGCCCTGAAGGATGCAGATATGCTGCCACTTGAGAAAAGTTCGTTCATTGGCGAGCCAGACTTTGGGCTCAACCTTGAGCTCACCCATGTTCTTGATCCATTCCGTCGGCGCAACTACACCCTCTGGCAATGGCTGTTGAGATGCCCGCTTCGCCCTTGAGTACTTGGACAGTGAGAATCCTGGGATAACAGATGAGAGAGTTCCGTAGGACCGCTCTTGCTCTGGCCGTTCCTGAGAACTGCTCTCGCCAGCTTCTTCTCCATTTGCGGGGGTAGACGTCCGCTTGTTAAGAGCTTGGGCGATCGAATCCTTCGACATGCGTTCGGCCAGATAAGACTTGCTGACTGGTGAGCTTTGAGTTGGCTTGTAGGACCCAGATTTAGCTCCCGCACCAATCAGACTTCCGACAGCCATAACATCCTCATGTCGTTGAGCACGTCGCTGCTCCTCCTCCTCAAATGTCTTCTGAGGGTCCTTTCGGATATCAGACTCGAGATCACTGAGCCAGAAAGGCAAGTTGTTGACGTAATCTTCAAAGAGAGCCGCAATACCATGGACGAACTTGGAGAAGCGAGGGGTAGGGTGAACCAAGTGGGAGGACATCAAGTCCTCAACCCATGTGGGGTGCTTTCGTTGATTATCCTCCTTCAACTTGATCTCGAGAAGGGCATAAGGGAAACGGTTGACCTCGCTCTGGTTCATCTTCTTGAAAGGATAGGTCATCTCGCTTTCATCGATGTCAAGACGGTGCCACTCATTTGGATCGCGGCAAGGGCGGCTGGGATCAAGAGTATCCTCACGAATGAATGCCACGTCGGTATCGATGGCGATACGAATGCGATCATCAGCAGGCTTCTGAAAAGCAGTTCGAACGTAGTTGGCCCTCAGGACAGGGCTAAGACCCTTCTCCTTGACGTATTTTTGTATGTTGTTGACAGTCTCCTGGAATTGCTCAATCTTTTCAGGGGCAAAGCTCTGCCTCTTCATCTTCTGGACCGCCTTCTCAGGGTTGTATTCGCCATCCACGAATGATTTGACATATTTATCCTTGATTGTGAACTTGAGGTCCTGGCTGCCGCCCTTGTCATCGACAGTCTTTTGCTCGACGAAAATCTCGGGTCGAGTAGCCAATTGTCCATACCAGCGAAGTCGCAGGGACGTTGCTTCGGGTTTTCGGTTGACCTTCTCGCCATAAAGCTCAAATTTCTTGTTATCGAAGTACAACGAAGTGATAGACGGAGAGTCGCTGCCATCAAGCTCCTTGGCGGACTGTTCGCTGTAAACGAGAGCCGGTAGATGTCGAAGGATGACAGTCTTGACCTCGAGCAAGTTATCAGGATGGACCCAGACTATAATCGAGTTAGCAAAGTGCAACAAAGCTGAAGGCACCTTGAATTTGACTTACACTTGTGAGCTGTGTAGCGTTCGCCGTTGTGAGTCTCGCCCTGAGACTCGAGATCCAGGGGTGGCAGCTGTTCTCCACCATCTTCGAGCTGTTGCCTAATGGCAAAGTACATGATGGACAGCTTGTTGAGTAGCGGGGAGTAGCCAGTCTCAGAGTTGAATGGTCGTTGAGAAAGGCTCAGCTGCATCATAGGTCGGACCTTGTAACGGTCTCCTCGCTTCCGGTCGTGCTTCTTAATAATCTTGAGGAAGCCAGTATAGTTGATGTTGCTATACTTCTTGAGCTCACGAACCTCATTAGTGATCTCATCAAGCTCTGATTCCAGAGTGCGCAACCGGGAAGCCGAGATCTCGCCCTTTTGAGGAGCTCCATCGTCCTCTGAGGACTCGACGGGAGCCAATTCCTTGAGCTTATCGAAAGCAGCGTCAACTCGTTCCTTAAGAGAGTTAAAGCGTTGCTCTTGGAACTGAGCGACCTTCTCGAGTTGGTTGTTGAAGATCTCTTCGCAGAAGCGAGTCTCGTCCTCCTCGGTCCAAGGCTGGTTATCATCATCGGCCACATCCTCCCTCAACAAGCTCTTTAGCTTCGCATAGTCGATATACTTGTCCTTCCATGGCGGATAGATGGACTCGCGGAGGGTTCGACCGAAGCGCATTGTGGGTGGGTAGCGGTTGTAGCTTTACGACGAGATAGGCCAATTATCTCCAAGCAGACGACCAACAAGTTGCTGTATAGGGGGAGAGGGAGATAGACCGTCGAGAGATCGTACCCGAGACAAGTGCAATGCGTTTATGAGTTCGGAATACGTTCAATTGCGGTGCATGACACAATGATGATGAAGTTCCGTCAAGAGCGGATTATAGCTTCGAGGCGCGGCAATGGAGACGAGACCGCCGAGGCGAGATGATGCTGTCCAGAGATGCTAGACTCGCGACAAAATGAAAACACCAGGATATTAGAGGTGACGATCAAGGTTTGTTGTTGTGACGTGCGAAGATGAAGATGCACGATAACACAAAATAAGTTACAGTTGTAGTGTCAAGAAGTTGAACGAGAAAAAGGCTGGGCAACAATGGATCAACAGACTGGCTGCCCTGGACCTGACGCCAGGACCCCACTAGCGGAAAGCAAGGCAAGGAACCTTAGACCACCTACAGTCCAATGTACATATGGGCACCTCAGCACCCACTCACTACAAAAACATGGAGCTCTTGAGCAGCTCTTCGGTGTCCAAAATAGCTGCTGAAACTAACCCTCAGTGGAAAATGCAACCGTAACAGACCCATAACCCGCTGGAAGCGACCTGGCAGCTTGATACCCGTTTCGCCTCGGTTCTGCTAGCCCATGTTGAATCTGTCTCCAATTGCCCTATCAGAATCTACGACTTACACACGTGTTACCGTGGATGCATCTAAATCTAGGTGCATATCATTCCCGTCTGTCTAATCCCTGCTTCTGCGTGCATTCAGGTGTCTCCATCTACGCACGTGAAGAGAATTGGCCGAATGGTCTCAGTTTATGGCTTCAAATAATCTTTGTTAGTGAAAGCTGAAGAATTTTCGGGTGTGGAAACCTCTCAAGATTCTTCGTATTCAGGCTCTGTCGTGGCATGTCACTATCTCCAAGGTAAAAATTGGCTTTTAACTAGAGTTTGCAGCTAAACCAGATTCGAATGCATCATTTCCTTAGCAACGTCGATAGCACGTGAGTTGAGATATGTTGCATTGCTCAAACCTCCAGCCTCAATATTATTACCAACAGGCTCGATGCTTGTTCTCTCGATGATTGCGTCGTTGTCTTGTTTACCAACCAAATTTCTCTCGTGAATATGAAACTTGAGCTCAAGATGATAAGAGGGCACGCGACCTGTCTCTGATGCGAATATCGCTTCTCATTTCGAACTCGGGATCTAGCCAATGGCAGGTATTGTTCCACACACCCGACGCATGAACACACGCTGCACCTCTGAGCTTCCTTGGCTAGA
Source organism: Fusarium sacchari (assembly GCA_017165645.1). Classification (NCBI taxonomy): domain Eukaryota; kingdom Fungi; phylum Ascomycota; class Sordariomycetes; order Hypocreales; family Nectriaceae; genus Fusarium; species Fusarium sacchari. The sequence continues at coordinate 193,620 of JADANP010000004.1, forward strand.
CGGCACATGACGAAGTGCCGCAAATTCCTCTCTTTGAGACCTCATTTCTTGTGGCCAACACTAAAGTAATATAAACTTTACTAAGTTAGGATTATCTTTATAAAGCTTTCCTAAGTTTAGGATAATCTTATAAAGCTTTCCTAAGTTTAAGTTATCTTTATAAAACTTTCCTAAACATTCTAATCTCCCTAAAACATCACAAGAGCGAAAATTGCCAAATCAAGTATTCTAATAGCCTGTCGTAGCCAACAGTCATTCAAATTGGTATAACTAATACATTCATCATTCCTGAACAGACACCTTTTTCATATCCGATCCCATGGTCATGGTATCATCCTGTATCCGATCCGTTGCTCCCGCGCCCCAAATATAGAATAAATAAAGAAACTATGCAATTTTTATTCAAGCCTCGACCTTGATCTGGCTGAAGATCTCCTGCGCAGTGCGCTTGGTGATACCACCAGTGACAGGCAGGTTGGTATACTTCTCGAGATAGAGATCAATCTCGCGAGCAGCCTGGCGACCTTCGTTGATACCCCTGAGACATTTGTTAGTGATGTTTTTTCAAGTAGATCGATGTGGTTCAGACTTACCAGACAATGAGAGATTGACCGCGGCGGGCGTCACCAGCAGCGAAGACGCCCTCGAGGTTGGTGCTGTACTTGCCGGGGGCAGTCTTGACGTTCTTGCGAGCATCCTTCTCGATCTCGTCACCAAGAACACGAGCCTCAGGTCCAAGGAAACCCATGGCAAGGAGAACGAGGTCGGCAGGGAAGAACTGCTGAGAGCCCTCAACCTTCTTCATGTCCCAACCACCGCTGGGAGACTTGGTCCACTCCACGCGGATGGTGTTAATGCCCTTGACCTTGCCAGAGCCATCATCCATGAACTCCTCAGACATGATGCAGTACTCACGAGGATCCTTGCCAGTGTGCTGGCGAACCTCGGTATGACCGTAGTCAACACGGTAGATACGAGGCCACTGAGGCCAAGGGTTGTCGTTGGCACGCTCAGGGGGAGGCTGAGGCAGAAGCTCGAAGTTGGTGACGGACTTGGCACCATGACGAAGAGAAGTTCCAATACAATCGTTACCAGTGTCACCACCACCGATGACAACGACATCCTTACCCTTGGCAGAGATGTAGGTGTTGTCCGCAAGCTCGGAGTCAAGGAGAGATTTGGTGTTCTTGTGGAGGAACTCCATAGCGTAGTGAATACCATCGAGCTGACGGCCCTTGATAGGAAGGTCGCGGGCAACAGTAGCACCAGTTGCAATGACGACAGCGTTGTTGCTGGCTCGGAGGTCGTTGAGAGAAGGGTGGCCCTCCTCGCCAACAGCAACGCCAGTCTTGAAGATGATGCCCTCAGAGGCCATGAAGTCAGTACGGCGCTTGACAATACGCTTGTCAAGCTTCATGTTGGGAATACCGTACATGAGGAGACCTCCCAAACGGTCGGCTCGCTCGTAAACAGTAACGAGATGACCGGCACGGTTGAGCTGATCAGCGGCGGCCAGACCCGCAGGACCGGATCCAATGATCGCGACAGTCTTGCCAGTTCGAACCTTGGGCGGCTGAGGAACCATCCATCCCATCTCAAAACCACGGTCAATGATGGCGCACTCAATAGACTTGATACCGACAGGGTCCTCGTTGATACCCAAGACACAAGCACCCTCGCAAGGAGCCGGGCAAACACGACCGGTGAATTCTGGGAAGTTGTTGGTCATCAGGAGACGGTTGAGAGCATCCTTCCACTGATTTTGGAACACCAATTCATTCCATTTGGGGATAATATTGGAGATAGGGCAGCCAGTCTCGGACTGACAGAATGGCACACCGCAGTCCATGCAACGAGCTGACTGGTATTTGAGCTCGTCCTCGTCCAGACGAGAGCTCAGCTCAGCCCAATCCTTGAGACGAGAGTTGACAGGGCGGTACTTCTCCTGGCGGCGCTTGTACATCTTGAAGCCTCGAGTCTTGTCGAGAACAAGGGCACGCTTCTTCTCGGCAGCGTTGTCACCAACAGCCTCCTCGAGATCCTGGAGCTTGGCAACCTTCTCCGACTTCTTGTGCTGGACGCCAGAGACAGCAGGCAGGTTGTACTCAGCACGCTTGGCTTCGGCAGCCTTGGCAGCCTCTTCCTCCAGGACACGCTTGTAGTCGACAGGAAGAACCTTGATGAATCGAGGAAGAGCTCGGTTAAAGTCGACCAGGATGCGAGCCGCGCGCTCGGAACCAGTGTAGTGATGATGATCCTCAATGAGGCCGCGAACGAAAGCAATCTCAGCAGGGTCCTCAAGCCCACTGGTCTCAACCATCTCGCCGTTGAGCTTGGAGTGGAAATCACCGTGAACATCCAAGATGTAGGCAATACCACCAGACATACCAGCAGCAAAGTTGCGACCAGTAGATCCAAGAACAACAACGCGACCACCAGTCATGTACTCACAACCGTGGTCACCGACACCTTCAACGACGGCGGTGGCACCGGAGTTTCGGACAGCAAAACGCTCGGCAGCAACACCGCGGAAGAAGCAAGTACCAGTAGTAGCACCGTACAAGCAAGTGTTACCAATGAGAATGTTCTCTTCCGACTTGAAGACAGCGGAGCGGGGAGGATAGATGATCAGACGACCACCAGACAAGCCTTTGCCAACATAATCGTTGGCATCACCCTCGAGCTCAAGGGTGACACCAGGGGCAAGGAAAGCACCGAAGGATTGACCAGCGGAGCCCTTGATATTAACATGGACAGTGTCCATAGGCAATCCTGCCTCGCCGTATCGCTTGGAGATGTGGTAAGAAAGTGAAGTACCCATTGCTCGGTCAGTGTTGACAATGTCACACTCGATTCTGGAGGGGAGACCCTTGTCGAGAGTCAACTCGGACTCGGAGATAAGCTTGTTATCGAGTCGAACGTGGAGCTTGTGGTCCTGCTTTCGTACGTTGAAGGTGGCAACACCAGGTCGGAGCTTGTGTGCGGGTGTCAGGAGGAGAGACAGGTCAATGTTGGCTGTCTTGTGGGTTCGAAGGTCATCACGCATCTTGAGGACTTCTACGTGGCCAACCATCTCGTTGATGGTTCGGAAACCAAGCTGAGCCATGATAGCCCGGAGCTCGTTGGCAACATAGTAGAAGAAGTTGATGACGTGCTCGGGAGTTCCAGTGAACTTCTTGCGAAGCTCAGGATCCTGGGTAGCAATACCAACAGGACACGTGTTTAAATGGCACTTACGCATAAAGACACAGCCCATAGCGATAAGAGGAGCCGTGGCGAAGCCCCATTCCTCAGCACCAAGCAGACAAGCAAGTGCAACATCACGACCAGTCTTGAGCTGACCATCAGTCTGGACAACGACACGACCACGAAGATCGTTGAGAACCAGAGTCTGATGAGTCTCAGCCAGACCCAACTCCCAAGGAAGACCGGCGTACTTGATACCAGTCCATCGAGAGGCACCAGTACCACCATCGTGACCAGAGATCAGGATGTGGTCGGCCTTGGCCTTGGCGACACCAGAGGCGACGATACCGACACCGACCTCAGACACAAGCTTGACGGAGACTCGGGATCGAGGGCTAGAGCACTTAAGATCGTAGATCAGCTGCTTGAGATCCTCGATGGAGTAAATGTCGTGGTGAGGGGGAGGCGAGATAAGACCGACACCAGGGGTGGAGTGACGGGTGCGAGCAATAGACTTGGACACCTTGTGGCCAGGAAGCTCACCACCCTCACCAGGCTTGGCACCCTGAGCCATCTTGATCTGAAGCTCGTCGGAGTCCGCAAGGTAGGCAGAGGTGACACCGAAACGACCAGAAGCGACCTGCTTGATAGCAGAACGCATGGTGTCACCATTAGGCATACGCTGAGATCGCTCGGGATCCTCGCCACCCTCGCCAGTGTTGGACTTGCCACCAAGACGGTTCATGGCAACGGCAAGAGTAGAGTGAGACTCCATGGAGATGGAACCGTATGACATGGCGCCAGTGCAGAAGCGTCGGACGATGTCAGTCCAAGGCTCGACCTGGTCGATGGGAACAGGAGTGCAGTCCTCAAACTTGAAGTCAAGAAGACCACGGAGGGTACAGTTCTTGATCTGCTCATACTCGGAGCGGGAATAAGCCTCGTAGGACTTATCGTTCTTGGTGCGAACGGCGTCCTGGATGTTGGCAATCGAGGTAGGGTCGTTGACGTGGGGCTCACCACCATCTCGCCAGTGATACTCGCCAGACTCGGGAAGACCAGAGGGGAGGATAGTCTCGCGGGTGGGGAAACCACGCTCATGGAATCGGAAAGCCTCCTCAGCAATGAGTTCGAATGTCATACCCTGGATACGAGAAGCAGTACCCCTGAAGCATCGCTCAACAACCGTCTCATCAAGACCCAGGATTTCGAAGATCTGGGCACCCTTGTAAGAGGCAAGAGTAGAGATACCCATCTTGCTCATAACCTTGAGAATACCACCGTCGCAGGAGTGTTTGTAGTTACGGATAAGAGTCTCGTTGGTAGCCTTCTTCTTGATGAGACCCTCGCGATTCAGCTTTAGAATGCACTCCATAGCAAGGTAAGGGTTGATGGCATCAGCACCGTAACCGAGGAGGACACACATGTGGTGAACCTCACGAGCCTCAGCAGTTTCGACAACAAGAGCAACCATGGATCGCCACTTGTTGCTGACAAGGTGATGGTGAACCATAGCAGAAGCGAGGACAGCGGAAACAGGCACGCGGTCAGCCGAGGTATTGCGGTCGGAAAGAACAATGACACGGTCGCGAGACTCGATGGCGGCGGAGGCCTCGTTACAGATCTCATCAAGGTGCTTGATATAGCCCTGGATACCTTGGGTCTTGGGAAAGGTCAGATCAATAGTCTTGACAGTCCACTCGGAGTACTTGTTAGACATATTCTTGACGGCATTAAACTCCTCGATGGAGAGGATGGGGCTGGGAAGCAGAAGACGACCACACTGGGAAGCGTCCATCTCCAGCAGGTTACCCTGGGGACCAACATAACACTCAAGAGACATGACAATGGACTCTCGGATAGGATCAATGGGAGGGTTAGTGACCTGAGCGAAGAGTTGTCGGAAGTAATCATAGAGGAGACGAGGAGCCTGGGTTAGGCAAGCAAGAGGAGCATCGTTACCCATGGAACCCAAAGCTTCCTTCTCGTCAGCGGCCATAGGAGCGAGCAGCAAGGATACCTGCTCGTGAGTATAACCGAAAGAGAGGAGAAGGGGGTCAGCCTGGATAGCCTTGTCATCAAGCTTGGGTGCAAGGTCCAGGGCCTGCTCCATGATCTCAACGACCTTGGGCAGGGTAATCAATTCACTATCGAGCCAGGCTCGGAAATCATATCGACTCGAAACAGCCTCCTTCAATTCCTTGTCATCAATGATACGACCAGCCTGTGTATCGACCAACAACATACGACCGGGCTGAAGACGACCCTTCTGGATGACAGTCTCGGGCTCGACGGGGATAGTTCCGACCTCGGAAGCACAGATGATACGGTCATCGTCCATCACGTAGAAACGGCAAGGTCGGAGACCATTTCGGTCAAGGTTGGCACCACAGTATCGGCCATCAGCGAATGTGAACAGAGCAGGGCCATCCCAAGGCTCCATCTGGCAAGCAGCCCACTCGTAGAATGCAGCCTTCTTGGGGTCCATGTGCTGGTTGCCTTGCCAAGCCTCAGGAACCATGAGCATAACAGCTTCGGGAAGAGAGAGAACACCATTGATGGTAAGAAGCTCGAGAACGTTATCGAAAGCAGCAGAATCGGAACCTCCATCCTCGACAACAGGGTACATCTGCTCGAGCTCCTCCTTGAAGATATCAGACTGCATCACACCCTCACGGGCGCGCATCCAGTTCTTGTTTCCTCGTAGGGTGTTAATTTCACCGTTATGGGCAGCCCATCGGAGAGGCTGAGCACGGTCCCATGAGGGGAATGTGTTTGTAGAGAAACGAGAGTGCACCAGAGCAAAGTGAGCCTCGTAATCAGCGTTGACAAGATCATGGTAGTAAGAGTAAACCTGGACGGGGGCGAGCTGACCCTTGTAAACAATGTTCTTGTTTGAAAGGGAGCAGAGATAGAACCAGTTGTGAAGGCCAATGCTCTGAGTGGCACGCTTTCGAAGGATGTACAGCTGTCTCTCAAACAAGCGTTCGTCAAACTTCTCAGGGTCGGTCATCTCAGGAGCATTTCCAGTACCGTAGGCAGAGGCCAAGACAACAAAAGGCTGAGCGATGATGGGCTCACGCGATTTGGCGGCAGGTCCTAGAAGAGTCGAGTCGACAGGAGGCCTTCGCCATCCCAGGACTCGGAGGCCCAGCGACTCGGCAACATCTTCCAGCTGCCTCTTGGACTCTTGAAGAGTCTCCTCGTCGGGCTTAAAAAACAGATTTCCCACGGCGTACTGGCCCAGGGGAGGCAGCTTAATGTCCTCCTCCTTCTCAAAGTTCTTGATGAAGAACCGGTGGGGGATGGATGTCATGACACCAGCACCATCACCATCTCGTGCATCAGATCCCACGGCACCACGGTGGGTCATGTTGCAGAGAAGGTTACGGGCATCACTGACAATCTTGTGGCTAGGCTTGCCCTTGATGTGGCTATGAGCATGTTAGTGAGGTTATGATTGTGATCTGATGAGAAATAACTGACCAAGCAAAGCCGACACCGCAAGCATCCTTCTCATAAGAAGGGTCATAGAGACCCTGCTTCACCGGCAAGGCACCAGCCCACGAGTCATTGTTCTCAGTCTGGTACTCATAAGGTATGTATGGTTGTTGCTCGGCTTCGGTTTGAATATGTCGGTCGTCGAATTCCTCGTTTAGGCCCATGCTAGGCAAGGATTCGATCGAACTTGGGTGGGGTTGTGGGGGAGTTCGGTGGGGGATGTAGGATCGCGGGGCGCGTTGCTAAGAGCAGCTGTAGCCACTCTAACGGAGATCTAGTATTCAATTAATTAGCACGGGTAAAAGGAAGATATGGTAATTAAACGCGCTGCGTGCAATAGGCCGCAGGACCAGTTCCGATGAGCTCAAACAGGTTCCGAAAGGTTGGCCAAGGCTGTCCAGGGTTTGCTGTTCATTGAGGGGTCGCTAATGGGGAAAAAAACGTTGGCGGCTCCGGCATCGGGTAAAAAGATAAGGAAATCTGACGATAACTCAAATCACCAGAGAATACAGAGTATGCCCCGCCAAATTGCGCCCGCAGCTCTCACTACAGCCTCTATTCCTGGCTGAATGGTTTTGCGTAACATTGTCGAGCGAACAGCGCCATGACAATGCTGAAGTGTCCATTTCACAACATCCACTTCCAAGACAATGCAGGCTCTCGACCAAGCTTCTGAGCTGTCTTATTTGGGCTATCGACCCACCAAATCATCGGCGGTCTGCCGAGCGGGGCCCTTGTCCTGGCTGCATTGGAGTGGGATGTTTAGAGCAACAGGGCCAATGGTGGACTGTGCAATGCTAACAACCTAACCATGCAGCCATGCGGCTAAGACAAGGGGGCCGAAGAGGCGCCTAGAGATGGACGTCACTGCAGCGATGCCACCAACTGTTGGAAATGGAAACAAATGCCACCAATGCCAGAGGAGCGCAATCGGAGAGGCCCGTCAAGCTAGTCCGCTAGAAATGTTGCCTTCACTTGTCGTCTGAGACATGTGATTTCGGTATGTCGCCAGTTCAGGTCTCAAGAATGAGCAGCGATGGCCCGAATGTCGTTTATCCAGGTATTTATGTGTCGAGCAGCTGCACCAGGTGTCGTGGGAGATGCAGAAGTGAATTCAATTCGGCTCCAGGCGGAAAATCGTTGCTCTCGATAGGGAGTAGTCATAACAAACTTACCAAGTGGTGGTCCTCTTCACCAAAGAGGTTATTCGTAAAACGAAAGGGTATCAAAAGGCGACTGGCTTGCAGTGCAGTAGCAGGTAGGATGGGCACGTTAGATTCTAAGGAGAGGCGAACGCGAGAGGACAGAGCAGTGGCAGTAGGAGGAAGAGATCAAGAGAAGAGAAAATGTTGGAGGGGGAGGGCAACAGCTCTGCTTTTATGAATGGGCGGGAGATGAGTGGGAGTGAGAGCGAGAGTCGAAGTGGAGGGCACGGGAGAAAGGGAATTGATGTCCGAAGCCGTCCAGCAAAAGAAGGCCAGTCCAATAGCAGCTCGAGTAACTATAGCAGTAATAGTGACAGCTCAATGGTTCACTGCCTCTTTTTCTCGAGTCAATCCAACTGGGTCCAGCTTCGGAGCAGCTCAGGGAAAAAAGCCCCACGAAAGGGAAAATGGACAAGCGAACACCAAAAAAAAAAATCCAATGGAGCGGCTACGGCGTGCGTGGAGGGGAGGAACCTGCCAGGGAGAGGGGTGTATATGAGGGGGAAAGCTAGTTCGGTAGGGGTGTATATCTTGAATAGGGCTTGGAGAGAGCCTATGGTCGAGGTCGAGAATGCGGCGTCAGAGCGAGATACCGGGGTTGTGCATAGCGCAGTGGGGGGACCGATGATGTTGATGATGTTGATGATGTTGATGATGTTGATGGCTTGAAGAGCGCTCTCTGTAGACACAAAGGTTACTAAGGTATGATGGACGTCAGGAAATGGCATTTCACATGAAAGTTGACTTTCATTAATTCCTTTGTGTACTGCCTATTAGCTCTGTTTTTCTTTAACCTCATCCTGAAAACAATCCCGAGAGAGTAACAGTCCTCACAAGCCACCATTCACCTATAACGCTTTTGAAAGTCTGTCTTCGGCGTGCTGGCTCCGAACTCGAGGTGGGTGAACGGCATAGACCCTACCGTGGCCCCATTTCCATACCGTTTCCCCCATAGACGGGAATTGGGGCACAGCAGGAGGACAAGGAGGAAAACGCACATGCCAGGAAACAGCCGCAAGCAAATGAGGCTACAGGCATTTGTACGACGCTCCATCATTGACATGCCACTGTTCGAGCAACATCACCTTTCGAATGTATCAGCATTAGGAAGCTCAGGACTTGTCGTCTCACCTCCTACTCTCGGCATCTCTTCCGCTGACATGTTGGTTACACAAATTGTAAGGGTTGCTAAAGCCCAGTGATGGCCTATTGCTCAAGTATCGTGCTATTCTCCAAATTTATCATGCTGTACATGTCGTTCCGTACTCCGCGATTCGTTCAACACCTTGCTTTCTTGTATCAAATCCCCAACTATCCATACCATTATCCCTTATTTCTCCGTTCTTTTTATTCAGAATCATCTTACGGACTTCCCGTTCTCACGCTTCGGAAATTCCTCCGAACTCAGTTTTGAAGCCCTCGACTTAAGCCTTGGGGTGCGCCCGTCCGCCGTGTTCCGCTCACCCTCCTCCGTAGATCGGCCTGCATCCTCGGCAGATTCCTCCTTGGAGGCGAAAGCAAACGCGCACATATTTTTTGAATATCAATGTACTAGTAGACGCACAACGCAGCATAACAGACGAGTCAGAATAGGGAATGTGTTGCTGCAGCCCTCTACCTCTGATCTACAGTCTTGGAGGGTTGAGATCTGCCAACAACTACGTCTTCGAAAGAGGATACACGTCGTTCAATCAAATAGTGGCAAGATGTGTCTGTTTTGATACGCGCAGTATCCTGATTAATCAACAGGGTACTCCGTAATTCCCCATGTATCCCCTCATAAATGTATTTACTCCCCGCGTTGTGAATCAACCCACTCCATGATCGTTGCCTGACTTTTGAACATCCTCCATTGATCTGACCTGACGACGACCAGGTGCGTTTCATCTGCAACCCCGTAAGATTGTAGCCTAGCGGTCAATAGCTCGGTCAGCCTCCTACAGCCAGTCAATTCGTTTCTAATACAAATATCAACCTTCATGAATGGCCTCATTGCTGTTGCTTCCTCTCCGACGTTCCCACCCTGGACCATAGCCGCAAAACCCTCCGCCGCTCCTGTTTTCCGTTGAAATCGCTCCTCTCCGCTATGCTCCGCTCTCCGCATTCATGGAGCCTAATCTGATCTGTTTAACCGACGCGGAGAGGTATGTTCTCGTTCTTGCGTCCAATCAAGCACAGGCTAATAGGCAGCTACAGCTACTATTATCGCATATCTATCCGCCAAGCTGTCAATCTGTGAATAGCTTTGCAACATGGTTTCGTGTAAGAGAAATACGGCCGAGGGATGGACTGCTTTGCCGCTAACGACGAGCCAACCACTTACGAGCGTACTCTGACTCCCAACGAGCGCCTCGAGTTCATGGATTAGGGTGTCTAGAGTGCCAGGGTTTGAATGGATGGCGCCGAATGGCTGGAAGAAGCTGCGAATCCGTGCGACGCCGGCTGGAACGTTAAACCTTCCTCTGCAGGGATCAGCTCAACCTCCAACTTGCGACACCAATCATGGCTTGCCATTTTCAAAGCCCAGCTAGTCCGATGTCGCGCCCACGTTGTCTCGTCTCTACGAGTACAGTAGCACTGAGGAGCCATGAGCCATGAGCATCAGCGTCCTTGCGAACCCGGGGCGGGACCTTTGACGTACAGATGTTGCGCGGGGGAGCTTGAGATGGGCCTGATTCGTCTATCAACCCCCATCCTGCACTACCTACACTGCACTTCAGTCCGAGTAGCTGGATGCTGGTGTTGCATCTGGATTCTCTGCGCGAGATTTGAGATGTGATTTCGTCCGTGTGTCACTCACTACTTTAACCTGTGTCCCTACGTACATGCAAACGCCAGATTATTGCTACGTTATATTACTCATTTGTCGTAATTTGGTGTGGTACATATGTGAAGTGACTATCACCTAGGCTCTAGGCTGGCTGTGATCTTCCACCTTGTCTTGCCTGTCTCTGCCTGTCAGTATGCCACGTCGATGCAAGCATTACAATGTGGGAAATAATTAGAGTGGTTTCCCTGTCCTGTTATTTGCCTCAACTACGGCCATTGCCGCTATGGAATATCCCTCCCAGACTCGCGTGAGAAGCAGGCCACACTGCATAGTGGAGTTGAATTTTGAAATTATGCCTGGGATCTCGGGATGTTTCTGAGAGTCGCCGAGCGCATCTCAGAGCCAGCCGAGGACATGGACCCCCAACGTGAGCGTTTTGGTTCTCGGAGTCAGAGTCAACGCCTTGGATCGTTTATGGGAGGCACTTACACGTGTGATGTTCGTCGCCGTCACCTCATTATCTCACAGACTCACAGTCAAAAGATGGACAACATAAAATTGGGAGAGGCGACCAATCAGAGTCTCCAAAGTCAAGTCGTTTCTTATCTCGAGCCAACCACCGTTTACTATGTCCCCAGGTGCACTAAAACGGAACAAGCTCGTGCCGTGCACACCACAGACACGGCAGCCAAAGCGTGCCAAGGGTAGAAGATCGTCTAGCGTCGTCTTTAGTCGACGCCATCGCGCAGATGCACCTGTCTCACCATGCTTCGGGAGTCCCTGCGGGGACCCTGCCTGCGAGGTTAGGTTCTCTGAAGTGTTGCAGTTGCAGTGGGCTTGCATGAAAGACGTCACTGAGATGGGCAATTCGAACCGGTACGACACTGAGAGGCCAATGGTTGCAAGGGCTGTAAAAACATGTGGTCTGGGGAAAGACAGACATCATTTGAGGAGTTTTGTCACGGATCTCAAGTCACTGCTCCCCGGTGCATGATGAGTGTATGGTCTTTGTCCTCCGTTAGACATGACAGCAGATGTCGTTCACGAATACGTACGCTCTCAACTCGTCTCGGCCGCATTACAGTCAAGACTCAAGAGGATCCAGTCCAATGCTACCAGATCTCGTTCGCGTTGGCCGTATTTCCTAGCGTGGGGAGCCACAATTGCTTATCTCTCGGCGTTGATACCGCATATAAAATATACTAAAACGACGGCGGGCGAATGGATCCCGAAAGGAGCTCAAATCAAGAGTTGAGAGATTATAAATACAAGCGAGTTGCTGGCTCGTTTGCATCGAGCGGAGACTGCTTGTGGACCACAGCGAGTTCGGCGGTGCTAAACGGCATCTCATGTAACTTGTGCTGCTCTTATTGCTGCTGTCGCTGTAGCCTACATTGCTAGGCTGGGCTTTCTGCAGTAAGTGCAGTGCATCTCCGTTACGGGCTTGCGGAGCCCTTCAACCCGTAGACATAGCTTCGTTCAGCCTATGAACCAGAGATGCCCGAGTCCAACTTCCCGATCCCCGAAGATCCAGAGCAAAAACAAAAAACCTCATTCAGTTCGAGGCTGACGGAGAGAAGCTGACGGTCTTTGCGGCCAAATTCCGGAGTTGCTACTGTTGCTTTGCTGTGTTCACTACTGGCTACCACCTACCTAGGGAGCCTCCCACTCCTGATTCCGACTTCTTCCGATGTCCAAGGCGAGTTTTGCTACAGGTAATTACGAGCTACTTTACCTACCAAGGTATGGAACGAATTCTTTGCATGAAGCAAGGGTCTAGCGCTGTACGGTACAGGGCAGCAATGCAAGCGAGTTGCAGGAGTCTGTCGAGATGCCATCCACCCAATGCTGAAGCAGCGCAAGGCACAGCACACGGCAATCGAAGATTTGGTTACCAAACAAAATGAATAAACCACTGACTCTCCCTGCAGCCTCATTGTTGATCGTATCAGAAAGTCTCCGAAAGAAAATCCTTAGCTTGGCTCAAGGCGGTGAGTTCAGTTCAATTTCAGATCGACAGAGTTGCAGTCGCTCTTTGGGGGTTTCATTTCCCAGATCAGAGACATGAGTCTAGAACAAGCAAGGTGTTGCCCTCTGTTGTAAACCGCTCATGTCAAGCCGACCCAGCCGCTGGAAAATATTCAGCCGTATTTGAGGTAGTGTTTAGTTGACCGGAGATGTTCACAGCCAGCCAAACTCAGGTCTCATAATTCACATATCACTTTTTGATCAACAACCCTGTCAAATCCTTTTAACTCATTAACATTTTGTGAAGCTCGTAATGTTGCATTGTTTCGACAACGGGTTCCCACCGATGGCGGCTATTAGGCGCCGATGCGCGTTTATGGCGGAAACTGCCCCGCCATTTCGTAAGGGGAAAGTTAAGGTTGTTGTCCTGGAAATGTCAAGTCAATACAACATCAATAGCTACACCTAACAGCTTGACGCGACCGTGTCTTGACCTAGCTGCCATGTTCACTACACTACCAGATTTTACACCGCGAGATGTAAGGCTGTTGCGGGCGCAAGTATTTATGAATGCTAATATACTTAGTCGCATTCTTTGTGGTACAGATCTTCTCGCAGTCCTTACACCCCACCTGGACCTCTCGACGACTTTAGCGGTGATACACATAACATTCAACATGGCGCAAACCAGGCCCGACAACGAACAAAGCTCATTGAACGATCAGCTCTCGCTCGGCTGGCAGCAGACGAACAGTACATGCAAAGAAGACGACTGAACGTTCAGAATTATGGCAGCGGCTGGCTGAAACCCCCAGGTGTTCCTAAGACATTGCACCAGATGCGTGAGGAGAAGCGGGAGCAAGAGGAGCACCAAGAAGCAATGCGCCGAGAACAACTAGCTCAAGAACTGGCTGAAGCTGAAGCGGAGGGTATGCCTGGCGAGGGCACTATGGATGATGTTCAGCTTGACGGAGCTCAAGATCTAGACGATGAAATTCCTGATGCTGATGAAGAAGGATATGCTTTTGGCGATGAGGATGAGGACGATGACGAAGAGGACGAGGACGAGGAAGAGGATGAAGGGGATGGTGAAGAAACAGATGATGAGGTTCTGAGAGCAGAGCGCCAGAACGATCTCATGCAAGCACGTATGAGGATGGGCGACGACGCTTTTCGCGAGGCCCTGGTCCGTGGTGAGCCGGATGCTAACGACATGTACGGCGACACCGAAGAGCTCGAAGAAGAAGAGGATAACGGCCATCTTCTCGACGAGGAAGACTTCGTTCAAGACGATGACCTTGGCATGGACATGGATGCCGATCTTGACGAAGATATCCCCGAGGCTGAGAGCGGCGGCTACGAGCATACCGACTCTGAAGCCGAAATCTCCAGTAGTGAACAAGAGTCATCCAACGACGACGAGGACGATGATGGAGACGATGTTGACGTTAGTTTCGCACCTCGCTCTGCAACCCTCCCTCGTCCTATGTCACCTACTCTCCAGGGCCGTTCCAGCATGGCACATCCACGCGCCAGTATGGATCTAAGTAACCTTCTCTCTCAAGACGGCAGCAGTTTTATGCAGAGCAGTCCCGCAGGACGACGAGCCCGTCACGGCTAGCACTTTACGACTAATGCGACACGATCAACACATAGACTAATTCGGACAGCAGTGTTATATACCCATTCATTGTTCATTATCAAAGCAGAATTGAAGTTGAGCGCTTCCCGTCTTTCGATATGTAAGTGAAAGACGGGTTGCTAGCCGCAGGCTTGCCCAGAAGTGTGATTACAACCTTTGTAGAGGGCAACTTGATCGTTGCGTGATGTGATGCTTCTCCCGTGTCTGCCAAGATCACCGATTATCATGCATTGTTATAAATTGCAAAACGCCCATCCAAACGCCATCCAGAATGCACATCGTACAGCTCTTTTTCTTTTTCTCAGTCAATCAATGTCTCCATACTCTTCAGTCGATGATTCGAGTCGTGTCATGTGAAGAGCTCGAGATCAAAATAGCCAAACGTAGATGAAAAGGATGATCACAGCAGCGAAGAAGATGAGCCAGACCTTCCAGCCAACACCAGTTCGCTGAGCCATCACAAGCATGCGGTTCATAGTGCCACGAAGTCGCAGGCGTGTCGAGTCGAAACTATCGTTCATCTTCTCCGCCAGCGCCGAGGACTCACGGATCTCGTCACCAATCGCGACCGTCATCTATCACCCAACTGTCAGCTCCTCCACGACCAACAACTCTGGGAAAGGAGGAAAACAACTCACGTCCTTCAACACTTTGACCTTGCCAAGAATACCCTCCACCTGCGCATCGTTCTGGCTCTCAAGCTCATTGAGCACCGCATCGCTATACTGGCCCCTCTTGTTCGGCGTCGCAGAGCGGAACGAACCAGGTCTCGATGCATCGAAACCTCCCTGTCCAAGGGGCGAAGGCGAGGGGGCTCCGTATCCGCCGTAGCCGTATCCTCGGTTTGGGCTCGCGCTGACGGGTCGTCGAGATGCTGCGTCGCCGGTGTAGCCCTCGAAGAGAGCGCTGCGAGAGTCGCGCTGATGAAGCGACGATGCACCGAATCTATGATGCGCTGTCAATATTTTGTCTCGAATGGATTGTCCGGGTTCTGATGATGCGATTTGCCACCATCTGCAAAGGAGTGTCGTACCGTTGCGCCATGACTATTCTGTCGAGACCAGATAGCCGGGGAGACAAACCAAGAAGGGGTTTGTATATAAAGGAGATGAAGGTTAAAAAAATTATCGAGGGGTTCGCGAATCTTGGGTCCTCCCCCCTACGATACCCTGGTTGTTTTTCTTAGGTGTTCTCTTAGCTGATGACAGCGGTCTGGCTCATTGGATTGGGGAGGACGGAGGATACGTACCGAGGGGCTGTCCAATCCCGTGTCATGGTCTGGAGTTCGATGTTGAATTTCGGCTTGAGGACAAGTCACAAATTAAGTTGATTTGTTGTTGAAATAGGCACTTAGTTACGTATACAATGACGAGTATGATGGTTTTACTGCGGATGCTAGGCATACGTGACTCAAACATGGCACATGCTCAGAGCAGGCAGAGCTTCAGCACAGCTGTATTTCCTCAAGTCAGCGCGTGAAAAGCATCACAATATCGATCTTGCACAGGGTTTTCGACTGTATTAATGGCATTTCAAATTGCTGATAAATGCATGTAACTGCACGCGTACAGTACATATGCAAAGCGGTTGAATGCTAAAGGTGGCTGATGCTATCCACGACTCCGTGCCGCCTAGATCCCCAAGCCCAGAGACTGGGTAAACAGGTATAATCATCCTCGCCCGCGCCGTTTTATTTTTGCTCAGTTCCAAAAATTCATAACATCGTACTGTCTCCTCCAGGAACACCCATAAGACCAGGACATAGCGTGCATTTAGTCAGACATCTTGGTGTCCTCGTTGGGGGGCTGGAAGTCTTCATCGTCTTCCTCATCCTCGTCGTCGGCAGGAACTTGCTCGGCGGCCTTGGCGAAGTCAATTTGGGCGCCTCGAGTACGGCGACCTTGGACGATGTTGTTGGGGTCAATCTCCTCCAAGCCGTCTTCCTCATCTGCGCGCATCGGTTAGCTTGATTCATGCATGGTCTGAGTTTTGCAGGTGCATGTAATTACCGGCTTCGGGGACCTAAGAAAACCAATGTTAGCAATTGTCGAAAAGCAAGTATCGGAAGACGGCAGCACATACCTCCTCATCATCATCGTCGTCGTCGTCGCTGTCGTCGTCGTCATCCTCATCCATAGCAGTATCCTCAGTCATCTGCTCAGCAGGAGCCTTTCCCTTTCCCTTCTCCTCGGCAAAGGTAGCGCCCTGGACCTGGGAAGGATCCTGGGGAAGAGTAGCGCTGTTGTCGGCCATCGTTACGTTGGTATTGCTTTTATGAAAAGTCAAGGAGTGAGAAGTGCGATGTTGTTCGGCAGCGGTGTGAATACAAAAAGAGGTGAACGAAGTGGGTGTATGCAAAGGTTGAAATGCGGCGCGAGCTGCGGGTGCTGAGCTGCAAGTGCGACCCAGATCTTGTTCCCTTAATATCCATGGCAACCAGAGGATGAGCTGATGGATCTAGCCCGATATGGACTAGTAGGTAGTCGGTCAAGGGTAGGTACCTATGCTAAGTCTCCCACGTGATCTGCTGGAGCAATCAATACTGAGGTGTCTTCAAGGGTGATAGGTAACGCGAGGCGAGAAACCTGAGGACCTCTTTTCTATTTACCTAAGAAAATGTAGTTGATGAAAAGACTTAGGTAAGTTCAGTATATCTTAGGCATTTCTATCAGTATGCAGTGTTCTTATTTAGTCCTAGAAGCTTTCTGACTCCCTCACAATATGCCTGCTTTGTTAGTCTATAATGCCTTTTCTTATTAACAGATTGCACTCTTACTCGAGTGCGATAGCCGTTAGTACCTAGTGTTAATTCTCATCACATATCTGTTTTAGATATATGGTATGTACACAATACCGTCCGACAAATGAAGTTGTATGATGGTATCGCCATTGGACTCAATCGATTTAGGGTCCAAAAACTCCGCCTGGGGAATGAGAATTTCCTCAAGAACTCGTTACCATACCTCTATAACACGGGGTTGGATGTACATTTCCTAAGTGTTCTGCCATATCATAGACGCATTGCTCTTGGAAGAAGCCTGCTGCAGTGCCTTTTTGCCTATTCCGTAATGCAAACGAGCTACAGCTTCCGCATACTAAGGGCAATTCGCAAACTAGACATATAACTTCACAGGTCTTTTCGTTGCTCGAGCAGGGAGCAGGCAAGGCAGGAGTCAGAATTATCGATTCTAAGTGCTGCCATTCCCAGGCTTTCTGGTAGGGGCTGAAGAAGTCCCGAGCATCGATCATGGATGAAATGTAAAGCCATGTAAGTCCAAAACTTCCACAAGTGCTACGGTGACTCGAGGATCTGCCATAAGCGAATATGATAAGGGGTTATGGCTGGCCAACGCCTTAGGCAATAGCTCTCTTACACGTCAGATGAATGGCGATAACACAGCTCCCAAGGAATTGTAAACTTACCTTCGCCGTAAGTTTCGTAGCCTTATGTCCTTGGCCAACACTGCAAACAATCTTCCCAGATATCCTCAGTACTCTGGCTCTTCAGGGCTGAATTTGCTACGCAGCTTCGGTGGCCCTCGTGACATGATCGAGTTGGCATAATCGATTTCTGGGGTTTCTTTCCATCAAAGTGGAGGTGAGAATACCGATAATGTGAGTCGCTTGGAGACTAAATAGTGAACTTCAAGGTCAAAGAATAATCGTTGAAGCCACCCAATGTGGGGAAAAGCTTTGAAATGGAGTTCGTGACAACTCTGAGGGTGAGTTTCTTAATTTCATGACGCTCGTCTTCCAAGCAAGGCTGCTATCCATATGCTCGAAGTTCAATGTGTTGCCAAATGTGATAATTAATTCTCTGTAGCGTCAACGCAAGGGGAATTCGAACTCTTGGAAGGACTTCAAGTTCAACGCAGCTCTCTTCTAACACTTTTTGTGTATAGAGAACTATAGGTTATTTATATGCCATAGGAAAACCTTGCTATATTTAGAGGTTCCCCGAGCTTTTGACTTGTTCTAATAAGATTAGCTCATCTTTGCACAAAGGAATGCGATATTTGGCAAGATGAAGAATCTTGAGCCGGACCTCTAGCGGCAAAGTCCTCCAGCATGATGAAGTCATACTGGACGATGATGATTTTTTGGGTGATGATGATAAAGTCCGATTACCTCCCTCCCCCTTTTCCCTCCGACTTACCTTAGCTACAACGTCTAAACAGCGGGCAAGTGAGAGGAAGAAAGAGCCAGGGAAACCTTGTTCTTGCTCAACTGACAATCTTACAACGCTATCGTGAAATGAGCACTGCTTGTAAAGACATGGGGATGCCCATAGATATGGTTGGGCTTGGTAGTTCTATTTGCACAGCAAAATGAACGGTTTCTGGGTCATCCACAACCTTATGGCCAAGATCACAACGTTCCCGTGGGCGCAGACACGAGCACAACCTGCAGACCCAAATGCCTGACTCACCAATAATGTAATTCACGATGATTTGAGGAATACAATTGGCATAAGATGGTTGGTTAGAGTCGTCAGTTTGCATATGTAAGTCTATTTCTCGTTTCCACCAGCCAGTGACATGACAACCATGATAGCAATAAGCCACCAATACCTATCGAAACGTTAGTTTTTGGCTCTTCCATTTCGATTCAACAATACTCACTTTTGCAAAAGAGACTTGGGCTCCTCCTCAGCTGCCTTTTTACCGTTTGGTGACAGCACAACCGGCTTGTTCAACTCAGGCTGGGCCCCCTTCTTCTCCGCGATAACAACAGCCTTGGGTCCGAAATCCCTTGTCTGGCCAGCATCGACTCTCACACCCTTAAGCGCCACACTGCGCACATCACCGCTCTCATCTACAGAGAGT
This sequence comes from Fusarium sacchari, assembly GCA_017165645.1. NCBI lineage: Eukaryota > Fungi > Ascomycota > Sordariomycetes > Hypocreales > Nectriaceae > Fusarium > Fusarium sacchari. The sequence goes on from JADANP010000004.1 coordinate 212,718, forward strand.
AATATCGTAGGCGCGTAACCGCGGTCAAAGTTCTCCGTTGAGGCAGCAGTCGTACCAGCAATCCAGCGCGAAGACTTGGGGTCGTAGATGCCAACACGGACGAGGGATGCAGACTCGGGTAGCTCAGGGGCCTCGTAGGAGACGATCTCGGTGGAGATGAGTGAGGCGGCGTCGTAGGCGACCTCGGCTAGGATTTGAGGTGTCGAGGATGAGGATAGAATAGGTTGGATGTAAACTTGAGCTGTGCGCTGCTCAGCTGCCACGAGCACAGCGGCACATATGGTTGATAGGAAGGTTGTGATCCTCATTGCAAGCAGTGGCCAATGATTCGCCTTTGATTGGTGATGTAGTTGATGGATGGTGAGTATGGCAGCTCTGGAGCTTGGAAATGACACATGGGTACCTCCCGGTATGAGGTTAGTATGGAGCTTCAGTGTGAGGCGGTAGATTGTCGGCTAATTTATTTCAACGAACAATGAGCATGCACAGTTTAAGATCATATATGTAAGGCAAAATAGGCAAAGTTCTGATCTGTCTGATCAGGAAGTTTTTAAATGAAATGCAGTGCAGTGAATGCTCACAGTTGAGTCTAGACGCTCTCGTACAGAAAGTTTGACATAATACAACCCTTGCATTCCATCCCATCCGTGTACCGTTTCAATATAATCGGAATAAAACCGCCCTTATCCCCAACGCCTGTAAATGCAGTGCTATGCAGAATCAACTCTTTTCTTCTCGTCATGGTTCCGTTAATGAAATTAGTGAAAAAGCTCCTGGCTGCACAGCCAGCTCGGTTGAGTAGTCCTAGAAATTGGAGGGATTGTTGGCCTCGATACCAAACAAAGAACCAATTGGTGTCAAGTCTAACTGTCCAAAGGCTGATTCTCTCCGTCTTCGGGGTCATCATCCTCATCTTCGTCTTCGTCGTCTGAGCCATCCGATTCTAAAACATAGCCAGGGGTTCGTTCCACTAGACCCTTGTAATATGCCACGAGGACTTCAGGGTTTGGAACAATTTTCCAATCGACTCGGTAGAGAAATTCCAACTCTAGTAATTTGAGTTCTGCTACTCGAACGCCACCGACCCTAGCATAAGTGGTATTGTTCCAGAAAGAGTCTGATAACCCTTTAGCAGCGACTGTAGCTGCAGTGATCAAAAATCGATGCACAGTCAACGTATTGATGGTGAATTCTTGGTACATGGCGCATAGCCGATCAATGTAGTAAACCATGGCCAGGAGAAGCGGCGGTGTTAGGGTCGCATGTCTAGCCAAACGGTGGAGGTAATCTCGAACCGAGATTCCAGGTGCAGTTCTGTATCATGTTAGCTAAATCCATTAAATCCGAATGGGCAGAGCCGCAATCTACCTTGAGTGAAAGCGAGTCAATCCGCCATTCGAAATTCGGATGGCGTCATTCGTAGCGATCAACTCTGCCAACATATGCGCAACCAACTCTACCATATCCTCCACAGCACAGAGCTCATAACGATCTGGTAACACTTTTGGTGGAGGCGTAGCAGGTTTGGCCCGTTTACTCGTCTGTGGTGAAGAGTTCGCAGCAGGAACAGCATCTGGATTGGTCGGGGTTGGAGAGCTTCGACGTTTAGTTGGTGACACCCCGCTTATTGCTTGGCCTTGGCCTTGCTGCACAGTTTGATCCTGAGAAGGGCGTGAGGGGGCAGGTGATTGTGCAGGATGCGCAGAGGCTTTTTGAGAAATTGATGACGGCGGTCGTTGGACTTCGGGCGAGCCATGTATACCAGAGTCATTCGCGACATACTGTCTCGGACGCTGTATTGGAGAAGACTTCATAGCGTCGGCGGACGATGGAGTGTCGGAGCGGGTAGAAGGCCGTCGCCGGAGAGCTGGCGAAGGCTTTGAGGAGTGCTGAGGGGACGATGTCGCATATCGAAAAGCGGTAGGCGAGGCATTGGCGGAGGCGGACAAGGCTGGAGACGTCTTCAGCATGATTTGCGGCGCATCGTCGAGCTGCGGTTCGTCGGGACGGTTGTAGGATCGAGGGGTTTTGGGCCAGTTGAAGTAGTAGTGTGCGATTGGCTAAGGCTGGGTTGCGTTGTGTTGCGTTTTTGGTAGGGCTGAAAAGTTGCGATGTTGAATGTCGGTAAAGCAAGACAAGGGTCTTTCAAGATTGAAAATTGGCAACGGAGGAGTTGAAGTTGGAGGTTGAACTCAATACGGTAGATAAATCAAGTATGGGGTTAGTGGAATCGCGAATTAGATCATGGCGTTTGATCGATTCAGTCCATGTGGGCGTGACACTGGCGCAATCTGCAGTGTCAGGAACTGCGCTATGGACAAGAACGCTCACCGAAGGATACCAAGCTAGAGGGTTAGCAAGAGATCCTAAAGTGGCCTGGGCTGTTCAAGGTGGTATGGATGGTATGGTATGGCACGGTAACTAGAGGGTGGTATAGTATTTGAGAGAGTGGCTGCTGTTTGTCAGATAGGTACGATCCATACGACACGCGCACAAAGAGTTTGGGATGACGAAGGTGGGCTAGCAAGCCTAGCATTGGTAGGTGAAAGTGAGGTGAGTGGGTAATAAATCAACCGGACAAGCCCGGGGCCGGGGGGTCCGCAGGTCAAGATATAGGTACATACTCCGTACATACATAGCAGATGTTACAGCACGTAGACTTTTCTAAGCAACTGTATCCATACAACTTTGCTCCGGATGGAGACCGAACCGCGCTCTCACTCTCTCAGGTCGGCTGCCCTGCAGAATTTCTCTCCAGTGGAGGCCTGGTTGTTAGTCACTGGCTCAACGGCCTAGCAGGCTCATCTGCTCACTGGACGAGGCCTTGGCAGACCTTGGCAGAATGACTCGGGTCGGATGGCAAACCGAACAGCAAATCTTTCAATAGGTCCAGGCCCGAGATGGGTGAATCTTTTCTCAAAGCTTGATGATTCCCCCTCTCCAGGTGTCTCAAGCGAGAGAAGAGGCCTGAACCAACGCCAGCCACTAACCGGGGTGATTGGTTAGATAGAATTTGCATGTATCTCTTGACCACGGTGAATCCCTTAGTGGTGTAAGAATGGCGTCAGTGTATGTTTGAGCAAACCAGATCCAGACAAAGGCAAGTATCATGACTGTAGGCAAAGTGCTCTTGTCATTGACCATTGACTTCTTCCCAGAGCAATATCAAGTCCGGGAACTGTGGAGATCAGCACAGTAGCAAAACGCGGCACATACTGTAATGAGGATTTACCGCTCAGGCACTACGGAGTAGACCACTAGTCAGACACCTTAAAGGTCCCTGCTTAGACGAAGGAGGTTTACGTTACCCCAGATGTACCTCAAGCCCCAGAAAGAGCCTCGTACAGCCTGGCCCTGTATTTCGACGTTCGTGAGCCACTCAAACCACAACGTGGACGGAACGACAAGCCGTCAGAGGTTGGAGCTTATCACCACAGCCCAGATCATCGCTCAAATGCCGCGAGCGGGTCATTCCAAAATCGGAGCTCGGTCAAGGATATATTGAGTTTGCGGACACATTGCTATGTTGTTGCTACGAAACAGTCGGTCTAAGATGGATGTTAACGCGGCTAGCTGTGATGAAAGAGGAAGGTTATATAGTCTTGTCTTTAAGGCGCCTCCATTGTGGGTTTGATACCTGTCATAAGATTAACTGACATTGATCGAGTCATTACGAACATGATTGACTATCGAGATACTTCTTTTATGATGAGGCAACATGGAAGATAAGTCTATGTTCGTGAATCGCATCTCGTAAGTCTCATTTCATTTCATTTCCTGTTCAAGTCAACTCAGTGTCCAATTGAATTTACTGGTATGTGAAACGATGGTCCAGGCGATCATGCGTCCTGCATCACCAGTATTGTTGCCTTTCGAATCCAACAAGGAAAGGCCTTGCTAAATTTCTCGATAACGACAGCTCCATGGCTATCTATTATTCAATACGCGGTTCAAACAGTGGTTGTGAAACCAACGGCTATCATACCAAAGTGGTAGATTGATGTGGCACAAATAGATGAGAACATCGTCCTTGATACTGCATAGTCAGAAAACGATCGCAATTGAGCTATTAAAAAAAATATCTTTGGCTTCTTTAGGGTTCTGGTTCCATCAACGCTTATAATTCACTTGACTGCATAAACATCAAGACTTGATTTGAGAGGGCTTGGGCGGTCAATTGTGTTTGCCATAGCATAGGTACTGATCAGGTCAAATTGTCCCACGTTTCTCGAGCAGTAAAATTGACAGAAACCGAGCTCCACGTTTCTTGAAATGCAAACCAGTTACACAAAGCCTTAATAATTCGGCTGAAACCTATGAATTCGAAGAGAAAGAACCAAATCAGACAAACTAAAAGAGGACTCATGATAGCTTCATCATCATGTCTTATACCAGGCTCAACACCAGTGGCCCACGACCCGCGCTGTGGCTGTTCAAGCCACAGTGCTTGCTTTATCACTGCGATAAGATAGAAGCACGTGCCATCTTTCGGAGTCCGCCTTACTTGACGTGATCTACGACGCCATGTTTCCCCGGACTGGCTTTGATAGTAACTCGCATGTTTTCTAACAGTTGACAACTTGAATTTCAGCAGCATCGAACCCCAATTTCGTCACTTATCGTATCGTCATCGGCCAACCTTAATCACTTCGTCCCCGATTCTTCCCTTCTCAAGCAAGTCCCAGGAGTTATCAGCGCATATTGTTTCATTGATGTGAAGGCGTCAACATTATTCAGTGTCCTCGATTTCTAGGTTCCCCCCATTGAAAAGCAGCCACAGCTACGTAATTCCGTCCAGCTACATACAAACCCTCTTTTCGACGCCGTTCTCTTGCAACTCTCAATTCCTCAGCCTATCTCATTTTAATACGAAAACCCGTCATCATGGCTCGAGCGCAAAGCCATCCGATTCTGGCTCAGTTGCGAAACGCCAGAACATTGCCCGAGCAGGCCGACGCCTTAAAAGCCCTCAAGAATGAAATCATCGGCCATGTACAAAGAAAAGAGCAATGGGTTGGTTTGGGTGTTCTTGATCCAATTGTCAGAACATTGGCCTCGGCCAGGTCACCAGCGAAGCCAAACGGGAAGGACTCTCGATATCCTTTACCACAGAGGCCGTTATCGGAAGATGAGAATGTGAGGTTACAGGCGCTTCAATTGGTGGCGAGCTTCGCGAACGGTATGCTCTCAACAAAGTGCTCGTCATCGCCTGGTTATAGTTACTGATGGACATGATTAGGAGGACCTGCCTTCCTTGCGCCCCTCCATGCGGCACGTGCAATTCCCTCCCTCATGGCCAACGTATCGCCGTTCACCAACGCACCGCAACTCGTCATCGCAGCCCTCAAGGCTTTGACCGATATAGCTGATGCTTCTGCCCTGGCGGCGCCATCTTCACCCATCGATGTGGAATCTCTAGCAGATACCGTATTCTCTGCCCAATATCTCGATTCCTTCGGGGCAATGCTTTCTAACACTTCTACGAATATCCTCCTACAATCGCAAGTTTCGCTCGCAGCAGGCTTGATATCTCGACTTTGCCGCGAAGAGCGTCATCAACAAGCTTTGGCGACATCCGGAGTATTAGATGCGCTAGCGACCCGTCTAGCAAGCGTTGCGGTCCTTCGTGGAGAGGTTGTACCTGGGGCTGATGCTTCAGCAAAGAGCGATGGGCTCTTTGAGGCTTTCCCCGAGCCGGCGCCCGAAACATTAAGATTGGATTCGATACTTGAGGCTATCGGTGCTATTCTGGGAGATTCAAAATATCGGGCAAATAGACTGGCAAATTCTCCTTCTATTCTTGCTGTGTTCCCACCGATCAAATTTGAGCCTGTAGGAAATCCGGACGTCGAGCAAACAGGCCCGAACAGCATGCGTCAGCATTCAGTGACTGCGATGGAGTACATGCTTCCCATCAACTTGCCCCGAAACCAATCTACATCCCCCTACGGCTCCGTACCACCAGGTGGCTCCTCGGATTCGCAATCATCTAGCCGATCTTCCCTGGGCAGGTTCAGCTCTGCTATATGGGATTCGCCTCGATTTCAAACCACGAGCTCGAGTCCTGAAGATACTGAGGAGATCGAGAGCCCCTTTATTCCCTGGCTGGTCCGGCTCGTCAGGCGCTCAGGTGAATACGAGCGCCTTCTTGCCTCTGATATTCTTGCTGCCCTCATCAAAGGCGGAGTAGCAAGCAAAGGGCTGAGAGAAGCGAGCCTAGGACTTCTCGTGGTACCGCTTCTCGTCCGCATGATAGCAAAAAATGACAAAGACGTCTCAGATGTCAATGAGGTTGACAATGCGGTCAAACGCACTATTTTGGAGCGCGCACCAGTGGTTTTGGCACGCATGACTACGGACAGCGAATATCTCCAGAAGGCTGCCTACGAATGTGAAGCCGTGCCGGTGTTGAGTCGGCTTCTCAAACATGCCTACACTCCTGTAAAGGAAGGCACACGGCCCCATTACTGGTCGCCTCATGCAGATGTCGATATGGAGGTAGAGAACAACTCCCCAGTGGCCCAGCTTGGTCAGGAGGGTCAGAATGAGCTCCTGGTTCACCGACTCAAAGTGCGCGAAAGCACATTGAAGGCCATCGCAGCCCTCGCAGGGGGTAAAGAAGACTACAGAAAGGCATTTGTGGCCGAAGATGTGGTTTCCTACGTTGTTGAGTCACTTTCGGAGTATCCCAGAAGGCCCCAGAGTGCAAAGGAGCGAGGCTCAGAAAAGCCAAGCGCCGAGACTACCAGAAAGGGGGAAACGGCAGGATATGGTGCCAACCCTTCTTCCGTGATCGTTGCCGGATGTCATGTTGTTCGAATGCTCTCGAGATCAGTCAGCATTCTGCGAACATATTTGGTTGACCACGGAGTTGCGTTGCCCGTCTTCCGCTTCATGAAACATCCGGACGTCAATGTTCAAATCGCTGCTACTGGGGCTATCTGCAACTTGGTCCTGGAGGTCAGCCCAGTGCGTGAGGTATGTTTGAAGAAACCGTCTTGGTGGAGTACAGACACTAATTGTCACAGCTTCTTGCCGAGAATGGCGTTGTGACTGTTCTTTGCGAGCACGCCCACTCACGAAACCCGGCTCTTCGCTTGAATGGATTGTGGGCACTCAAGCACTTTGTAGATGCCGTTGGACCCGACCTGAAGAAAGCATGCCTTGCTGAGCTTGGATCTCACTGGCTACAGCAGTTGGTTTGCGACGATACGGAAGACATGGCCTTACAGTGGGCGAAGGAACGGGAAGCGTCGGGACTGGATATGGACGACGATGTGGATATGCAACCATCAGACGAGCCCCATCGGTGGATTTACGGATCAAACGGAATGCTTCGAGAAATCAACGCCGCCGACTCTTCAAGGCTGAGGCAAGTTGAAGACAAGCTCGCAGCGGTGCGAGAATCCGAATTAAACCCGGTCCGGAGGGCACGGAATGACGATATAGCGATCCAGGAACAAGGGCTGGATATGATTCGGAACCTGATTGGAAGGCCTCGAAGTGGTCTGTCACCAGAGACAACGAATGAGACAACGGAGATGATCGACTTTTTGCTGCATGAATTCGGAAGCGAACGGTTATTCGAGATACTATCATCCAAACTGCGACCCAAGGTGCATAGACCTTTTTCCCGTCGAGTTACGAGTGGCCGAGAGCCCAGGATGTTCCACCCACAGAGCAAGATTATTGTGGCCGTTATATACATCCTAACGCATATCGCGGCGAGCATCTCACGACATCAGCAGATGATCATCGCGCAAACAGATCTTTTGAAACTTCTGGCGCAGCAGGCCAGCAGCAAAGATCGAGAAGTCCGGGTAGCGCTATGTCACTTGATCATCAACCTGACTTATAAGGATGACGATGGTGAGGCTCAAGCTTGTGCTATAAGGGCGCACGAATTACGAAAGCTTGGGTTCCAGTCCAAAATGGAGGCTCTGACAAAGCAAGATGGAGATTTGGATGTGCGGGAGCGAGCAAAAACAGCAGCGTATCAGATAGAGCAGGCGGGATGTTGAGGTGTGTCTCAAGGTAATGGCGGAGAAAACATGGTGGTGTCGGAAGGCGTTGATTGGAATGGTGTGTTGTCTACTAGACTACAAAGGCCATTGATGTAACCTATATTACATATGCTTCTTCTTGACATAGCGTGGTTGAATAATGATATCTGATGGGGGGACTTGCGGTAAGCTTGCAGTCGCAGTCACAATTTCCGTCGCATAGAGTCACATTTCCTTGGGTGATATGCTGGAATTAACGGCAGACGCTGGATCTGCCGGTGCTAAGAAGCCAAGAGGGGCAAGAGTGTATTGCTCGTGACTGATATGCTACAAGGGTGTGTGAATGGGCTGGATCAAGTTCATGACGGAGGGATGCCATGCAATGAAACGTGGAATGACACGGTGAAGGGAGAATGACGGTCGTTTATGGAGAGTATCGGTACATCATCACCCCAAGAGAAACATCATCATCGGAAATGAGGAATCTCGATACCCAAGAGCCTAGATATGCGAATACGTAGTAGATGTTGAGCGCGTGATGTGCTGTGAGAATAAGGTAGACATTGAAATAACCTTGTATAGGACATGCAGTCACTTTGACGTCAATTAATCAGCCCTGTCTGTGTAAATGCTCCGGCTTCGAGCGGGACGTCTCCTCTTGTGAGTCTTCTTTTGAGTTCTGCAGGGTTGAGACTAGGCATAGAAAGGGATCGACTGTAGGGTTTAGCATATGGAAACACATGACAACTCGGAAGCCACGGAATTAAACGACTTGATGTGATAGTGGCATGACATGCTCTGTTTTGGTGTTTGTTACTGTTACCTCGTTATTTGTGACGATGATTCACTGAGAATGGAATTGGGAATCTGACTGACAAAGATGATTCTTGTCGCCGTATTCATGATTGTTTCCTGAATCAATCGCCAAGTTAAACTCATCGAGAGGTCGAGGCTTGGCTGACAGTTCGACCGTGTCATATTGAGTATCGCCAAGGATGTTTACATACCCCAGCAGAGCCTCGTCCATCCAATCCATGCACAATGGATGTATGTAAGTAAGTACCCGATACACAACGAGACTCTTTCACGTCATTCCCCGAGAGAGAAAAGAAGAAAGTGCAACGCTCTGAGGGTTTCTTTGCTTCTTCTCACTAGCCAATGGGATTGGACGGGTGATGTAAACTTGACCAGGTGGAATTAATGATGCCTCAGATTGGGTGAAATGTGTTGAGGCATCGACGATGTCCACTGGGTGATGAGATCTCGGGTGTCTTCTATATAAGAGTGTGTCTCCTCTCGCTCTGGAATTTCGTTTTCTCGTTCTTCACTGGAGACATAAAAGCATACAAGCTACCGATCAATTGTACGAGAATTTACCAAAAGTTATAAGGCTTCGTTGTTGGTTGCACTCAATATGCCTGCTGTCATCTTTGCTCGAAACGATGCTCTCGACGTCAATCCCCAATCGGGTGACGCTCGTCTCTCTGATGCTGGTTCGGACTGGCTATGGGCTGTAACAGCTATCTACATCGTCAGCTTCGTATGTCTCCCCCTATTCTTACATCACCACATAGCACTAACATACATCAGCTCGCCTACTTTGCTCTCAGCTTCAAGCCTCGCAACAATGAGAGAATCTTCCACTACCTCTTCACAATCGCCCTCTTCGTCGGGGCCATCGCTTACTTCTCCATCGCCTCTGGAATTGCCTACTCTGTTATTCCCACGCAGCGTAACCTCGGCCGTGCCCTCTCGTATCAGATCTACTTTGCCAAGTATATCAACTGGGTTGTTGCATTCCCCATTATCATTCTGGCTTTGGGACTCATGAGTGGTGTGAGCTGGGCTACTATCCTGTTCAACATCTTCCTCGCCTGGATCTGGTAAGTCATTCCTCGCTGCAATGAACGTACAGATACTAACAGCAGCAGGATCATCTCGTACCTTTGCTCCGCATACACCACAACCTCGTACAAATGGGGATTCTTCGGTTTCGGCACATTCGCCTATCTCATGCTTGCCTTCCAGACTCTCCATCCCGGCCGAACATCCGCTGCTCGCCTGGGCCTATCTCGGGACTATCTCATGCTCGCAGGCTGGGTGAACCTCCTCTGGATGCTGTACCCCATCGCCTACGGTATCTCTGATGGTGGTAACGTGGTTGGTGTCACTGGAAGCTTCATCTTCTTTGGTATCCTCGACGTCCTCTTGATTCCCGGACTCGCTTTTGCCTTCATGTTCTTGTCTAGGCGCTGGGACTACGGCGCGCTCAACTTGCACTTTACGCAGTATGGCCGTGTCAATACTGGCAATGGTGTCTTCCCTGAGAAGAGGGCTCCTGTTGCTCCTGCGGCTGAACAGCCTGTTCCTGCTACTGCCACGGCTGCGGTCTGAGATGTGTTAACACATCTGATTTGGCTGAAAAGACCAGCATCTCCTTGTTTGATGCAATGATGAGTGCGTTTATGAATAACGTGACGATGAGGACATTCGTTTCGAATCTGGCTGAGGTGTGGGAGGAAATAATGGTGAAGACTTTGGGGAAGTTGAAGATATCTATCTTTCGAGTCGGATTGTTTTTGAGATACCCTCATTGGACGGGAGTTGGATACCCTTTGGTTGTTGATGTTGTTGACGTAACTTAAGAACTAATTATCATTGATATTGTCATTCTCTCATACTCGTATTGACAGCTGGAAGTCCCTAACTGCTGAGATTATTTATACAGTTTATATTATAGGCATAGACAGCCAGATAAAGACACATATTAGTATCACAGTTCTAACATCATAATAACCATAGGAGAAGTTTAACGCACTAACTTAATTCTCACCAACAGCGACATTCATCGATCGTGGCCCTTCGATTTGGAAACTACCCTAAACCACCAACCAAATCAACATAACGAGGTCAGCACATGTCTCACACCAAAACTTCCAGTGCGGCCAAAGTCTGTTTCCCTTTAACTTAGGTACTGTACGGAGTACACCTTCAATAAAACCAAGACAAACCAAGTCTAGTCTATCCCTGCCAAGCGGGATCAACGTCACTTCTATCCTCACGACAAGCCACTTCGCTCTTTCGCGCTCTCGCGGTTGCCAAGCAACTATTTCTTCAACCACTGCTATATACTTAGGTAGTATATATAGAGATTAATTAATTAATTAATTATACCTTAACTTCTGCCACTTAGTTAAATAGATTTTAATATTTTAGTAAAAATAATATATTAAATTTTAATTTTTTTAAATAAAATAAATTTTAATTATTTTTTATTTAATATTAATTTTTAATAAATAATTTTTTATTTAATATTAATTTTTAAGAAATAAATTATTTAATATATATTTTTATTATAGTTTATTTATTTATTATTAATATTACTATTTATTGCCTTTTATAGTATTAATTATCCCTAGTTTAATACACTGCTTCTTTATTAATAATACTTTATCTGCAGCTCTTAGATGCAAGGTCGATTGGTCACGTGCCCCGGCACGTATAATTAATTAGTGGATCTAGTTGTCATTAACTTCAGGTTAATTTAGCTTTCGCCGACTAACTTACATAAACAGAGTTAACCTAATTCCTTTAAACCTTTGCAGAACCCTGCTATTACCCCGCCTTTATCCTTATATTAAGAGCAGTACCCCCTCTATCGTGATAACCCTTTTGGCTATATTAAAAAGCTACTCTTTATATATATTTAAATTTAGGCCTATAAAGGCAGTAAGGAATATAGCCTGGTCTAATTTAAGGAGATAACTTTCCTTTAGGACCCTCTTTAAATTCTTTAGACCTAATAGCTTATAATTAACCTAGGTTAGATTAATTAAGTTAAAATAGCCTATATAATAAATTAACCTAATTAAGTTATAATAAAAGATAGCTATCTTAATTAAATTAAATTAATACCTTAATAAGAAATTCTCTTTAATAGTAATTATTATTATATAGATTTTTTTTAGTTTTTTACTATTAGCTCTTTATAAGGCAGGCCTAATAGCTATATTAAGGTTATAGCTAGTTATATAGTAGGCCTAATAGTATAGCTATAGGCTATTTTATATAGCAGGTATTATATCGGTAGCTATAATTAATATTAGCAGCTGTAATTAATAGTTAGGTTGGGGAATATACTTTATAATAAACTTAGCCCGGTATTTCTAATTGATACTAACCTTTATTAAGGTTAAATAGGTTAATTAGAGATCTTTTAGCTAGGGTAAAGGAAAAAGGCTAATATAACTGCCGAGAAGTGGTATTAATACTGCTTAATTAAGGCAGTAATTATACTACTAAGGTAAATAAACCTTATATAATTCTGACTTTTAAGATATAGGCCTACTATAAGGGCCTTATTATTTAAGTATTTATATAAAAAGTTAAAAGCTTAATAGCCTTATTAGGCTAATAGTAAAGGAAAAAAAATAGTATTAATTATTATTTTATAAAAAGAATATACTTAATTAGGTAAATTTTATTTAATTAACTATAATTTCTTTTTACTTATTAAAGGCTTTAACTTTTAAATATAAACTCTTTTTTATATATAAAATTTTTTATTTTATATAATTAACTTTAATAGAATTTTCTAGGTAATTTTATTATATATAAACTTTAAATATTACTTATAAAAAGCCTATTTATAGGTTAATAAAAATTATAATTATAAAATTAATAATTCTTATAATTTAAAAGCTATACTTATTTCTTAAGTTAATAATTTAAAGATTTATTACCTTTAAAATATTAATATATTATTATTTAATTCTTAGAAATAAAATCTTAAATTAATATTACCTTTAAATTATATTAATATTAAGGCTTAGGTAATAAAGTATTTTATATTTAAAGATAATTAAATTAAGTAATTAATAATCTATTTAATAATTATAGTTAGTTATAAATACCTTTATTACTAGCTTTTATATCTATTTTTTAATTAAAAAGGTTATATCTTTAATAAAATTTATAATCTTATTATAATTAATCTTAAGATTATAGCTATATAAAGGTATTTCTTATATATTTAATTAATTAATCTTAATAGTAATTACTAGTTATAGGTTATTTAGATTTAATATCTTAGCTATAATTAAAGTTAATATTATTAATTTACTAAAATAATTAAAATAAAAAACTTATAGATAATTAAAGCTTAATAATTTCTTAATAATTTTATAATTATTAAAATAAGAATTTTTAAAGATAAATAAATTAAAAAAGATTAAAGTTATAAGAGATTTATAGACTTAATTAGGCTTTTTAAAGCTCTTTAGCTAGTTAGGTAATATATTTATTATAATTAAAGTTACTTGAAATATTATAGCCTAAAGGTAATTTTATTAATTAAGTTTATTAAGACTTTAATTTAGCTAGAGACTTTATTATTAATACTTTTATAGCTTATTAAAATACCTAGATTCTATTTATTAGTTATTATTAAGTTAAAGCTATATAATAATTTATTTATTTTTATATTTATTAATTATAAAAAAGTTATTATATTTTTTTTAATATAATTATAAATAAAAATTAAATAAATTTTTATTTTTTTAAATTTATTTAAATTTTTAATTTTAAAAAAATAAAAAAAATAATATTAATTAAAAAAAATTTATTATTAAAAAGAAAATTTTATATTAATTATAAAATTAATTATAAAATTAATTATAAAATTAATATAAATAAATTAATTATAAATAATTATAAATAATTTTTAAAAAAAAGTATTTTTTTTAAAAATTTTAAAAATAAAATAATTACTTTTTTTTTATTTATTTATATATTTAATAATTTTATATAAATTAAATTAATAACTTTTAATTATAAATTACTTTTAAAAATATAATATAATTTAAATAAATTAATTAAATATTTTAGCTTTTTATTTTTAAAATAATTAAAAATTTAATATTTTTAAAAAATTATTTAATAATAATAAAAATTAAATATTTAATATTTTTAATAATTTTAAAATTATTTAAATAAATATAATATTATAAAATAAAAAAAATATAATATTAATATATAGCTTAAAGAAAAAGTTTTAATAACCTTATATTAATTATATAAGGTAATTAAAATATAAATAAAAGTATAAAAAATATAATAAAAATCACATTATATCCCCTTAAAGAGGAAGTATATATAGAGACTGCAGCACATTTACCAGCCGGTACTAACCTAGACGGCAACTACAATAGACGCCATTTGTTTACTTCACTTCTGTTGTTCAAGTAACCTTAAAGCTTCATGCCTAGCCTTTTCGTTACATCGTTCTTATGTTGTGGCTTGCGCAAGGGATGAGATAGTCACGCAGCTCTGAGACATACGTCCTGGGAAAAGGGAACCTGGCATGCCAGCTCCACGTGGGCAGGGAGTACTAAGTTTAACTGTCAGGGATTGAAGATGGAGGCTGCGACTACTGTGAGATTCTGGAGAAACGGCTGAGCCCGGAGGTTTTGGACTTGAGAATCCAGCGTCATTGCTCTTTGAATGAAAGAGGTTGGTAAGAAGCTGTTAAAGGACACTAGAGTCTTTCACAGAAGGAGAGCAAATCCGTTGATTGCCATGGAAGTGACAGTTACCATGTATACCTCAGTATCACCTGTCAGGCTAGACGTCTCCCAGCAACTCGACGGATACTCACTCACTGTGCCATCTCTCATCGGCCCATTCTTTCGTCCCACGGTACAACATACCACGCCTGTCAAACTACGAGCCCCCCAGAGCCTGCCGACGTGGAACAGCGAGACTAGACACGACTCTGGAGAGTGTCAGAGTTGACGTGCTAGTTTGCGGGTTGCTGCATGTTTGCTGATCTACACGACCTTGTCTAACAACTGGAGGCTTCTTCGACATGTACATACCAATGCTATATGCAGAGGATAGCACTCCGGATATGTGAGCATTGGATTGCGTATTCGTGTGAGGAGATACACTGTGGCTGTTTCAGCCGTGTTGTTAATGTTGTTAGACTGGCTTGGCTATAATAAGCAAAACCAGTATCTCATTCTCGAGACACTTGTCGAAATATCGTCGTAACTGGAAAGCTTGTAGACAGGGCCACTCACCCATCAGTAATAGCGAAAAATAAAAGGCGCCACTGGCTCAATTCACTTCATGGCATGTGCTTGGCAGTCAATCGAACCGGAGGATATGTCCGGGATGCTGCAAGTGGCGTCCAATATCATCGAAGCCAAAACTCCTCACATAGAAGACGGACCTGTGAGCTGGTAATGCCAGCGGCCGCAGATGCCCAACAGCGGGGAAACGCTGCCTTCCCGCCCCCGGCTCCCTTACACAACAAACTCGATAAGAGACATTGGACCAAGACAGGTTTACCGTGATACGAGAAGCTGGTGTTACCAAGAAGAGGGGTAAATCAGAGTCCAGGCCGTGAGACAGAAACCAGATTGTGGCTTGCAATGGGCAACCATAGACGAAAGCAAGCAAAAAAGCAAAGGCCATGTCTGGAATCTACAAGTTGGTGCTTCAGCCTTGGCTTCTGGGCTCAAGTGACAAAGAAGACAGAAGGGAAAGTATCCGATCGAGAGGTAAGCCCGCGCCATGTTGAGACAACGACCAACAAGATCGGCAGTGTAGGGAGAGAAGGGATAGCCTACTGAAGCCTAGTATGTATGTAGCTAAGCCTCGACATCTAGAGCTGGGCCGTGTGCGGGTATCGTCAACGGTGTGAGTTGTGATATGATAGTCCCGATTGAAGGGAGGATTTGAGTTGAAACGGCTTGTCTCAGGAGCATATCTTCCTCAGAGCCTATTTTTGAAAACATAGGCCTTGGGCCTTTTGGCTGGGAGATGGAGAAAATGGTCTGATGTCTCAAAGTTAATGTTATTGGAATGCACTGCGGGAATGGTCTGGAGGCTTGCGTCCCCTTGGCGGGTAAACGCGTGGAAATTCAGTAGAGATTTGTCACTCAAAAGCAAAGACAATGACGTCCCGGGGCTTCCAGCTTGATGCGGTGTTCCCTCCATTCTGTGATCAAGATATCTGAGAGGGCTGGGAAAGATGACTCTGTTGGTGGCGTACGACAGATCAAGACAAACAATTTCAGTGGATGAGACTTGGTGGACCTCCTGCGAGGAGCTGGACACTGCGGGCGTTGCAGACATGGTGGTAAGTGCAAGTACACAGTAAGAACGGCTGTGATTCATCGTTATATGCTGAGAATAAACACTCGAGACACTTTCGTACGAAAGTGTAAGTGATGTGTGGTGTTGTTGGTGATGATGAACAATTAATCACAATCAACCTTGCAAGGCTGTATTCGTCCCGTCCGGCCCGTTCCCCGCTGACAAGGTAAATCGAGAGGAGATCCCCCTTCTGCAAGACGTTAGCTGTTATGTGCCTAGTTCTGGTTAATGCAGGGAGGGAATCGAGAGCGTGGCAATTTAACGGCACAGAGAGACATGATCTGATCTGGCTTGTCTGGACCTGGCATGTTCAATACCGGATGAAAACTCTCCCGAGAGATAATCCTAGAAACGAAACCAATACTGAAAATGAAAAGTCCAGGAACCAACAAAACCTTTTTACGCACGGTGAATTTCTGTAGGAGACCGGAATGCAGCAAAATGGTACCCGCAGAGCCATGGCCAGGGAGTTGGGTTTCTTTGTTCTGATAAACTTCGTGATGGAGCGAATGCCGTGATCCAGTTGGTCAGCGCATTGTGGCTACCTGCGAATGTCTGATGTTTTTGACAGCTAGGCAGTTTCGAATAAAGTACCGAGATGAGTTGACATGACTTGTGAAATGTCAAGAATGGTAGGCAACATGACTCTGCCGGAGCCCATGTCCGGGCAATGCGACCCTCGAGGTTGTATTAAACGATCAAGTATCCATAACTGAACATGGATGGGCTGTGTGAGCCGAGGAATAATCGACTGAAACAACCAGTCCTAGCTGGCGGTTAACAACGTGGATTTGGAGTATCAGAGTACGTATGTGTGTATTCTATTGCCGCTGACAGTTGATGCTCGCGGCTCGGCACAAGACAAAGTGGTGTGGTGCACAGCATTTGAAGGGCTGCCTGCAAGTTGCAGCCAATCTTGAAACATGGATGCATGAGGTCGTATTCCAGCGATGCTGGACCAAGCATTTGGATTGTCGAGTTGGGCATACATATCGTACAGCTGGCCACTGACAGTCAAAGACAGAGAATGCGTGGCTGGAGATTAGTCGTGGGTATCCCTGGCAGAACCCACGTTAGTGTGTTGCTGTTGCATCAGTTGCATCAGCGAATGTGCATATGTGCATATGCATTGCACAAACAAACATTTTCAATGGACGCAAGTGGCCTTGCTTTGCGGATGAGTTATGTTTGAAACCAGCCAGAAATATACAGTTAGTTGATGGTTGGCGGTGGCCTTTTGGATCCTCTCGTCTGGACCAGTGTTTAATGGATATTGTTCTGGCGGTGTCAGTGCTCGTCACAGTATGAGAGGGAGATGAGCAGCACGGTACGGGACGGCAAGATTCAAGTGAGGAAAGAGGAGACAAGCCGTGACCCTTGAGACGCAAACGGCCTAGCGCCGTGAGATCCATGAGGGTTCCCGCGCACCGGGTCCTGCATCCCGCATGTATAGCCTGGCGCTAAAGCAAGAGAGCGGAGAAGATTGAGGCGCTATTCTGAGAAAGGACAAGGCTGATCAAGGTTGGTGGATGTGTTTTTCCTTGAGATGACGTGAGGAGATGGAGAATAACGATGAACAGCCCGAATTTAGAGGTTGACAACAACGGCAGTGACATGTCGAATAAGCGAGATGATATCTAAAGGGCAATGATAGGAATCGGAGTCACCAGAGGATACTCAGCTGGGGAAGTGTAAAAAGATCTGGAAGACGAAGAGCAAATGTTGAACTATTGCGCCCGCCGCATCGTATAATGAGACATGGCGCACCTTGAAATTGATCTGTATGTACATACTTTTCACATCTCGGTTCCCGTCTGTCCGAAGCAAGCTTCCTTTGCATAAAGGAAAGGGTAGCACGGTAACATACAGCATCGGAATCCAAGATGTGCATGCACTCTTAACAATGATTTGCAACATGGTTTTATGCCGTGGTTTTTTCTTTTTTTTAATTATCATTTTTTCTTGTCATTCATCTTGCTCCTCGTCAAAAATATCGTATCCCTTTAGAAATCGTCTGGTTGTTGGGCTGGGATCTGGCTCCTTTAGCGTGGGATGGTGGGCGCGGGATAGCCAGTCACATCCATCCTTGGCGATGCCACTGCGTGCTTCTGCTTCGCTTGCACCGTCGAATGCAAACGCAACTGCAACTGCAACTGCAACTGCAACTGTGATAGGCCGAGGCTGCAAAACCAATCCCAGACGAATGTGCTGTTGTCTCCCGGAGCACTTCACCTTTAAGGGTACGTATTCCCGTTGCCGAACCCGGGCTGCAACGCTACAGTTGCACTTTTGCTCTGCCAAATCTGAAGTACATGCCAGGAGCAGGCAGAGCAGGTGAAGAAGAGATTTGCAGCAGAACAGAAATGCTCCGACCCGAAATCTCACATCACATCACATCATGCCCCTTTCCAAGCCGCCAGTAAATTGTACCTGTAACCTCCGCTGTCGTATTCCTGTGCCTGCCGGGATATTCAAGGCTAGCACTGTATGTACAGGCACACGCCACTGATGAGATTGATCGTCTCAGCTGAATCTACCCAGAATAAGGTCCCCGGCGCCTGGGAGCCCGTGCTAAAGTCTACAAAGCCACCCGACGAGCCTTGGCGCCCTTGAACTCTAACGAATCTGTCGACACACGAGATGACCAGTGACAGGTGTTGAGAATTCCAGAAGAATTAAAAAAACCAGCCAAAATCGTGAATGTTGAAGTTAAATTTTGACTGGATCTCGGAACTTGGGTCTTCCACCCAAGCCTCCCGTCTTGTCTCTTCCCCTCCAAGGTTGCATTCAACCAACAACAGCTTCTTATTGGGCCGATCCCAAGTCCCGTCTCCTTGGCCATGGACGAACACCCTCCCAACAATGGGGACCCCGAGACCAAAGATCCCAGGCGATCAGCCTGTTCCTCTTGGCCAGTCTCAGTGGCCTGGGCGTTTTGAGAGCGTCCGTGGGCGGTTCGAGTCAGCTGTAGCCACCTGAGCCAGGCTCCTGGGCCTAGTGAATTAAGCCACCCACCATCCTCATTATTCACTTCATTCATTATTATCCCTGTTCTTGTCTGTGCCCACGAAGGTTCAAGGGACCCTTTCCTAAGACATCACACACACACACACTCACACACCTCGAATGGATCTCCCATCATCATCATCTTTTCGCTCTCTCGCGTTCTGTCAAGTGCCCGAATGCTTAGTCTAACCTTAACGATCACCCTGCCCTATTTAGAAACAACTCCGCCATTTACTGGTCCTATCTGTCTCTAGTAATTGATCTAGTTTTACTCCCACCAGCGACCGACGTATTTACCCGCGGAGCCGCGGGCTTTTAGCATAACAAGATCACGCACTGTACTCGCTTGCATCCAATCTACCAATCCATCCATTCTCTCGTCCAAATCTGCATACACTGACTGCACTGGACCGACGGGAATAGTGCTTGTACAGTGTCTACGTACACTACCTCGCCTGCTTGCTGTTGTTCTGGCCTGCTCAGCTTGTATCTTGAGCTCCACTCAGCCAACTTTGGACGTTCTCTGCTGGCTGGGAATGGGCCTTGCTTCCATTGCATCTTTCCAGTTTAAAGTCCCCTGCACAGGCTTGTTCGCTAGTGTCTCTTAGCGACCTGCGCTATCCATACGCTAAGGTACATACTTGTCTACGGTCCTGGGTCTGCCTCTTCAACGGCCTCTGCACCCGGCCTCTCGCTTCCTCGCTTCCCCTTCTTCTTCTTGTTCACTCCCCCTACTCGTTTATACACTTGTCCGGAGCAAGTACCTACTTCACTCCTCCTCCTCCCTCTGGTCTAATTCTCGTATGTCGCGTTGAGGTCTCGCTCTCTTTCTCTTCAACTCGATAACCTCTACCGTCTTCAATCACGGTCGTCGCCCTCCGTCCGTGAATGAATTGACAAACTTCAATACACTCGCACGCAATTTCCATACTGAACTCTCCGCTGCCCGACCCGATATTTTTAATTAACGGGCGTCTCACATTGAGGGTGAGTTCCCTGCCAGAAGCCAACCAACCATTCATTATTTCCAACCTCCAAAACCCTCTTTCAACCGTTTGAACAATTAGCTTGTTCAATACCAATCGAGTGGTTCTGTTCGCTTGCATGACCGCTCGGCCCGTGTGATTCACGTCGATTTGGGTCTCCAACTGACAACATCTTGTTGATAGGCTTGGCTTGACTTTACTTCAATTCTCAATCCTTCTCTTCGTCAGCGCGTTCTTACACGCGTGATTAATATTCAATATGGCTACGCCATCCTCGATTCCTGTTGAGCCAAAGCGCGATGTTGTCAACAGGATTCACAGAGTTACAAGAGGGAACCGCAGCCTCTGGTATCAGATGACTGTTCTGCAGCAACCTGAGCGTGCCCGAGCCTGCGGTTCTGGTTCAAAAGGTAAGCTGACTGACATGGGAATGGGAGCCTATATTGTACACTGGCGTCTTGTCTCTCATTCTTGCTACGTACTTTTCGTGCTGACCATTTATAGCCAATAGCGATCGCCGACCCGTTGATCCTCCTCCAGTTGTCGAGCTTCGGATTATCGAGGGACCTAGTGTAGAAGAGGGCAAGGACATCACTTTTGACTACAACGCCAATTTCTTTCTTTATGCCAGTCTGGAGCATGCCCGTCCACTTGCGCGCGGTCGGGTTAATACCCCAGCTGCTAGTAACCCACCCATTTTGACTGGTGTTCCTGCTTCTGGCATGGCCTACCTCGACCGTCCCACTGAAGCTGGTTATTTCATCTTTCCCGATCTTTCAGTCCGCCACGAGGGCCTTTACATACTGACCTTCAGTTTGTTTGAGACTACCAAGGAGGAAATGGACTTTGATCTGGAACCTGCCGATGGCGATCTCCCACCCGGAGTCGACTACAGAATGGAAATCAAGACAGAACCTTTCAGCGTCTATAGCGCCAAGAAGTTTCCTGGTTTGATGGAGAGCACTCAACTCAGCAAGACTGTTGCCGACCAGGGTTGCCGAGTTCGAATTCGACGAGATGTTCGTATGAGGAAGCGGGAAAGCAAACCTGGTGCTGGTAACGGCAACAGTGGTGGAAGCGGTTTCGAACGTCGGGAAGAGGACTTTGGTCGCAGAAGGACTATCACTCCAGCATCAGAAGACCCCCACAGTATTCGAAACCGATCTCACAGCAACTCGAGCGAACAGCGAACTCCTTATACCGATGCTTCTCGCCGACCTTCGATGGTGGAATCTTATCCGCCCCCACCACCTCCTCCCTCCTACGAGCCTGCTCCTTCTGCATCGCGCCATCTCGACTTTGGAGATTCTTCTGCTCCTCAATATCCGACACCACGACAATATGCTCACCAACCTGGCCTGCAAATAACGCCTGGTCCACCCAGTGGTTCTTATGCTCCTACAGCTCAGTCTCCATACTCCAAGACGGATGCGCATTACGGTTACGTCAACCGTAATATTCCTCCCTCGTGCCCTTCACCAGCTCCCTCTGTTAAGCACGACTTGTATGACCGTAGACAATCTACCAGCACCTACGTCCCCCCTTCCCCTTCAGTCTACTCTACCGAAGGTCACCATCGCCGAGACTCGCGGCCGTCATACCCGCCCACGCCAGTTGCTGCACCTCGTCCTCGACCTATGCACAGCCAGACCTCCCTCCCGGCTCTCAAGATAGATCAGCTCGTGTCTCCCGTTTCGCCGCTACCTCCTATTGAGCCACAGACTGGCCCTGCTCCTGAACTACCTCCTATCAATGTTGGTGGCAAGCGCAAGCACGAGAGCGTCTTCGCTCAGAGCACTCGCCCGCTTCACAACGGTCAGCGACAAGTGGATCCTCACTACAGTCGATCTCACCGTGGTTATAGCCCCGATCATGACCAAGGTTGGTACTCTCGAGCTGATGGTCAAATCAGCTCGGTCCAGTTCAACCGGTACTATGACGAGTAGATACCTACATATTTAACCCCTCTGGAAAAGTATCGAACCTGGCGTTCTAGTATTGTGTATTTCTATCTATTGGGCGACTTTGGAATGATGGAAGACGCATGAAACCGCAATGTTGAGGAGTTTGGGCGCAATTATGTGGATTTTGAAGTCTTGGGAATGACAAACTTATTGGACCGGGATTATTTCATCCAGCAAAGATTTCCTTATGCAGAATCATTCACATTTGGATGGGAATGATTTTGTTTTTCGATGATCACAAACGATCACCCACTACGACACTATTTTTCTTTATCATTATCTACATTGATCTACTTTGAATATTGGTCCTACCGAGGCTTTTACTTGCATTCGTCTCTTTTGCTTGCTCTTTATTCTGTCTCGCTTCACAATCTGCGACGTTTGTCTAGAAACATGTGACTTGACTTGTTGGCACCAATGCTGGGATACCGCGGTAAACTCGAGACAAAGACTTCATGGATGGGGTTGGTATGTAGCACACAATGATAGATTCTATCCATGCAAGTGTTTAGTGGGGAAGCAAGATATTGTCCGAGGTTTTTGGAAAGGGTTCGGTATTCAACAGGCGTTATCACAGACAACCATATCGTTCATTGATTCATGCCATGTTTGGTCCAGTGTCATTTGAAGCGTAGTTTCCAGCCTGTCGGTGCTGAAGATGAGAAGTAAATTCTCGACCAGTTATCCATGTCTAGCTTGTATAGTCGGATCGACATAACTTGTGCATGCTCCACAGACAAATTCTTCTGGAATTTGAATTCGCTTTTGACAATCGAGGCCAGCACTGATGGAATGGATAAGCAGCTTGGCAGGAACAAGATATGGAATTATGAATATTGTTCTAGCTCAACGGTGGAAATATGCCAAGTCTCAAGGTAATATATGTCCCAAGATCACGTTTCTAAAGCTGAAATCGACGATTCGAGTCACTCGACCCCTTGTTCGTCTCAAACAAAGGAAATTAAGTCTCCGTTTCGGTAATTCACCTGGAGTTGTATTTCCCCCGACGATTAAAGTACCCTTGTACCTCCTTCCGTTCCAGGTCAGTGCTCTCGCTACTGCTGCAGGTACGTTGCATCCCCGCTCCTTCTTGCTCGTTGCTGTGGTGAAATCACGTGTACTCCAATGTCAACAAATCCTCCGCTTTCTAAGGTATCCAAGCTACCTTACTCACGAGACAAAACCAACTCTACGCCTTACAAATGCGTCTTGTTTATTCAGCCACCTTTTTACTCGTCTTCTAAACTCGTCATGTTGTGTTGAGTTTAAACCTTCAACGTTTTTCCTACCCGTCCCCATCGTTGAGAAAAACGCGACGTAATCGTGCTTAAGACTGTATCACAACTTATACGCCATACGCATACGAAACCTTCCCAATGGGTCGGCCGAAAAGTCGACGCGC
Organism: Fusarium sacchari; assembly: GCA_017165645.1. Lineage (NCBI taxonomy): Eukaryota > Fungi > Ascomycota > Sordariomycetes > Hypocreales > Nectriaceae > Fusarium > Fusarium sacchari. Next base: position 236,239 of record JADANP010000004.1, read on the forward strand.
ATTCAGTGCGAGTCGATTTCAGGAAGGCTCTATGAATGATAGGACTTCTGCTGCGCCCCCAGTACACTTTCTGGGTCCCGAAGAGCGCGCTGCTCTGGAGCGACCTGCTCTGACGAACATCAAATCCAATAATTCACGACCGATGAGCGATGACTTCTCAGATAAGCAGGTCAAGCGAGGAAGGCTTTTGGGTCAAGTTTGGGATGAGGTGAGAGGCAGACTGGGATTTAAGAGGGATAATGAAGAAGAGAGAGGGGCAAGGAAGAGGTCGAGGAGCCGTAAGCGAGATCAGTCTGAACAACGAGGCAGACAAAGGGAGAGGGAGAATGGTTCTAGAGATGGGCCTGCAGAGCCGAAGACCGTTGAAGAGACTCCCAGGGAGGATATGCCCAGCCGAGAAGAGATATTGGCCAACTATCACAATTTGATGGCTTCGGGTTTCTTCTCGTCTCATGCTATCCAGTCTACTCGACAGCCACCTCCCGGTTCTGTTCAGGCTTCACACCACCTATCTGCCCCCCCTCATCCGACATCTCTTAGAGACGCTTTGTCTCGAGCCACCACGCCCCAAGATGGTATTCCTCGGGCCCCAGACTATGATGCACCTTCACCACCCAAATCACCCACCAAGATCAAGCACTTGCAAAAGCACCACTTACGTCCCGATGGTCCAGGAGCTGCTACTTATGAAGAGCTCGTTGCATCTGGGTTCTTCACACCTCCAATCTCTGACAGTGCTCCACCAACTCCCATTGGAGCTGCCCCAGCCCCAACTGTTTACACCGGTCGTATGTCGCGAGACTATCTTCAGCCGCCTCGACAGACTAGAGGATCTCGAGCAGCAACGCCCTCAGCTTCTCGTGCACCTTCTCCTATTCGATCACCTGCTAGCGCCTCCTCCCGAGGAACAAAGCGCGCAGCAGCTGACTCAAATTCTGAGGATGAAGAGGAGAATGCATCTCGTGACCCTCCAACGCCAAAGAAGAAGCTACGTAAGTCTGCTTCTCGAGACATCACCCTACCGAAACTGCGAAATGTCGCTTCTCGCCGCAACATGCTCTCATCACGACGTAGTGTGTCGGGGCCTCATGGAGCTAGCAAGGAGTATAACACACTCGCTCGCCGTGTCCTGGGCCGTCTTCCTGGAGGCGGTGGTCGAGGCTCCCTGGACATCGACCGCCGGCCTGCTTCTGCTTCTAGAAGGAGCATCGAAGAGTCTAGACAGCCACTGCAAGAGGTCCAATACACGCGAATCCCACGTTCGCGAAAGAGCGCTGCGGAAGGACTCAGTATTGTACCAAATGCTAACAGAGGCATCCCAAAGGTTCCTAATATTCCTGAAAAGTTTGCTGCCTACGATGAAGATGCTGAGAATACGGCTCCAGCAATTCGCTCTCGTTATTAGTCTAATGTTGGCGTCTTTGACTTTTCACTATATTGTTAACATACAACAGCACGCGAGACACTTATGGACAGCGGATAATGTTAGTGGTGAGATGGAAGCATGAGCTCAGAAGCTCTGCAGCGGCGGATCGAACGACTCTTGACGCGGCCACGACCTTGTTTTTGTTTCTGGGACTTTTACGAACGAATTACTCTTTGTATATTCTCGTGGGAGATATCCATGATGACATGCGACATGACTGATTTTCTGATGTCTCCTCATCCCTTGGATAGAGGCTTCCTGCACTTGGGATATCGGTTGGGAAGGGGGTACAGGTTTTGATCTTGGGGGAAAATGGGAACAGTGGTGGAATACGGTCCTTGTCTGATAAGTAGCCTGCGCTCTTGGGATCAGGGCCGACGAAAGGGTAACGGCGTTGGGGGGTATATGTATTAATTAACGATTCTCCCATGACATGATGCTGTGTGTGATGTATCGAAGTAGACCAAGTGAGGATGAATAACACAGGCAAGAATACCCTACCGAGATGAGGGGTTGTGTGTTTATTTGGACCACAAAAGCAACGTTGAATTACACACAACGAAATGTGACGGACGATCAAGAGATATCAATTAAAAAGCCGATTCATTTGTGCCTTTTCGATTATACCTATATACATATACAATCTCCTTACATTCTACCAAAATCTCAACCACTTCATTCACCAGAGGTCCATAGCCAGAAATCATCAACACCTCATATTCCCTAATCACCCATCTGCCCAGGAGACTTCCCATAGTTGTGTGTTAAAACAGTTGATAAACCCCGATTTCAAAGTCCACCTCTATTGCCCGTCCAAGTTCACCTCAGGAAAGTTTGCTCAAGAAAAGGCTCTCTGTTCGTATCGACGCGCCGGGCGCTTCGTATTTCTGATGGAAATCTCCAAGTTCCATCCACATTGGTCGCATGGAACATCATGTAGCCAGCCTGGAAGATATAACAGTTCTGTGTACGCTAGGACCCAACAGGCCTGAACGAATGACAATAGTGCGAAGGAGAAATAGGTTGTATCGGTCATAAGTGGTAAAACAAATAATGAACGCCCAATCCGTAGAAGAAACAAATACGCTTTGGGATTGTGAACAAGTGATGAGGAACACCATCATAAATCATCAAACTTCAATACCTTCAAGAACCCGCTCTGGTAGGTTTTGTTGAAGTAGTTGCTGTGTTTTGGTGAGCCCGTTCTGATACAGTGAGCGAACAAAAGCCCAGGCAAACGTGAAGAGCCAAGGGAAGTAGCTATATAGCATGCCGCAAATCATTACGAGGAGGAGGGGGATCTGTATCTTGGTTAGTTCTGGGATGCATGATGTTAAGATAGACTTCGAGGTGACTTACCCAGATGAAGAACAGATTGTGGTCACTGCTAATCCTCTTCATCTTGACTTCATGTGCTCGGCGGAATTGCTCTTGCTGCTCCTTGGTGATGGCGTTCTTTCGGCCAATCTTGAGTACTCCTGGCTCTTCAGTCTTGATTTCAGCCACTTCAGTGACTTCGGTAATATCAGCCGACTCGGTTTCATTAGATGTGGTCTGGTCAAACAAGGCCGCGCATTTTTGATCAGCCTCAGCCTCCACAGCAGCTCGGGCAGCTGACTCATGCTTTTGGTCAAGGCTTTCCTGGGGGAAGATCTCATCGTAAGCCGGAGGTGCTGGCGCGGCTGCCTTGGAAGACGAATCCCACCAGCGCTGAGGCTGCTCGCCATCAGCACGGGGACCTGCCATACCTGGCATCAACTGCTGGACTCGTCGCATGAATGGTGCTTGGTAGCCAGGCATGTTAGGCAATGCAGGCATTTGAGGCATCTGAGGGAAATGAGGGAAATTCTGGAACTGCATAGCAATCGACTGTTGGAAATGCTGGAATTGGTGGACCTGTTGCTGGAACTGCTCCTTGAGAGCCGCCATTGTTGTAGCAGGGGGTGCAAGTTCCTCCTCCATTTCGCTAGTCTGCTGGCGGCGAAGATTGGGTCGCTCACGATCTTGCCTGAAGCCACTGGGTCTTCGCATGCTCAAGTAGGAATCCTCATCGGGATCCTCATCCTCGAAATCTCCTGATGTGTACTCCGGGCTCTCCTCGCTTGAATCAGGTGAGATTGGCTCTTCGTGACTGTGCATCTTAGTCATAGGCTCCCAGAGCGATCGGAGCGAAGTGGCGCTGCTGGCTCGGCTGTGAAGGGAACCGGAGCCGCCGCTGCTGCGGGATCGGGCATGTCGCTGAGACCGGCGGATAGCGTGGATTACAGCACGCGACTGAGCAATATCGGAGGCGGAAAGTCCAGACACGCTTCTGATGGTGGGGTCAGCACCGTTAAGCATGAGCCTTCTGACGATCTCGGGGTGGTTGTGGATCGATGCGATGTGAAGAGGTGTGAAACCACCCCTATCTCTAGCATCAGGGTTTGCACCTCTGGCCAGCAAGGCTGCAACTAAGCGATGATAGCCTAGCGAACAAGAGAGGTGAAGCATAGTGTGGCCAGTGGGTCTCTTGAGATCCAGGCGAGTTCTGTGCATGCTGTCATCGAGGTCAATGAGGTCCAGGCACTTTAGGAGCTGAGATTCGAGATGAGCATAAGGGGCATGGCTGAACATGGCTCCACCCGATGAGGAACCACCCTGAGCACCATCAGAACCGCCAGACCAGTGGCTTCCATTTCCGTTATCCAGAATTCTTCTAGCGACATCCATGGCATCAATCATTTGACCCGACATCTTATGCCCCAGCACAGACAGTGCAGCTCGAATCAGCTTGTCCTCGCCATCGTCCACATAATTGAAAGTAGGCGGCTGTTTGGCTGTGTTCATGAAAGCCTGGCCGGCCTGAGGGTTCTGATTCTTGAAGGTGACCGGCACAGGCCCAGGGCCAGGAGCAGGTGGCAGTAGACAGACAACTGATGATTCGCCCCAGAACGTAGTAGTCGTGGCTTTGTGGTTGCCAAACCAGATTTCGAGCCCCTGGAAAAAGGCGGCACCCAGAACTGTCACTTCAATACCTCCCACTGTAGGACCCTCATTGGGAATGATCTTATGAATGACTGGAGGTGCTCGAAGTGGCGTCATGCCTGTAGGCACGCTGAAGGTACTGGCAAGTGCCTGGGCAAATTGGTTCTGGGGGTTGCCAACGATACTGTTTCGAAGGCCATTGGGACTGGGAGCACGGCTCGGGTGTCCTGAAGCAGGTGCTGAGTAAAGTTGTGCCATGGCCATGTTATCCATACTCGCGGAGCGGTGATTGGCGTAGAATCCTGGTAGCTCGTTGCTGGGTGTAGGAGGACCTGTGGTGAAGGCCATTGGCTGTGCAAACATCGGATCGGCTTGAGAAAAGGCCGCGAGGTTAGGTGTAAAAGGAGACGTAGCATTAGATAGGTGATTGACATCCGCCCCTGGAGAAGGTGACGTATCCAAGCGGGTCATGGTAAGTCCATTGGGAACTCTCGAAGCGCTCGACTTTCTCTTCTTTGCCATTGGGCCACCAAGAGTTGGCGAAGCTGGGCGTGAGAGTGCCCTGCCGAGATTACCAGTAGACGAGGCTTTAGATTGGTATGAGGCCTGGCTGCTTCGGTGCATATTCGACAAATCGCCATTAGATGGTGACATGCGGAAAGGTCCATTGGCAGTAGGTGGTAGAAGGACGTTGTTCTCAGTGCTTGCTTGAGGTACGGATGGCATGGGAGGCTCTGGAATCGCTGGCTGCTGTGCCGCGACCTGCGCAATCGGGTGAGTCTTGTGGTCGTCAGTGATCATAATTGGGTTAGACATGGCCTGAGCGACGACTCTGTCTTGGAAATCTTTAATGGTGAAGATGACATTGAATCCCATCTTTTCTCCATGGTGTCGACAATAGCAAGCAATGCGCATCGCTGCATCAACCTGCATGGTGCCCTCGGGAACAGTTGACTCCATGACGCCGCTGGGAGGTTGCCAGTCCTTGACTTCTTGTGTGTTGAAAACAATGACACGGCGCTCTTCATCTTCCAGCCAGACCTTCTCTTCCTCTGGCTTCTTGATCTTTTTCCGAGCCGCGCGCTTTCGCTCTCTCGTTATGCAGCCTTGGCAAATACGTACATCGCCGCCTTTTGGTTGGGACCCGTTGTTGTCTGGCAGAGGCGGAAGATAGCCTTGAGGGTGTGATGCCGCCCGTTTGAGCGCGGCTTCTTTGACGCCAGGCTCGTCCATGGCACTCGTGCAAACTAGGGAGACATGCAGCTCGAGCATGTCCGGGGACTTCTCAGGCGTTGGCTTGGACAATAGCTTAGGCTTTGAGATGGTGTGGGGTGGCAGATGCAGTTTGGTGACCCCAGGCGGCAGTGGCCACAGGGTCATTTTGATAGGGATCTGGGTCTCGACCCTCGACTTGAGAGGCGTAGGCATGATTTTTAATTGGCATCGTCCATTGAAGTTGAATTGTGTGGGCATTGGCATCTGCTGCGGCATAGGCATAGGCTGGTTCATCTGACCGCTAAAATGCACAGGCAAGCCGTCGGGTACGGGTTGCGCTGCCACGTCGATTTTGTTTGGCCACACATGCTGTGCTCCGACTCCTCCATTCACCACTCTGGAGAAATCTATTTGAGTATTGGGTGAGGGAGAATTGAAGAGAGGCGCTGGAGAACTGCCATGGCTCAGCACCATATTGGACATTGGCGAAACTTCTCGTGATGCTGATGTTTTTAATCCATTCATTGCTGAAGACACCGAGTATTGCTTCAAGTTCGTTAACAAAGGGCTCGTCTGGTTGAAAAAATTGTGCGATGAACATACTGAGGAGGCTTTCTGGTGACCCTGTGCTTTCTTCCTCTTAGGTGTTGCATCTTTGATAGTGGCTTTCGTGCTGACTGTGGGCATCTGAGATGTGAGAGCTGGTTGTTCTGTATTTAAGCCTTCTGGGCTACTAGAAGCGGTGTCCATATCGTAGGGGTGCTCGAGGATAGACTCTCCAGGTTCGCCAAAAGGGTACATTTCCATTGAAGCATCGTCGTGGTTTTGGCCAAAAACAAAGTGGTCATCGTCGTTGAAAAAGCTGCTTCCCCATTCCACCTTCATTTCGTCTTCCTCCAACATCGCTTCAGCGGGGTGCATGGTGGCCTTGGAGGTTGGGGTTGCAGTGCGTTTAGAGGAGGCGGTTTCAGATGATGAGTCTTGGTAGGAACCGTTCGGAGAATCAGGAAGAGGTGCCCCTGTTAATTCTTGGGGTGTGAGAAATGTTTTCGCGTCGTTTCCTCCGAGCGACTCGAATGACTGGAGAGTATCTGGGCTATTAGAAAAGTCGAAGAGGTTTGAAGCGCCAAGCTCTTCATCGGAAAAATCGTTGAAATCGCCGCCCGACATAGCAGCTCCTGCGATCAGAGGGCTACCTGGGCCGGTAGGAGCGGGCGTCATGACCAGCGAAGAGAGGCTGGAACGACCCGTAGGCGCCGGTGGACGACGGGATAAGTGGTGATCGGTAGGTTCAATTGAAATTTGGCGTCGCAGAATACTGTTGGCGTCGCGCGGGGGAGTCGGCAAAAAGCGTTCAAGGCATCAAACACACGTAAATTCAATTGCGGGCTCGAGTAAAAATGACGATATTGGTCGTAGGCGAAAAATGCGATGTTGTTCTGTTCGGGAACAGAGTGTGTTGCTGACGAGTTTGGGCGTCGAATCGATAACCAGAGAAATCGGCAATCCGTGATTGTTGGGGCAGGATCGTAATATGGGATGGATGGATGGGCGAGCCCCTAGTGGTTTGGGTTTGGGTTGGATTGGATTGGATTGATTTGGGTTGGTAGACGCACGCGAACACAGCGGGCACAGTCTGCAGGCGCCAGCAGGTCAAACAACAGGCCAGGCAGGTCGGTCAATGGAAAAACGAGACGGGACGAGCGAGACGGTCAGGGTCCTGTGCTGTCAAATACCCCTGGTCCAGGTGCGTGTTCGCAGCTAAAAGGTGTGTAGGTAGGTATGTAGTGCGTGTGGCGAGTGAGGAAGAAGAAGGAGATTACAATTTTCGTATAGTGAGGGGGGAATAAGGAAGGGATGATGGTGGTGATAAGAGAGGATGAGGAGAAATAGAATAGGTAGGTAGGTAGGTAAGTAAGTAAGTAAGTAGCTACCTAGACAAAGAGATGGATGGGATTGATTGATTGACTTGATTGATGCGCCGAGTCTCCAGATGGTCTGTCTGGCCTGTCTGGTCTGGGCTAGTAGTAGAGGCTGGCTGTTACTAGCTGGTGTACCTAAGGTAGTGGAGATGAATGAACAGAGACAGCATAAGCGACAGTGCTGGCATTTGCTGGTTGAGATGACTTTGGACTGTGCTAATGTAATAGCTTCGCGGCGGGTGATGAATTGCTCTTGTTCTGTACCTTAGCTGGGCCTCTCGGGGTCGGTTGTTTACCCAGCGAGTCCCTCTTCCACACTTTGGTCAGAATGTGTGTGAAAACGTGGAGACTGGGACTGACCTTGCAGGCAAATGGTGGTAGAGAGGTGGTAACTAACAGGTAACTTACCTTAGGTAGTGGTGTGGGCTCAGTCACTTGGCGAGCAGCCCAGGCAAGTCTGCAAGTTCATTCCCAGTGGCGGGGGCTGGTATCTGATCCGAGATGTACCTACAGGACCGAGTGGGTCCCGTTGTCGGCGCAAAACAGTGCGGTTGAGGAGAATTTTACACGGCTATTATGTCGCTGCTACATGAGGTCCGTACAGTATCGGCGCCGGTCTCGCACTTTTCGGGGCTACATGGCCGGTCTTCCGCTGGATCTCCCTGGCAATTGGAGACACTGGTATAATCGCACAGTACGATACCAAGCTGCTCTGGGCTGTATGTAGATCCACCTCAAGCTCGACAAGCAGATCTCTGGTGGCAGCAGACACCGACACTGATTGACAGGAAGACACGGTAAACAATGACGATATGAAATTGGGCATCTAGAAAGAGGTACTGGGTTGATTGACACACGGGCACTCAAGAAGACTCCCAAAATTAACTTGCTAACGGGAAGTGGGGAATGATGATGGACGACGCTATCATCCTTGTATCGAGCAACTCATCAAAAACCCCAAAAACCATCTGAGGCCTCTCGCGTATTACGCAAGCTGTGACTCTTAAAACGACAGATGAACAGATACTCGAAGGCTATAGAATGGACAGCCTGTCTTCATCTCAACTATTCTACGGACTCGGACAAGGCGATCGTCCCGTCCGATGAGAATGGTTGATTACAATTAGAGGGTGCCATGCCTTGGCCTTAGCAGGACAATGACCCAATGATACAAGGGTTAAGCAAGCTTCCAGTAAGAAATAGTTGGTACCTGATGACCTAGGCCTGTTAGTGGACGCGCTGACATGTCCTTCCCCTCCCCTAGACTATCGATCCTCCATTGACTCACGAGGCTTTATCATGGGATATCCAGGCGTCCATGCGCCAGATACTTTCACCTCGTGCTCATACATCTTGATCTTGGTTAAGCAGAACCAGTGTTGTCTCTTCCCACAACGCCGCCTTACGTAGACACAACCAAGACAAGAAACTGTCTCGTTATAAGTGGAGTTCAAGACATTGATGGAGGTGGGCGAGAGACATCCTCCACTGGAAGAAAGGACCCTGTAGATCCAATGGATGAATCAAGCCCAGCCCAGCCCAGCAGCCCAGTTCTCAGACTCCCCCTTCCCATTCCCCTGGAGTTCCACGTCCAAGCATAAGCGAATCACCACCATTCAAGCCTCAGTCGCAAGTATGAATGAGGCTTCGCCCTCCCACGCAGTACGTACATACATGCTGATTCTGCAGTACGAGGCACCTAATAAGCTTGCTGAGATTATTGCCCTCCCATGGATGCTGCGGCCTCCGCGGGCAAACCTCCCAAAGGGGAAATACAAATATGTAAGTTGTTATCTTGATGAACTCAACAAACTGCAACTTCCTGGTCGGTTCATACATGACATACATACTTGGCCCAGCTTGGCCTGGTCCGCGTTATCCGTATGACGACGATTGATGAGGGGGAAACAGGTTTAATCATAAACATAACTTGCAATGGCCTATTAATTTCCCAGAGTCTGTCAGAAGTGTTTCAGTGTTGAAACGAAAAGAAAATTGTCAGATTGGGTGTTGTTGTGCTTGTCAGTTCTCCATTTGACCATCGTACAAAGAAGCTGGCACAGTTTGAGTTCCGCCAAGTGTAAGTGAGGTGTGCTTAGGGTTATCAAAACCAGTATCACGTCAACGGCAACAACCATTTTGTCTTGTATATGCCAACGGCACCTAAACGACCCTGCCAGATAAAGCATAGCAGAAATATGGTGGAATGAGGAATATCCCTTTGCAGAATTGTGACTACTACTGCATCTATTCCCGGAGAATCGTACCAGTGGCTTGAACTTGGGGTTCGGGGAAAAGCGTAGCTCTGCAGGTTGCATAGAGGTGGGGGATTAAACTCTGATGATGGTGTTTTCAGTATGGATTGGATGCTCGTTCATCACATAGGCTACTCTAGTCGGAACGACAATGAGAGATTTTTCTCTCTCTCTCAGTTCTCGCCTTACGATATACGGCAGATCAACTAACGCAGGCGATCGAATAAGATCAAAGATATAGGTTTCCTTACTTGGTAGTCTAATTCTCCAGCTTTAAACCCAGCTAGAAGCGGCCCGAGTACTTAGATCGGCCCGGTGAGTTAGGCAAACATAATCCTCGAGTCTCGGTCTGCATATACCGAGACGGGTGAGGCATGACTGGTAGAAAGCTAAGGTAGTAGTTACAGCAACAGTGACAGACTAGAACTGGGGATATGGTGTTGAAGATACCGCGAGACCAAAAGTGAAGAGGCCCCTTCAAGGGTCTTGGCGGGTAACTTGGTCCTATAGGCCTGCACCTTCAACATATGGCACCATAGTTGCCTGCTATCATAAAACTAAACCTACCGGCTGCAACCTATAATTAGTGTGATGTCAGGATGACTATTCAGAAACGCCTCGTTTGCTGCAGAGTTGATTCAATCGAGTAAAGAAAGAGATTAGTAGGAGGGATACTTGAGGTGTTTTCTCTCCCACTCCAACTACTCGGAGTGTAGCCGGAGGTGGATCGTCTATCAGCACATACTAAGGTATGTAGGTATCAAGGATGGCAAAGTCGCTCACATCATACTCAAGGAACCGTAAAGCCACATCAAAACTTTCCGATGTCGCATCTTCGCGGCCGAAAGTTGTTGTAGGTAGAATGTAACCAAAAGCCCATATTTGGCTTCGATATGGTTGGTGGTTGTACCGCATTATCTCTCAGTGTGCCTCACAAGGTTGGCGAGGCGTGGTTGAAAATTGACCCAATTGGTATAGATGCAGCCGCAATCTTGCATCTGTAACAAAACATTACGGGAACATCCCGGGCGATAAGTGAATAAACAGGAGGTATAGTAGTTTTCTTTAGTAACTACTTCGAGGGGAAATTGCCTCTGGAATGGCTTGGGATATGTGATCGAGGTGCGTTATCTGAGCGTCAACGGTTGCATGCTGTGTAACAACAATTCAATACCAGAGACCCCTGTTTCATAAAGCATTTGCCGCGTTTCCTCGAGTGAGCTAGACATTAGCAGGAGACAGAAGGGTTTGTGGCTTCGGGTTGAACATACATAGATAGGTACTCGGTGGCCTCCATAGCGTAGCATTGGTCAAGACTGAATTGTAGTCTATGTATGTTGTGCGCCACCAGATAACGGTTCCTCTTGCCAATACGAGTGAGACCTCGATCAGTACATGAGAGACGCACTTGTCATGCTACTAGCGTTGATCAGACATTCTGCATATAACGGTTCAAGGCAAGGGCGCCTAATTGCGTCAAGCCAACGCCCGCACGTTGCGGGATGGCAGGATAGGAATTAACTGGTAGAAATCCTCAGGCTGTTTAGACTCAGCTTGATTGGCTCTAGTACGTCTTTCGAGACAGTTCTTAATGGTTATATATGCATGTTTCTGACTCTCCCAGTTGAAAGGACTAGTCGGGGCAGCTTCGCATCATTGAGAGGCCAATGAGGTTATACGCAAGGGATACAGCAACCAACGTGGTATAAGTGGCGGTCTAGGAGATACAGAACAAGAAGAAATCAAAAGCAAGTCCAAGACAATGATGAATTGTCAAGCTCAAGATTAGATTCAAGGCGCGGGAATAGATGTTTTTTATCTCCCTTAATTGCCATGTCTCAGATAAAACACTTCGACTTACACCATCCTCTACCACAAACCCTTCAGACTCACTAGCAGCGTCGATCCACGATTCAACCTCCTCATCGCCCTTTTCTTTACCACCAACCTCCCCTGAGCCTCTTCATACATCCACGTCTCCCATTCCCCTGAGGTTCACTTATTCTTGGGAAACTCTGCAACCCACTTCTCAATCTGATCAATACCAGCCTCCTGGATGGCCTTGACCTCTGGCCAAATAGTACCAGCATTGCGATACGTATCTGTACAGTGATTGCCCAAGGGATTCAAAAAGTGCTTGATGTAGGTGCTGTTGCCAAGTACGCCTCCAGGTCTTTGTGAGGAAGAAAATCCCGCTGCCCGCCAAGGATCATACAGACCATCAACCAAGACAGTCCTCTTCACATACGCAGAAGGGTCGCTCCAGCCTCCGTAGCGAGCGTTCCATGATTCTGTTGTCTTTCCCTTGGCCAGGCCGTAGGTCTCTCCATTTGGGCCGGGAGGGAAAGAACGCGGACATGTCTTCCTGAAGTACTCCCTGTTCACCAAGCGTGAGACCAGTGTAGGTGTACCCTCTGGTGAACCTGTCTGCCAGTACTCTTCAGGCTCGTTACAAAGGAGCCATTGGAATTGCAGCGTATCTGCAATGCCTGAACTGGCCAGTGTCTTATTGGCGTAGACCAGGCTGTCAGCGTCGCCAAAGTTGAAGCAGCCCGTGTTGTTCACTCCCTTCCAGGGACCTCGATCCTCACATTTCCCAGGGATGTAGACCTCTTTGGTCCAGCGGGCATATCCTTCCAGTGCCTTTTCCAGACCAACGCCTCCTGAGTCTGGAAGCTTAGACTTGTCTGTGACACCAACGGCATTCTCGACGTAGTCGCAGAACTCCCACGTATCGTGTATGCGTAAAGAAGCGCCCTGATAAGACTGCGGTCCATAGTTAAGGAGGTTCATAAAATCATCGTTGTGTTTGAGATCAGGAGCCCCGAAGTCTTCCTTAATCTGCTGGATCTCATCTGCCGAGCCTATCGAGTGCATTAGTACCATGGCGCTTTTTGACAGTCCGGCGCTATCTACCGTTAAGCATGACATTGTCCAGATGTTCAACGACCTTCTCGACATCTGCCGTACAGTTCTTGGGCAGATATGCTTTGGCAGCGTCAAAGTACCTCCAGTAGTCAGAGATCGCTTGTGGTGGCGCACTTGACGCCCAGCTTGCCCAGAATGTACCTGGAGACAGTTTCTGCGTGAACAAGACTCGATTTCCCTGTCCCGAGCACCCTGTGTGAACCCAGGGCACCCTGGCCGGCCTGGTACTACCATTTTTCGCAAATGGTAGCTTGACATTTTCAGCGAAGTATACCTTATCGCGCATCATCTGATCCTCGGTGTAGTACTTCATATTCTCAGTTGTGAGTTGCTGATATGGCGACGACTGACCGAAATATCGGTCCTCAAGCAGCAGCATCACAGCTCCAATGCGTCGTGCGATGATACCGCCAATGACATAGTCATCGTGCAACCAGAACTTCACCTGTTCAGCCTCAGCATCGAGGGGGGATATGAACACGACAGGGGGGTTGGTGCCATTGGCATAATTAAGGCTATACCAGTACCGTTGCTTGAAGGTGCCTCTAGAAGGTTCATCGTGATCGATCAGTTGGTCGAATGTACCCCCAATAACGCCCGTCGTGTCGTCATCGCGTTTGGCTAGATGAGATTTCGGTGAAGTATCAAAGTGCGTTACTTGTCGCGGACTCAATCCGTAGACTTGCTGAAGGAAGACGACGGCGGTTACGACTCTGCTGAAAAGATGCATCTTGAGCTGTTGTCTCCCAGAACGCGTCCGCCGGGACGATAGCAGTCGGTACCGGCATTACATCCTCTTTTGAGCCGTATAAAATACATGTATACCGGGGGATCTCAAGACTGGAGAACCGACATCCGGGCAGCCCTGTGTCATTTGATTGCTGTCGTGTCATGGAAACTCAGTGTGTCGTATTGTATGAACTCTGGAGAGGAGAACAGGGCAACGAGTCCCTTTAGTACGAAAGCATATATCATGGCTATTCCGTAAAGAGTAAATCCCAGGGACTTTTACAACGACAGCCCTGTCCATGTTGCTGAGAAGGTGGTATTCAACCCCTGTCAAACGTGATCTAATCGTCCTATCGTGATCAAACTTGGACAATCGCTTAACTCGCCGTTGAAATCAACTCGACATCACCAGACATCACCAAGTAATACCAGGTTGGCTATTGGTGGATTAAAGAAAATATATAAATAAGTACATAGAGCCGAAGAGAGGAGTCGAGTGAGTTTGAACTTCACCCTCCCAAGAACACATGTGACGGGACGAGTTTACCGTGAATACAAGCGTATGACGCGGCTACAACCACGGTTAGGAAACATCGAATAGAGAGTTCATAGAGGCATATGATTTATAGACAGACTTTCTGTGATAAAAGTCATGCCAGGCACAGCGGCTCCTAACTCTGCCCACCAGGACTCAAGTTACCAGAAGTGAGTTTGTAGAGAGCCCTGAAATTCGTCTCGCTAATTGACCATATGGAAACTTGTGTTGTCTAACCCAGTCCATTATAATGGTGTCCAAATGAAATAGCCGCATTAACAGTTTCACTATCATGGGGGACATCGCACAACAGACACGACAGGAGACTTGACAGCGGAAAGTATACGAGGTAAACACTTACCTACCATGATACTATGACAGCGTCTTTAAACAACCAGGGAGCTCGAAATAGCATCATCATGAATCTCATCATCAAAACGAAAAAACTCAGACCCTCTATCGTAAGCAGAGATGAGAATATGAACAAGTTTAATTCATTTGTGACCCGATATGAGCTATATCAGGCAGGTATCATAAAAAATAATAACAGACCAAAAGGATACCGCAGCAATAAAGGGAACCGATCAGGCCCTAAATGTCCACACCAAGCCGCAAGAGTTAATAAACCACTGCCTTCAAGCTCAGGCCTTTTGACAACCTCGGGCAAAAAGACCCGACAAATAGCTTTAGATACCATCGACCTAAGTCGTTCCCAAGAGAGAAGAGCTATATTATCGTAGCAGACCATTTTTCTTGGGAAGCTCTCGATCAAGGAACTGGAGGCTTTCTGGCCCCTTCGTTCGCAAGGTCATCTGCTCGGTGATTGCCAAAATCACTGGCGTGTCCTTTCACCCATTGGAAAGAGGTATTTGACTGGGCTGCATCGCGTGTTTTTATCCTCGCTAATACGCTGCTCACAATGTCCTTGTTCTTGATTGGCCCCCCTGCCGCGTTCTTCCATCCATTCTGCTCCCAAACAGGGCCCCATTGTGTCACACACTTGATGGAATACTGACTGTCAGAAACAATCTCAACGTCCTGTGTTGAAGGCGCAATCTCTAGTGCACGGAGTATCGCCATCAGCTCAGCACGCTGGTTAGTCTGAAGGTCGCCCGGAAGACGCTCCGCAAGGTTACGCTCGTCATTGGGACCAAAGTAAACTCCAAGGCCAGCACGAGAGCCAGCCTGGCCGTTGGCAAGACTGCTACCGTCGGTCCAAATCGTGAGTACATTTCCATTGTCTTCATGATTAGGCTCGGCGCGAGGTGCAGCTTTAGGTGCATTTTTTGGTCTTCGTGCAGGCTCAGCCTTGACCTTTTTAGTAGATGCTTCTACAGGTTCAAAAGCAGCCCCAGTGTACTCTTGCGTCTTCTCAAGTGATATACCCAGACGTCGGCAGGTCTCAGGGCTGGCGTTCTGTCTAATAAAATCCTCCGCGTCTGCTTGCGTATTGAACCTCTTGTGCTTGGGTCCAGCGATCTCTGTGACTTGTGGCTGGGTCTCATCCCAGGTATGATAGATACCTGGAACATGGCCTACAGCCACGGCATAGAACTTCGGGCGATCCCTATCCGCCGATGGGTTCTCATGGCCCGCGACGTAGGCCTGGGCATCCTCCCTTGTTAGGAATGACTTGACTGGATACTGGTCAATTTAATCTGTTTGCAACAGCCTAGGTTTTCGCATCTGCGTAGGATCGCTACTCACATTTCGCACCTGGGAACCCTGTGGTTTGTGCTTGACATTCATCATAATTCGAATAGACGCCAGGCTCCCTTCCCTTTTGGACAGCGTAGAACTTTGTAGCGTTTGCCGTTTTCCTCATCTTGGAAGATGAACCTGCCCCGAACCCACCACTGGGGGCATTGCGCTTCTTAACCATTTCGGCGTCGTGTTCGTCTAGAGGATCTGCGTAATCGGTGCTGCAACTGTCTCGATCGAAAGCCCTGACCGTGGGGGTAGTGAGGAGAAAGTTGAAAATCGATAGGTCAACAGGGCCTCTGCTCGCGGTAGGTGCAGATGCAGGTCGTCGCGAGGCGCTTATATACCTGCGGTACTGGTCTGCTGGTTCTTTGACAGAGCGGGCGAAGCTACGGGTGGCCGTCAATGCAGCGTTAACTCCAACGGCAGGACTGTCGCGACAAGCGACGGCACAAGAGGGAAATCGGCGGCCAACGAGTCATAGAAGATGCATGTTGATGGTCAAAAGTAGCGACAAACAGACAAGACTGCCCCCTGCTTATCGATAATCTCGAAAGACCCACGGAGCTGGCGAGCTTCTTGACGAAGAAAGGCTAAGGTACGGAGTATGAATTGGGTTGTTTGGTTTGAAAGGTCAAAAGGTGCAGGGTGCAGCACGGATACAAAGAGGGGCAGGTCCTGAAGCGCGTGGAGCAAAGGTCCATTCACATCAGGCACTCCCGTCTGTTAGTAACGGAGGTACATTACATTACATCAATAAATCAACGCAAAGCTACCTACTGGTAACCAGGAGGCAGGCAATATTCGAAATAAGTTGATACATGTCATGTTGCGTAAATGAAGCTAGCATGCTACAATGAGTTCCACGTCCGACTTCTTCCAATGCTTTCTCCTCCATGCCCAAGCTATTGTTACAAGACCAACGCCAATATTTGTTAATCGACTCCTCACCTGGTATGTAAAGAGCTATCTAAACCCTTTGTGTGTTGTCCAGCCAATGCAACAGCTGTAAGTAAGTCCATAAAACGCACCCTGCCAGGCAGTGGTAGATAATCGTAATCATGTTGTCGGCCTGGATCATTGTTGTCCACAGGCAGTATCGCGTGGCACGTAATACTCTATCATTGCTCTCTGGGAGCTCTGCTGTCACTTCAACTTCGCGTGTATAGCAACGGAGCCGATGAGTCTCATATCGACCTCGGAGGTGGTAATCCTAAACATGAGTGATGGGGTCAAGAGGAGGCAAGTTGGGTACGCCATCACGTTCCCATTCCCAGGCCATCAAGCTCCAGTTGAGCTCTCGTCTCCAGAAGAGCCCCAGTCCTCGTCCACCTCCATCCGGACGATCGTCTGAGCTCAATCCTCCGCTGCGAGGCATGTGTGTAGCAAAAACAGCCTTTCCCATTCGAGAGTGAAGGATGCCCATAGAGCAGGACACACAAGGCTCATGTGTAACATAGAGCTCCAGCCCGTGGCAGAGATAACCATCTTTGTTCGGATGCTCTTGTTCGAAGCATTGTTTCTCTATCTCGAGCAAAGGACCGTCTTGGAATGCGTCATATTCGAGATTAGGTGCCCTGAAAGGCAGACCGGCGGCTCGTCTCTCGTGTCGAACAAGTTTCTGGGCGACCATGCTTATAGCACGAACAACACAGTGCGTCATGGGGTTGCTGGTACCCTCCAGCAGGCCGCACTCCTGATGCCAGCGAGCATCTCCAGCAACCCCGACAAGTTCGACTTTTCCTCCCTCCCTCTGGACAATCACAGCTCCGACAGCTTCGCCGATCCCGGTTTCTTTAGCTTGTAAAGCAACACGATGGGCTAGTGCCATCCATACGGAGGCGTCGTCCTTGATATCTTCAGTTCCCCGGGCTACTATACTAGGGTGTGGACCCAAAGGGTTGTTCTTCCGATATACTGTTGGCCAAAATTGAGAAGACCACATGGCCGCTTGTATTTGAGATGTTGGTGCAAGTAGTGGAATGGGGATCTTCTCGATGAAGAGGTCGGTCTCTGCACCCTCAACAATGGAAAGAACCTCCACTAGTTCCTCTCGGGTAAAATCTTTAACTTCTCCAATTATGATGTAAATCCATGTTGATTTGGCTGTATGAATTTGTCGACCAACTGAACTGTCATTCATGAACTGAGTCTTCAGGTGGGCTGGAAGATCACCAGGTTTGGAGCATCTGCGCAGATGAGGCAGGGGGTTAGCGCTGTTATCATCTGGTCGCATGTTACGCAAGGCCCTACATAGTTTCAGTAGTTAGTAGCAATTCCATAATTTGTTTGGTATACTTAGGGTCTGGAGAATGGCGTACGTGATGACATCGTTTGCTTGTTTGGTAGGGGCCCGCGTGATGTACGCATGAGTGATTGTGTGATCCTGCCGAACCTCCTGAGTTGTTTTGAGGGGGATCAAGACACCACGGCGGGTGTGTCCTTCCTTCAAGTCATCGATCAGGGGGTTCGAGAGAATCTCAGATGGGCCGCGATGTTCGGTCTTTGGGGGCGCAGACGCCTCAACAGGCTCAGGGGTTTGGCAGACCTCACTAGACGGCCCGGCCGCCGAATTGTCTTGAGTTGCATCCATCTGCGGCCCTGGGTATCGCCTATTGACTGTGGTTAGCTACCGACCCAAACAGACACAGTAAGTTGATGACATACTAAACGTGGTCTTCGTGCCTGTGAAGAACTCGGATGGAAGTAAGCGCGATGTTTTCGGGTTTGCAGCAGTGTTACGGTAGATGATGGCGAATTTTCCAAGATCAGTTGCGTGTTGAGAAGAGAGAGTTGAGTTTGGAGGAGACGATGAAGAGACGGCGAATGTTGTTATGATGCGAAGTCTCGTGACGAAAGAAGGCGCAACTTGGGACGAATTTAGGCAAGAGCGCACCACTCTTCACTTCCGACTCTCCCAAGTTACCTATCTCTCGTTCTTTCTCCTGCTTAAGCACTTGTATCAGTGACTGTCCCCAACTAACTCAGGTTAATAACAACCATTTGCAATGGGCACTTACCCTTTACTATGTTCTTCGAAAACAAGTCTCTGGGTATGGAAGATCAGAGATAGGTAGATAAGTGTTTCAAAGCAAAATAGGTATGAATGATCTTGCAACCAGATGGAGGCCTAATGAGCAAGTCTTGTGCGCACTTCGCTACCATTCGAGGTGAACGATTCTGCACTTGATTCTGGCAGTGGCAGCACCTGGCAAGGAACTGTCAAGTAAATATCTGCAGTAACACCCAATAACTAGCGGTTTCTTTGACAATACCTACTTCCAAGGTAGATGGCCAGTTGATCCTTATTAATTCCAGGCTGTGAATGAATGAGCTTTTCGCTTTCACTTTCCAAATGAATCAACTCTTTCACTGCCTTGGCAGGATCTTCAAAAGACCTGCTACAAACAGAGCCCTTTTGCGATCGCGAGCAGCTTTGATCGAGCTTTCCACGCCTAAATTCTCTTTGGAAGCACACTTAACATCGACATGGGAGTTGTCGTGTTTTTCTGTATTGTCCACTTGGACTGTGCCTTCAGGAAGTCCTGTATCCCCATGAACTTGTTGGCATTGAAGTTGATAAGTTCTGTCAACCCTGTGGATCAATTGTGGCGGGGACCTGCATATGTGGCTTGGGAGCTGTAAGCCACTTCTTTCGGCTTACCCTATATACTTTGACTTGTTCCACCTCCATTGTAAAACAATACACCAGGCGATTATTGTTATTCAAGGCTGTTCTTTCGCAGCTTGCTGACTGGTACCCAAAATTTTGGCTATGGGTATTGGGCAGACATTTCGTTCGCGTGAGGCAGGTCAACAGTATGGCCGTCATCCATTGAACATACCAAGGGTTAAGCATGACAACACAATCATGAGCTTTGACATTCGATTTACCTACAAGTGCAAAACAACTATCACATGAAGTTCACACACAGCTACGCATCTACAACCACTTATTTCAGAGTACCGTGGGAGACAAACATGTCATATCAACCCCGAGTCTCCCCACCAGACGTTATGTTGAATGAGAGCTTTTCATCCTCTTGGTCCGGATATGTCCCCGAATATCAAAACAGATAAATGGCCGCTTTCGTGGGGAATAGGTTCTAAGGCTGCCTCTTTCGGCAACTTAATCTCGCATCCCCCATACTTTGAATATGCGGAGAAATCACTCCACGTAAAGCATCTGACGCCGATGCACCGGTATACCGGGCTGTAGTTACAGTCATGGCATGTGAAGTACTGAATGGGACAAGACACACCAGTGAACATGATAGACGGTTACCTGCATACACTGCAAAGAGGCAGTGTTTGGTTCTCCGTCAATCAGAGTGAGCTATCATGTTGCTTGGGCTGCTAACAATGCCAAACGTGCGTACAGCTCACAGCCTGGCTGAACGTCCCCTAAACGTCACATGCTGTACGTCCCGAGCATACATAGTACTCTTTCGTGGGCCCAGGAGGAGAGGCTTTTACCAGAACCACAATCCGGAGCCTTGGGGGCAGTCTTCGGGACCAGGATAGATCATCTGGCGGCAGCCCAATTCACCTTTACACTTACACGGGCGCACCACTGCGCAGTAGGATAGAAGCAATACTGGTCCCTAACTGGAGCATGTATTGACCGCGCTTGACCGACAGCAACAAATAAAATAATACTACAGTCTTGCATCGTACTCGCAGTCACTGAACCAAGACATAGTTTCAGGAGTCGGAGAATAATAGGGTCGTTGGGATTTGAGCATAAAGATGTTGTCAAGGGGCGTTGTACAACCGTATCCATGCATTACTGACGAGAGGCCACTGGGAAAGCAAGCCAGCCACAGTCGGTACATGTACAATAAGACAAAAGAGAAATGGCCTATCGGGACCATCCCCGCGTTGCAGTAGGTACTGGCCTGTGCTCTCCTGTAATGGCAATGAATAAAGTCGAGGACAAGGAGTATCATTTCTTGAGGTGTCATGATGCATGGTTCGATAGACATGAATGAAACACGGACAAAATAAGAAAAACAGTCAACAGAGCCACAGTCGTGTAATATTCGCATGATTGATAAGAGTCATACTGAGACTCGTATCAAGCCATGAAAAGACAGGGACAGCGGCACAACGCGAAGGCTCCTGATTCATAGTTTATGATATGCAAAGCTTTGCTCGAATGATATTCAAGGCCAGTGCGCCGGGGAGACAAAGAGTGACTGGGACCCCACGGACGAATTCATGACGCCTAAGCGCCCACGGGTAAACATGATTCGTAGTGGAACAGGAGTTGAAAGGGGATGCAATGATAGATTGGACGGCACTCATGCGAGATGACTATCGTATTATTGGTCTCACCTCTATCGCACCGGGCGATGAGATGAAAGGACACGAGCAAGGAGCCAAGCGCTGAGCTGTAAAGCAAGGTCAGGGTGAGAGTGACGGTGACGGTGACAGGTCAGCCGCGAATCGAATCTCACATGTTGCATGAGAAAATGAGGCGTCTCTTTTGCAACATCGACCAAGTCTTACGCATATTGTGAGGGTAATTCTGTATCTCTACGGAGTACCAACTGCAGAAACCGCAAGAAGACCAAAGATAACGGTGGGGGTAAGTTGACAGTCCCCCTCATGCAACGCAATGCATATGCAGAAGCGAGTTTAGTTTTTGCTCATCGCTTGCGTCGCTTTGCTTTGCTTGTGAAGGTTCCCCCGCGGCGAGATCGGAGAAAGCTGCACTAGGGATGACTCCTCTACTCCTTTTGGGTTGAGGTGAAAGGAAGCAAGGATCTTATACCTTGCAGGAGCTTCCAGCGCTGCAGAAGAAGGTCTTGGACGTGCAGTAGCGCGGCGTCTGTTTCTTTGAGCGAGAAGAACTATTGGAGCTTGGCCTGATGTGGTTTAAAACGGCGTATGCTTGGTAGGGGTGCCATGCATAGCTGCGAACAGAGGTTCGGGGGTTTAAAGTACCGCCGGAGTACATAAGTGCGCATTTTTCGAGATGGGAGACATGAAATTTAAGCTTGAAAATCACAATTTCATTGTAACAGGCCTTCAAGATTCGTTTCCGCTTTGACAGTGATGATCTTGATACTCAGACAAGAACAAGCTGACTGCCAGATAGAGTTAATGTGTTTGTGTGGCTTGCAGGGGGAGAAGCATCCATGGATGAAAGAGACCCAAACCCGGAAGCTCTGATTTTCTGTAAGAGAAGTCTATCATCAGAAACGACAGTTTATTGAGATAGCCTTGTCGTATAACCCAAGCAAGGTTTTTGTTGCAAGATAAAGACTTTGACGGGTCCATGTGATTTATAGTTACACATAGTAATAAACTTCCAAAAAATAAAATAAAAACAATTCACGCTTTTTCGAGAAAATTGTGATAGATGCTCAAAATTTAGAGCATGCGTTCCACCAGGATGGACTGGGTTGTCGCCTGACACGCATGTCATCTTCAAAGCGTTGTAACACAGATGAGACTTGTGACGACTAATAATTCACAAGCTTTATCCCTTCCAGTCCTCAACAGCTTCGGGAGAGACAAGCACCAGCACAACAAGACAGCTCGGTGAGTTAGAGATTCATTAGTATGTACGAGTGTTCCAGCAAGGGCCAAGCGCCACCGTTCCGTGTCTCAAAGGCTCTGCTGAACCATTCTAGCCATTCAAAGCCAAAAAGCTTGGCGGAATTCGAGGGCTTGTAAAAAGCTTCCTCACTGGAATCTTGTGTAGGGAGAGTTAACGAAAAGAACCAAAAATGGCCACGGAGTCGTGAATCCGAAGTCCTTGACACTCAGCCGCTAGATTTCCTGCAAAGGGACGAATCCGAGAGGTGCGTTGAAAATAGATGCAGCATATCTCGGATTTGTGATACCGCCAGATGTCGTAGGTTTGGGCAACCTTGTCCTGGACACGCAAGGCCATGACATGTCATACTATGGATATTATTGTATAGCGGAATTCTCGGTACATGTTTTATTATTGAAGGAGCTGGCAGGTGTTGAACTAAAGGAAAAGGAGGCCCAGCTGGGCGGTACATATGCTCAAGGATCTCGGGTCCCGGGACATGTTATTTCATTTAAGATGCACATACAGTGCCTCAACCGGACCATATTGTTGAGAATGAGCCTATACCTGCTGTCTGCCTGGAACGTGCTTTCGTATACAAACCAAAAAGGGGGTGGAAGTGACTTGGGATCTTGATGCAAAGTCGCAAGGCATCCTGTACCTGAAAGCACAGTTGGTGTGTAGGATGCACAGCTGAGGTTGGCTGGTTGGTTGGAAAAGTACAATGATGTAAGATGTAAGTCGGTACAAACAAGACCGAGGGATCGATCCAATGCAATGCAGCGCCACCCAAGGGCGACGAGTCTCACGAGCCACTATCCCCAGGCCAGCAGACACACCTTGGCTTGACTTTCTGACCTTTCAGGCTTTCACCATAGGTACATACAGTTTCTGACGATTGGCGGTTCCCACACGTTATTATTGGCCCTGAAATTTAAATCGCGGTACAGCAGAAATGGGGTTTCCCGCACACTTCGTTAGCTCAAAGCCTGAAGCCTGTCTGGGCATTTGGGGGGGTTTGACTTTTGACTTGACACTGCGGCCATTTACTCGGGGCTCCAGCTCCTCGCCCGTCTGTTAATAAAACCACCGACACGGGCCCTCAACCACCTGGGCTCACATCACCTCACATTGCCTTGCTGCTCTCCTGATATTCTTTCAAGCGTACCAGCAACCCTAGTCAGGGCAACCGAAATACCCAAGCAACACATTTCGAGGCTACCAGTATAATAATTGCAACCTGCTGCGTTTCGATCTGCAGACCCTCTAATGGGCACAGCCTATTCTAGGTGACGTATAACAGACAGACACAACCAGCAAAAAGACAGGGAAAAAACCGACTGCGCCAAGCACACGAAGCAACAAGCCTCAGCTCAGATTATAGGAAAACGAGGCATACAGCACAGCACAATTACAACACAGAACGTTACAACACACGGAGTTTATCGACTCATTGACACCGAACACCAAGACTGGAAAAAAAAAACAGTAGGGCAAGGGCTCAACAACTCTAAAAAAGGAAAGATCTCTATCAAGCCAGACCTCAACTTCATTTCATCCCATCAGGGCCTGGGCTCTTACAAAAACAAACCATCCACCCAGCAGCCGTCGATTCAACAAGTTCCCGCGGGATTAGATCCTCGACCATCCACTCCCTTACAAGTTACCTGAACCTAGCTTAGGCTGAGCCTGTGAAGAAGCCAGCAAGCAACAGCCAGCGCAACTTTTTAGGGTCCTGCATTCTTCCCCACTGCTAGTCGCGGCACGGCACCACCGAGCCCACCAACGACGACACCCCCAAGACCTCCAAGTCAGCCTCCAACTGCACTGGGACTGGGCTGCTTGCGACCTTGTGGAGGCCCCTCCAAGTCTACCATCCACCCTTCCAGTTCACCTCTCTAAGACTCGACTCGACTCGACTCAGACTCACCTCCGGTCAAAGGTCAAGAAGGCGAAGCTAGTGGACGCCCCGAGCACCCCGACAGATTGACGCCACTGAAAGGTACAACAGCGGAGGCAGAGGGACCCCTCCTAGCCCTCCCTCAAAGGAAGCACACACCAAAGTCCACTGAGGAGCCCCTGTGGACCACTACGCCGGGCCTCGCTGGGCCGATTTTCATTGTTTATTGGTCGGCGTGTTCCTCGAAGAGTCAGAGCCTGTCGCCAATTGCTCGATTTGGAGTTTAGTCTCCCTCGTTACTCAGATGCCTTCAGCGATTCCGGTGGCCCCTGCAGGTACGTACATGGCCGTAGTCTCCTTGTCCTTGCCTTGTTTCTTAACAGCTTCTTCCAACAATGACTACGTATTTGCCCTGCCATTCTCCTATGCTTTATTAGCCATTCAACTGCTGCTACACATCCAATCTTTCTTGTTGCTCTTCTTCTCCTCATACAAACTTTGAATCTCCAAAAGATCTTCGACATCCATTGTTACCTTGTTGTTGTTGTTTTTGATCAAATCAAATTGTTTCAATCCTGTTTATCATAACTTGAACCCCTTATACCTACGCGATCGCATCTAGCACTTCAAAGACACCAAACAATCGACTATACATACACGTATCTAAAATCTAGACGCAGGTCGCCGACAATCAAAACAGTCCGGACTGTTAAAATCCGTGATGCATAACCTTCTCGGTGTATCACCTCCTTCGCCAGCGCTCCCAGCGCAACAGACATTCTCAGATTCTCTACCACCTACATCGAATCCTAGCTCGAATCCGACTTCGAACCCAACTTCAGACCCTTCCTCGAACCCAAACAACCCAAACAACTTCGCAGTTCTTCCTCCACCAGCAGATGGTGACCATGACCATCTTCCTCCTCCAGCAAATGCACCTTCCTCGTTGGCTGTGGCGCTGCGATCGCTAAACGATTTGACCGAAACCCCCACATATGCGCGAAGCGTCACCTCAACAGCGCCGAGCTCGCCACGCATGTAAGTGCCGTCATTTTTTCCTCTTTTTTTCCACAGTTGGGGTCGCGAACCACATATCCACCACCTTCGGCCCTTTTAGTACTGGCGATCCCGCTTTTTAGAACCCCTCAACTGACGTATGGAAATAGTCCTCCGCTAAGACAGAATTCTGGACATCAAACACCACGAGTCCGGCCACATGCAACAACGCTCAATATCCCGGGCATGACCCGGTCAAGAGTTTCACCTGATGGAAGAATTCCTTCTCGCGATGTTGCCGCAAAGCTTGTTATTGTCATGGTTGGCTTGCCAGCCCGAGGAAAGTCTTACATTACCAAGAAGCTTCAAAGGTATCTTTCTTGGCAGCAGCATGATTCTCGCATCTTCAATGTCGGAAACCGAAGACGTGTAGCTGCCGGACGCAGGGTTTCTGTCCACCCAAAGTTGCAACCTGAGCCGGAACACATGGATCCTCCTGTGCATGCCGCTTCTATTTTGCTAAATGGTAACCCGGCACCGTTTGGTCCCGAACAGGCTGAGCCGGAGAAGCTTGATTTGAATGATGCCGCTCAATCCGAGGTGGACCAGTCCGCTACATTCTTCGACCCCAAGAATCAGACTGCCGCGGCCATGCGTGAGCAGTGTGCTATGGATACTTTGGACGAGCTGTTGGACTACCTTCTCGATGGAGGTGGCGCTGTCGGCATTCTCGATGCTACAAACAGCACTATTGAGCGAAGAAAGAACATCACCAACCGCATCAAGCAGAGGGAGCCGAAGTTGGGTATTCTTTTCATTGAGAGTATCTGTCAAGATCCTACTCTCCTAGAAGCGAACATGCGGCTGAAGCTCTCTGGTCCTGACTATCGTGACAAGGACCCTCAGAAGTCACTGGAAGATTTTAAGAAGCGAGTCGCTGCATACGAGAGTGCGTATGTTCCTCTTGGTGAATATGAGGAAAAGCATGACTTGCAATACATCCAGGTTTGTGGAATCCGTGATGATTTGGAGAATCAGTAGCTGACAAAACCGTAGATGATTGATGTTGGGCGAAAACTAATCCAGCACCGCCTCAAGGGTTTCCTCAGCAGTGGAATTAGCACTTACCTCGCTAGCTTCAATCTTGCCCCTCGACAGATCTGGATTACCCGACATGGCCAGAGCGTTGATAACGAGCTTGGAAGATTGGGTGGAAACTCACCGCTTACTGAGCGCGGCCACTGCTACGGCCAAGCTCTTCACAACTTCATCACTTACCAGCGCAAGCACTGGCTTATTGAACAGAAGAGCAAGAAAGCTCAGGCTACTTTCCCTCCCGTACCTGGGGACAACACACCCCCTTACCCTGAGATGTACCGAGAGATTGAGGACAAGAACTTTTGTGTCTGGACTTCGATGCTCGATCGCAGCGTGGACACAGCTGAGTATTTCGAGGCCGACGATGATTACGACGTGAAGAACTGGGAAATGCTCAACGAAATGAACTCGGGCCAGTTCGAAGGTATGACTTACGCGGAAATCGCGAAGAAGGAGCCTGGGGAATTTGCCAAGCGAGCACAAGACAAGCTCAACTACATCTATCCTGGAGTCGGGGGTGAAGGTTATCTGCAGGTTGTGAGCCGTCTGCGCGACATGGTTCGAGAGGTTGAGCGTATTGAAGACCATCTTCTTATCATCGGACATCGCTCTGTGTGTAGAGTCCTGATGGCCTATTTCATGGACCTGTCCCTGGCGGATATCACAGACATGGATATTCCTCTTGGCATGCTCTACTCTATTGAACCCAAGCCTTACGGCCTTGACTTCCATGCTTACCGATATAACGAAGACCAGGGCTGGTTCGACGAGCTCCCCAACTACAAGCCTACAAAGACGGCCCGCAACAGCATCATCAAGCCACAGCATTAATCATTTCCGACTGTTTGCCGGAATCAACCGGCTTGCACATCATATTTACTACGATTTAACATTTCCGCCACGTATTTTTTCCCCTTTGGTGTTATAGCGGGGTATGATATTATACGAATGACGCGCAAAAAGACGGACTATCCACACTATCAATGGAACGGAATGGCATCATACACAAAACAACAAAGGAAGGGCTGGCGTTTTCCGTTCGATTGATAAACAGAGATACCTCCGATGTTGCGACGCAATTATTCACATCGGCTATTTCATTTTTGGCGTTTTGGGAGCAGGGTTTCTCCTCATATTAAATGATCGAGATTGTATGGATTTGGGCGGTTCTGGTCGAGCCATGTACCAGCTTATGTTGGAAGGTGTCGGTCTCGACCTAGTTACGGTGTTACGTGTTGTGTTTTATCCCTATTGCCTCCTTGCCGCAGGCGATGAAGGAATGAAGAGAGATTCTTAGATGGGATTTGGAATGTGATGGATAGATACACAGCACGACGCTCACGCCGACGGATATGCCGTTCATGGGAAACTTTAAGTTTTGAGTGCTTGTTCGAAAGGGATCTGTTACTGTCTAGATCTGATAGTTACAAGAAATTCACTTACATATGTATCTTCCTTCAGTCTGTTGCCTACCTGATGTCCAGCTTTAATCAAATCAGGGTCAAATGTGTGTGACATCTTGCACTGAGGCATGTCTATGAATACGAATGGTATATTCTTCAATAAAGTCATCTAGATTACCCATGAATAGACGACCCGAACGCCTTGCAATGCCCTTCCGTGCCTTTGTAATCCCACTGAACTTTTCTCATTGCAGCAACCTTTTAGACTCGTTGCACCTCTCTTACTTCTCTCGCGCCAGAATCATCTTTTCTCTCTCTCCCCTGCGTCTCTCAAATTGTTTCTTAGTATGACGACGCTCATTCTCTTCACGGCGCTTAATGCTCTTGAGCTCCTCAGCCTTAATCTCACCGGCCTTCTTGAGGACCTTGGGCACATGACGGTGACGATGAATGCGGCGAACTTCAGGCATGTGCTGATAACGCTCGATAAGAGCTTCGTTGTACTCTAGGGCTTGTCGTTGACGAGCTGACTTGACGCCTTCGCGGCGAGAGGCGTTAGCGCGCCAGAGTCGAACGTTACCATCGTCGGATCCAGAGAGAATGTAGCGCGCATCAGGGGTCCAGCTGGCTGCTGTAACACGCTGCATGCGCTTGGTGTGGTAGATATCCCGCGAGTGACCGCGGTCTCGGTTCCAAAGACGAACGGTTCGGTCCCAAGATGCGGATACAAGCTCTTCACCAGTGGGAGACCACTCGACATCCATGACGGCGGCGACATGATCCTTGAGAACGTTGAGAGCACGGTCAAACTTGCGCATGTCGAAGAGGTAGATGTTGTGATCTTCAGAAGCAGCAGCCAGGTTGAAAGCCTCCATAGGGGACCAAGATAGGCGGTTGCTGGCGAACTTGAGGACGGTCTTTGTAACAGGTGTAGATGTGCGGAGGTCGTAGATGACGATGGAGCGGTCGTTGGAGCATGATCCCAAGATTGAAGTCTCGACATAGTTGAAGGCAACGTCGGTGATGGTGTCGATAGATGTAGGCCACTTGAGAATTTCAGGAGCAGCGGTGTGGCGTTCGAGATCGTAGATGTTGATCACACTGGAAGCAGCAGCAAACGAGTTCTTGGAGCGATGGTGCGACAGGCTGGTAAAAGCACCATTTCCAAGCCATGATGATATAGGAGCCGCATCACTGGGTGTGTTATAAGGGTCAAACAGCTTGATCGTTCTGTCGGCCGCACAGGTCAAGAGCTTTTGATCGCGAGTCCATTCTAGACCCTTGACGATATTCTCATGAGCTGTCGCATGCCATATCTCGTCTCTGTCGGCTAGGTCCCAGACCTTGACAACACCGTCACCACTACCACTTGCAAAGTGCTCAAGAGAGTTGGGGTCCTTGGCGATAGAATAGACACCGTCGACATGACCCCGTCCTAGCTGGCCCACGAAAGGCTGCGCATGCATTCGCTCGAGCTTGACGGCATTGAGGGCTCGCTGGTACTCGCGTGCGCGCTCAAAAGGATGGAGGGCGGAATCGAGGTTTCGTGGTTGCTTTGTAACATCTGAGCCGGCTGCTTGTTGAGCCGACACGGGGCGGCTGAGGGCCTTGATCTTCATGTCGAATGGCCCTGTACAAGTTTGAATTTATTGACTGTACCTGTTCTCGAGGCTGGTAATTTTGGCGGGGACTGAAGCAATGGATATTTTTTTCTGTTATCGCTGAAGCACCCCTGTCAAACCGGACGATAAGAGCGGGATTACTAATGTTCCGGGCACGAGCCAGGTACACCAGCAGATCGCATATGCACGTCTAAAGTCAGGGCCTCAGTTCGCATTGTTGCGAAAACTCACCCTCTTTATTCCATTTACGCCTTCACCTTTTGATCCCCGCAGCTTCCAATCCTTTTCCCTTCCCGCACGCCGAACTTTCAATAACGGTTTTTGCTGCTCGCGATACTGCGCCCACTTTGCTAGTTGATTCTTTCAGGCGCGCAACGCTTGCAAATATGGACGGAATGGATTATGACCCGATGGTGATGGATGGGGAGCCAGAGCAGCCCCAGGTGAAGATCTCTGCGGTATGAGAAGGCTCCCGAACCCTTTTTCTTTCGGGGGACACTCAACTGATGTGATTTGATGCAACTCAGGCCGATCACACCCACGTCGATTTCGAGCTATCAAAGACGAACCTTGCTTTCGCCAATGCCGTGCGGCGGATCATCCAGGCAGAAGTGCCCACGATCGCCATTGACCTGGTCGAGATCGAGACAAACAGCTCCGTGCTGGCCGACGAGTTCATCGCCCACCGCCTGGGGCTGATTCCTCTCGATTCGAAAGGAGTTGACGAGCTCAACTACTCACGAGACTGCGACTGCGAGCAGTACTGCGAACAATGCAGCGTCACTCTGACACTGCACGCGAAGTGCACGTCCGACGAGATTATGAAGGTGTATGCGCGGGATCTTGTGGTGGATGGTCGTCATATGAATGGAGTGGGAAGCCCCGTGATCACAGATCCAGAGGGTTACGGCTGCTTGATCGCGAAGCTGCGCAAGGGCCAAGAGTTGAAAATTAGCTGCATTGCCAAGAAGGGAATTGCAAAAGAGCACGCGAAGTGGATGCCTACATCTGCGGTCGGCTTTGAGTATGATCCTCATAACAAGCTGCACCACATTGACTGGTGGTTTGAAAACGACACAGACCCTGCTGTCGAATGGTGAGTTCTATGAACAAGTGTCGAGGTTATGGCTAATGTTGTACTCCAGGCCCAAGAGCAAATACGCTGAATGGGAGGAGCCCCCTCAAGAAGGCGAACCTTTCGACTACGATGCAGTTCCAAACAGGTTCTATTTCGAGGTTGAAACGTCAGGGAGCATGGAGCCTGACCAAATCGTGCAAAACGGTATCAGAGTCTTGCAACAAAAGATCGGTGGTCTTCTCAAGGGCCTAGACCCTAGGAAGTATGGCGGCGACGAAGCTGAGTTTGATGGTCCTCGAAGTCCTGATATGAACATGGACGGCGGTACCACACCTTGGCAGGACGGAGGGTACACTACGCCTTACGGTGGTGGTGGCGGCCAGACGGCGTACGGAGGTGGCATGACAGCCTACGGAACAACACCGTATGGGGGATCTTCTTGGCAGTAAGGAGCAGAGGCGTTTGATGGGTTAGGCAATTCGTAATCAAGAACGGTTTTTGAGGCATAAACAGGGGGTGATCTGGAAACTAGTAACAGTCTCGAAAAAAAAGCATAGCACACGGACTTAGAATGGGATCTTTTTTTTCAGGAGACAAATCATGGTACGACGTATTCATTTTAGTGCTCTGAACGACAATGCCAACTTCTATACCCGCCCTTATCCTCCTCTATGATGAGTATGTTTTACAAACCAGGTTCCCACACAGGAATCTCGTGCAAGAGATCTTTGAGTAACAAAGCAGTAACGCCAACAGGATGATCACCGCTCTCGAGTGACGAAACGACAAAACGATAACGCCAAAACATGCTCATCTTCCAGGTCTATCATGTCATGTCAAGTCTACAGGTTAGTATCCAAGCTCTTAACCTTGCGGTAGGCCTTTCGGTGCATCTCTAGGAAGACAAATGTACAAATAGTTTGTCTGTGGAATCGTTAGATGGGAATTGACACAGAGAAAGGAGGTACGCACGGTCCGAGCCGGAGGAAGCTGGGAACCCAGCCCTTGAACATCCACATGAGACCATCAGTTCGGTGAATGTCGCGAATCAGGTGCAAGATGTTGTGATCATATGCTGAAGACATAACACGAGTCTTGATGACGTCGATAGGGCTTGTCACAGTAGCAGCGACCAGACCAGCGATGAACGAAGAAGTAAAGTGAGTCTTGAGGTTATCCTCCATGGGCGTATACTGGAGAAGCAAACTCTTTGAAACGTCGTAGCTGGCAAGCTGACCAGCAGTCATGAACATGGCACGGCCACTGTTGGGCAACCATCCACGGAACATACTCTTGGGCCCTTCCTCACGCGCCATACGGACCATGCCGTCAAAAGCGTGACGATAGTTTCGGCGCTCAGCAGGAGGAAGCGCAGCGTCGTGTTGCATGCGCACGTTGAGAACATCAGCAAAGTTTCCAGCAATGCCTCCTACGAAACCAGATCCAGCGGCTAGGGCGACAAGTGTCATAAAAGATGGGTCGCGGCCTTCGTTACGGCGTGTAAGACGTGTCTTGACCTCTTCGTAGACGCCGAATCGCACGGTTGAATAT
Organism: Fusarium sacchari; assembly: GCA_017165645.1. Lineage (NCBI taxonomy): Eukaryota > Fungi > Ascomycota > Sordariomycetes > Hypocreales > Nectriaceae > Fusarium > Fusarium sacchari. Next base: position 268,109 of record JADANP010000004.1, read on the forward strand.
GTCATCTGGCGCAGGAGAGAGGCGGATATGCCGCTGTAAAGACCGAGAGGACCATCATGACGAAGAATGTGGACGAATGTGCCGACCATGTTCTTGGGCGCATTGCCTGTGCGCATTTGAAGACGAACCTAGGAGAGGGTAAGATTTTGTTATAGTGTCACGAGAGGTTGCGAAGATTTACCTTGACTGTTCAATGTTAGCTGAATTTCGTCATATTTCGAGATCGCAAAACGCACCAAGATCCAAAGGATGTGTAACGCAAGCTGCCATGCTACTGGCACTTCCGCCAAACCAAAAGGGATATCTTATCGTCGCCTTCTTCGCATCAGCCGTCGCCTTTCCTGTCTTTACAGGCGCCGTCTCCGTCGTTTTGCTCATTGCTTCCTGACTGGTAGCCATGACGTGCGTCGGTTTTTTTTAGTTTCACAAGCCAAAGCAAAGACTGGGAAAAAGGACGAGTTTAGCTTAGACTATCTAAAGTTAAGCTGCTCAATGTCGATCAACTAAAGGTTCCATAACTTGACTTGACTTGACTTGTAAGTTAGGGACTGAAGTTAGGCCAAGTTGAGATAAGAATGGAAGTGGATGATGTGGGAAGGTGAAAAAAGAAAAAGGTCGGTTAGTTATGATTACTACTACAGCAAGGGTTCACTTTTTTAAGTGCATGAGCCTCAGCTGTTGCTACCGACATCGCGGAAAGTTATCAATTGGCCCGTTGTTTAGCTACTGTAACCGGACAATCGGAGCGGGATCGGCTGTCATGTCGCCGAAGCGAAGCAAGAACAGCGCTAGATTGCACGGAGTAATGCTATCTTTATGCGAGGCCGTTGGAGAAGAGCTGAAGTTGAAGTTAATTGTGAGTGAACCGGATTGGATTGGTTATATCCGGAGGAGCTGTAAGGCCGAACGCCGAACATTTTTGCAGTTTTGGTGATACAACCAACCAATCGTGGAACCACTCTCGGCGCTCGAGTGTTCAATTTACGATAAATCAATCAGCCATTGGCGTCTGCTGCGTGGCCCGCTCGGCCTGTAATGTGATTGTCGAGCTTCACAAGTCACCAGAATGAGACTCTACGTCCAGGGCATGCGGTGCCTGAGGGCTTCTGCCCCGCGACCTGTCCAGCTTCCCCGGAGCTCTATTGTCCTACAACTAGCTTGCGCCGCGAGGACTTACTCGTCGGGTCGGTCTACTTCCAGTCAATTACTTGCATGGGCGTCTCGCTGACTGGTTCGGCCTTGTTGCAGCACGCCCGACGGGAACTCCAGGCTCCGTCACTATCCGCGACCAGACCATCAAGACTGATCCTCAATGGTTCAACGTACCCGACAATGTCCTCGACGCCACTACAAGGAAACTTCACCTGTTGAAAGATCATCCTGTGTCTATCACCCGCCAGATCATCCAGGCCAACTTTCCTGAGCCGACGTTCAAGTATCACAATGACTTCAGCCCTGTGGTATCAACAGCCCAGAACTTCGATTCGCTAGGGTTTCCCGCGAATCATCCCGGCCGCGCCCTGTCCGACACATACTACTTGAATAGCGAAACACTACTGCGAACACATACGAGTGCTCACCAGGCCGACACATTCCGAGCTAACCAGAGCGCGGGGTACCTTGTGTCTGCCGATGTATACAGACGGGATGCCATTGACCGCAGTCACTATCCTGTTTTCCATCAGATGGAGGGTGCAATGTCATGGGATCGTACCAAAGTCCCCAACGGCGATGTTGCTGCTGCGGTATGGAAGGACTTTGAGAAGCTACCCGTTCATGGGGTCAAAGTTGATGACCCAAACCCTCCTATGCATCCCGAGACAAACCCTCTCCAAGATGCCCACCACACAGCTGCTGAGGCTGAGGCTATCGGCGCTCATCTCAAGAGGTCATTAGAAAACATGGTCGTCGATATATTCTCCCGGGCCAAGGCTACTGCGATCAAAGAGGACCCCAACTTCGTGGATGAGCCACTGCAAATGCGATGGGTAGAAGCTTACTTCCCCTTTACCAGCCCCTCATGGGAGCTGGAGGTCTACTATGCCGGCGACTGGCTCGAGGTCCTGGGCTGTGGTGTGGTCAAGCAGGATATCTACATCAACGCTGGTGTACCTAACCAACTGGGTTGGGCTTTTGGTATTGGCATCGACCGCATTGCCATGCTTCTCTTCAAGATCCCCGACATTCGCCTCTTCTGGTCAAAAGACAAGCGCTTCCTGTCACAATTCGAGGGCGTGACCGACAATCTCGACAACTTGAAGCGCTTCGTCCCCTTTTCCAAATATCCTCCCTGCCCCAAGGACGTGTCCTTCTGGCTTAGCTCCACGACAGCAGCAGGTGGCAACACCAAGGGCACATTCCACGAGAACGATGTTATGGAAATTGTCCGTAACGTGGCAGGTGACGTGGTCGAGGATGTGCGCCTGATCGATGAGTTCACGCACCCCAAGACGGGCCGCAAGAGCATGGCGTATCGAATTGTTTACCGCAGCTTGGAGCGGACTCTGACTAACGATGAGGCCGTCGCTTTCCACGAGGATGTGCGCAAAGCTTTGGTCAAGGAGCTGGGCGTTGAGCTTCGATAGACTGGGTCGGAGCTAGGGTAGTTGAGCTGAAATAAACGTGTGGAGAAGCTGGAGCTTATGGGCCCAGCTCGGCATGGCAGCTTGGACCCTTGATTGCCTTGAGCTAGTTGTGTTGTGAGGCTGTATAAATCTGTAGACTAGTCGCATCTGTATAGTATCCGCTGTGTGAATCAATGAAAAGCCCGACGCTCACGGGCTGAGCTCTCCTCTGACGTCGTCAAACTGAACCATCACGAGCCCAGCTGCTGCGCCATAGTAAAATCACAGGCTTCATTTCCAAAAGCCAAGCCACGAATCAAGCGTGGTTATTTGCAAATTGCAGGATTCATGAATGGCTTTGCTCGAGTGACGTTATTGTTGATCTGAGCCACGCCTGGTCCGGGCTCTGGGTTCCTTGCATGGATGAGCTGAACTGAGCTGCCTCCCGGCGGGGCGGTATCGAGAACAGGGATGAGGCGGGTGGCTTGTGCGTTGTGGCGTTGCTGGTTTCGGAGCTTTAGGGATCTGGAGGCCGACGAGTTATTGAATTCCTCGGTTCTGGTATCGGTATTGATTGCTATCAGCACTGATGAATCTAGATTCTAGTCTGAGGCTTTCATCAATTGTACTGTGGCCACATCTGTGAGAGACATCCAATCTGATTCGACCAGCAAGCCTTAGGTCAAGGACTGTGGCCAATAAACTGAGAGTTCGAACTAGATCCCATAGATACCTATCCTCATATACCTAACCGGCTTGTTATCTTGATTACAAAATATCACATCTTGTACTACCAATCAACCGCTCTTTCGAGAGTCACTTCATCAGGCCTCGCCTAAAGTCCTTTATCGTGTCAATGTCTGGACTTCCCGATCGGGAAGGTATAGGAAGATTTTTTGACTCTAGTTGGTGTTGAGATAACTGCCCGTCTGAATATCCCTGCAAGGGTTTCGATTTTGTATGTCACTGGGTAAAGCAGGGGACAATTGTAAGGCTTGGCAAAATTGAGGAGTTTTGTTATGTAGTCTAAAGACATCGATCGATATGTTGGCATATTCTGGACCAATGTTGGCTTGAGGCGCATGGGCTTAGTTGATCCAAGGGACCATGGCCAAGAACAGCATTGAATCGGATCTCGTGACTAGACAATACGACAAGCTGCCTCTTTCTCCTGTATCAGAATGGAGACATTGCAGGAGTTGGCAAAAGTGACGACATTGACGATAGTCTCACCAAGAGTTGGCCAAGGCCTCAACCACGAAACGAAGCCCCGCTCGGCATAGAGACCCCCATATCCCGAGGCCATTCCTTGAATATGGGGTTGGACTAACTAATCAGGTACTCCGTAGAATGCCGTCGGTTTCGGGACGACCCCAGTCTAGTAAAGAGGGCGGAGGTTTACCGCAATCTCGCCAAAAGATATAGCCACAAGACCAAAGCTGGAGGCAGTATCCGTATATACAGAATATTGACACTAGTAGGAGGCGTTCTAGGCTTTATTGTATAGGCTTAGGCCCTTAGGATCACACTTGAGGATCTCATCGTGTTCGGGAGGCTCGGACGAAAGAGGAATGAGCTCGCTCGAAGATTGGGATTCAAATTGTTGTTTCTCCTCTTGCACAGCCCCCTTGGCCTTTGATGTTTTGAGAAGTGTCATCGGGTGTTTAAGAGTTGTGACTGGCTGCACCTGATATGCCGTGGGGGATCCTCGCGTTTAGATAGGGAGTGTCTTGCCAACAGTTCAATCGATGTCTTTGAACATTTGCTATTGCAGACTGATTATGTATAGGACAGCAGGCTTTTGAGTGGACATAGTATTCGTAAAGTACACTTTGTTCACAGTAAATATTGATCTTGTGTTGTGCAATCTCTTGTAACACCTGTTCATGGCAAAAAAGTCTATCGAGGTTGAATGTCCGGGGTCAAAATGCAATACACTGCAGTAGCGCCATGCAGGTTTCCAGGGGGTGGGTGTGTCAAATTCATGGTTGGATCGATTCATGAGCGGTAAAACATTAGATGGCTTGGATGGAGTTTGAAGATGGCATTTCGAGACATACGATCAGACAAGTCAACCTTTGGTATGTACGAGGGCTGTCATATGTAGATTATTAACATGACAACTCACCAGTTTCCATAAAACGTTATTTTTGTATTTTCTTGGGATGACAGTATGATTCGAGGAATTATAGACTTCCTATTCTAAAAACATACAGGCAAGGAATACCTTGAATCGAAGCAAACTTGGCCAACCAGGTTCCGTGCCATTGATAGGTAGTCGGTAGTCATGGGTCTCTAGGTAGTCCGCAGGACCCTCATTTATCGAGACGGAGCAAGACAAGACAAGACAAGACAACAACAACAACCTTTTCTATGGAGACAAACCAAACATGAGTCGAGATGGCATTGGCATTTCTTAACACAGCCCTCACAAATCTCCTCAACAGAAAAAAAAAAGGGTACAGGGCTTTGCTCGTTTCGACGGATCGCAGGAGGGGAGGAAAAGCTTAACGTTCTGGCCCGGACCAAATGGAATCGCCATCGCCAAAGCCGTCAAGGCCTCACTGGCCCAAAAGAGGCAAAATACTGGGACCTTGCAGTGCACAGCCCCGAAACTCCATGAACAACACCCCCTGCGAGTCCGCTAGCCCTGTTAGGTTCTGTTCTGTATGTACGTGCGTGCCCTGGCCACCCGCCTGCACAAGAGCGAGCAGCGAGTTCCCCAGCCGCTGGGAGGCTTAGTTGACTTGTCGTCGTGTTCCTGAGGCGGGAGGCGGCGCTTCCATTGGGAAGTGGAAAACCATAGAAATATAATAGACACCGACCTTCGCACTTTTTTGTCTTGTTCATTCAGCTCAACTCAGCAACACTCAGAAGCACTCCAGAGAAACAACATTCCAATACTCGATTCAAATTATCGACAGATCGACAGGAACACCCCGCAGATCTTGCACTGTTTACATCTCCATCTCCATACCAATCTACCAACACCATCCAGAGCCAGTTATCATCATAACTGCTCTTCAACCTCACCTCTACATCTATATTCACAACAGCCACCTTCAAAATGGAGACCTCACCGCAACACTCCCGATCTTCCTCCTCCGCTTCGCGCCGCTCAAACCTCACCCTCGACCTTTCTAATATCCCACCCATGACCCCGCCTACGCCTCCTTCAAACACCCTCCTCTTCACCAACCTCACCGACCCGGCCATCTTCCTCCCCGAGAACCTCCAGGTCATCCGCGATCTCATCACCCACTCCGCACCCATTCACGCTTTCGCGCCGCTAAAATCCTTCCGCCGTATCGTAGTCTCCTTCTTCGACGAGCAGGCTGCTATCGCCGTTCGCCAAGTATGGGATAACGAGGCCATCATGGGTCATCAGTGCCGTGTCTACTTTGGCATGCCTACACCTGTCGACAAGCGCGATGAGCACCTTGCTCTTCCTGATGCTGGCAAGCTCTTCTTCATCTCGCCACCACCTAGCCCTCCCCATGGCTGGGAGATGCGCCTCGAGGATGCGCCCAACAAGCTGGTCCACGCTGAGGATCTCGCCGATGCGCTTGCTAAGCTGCACCACCGCCCAGGACCTATGGAAGAGGACCAAGACTCACCTGTCACTCCTCCCGACTCTGCGCTGCCTGGTCGAACACGCTCGCGCTCTTCTACTCTCATCTACAAGCCTGAGGACGCGGCAAGCACCATGCCTGCCGTCATCGTCGACGACATGACGGATGAACCCGAACAAGTCAGCCCTGTGGAGCAGTCCAAGCCCATCTTGGCGCACACTGCCCGACCTCCTGTCGAGCTTATGCACCATGCTTAAGCTTGTTGCAGTGGAACCTTTTCAATCATACAGTGAATTCTCTGGCGTTAAGGATACGGATAAGGGTAACTGGGGATCAGTGATGGCACGCGGTCTGTCTACCTAGGTTTACAATGGAGCATTGCATCCTCTTCAGCATGTGTTGTAGGAGTTGGTAAAATATGTCTTTTGGGGATACTATTACGGAAATGGCGGTAAATGTGCCACACATCGTTGGCTTTTACCTACTGGCGCAACTGTATGAAATAGCTAGTGGCTTAATAGCAGTTCTGAAATCAGAATGATACCACACATATTGTTTTCAACCTCACCCAAATGATTTGACTTATTGACGACCTTTCCCAGCAAGTGATCAAAACACAACACTAATCAGCCCAGACGAGGCTTTGCTGCGCCAAGACAGCCGAGAGTAAATGGCGCGGTATGTTCGATACGCCTACGAATCTGACGAGGCTCACCGCCGTAATAGCTCCCAGAATCGTGCCGGCTAAGAGCACTGCCCTCCTCGACATGGCCATACTCTTGGAGAAGCCCGCTGACGTTGTTCTTTCTGCCTCGAGGTCCTTTCGCACGCCTAGTTCAGTGAGCATACCGAGGCGCGGGAGATACTGGAACTCAAAAGTGCTCGGTTCACCGAGACCGCCCGCTTTATGATTGTGAATCATGAAATACGCAAATTTTTTGAATCTCTGTTACACGGCGTCAGCCACAAGGTTCTCGGGTTCGTATTAACCGTGGATATAGGGGGGGTGACAGATGAATACGTACTTGTTCTTGTCGCTTCTGCATGTGAGTGGGCATCCAGGGGTAGCTATAGCTTATGAAAAAGAGAATAGTGCATTGCATCCATACGACAAGCCGGGATCGCAAGTCAGGCTTTTCGATACCGAGTGCGCTGGCGAATTCGTCCCCGTTGAGTCTGTATGCGTGAGCGGCGAGTACCTCGCGTGGCATGTTCAGTGGCGGAGCTCGAGCTTCTGCTGTGAGAATATTGTTTGCGAGGATCTGGGAGTTCGCTGATGGAGCAACTTCAGATACTGCTATCGACTCCAGCATGGCTTTGGCTTGTTGTGATGTCGCCATCCAGTCCACAGGTGTCCCAAGCAAATAGCCAACATAACGCCATAAAGCAAGATAGTCTGCAGTTTGCTGTTCAGATAAATAGATCCCTTGTCTGGGAAGAGCCATATAAACAATAGCAGCGGAATATGCTGAAATAGTGGCGATTGTGTGTAAGTCGTTGATGGGAACTCCCCATTTCTCCATATCGAAGTATCCCGGGTTTTGATGCTCAAGTTGCATAAGCCGTCTTCGGACTGAAGCATGTAAGAGACGCACTCGTACTGAAGAAACATAGCCCTTTCCTCCGGGCTTTATTGCATTGAGATCGTCAACGACTTCCATGAAATGTTGGAGTGTTTCTAGAAGTCGTCGCCTGGTGACATTGATGCCGAAACCACCAGTTCGAGAAAGAGTCTCGACAATTCGGTATGCCCCCATTCCGCCCAACAATGACTTATACATGAGCTTGCAAAGCAGTTAGTATATTCGCTTCTCGGTAGAGGTTCCATGACTTACACCGAAGAGAATTTGTCCACTGAACTGATACACGACCTGCTGTCCACGCTGAATCTGATCCCAGTCAACCCATTCAGGGATGGTAGAGACTTCTTCCCATAGCCGACCCAGTATTTCATCAGAATTAGCATGCTTCTTCAATAGTTCGTAAATATCTCTCTGGCCCGGGCCAGAACCATGAGGACACTTCCATCCCTTTGTCGTAGGTGGCGAGATAAGGTCTAGACGATCGAGAGCATCTGTGGCCAGCTTGTCGTATGAATAAAGATAGTGGTCAAGCTCCTCGGTAGTCATATGTCCGGGAGTCCACTTGAATCTATGGCCACCAATGATTCTGCTGTCTTTGAAGTAAGATGGGTAGCGGAAGTCCATGGTTAGATCATGAACAAAGTCAGGAGTAGATTTCATAAACCAAGTGCCAAGGCTATACTCAATCCGATCTAAGTTACGAGATGAGGTTGTTGTTTATTCTCAATTTTTTCAAGAATTGAGCTTATGACTTGACGCACCACGGCTCATGATGCTTCGAAAGGCGTCTACGGTACTCCTTCACAGGCTGCAGTGGCCCCAGGCGGATATATAGTATTAAGACACCATTGGAACTCTTCCATGACGAGGACAATATACCGAATAGCAGCACATGATGAGGGATAGTCTCTGCCACATCAACATACACTCCATCTCGGATCGAGTGACAGGGGCACTAAGGATGATCGGCTCGACTTTTACTTCAACGAATATGTTGGCACGTTAGAGGGAGCAAAGAAGCCCAATGAGATGCAGAAAACAAGCAAAATGTGTAAATGGGAGCGGGGAACAACACATTCCCATACATGCCTTAGCCAAGACGAGTCTGTAATGGTTCAGAGCGCATGTTAGCTTCACATTTACCCGGAAGCAGCTCCAGCCCCCGCCATGTTCCATCGTTGTTGATGAGATATGTTTCATTAAGACATTGCCTTGATATTAGCAGTCATAGATACTTTGGAAAAGTCAAGACTTCATCAGGTCTGAAGTGGGCACAAGACTAACGAAGTTGATAATGGAGCCTAGTTCCTGGGCGTTCGATGCACGACCAAAGACACCAGAGGTTCGCCCCTTGATCATCCCGTTAGTTAGAAAACTAGACAGATTCTTGTGTAGCCAATAGGCAATGTTATCAACACACTTGAGGAAGTGTAATGGTTGAGTGGGTGGATGGGGCATGTTTGACAGCGTGGCTCGAGCAACGGTTTTCATTATCCGGCATTTGTATCGACATGAGTGGGCGAAAGTATTTCGACTTGTTAGATGCATAAAACAATGTATCTTAAAGTGAGGAGGTGTGACTTCGAAGATGAAGTGGCGAGACTTTATGCAACACACCAACACCACGAATGGAGGATGGTTTCCTTTTTTAGCGTCCCTGGAATGGGAACTCAAGCTGTGAGGGGGATCAATGACAACGACATCTCAATGGTGGTTTGAGTAGTATTGGAGAATAGTTAGGGGGCATGTGATATAGCATCGGGCTCATCGAGAAACCCGATACTGAAGACTATGGGATTTCGAAGGAAATGAAAGAGGATCTGCAACGTATCATATGACTTATGACTTATACCTGAAGGAGAAAGCAATGAGGCGGCTTTCGAGCATGATATCAAGTCGCCACGGAAAATTAGAACAGTAAGGTGTTTGCCATATCGATTTATAGCTAGAAAATACCTGTGCGCTCATTAGTACAAAGAGATATTTGAACTCCTATGATGCCTCCCATAAACAAAGTTGATGCAGTACTACACTGACGCTTGGCGTAGTGTAAATGAGATACTTCATTCTCTTGCAGGTATAGTAGATCCAAGTCGCATTTTTTCCGATCATTGACGGTTATACGCCGAGTATCAGTATGGATCTAAGATGATATATCAGAAATATCGAAGCTCCAGAGCCAAAAATGTTGACGTACCTATTCTGAAATCATGAAACGATCATGCTGCAAGAGGGAGGTTTGGAGATACGGACCAACGTAAGTCCGTCGCACCAAATCGAGTCAAGCCCGCAATCTTCGGCCCCACTTCCGGACCCTTGCTCCCATCATGAAGCCTCTTTCCATTGACCAAATTTGGTTCACATTTTCTTGTCACTCTCGGGATCGCACTTGCCGATCCAACTTATCATGATGAGCTGTACATGTCGAGTCACGCCCCTGAAAATATTCGTACAAGGCCTATCTCAAGTTCACAAAGTCGACGCACCGACTTCCCTTCTTCGTCTGCCGATCCGCACTCGACCGGCGTTGTACCAGAATAATTTTGCCTTGGCGCGACAGGCCCGATCTTTACATTTTTCAAAAGCTCTACAAGATGCTTCCGGAGAAGCCGCTAGAGATGACGAACCTGATTCTCACATTCAGGCAGAAGATGAAAATCAAACGGTGAAAAACGACGACCCTTTCGCCACAGACGAAAATCCGGAGTCCATACCATGGAAAGCACAACCAGGCACCAATAACGAGGCCCAAAAGCCTCGGAGGAGGAGAAAAGAAAAGCCAGAAGATTTTACGACCCTGAACTATCGCCGAAACCAGAGCGTGAGACAGCAACTAGAAGACGATGAGGAGGCAAACGAGCTGAATAGCAGTCGCAACCGACGAATGAAGGGTCCTTCTTCGTTACAACCCCAACCTAAAGAGAATTACTGGAAAATCCAAAAAGCGGCTCTGAAGGAGAAATTCCCAGAAGGATGGCGTCCTCGAAAGCGTCTTTCCCCTGATGCTTTGGCCGGTATCCGGGCTCTCAACGCCCAGTTTCCCGATGTCTACACCACCGAAGCCCTGTCGAAGAAATTCGAAGTATCGCCCGAGGCTATCCGTCGTATTCTGAGGAGCAAGTGGCAGGCCAATCCTGAGGAGGAAGAGAAGCGAAACGCGCGATGGTTCCGCCGTGGAAAGGACGTCTGGGAGCAGAAGGCTGCGCTGGGTATCAAGCCGCCGCAGAAGTGGCGACGTGAGGGCATCACACGAGATCCTAGCTACCACGACTGGAAGAAAGAGGCGGTTGAGCGAAACCGCGAGAGAGAGCAGCGGGATGACTTGGAGATTAGGGGTGAGAATGCCCCTCGTCGACGTGCTTATACTCCTCGAACTGAGGGCTATACATCTCGTCCTGGTCCTCGATCTGAAGGCTATACTCCCCGCTCAGTTCCTCGGACTGAGGGTTATGCTCCTCGAGCTCGTATTCCTCGAACCGGCGATTATACTCCTCAATCAGTCCCCCGAACTGGAAGAGGAAGATTTTAAAAATGGCGAATGTACGATGGCATGACGAGGCTTTGCATATAGACCGGCGCTGGTGCATTGTACTATAGTTGTAAACTAACTCTACTATTGAATGAATTATGCATGTTGGAAATGTATGTCATGATGCAACTTTGCAGGATATGGGGTTGGAGGAATTCAGGTATATAAACAATCAGTATAAATCAGGTCATATAAACAACAGATCAGAAGTGTTTCTACCAATGAATTGGTTCATCACTATCACACTTTGTTGAATTCTCTCCTTGTCAATGGAGGTTCCCGTTTAAGAGCCTCGGCGAGGTGGGCTCATGGTGACAGGGGTAAATGTGTTTTGTAGCAAGCTGGGCGCTTAAGTTAGAGATGGGTTTCACTGCCACATGCTAACGTTTATCGAGTCTTGGCTAACTTGACCACTTTCTGGCCTTTTCGTTTCTCTCATAAAAGGTTCATCTTGAACTCTGCACTCATTCAATCTCTTCGAAGATATATACAACACTCACCTGATTCTTACTTGTGAATCATCCTCATCATGCCCACACAATACCCCCGGCCCCCGCAGCGTGAGTCGTGGTTTGCGCCACTCTCCATCGACCTCTTCCTCAAGGTCCTCAACACAACACTTCTTCACCCGTTCGTCTGCTGGATCATACCGCTATGCTTCCGTGCGCAGACAGTGAAATGGGAGGCGCCGCCTATGGTAGCCTCTATTGCGTGGGCCACCATTGTGACGCTATTCTGGATGGCCAATGTGGTCAACCAGCGCATTGCTCACGGGATCCCGCGCGAGGTTGACCTCAGCGAGGAAGTCATTGTCATTACTGGAGGCGCAAGTGGAATGGGTTTGCTCGTTGCAGAGGTTTATGGCATGCGCGGCGCGACAGTGGCTGTGCTGGATGTGAACGAGATGGAGAATACTGAGGCGAGAGGCGTCACGTATTACAAGTGTGATGTTGGCGACAAGGATCAGGTTGCAAAGGTTGCGCTCGAGATTGAAAAAGATGTAAGTCTTGAGTTTCTGAGACCAGGAGGTTTGGTACTAATGAAATACCAGCTCGGCACGCCGACTGTGCTTATCAACAACGCGGCTATTGTTATTGGGAAGACTCTATTGGATCTGTCGCTCGATGAGATTGATAAGAGTCTTACGACTAACCTCCTCGGACCATTCTACTGCCTCAAAACCTTCTTACCTGCCATCATTCGCGGTGGAAGGGGCGGTACCATCGTCAACGTCTCCTCTGTCATTGGCACGGTTGGTGCCGCACAGCTGACCGACTACGCTGCTGCAAAGGCCGGTCTCACAGCCATGCACCGTTCTCTGACAGCGGAACTACGTGAGAGCCATCCCGAGATCCGAACAGTGTTGGTTACACCTGGTCAAGTGAGCACGCCGCTTTTCTACGGGGTCCAGACACCCAACTCCTTCATCGCGCCGGTTGTTGAGCCCGTAGATGTTGCCAAGGAGATTGTGGCTGCCATTGATAGTGGAAAGGGTGCTACAGTTGCTATGCCATTATACGCCCGCTGGGTTGACTGGCTTAACGTGTTGCCTGTGGGAGTGCAAACTATTGCGCGATGGGCAGCGGGAGTGGACCGTGGGATGAAGACGTTTGTGGGGAGAGAGGGACAAAAGCTTGAGTGAACTTGACGCTGGCGTCAGTTTGACGAATACGAAGAGTGTAAAGTTTCGACAGGATGAAAAACAATAATGTGGAATTAGATGATGTATGTTTATTGGAGCATTATTAATACACATAGAGTCAGCACAAGCGGTGACCTGGGGAAGTGATCCCAAGGAACTTTTTGGCTGAATGGGAATACGGTATTCAACTCATGGAGTTCTACGAATAGCCAATGGAGAATATGCCGATTGTAGGTGACAGGCTTCTTGACTCTTGTCAAGTCTATCGGAAGAGTACCGATCCATAATATCTCTTATAGGCAAATTATTCACAAGAACCTGTTGTAGCCTACCTGACAACCTAAGCGAAAACAACTTCTAAGCTTACAAATGCATGAAACATGCAATAGACCGCGAGGGAGAACGAACTCCTATAGGAGGAGAAAGGGGATCGAGCGATTGACCCCTGGCTAACCGGGCTTTAGACAGTTTAATACCGTTGACAGCTCTGGGTAGGTAGGTCGGGTTTGAGCGACCGGGTACGGATACAGAGAACCGCATCGCATCATGAGCTGGACTTGCTGGAGAGATGGAAGAGGCGTTGTGCAGCTCTGCGGGCGCTATTTAGGTTGCTGTACGGCCGTTGGCCACATGGGATTTGTTTGTCGCTTGGACATACCGGTAAAGGTTAGGAATGGTTCATGATGAGAGCTCTATACGGGGTGAGACTGTTGCCAGTACTTATTGTTGAGTCTGAGGAGTTGTTGAGAAGAGAGTAGACGGTACAATATAGCAAGAATTGCATGTATGACATAGGAATGAATGTTTCAGCCCTGGTTCTCCTTCGGTGACGGAAATGACATTGCGCCCGTCAGTACGGAAGAAGCGAGGCCGGGTGAGGTTTCAAGGAATGACCCGAGAGTGTGGAAAGTTCGCACGCCTAATGAAGTCTCTTTCTGCCTGTGATGCTGTCTTTGTAAGTGATGAGAACCTAAAGAGAGGCTGGTATTGGTGTACTGTCCTGTAGGTGTAGTGGTAGGTGTAGGTTGGTTGTCGGGCAGTCAGTCGTCAGTCAGTGGTTGTGGGGATAATAGACCCTGCTTGGCGGGGGGAAACACCTAAACGTCATGTCACTTGAGCCTTGTCTACGCCCGCAGAAGCTGCACCTTCATCCATTGACGGGTGGATCGATTTGGGAAGTATTTCAGCAAGTGTACATAGGTATGTACACTCGAGATGTGAATCGATCAAGTGCTTGCCATTGTATCTATCTGATATCGATTGAATTGTTTAGTGCTATAGTTAGGTAGATAGTCTATCAACGTTGGATCCGATATTGGAACATGAGCACGCGACAATTAAGCATTGGATCAAAGCCCCTGCTTCCCTTGGCTGCAAGATTAATTACTGCTAACTACAAACTACTTATAAATCGAATCGGGAGCGACGACCCGTTGTGCTGCAATACGCCCGCTGGTTCCGTTACTTTGCGACATAAAACGCCCGCTACAGCGAGACCCAGCAGTACAGAGTTGGTTAATCCTTTGAGAGACGTTCATGATCATCTGAAATCAGACAATCGTCTAACTAGTCACACAGCAAGCCACTACATCATACATGGCACAACACACTCTCTGTCTGTAATGCTGCTGTAATTAGACAACATGATTTGCCCTATTCCAACTCGATCTTCAAAAGTGTCACCCAAGTCTCCCCCCCCAGAGAGACACTAAAAAAAGGTGCTTGCACTTTACTTTAGAGGCTAGACCTACCTTATCTGACCCTTCTCCACCAATCCAATCACGCCGCCATCACATTCTGCACCCAGCCCAGGCCAGCCCGCAGCCACGGAGCGGGCAATCCCACTTTGGCTGCAGAGATAAGCCAGTCCAAGCCAGTCCAATCCGTCCTCCATTTTCTCCCACGCCCTTTTCTTACATTCATTGCAACTACAACTCTTCCCAGCTTGAAGAATCCAATTGCAGCTCGCTTGTCACTCAGTTCATCCATCCTACGGGCTTTGTTCTGGGCCTACCTAGCCATGTCCATGCGTGTCCGTGTCACGCCTTGAACCATGAGGCGAACCCTGATACTTTATCCCTAATCCCTGAACATCACATACAGTACTACTCAACTCAACTCAAACTAAATCATACATGCTTTCATATGAAACTACTCAGGTCCCCTGCTCCTAGCCTGTCAACTGTCTGTCAACTGCAACTGCAACTGCAACTGCAACTATAACTTACTGCAACTACTGCCTGCCACTGTCACTGCCACTGCTACCGTCTCGCCGAGTATTCTGGCCTATCAAACTCTTATATTGCTTAAACTCAACCGTCAACCTAGGTAGTCGCCGAGACATACACTTTATTAGTGTCCGTCACCATATATGAGAGACTCAGTCAACTGCTATATAATCGGCCCCAACTTCTCTATCGACAACCACAGATGCAGGTCTAAATCACAAGCATCGCACCGCAAGGGGTCTTCTCCTAACTTTCATCTCATCAAGTGAGCCGTTTCGACAATGGGACAGTGGTGGGTTGACTCTCGCATCGAAGCTACCGTTACCCGGTCCTATGTCGCCAGCCAACTCCTCCCGGATGAGATTGAGCGTCTAGATCGTCCAGTCGCATTCGGCGGCGAGGATTTGACAGAGCGCACCTACTGGGAGAGCATTCGAAATGATGCGCCTCGTTTGTTCCTCATTCTTGTCGACCTTGGTGTGCCGGATCAGATCTTTGGTGTTGTCGACGATGGCTGGGATGACGCTGAGCTGCCGATTGCCCTCGAGGATGTGGATCGCCTCTTGTTAACAGCAACTCGTGACGAGAAAGTCGAAAAGAAGTTTTACCAACGTCAGTTTCACTACCTTCTTAAGCCCTTGCAGCGAGGGAACCATGTGGCGTACAAGGACAACGAAGTAGTACCCCTAGACGTGGTCGAGAAGCCATCCTTGCCAACGCACAAGTCGCACGGCAATGACAAGGTCAGACTCCCAAATGTCCCAGGGGAAGTCTTTTATCGAAGACGATACGTGCTGGGTAATGGACCCGGGGCTATGCCCGTGCAAGACTTTCTCGATGCTGTCCATGGGATCAAGGGTCTGCAGAACGAGCACATGATCTCGTATTGGGCGTCGTATACGCAGCATGGATATGGATACGTTTTGTTTACGCCAGCAGGTGACTTTACTCTAAAGTCATTCCTGGCGACGACACCATCACAGTTCAAACATCTTGCCAAAGCTCGTCGGAGGGAGCTTGTTATGAACTGGATCTTGTGTCTTGTCGACACACTCTGTGACTTCCACGGAAAGAATCAATCGCATGGATACATCAAACCTTCAACCATCTTCTTTACCAACCAAAATCACGTCTTTTACTCCGACTCAACTCGACTCACGCCCGATAACGTGATTCTTCACAATGATAAATCGTCGTTTGATCGTGAACGGTACGACTATGCCGCGCCAGAACTGTGGACTCGACCTGCAGGAGCGACGAGCCCGACCGGTAGATTCCCGTCTGATGAGCATTTCGGTATGGTGCAGACGTACGACCCGAGCGGCTCACCAACAGCCATGTTCATTGCGCCAAATCCTCAGTTGAGCGGACAGCAAGCCGACATCTTCTCAGTAGGCTGCATCATCCTGGAGCTTTTATCATTTTTAGTCAAACGGACGACGAGCAAGTTTGCGACCTTTCGATCAGCGAAGCACAAGACGGCCGGTCGAGGCGGTGCAGTGTTGGATACGTCTTTCCACAAGAACCTAGGACAGGTGGAAGCGTGGATGTCAGGCCTTGCCAAAGATGCGTCTCGAAAGTCATCGTCGAGCAAAGATGGCGCGAATATTCTCAAGGGTGTAACACCTATGCTCCACGTCGTGACGGGTATGCTAGCGATGAATCCATACGACCGACCTGCGGCGATTGAAGTGCAACAGCGCATTTATCAGATCCTGACTGAAGTCTGTGGCATTTCAGAGCCACACTGCGTTCATCAGTATGCGCACGATCTCGAAACCACGTTCGGGGGTTTGCAGATTCAGGCTGCCGGTGATGGCATGATGGGCATCAGTCCGCCCGGAGGATCCAACACTACCTACGGGACACCACGGACGTATGAACACAGCCGAAATGGCAGCAGTGGAGGATATTCACAAGTAAGCCGGACGACAGGAAGCAGCGAAACCGACATGGATGCTATACACAGCGTAGGGTCAGTCGGTCTTCAACAGATACGGACTCAGGGTTCATGGCCTCGCAATATCGCGTATACGCAACACACGAGTGTAGCGCAATACCCCGTGGGCCAATGGGATTCCACGTGAAGACATGTGATGTTCTCCTGGGGATGATGACTTTGATGAGCTTGTGGGGACCGAATCCTTTTTATTAGGATGGAGGAGATGAAACGAGATGGCATTTATTACCTTCTGTCTGCATCGCGCATGCGGTCAGCAAATTTGTGCTTCATTTACTTGAGGCAGGGCTGATTGTACGGCATGTGAGGCTGACTTATACCAACATTGAATTTATTTGCTGGAGCAGGTGGGAATGGAAAAAGAAATTATCATTATCAACTTTTTGACGAAACGAGGTTGGTTATTAGGAATAGGATTAGGATTGGTCATGTGGAATTATGCACGATTTACGATTGAATGAGACTTCAATTTCAATTTTATCATATCATTAGCTAACCTGACTTTACGGATACGTCGACATTGATTGACTGGGAATCACTGGAATGCATGCATGGAATTTATGCAGGGTTCAGCTTCGCTTCAGCTCAAAGGGTCCCGTCTGCCTCACGTTGGTTGTATGTGTGTTTGAGACAAGCGTGGAAATGAAACACTTGAAGGATTCGAGACTTTTGATGTCTTGGCTGAGAAGAAAAACATCAACGTAGCAGCAGTAGGAAACAACGCATGATGTTTTCGTAACTACGATATCTTGCCGATTTTTGGGCCTTGCCGAGTTAAGCATCATGCAAGACCGTTTCAAGACATCCATGGATGGAATAGGATGAACCAACAGCCCTTGAGAAGACGGACTGTACGGAGTACTGTACTGCACGTTTACATGTGCCAAGAATATCCTGCAAGCTGTGACTTTGACAGTTTTCTTGTGATACAGATGCAGATGGAGATCAACATTATTAATAATAAACCGTCTACTCCGTATCCTGCGACATATCGCTATTCACCAGACCAGAAACAAACTCAGTCAGGATGCCCTGGTCCTTATGTTACGGGGCATCCAATCGGCGCAATAGTGGGACCGTGTTGCAATTTTTCAAGGCGTACGTCATGACCTATGGGAATGTGGGGGATTAGACTGGTCTGGATGTAAGAGGAGTATCCGTACGTATGTATGTAAGGTTAGTTAGTTAGTAGGCAGAGAAGAAACAGGAGAAACTTTGAGAGGAGAGAAGGGGAGAGAACACGCGGTAATCGCGCAGCCATAGGACAGAGGCAGAGAGAGGGAGAGGGCCACAAAGCTAAAAAGAGGGTCAATATGAGGGGTTTTGTTTATGTTGATGGTTCCCTCTTGTTTCTTTGGCTTGGTCTGACAGCTAGAGATCAGCCTCGTCTCCTGGTTCGGGCCAGTGGGCAGCAGCGCCAGTAGTTCAGGGGCATTGTGGCAAAACAAGTGCTCTATGTGTAGTGCCATGAGTCGTTAAACCTCCTGAGGCTTTACATACTGTACCTTACCCGAGGGACTTTCTCAATAAGATAATAGACTACAGTCTGTATACACACGATAACACAGAAATGAGACCTGTTCTGCTTGATCAAGAAATGCCCGAACGTTGAATGTGTCGTCAGTATGCAACTCAGCGTTACATTGGCACAATCCCAGCCCTGTTCGATCCCTCGATGCCCCCCTGCTGTCCAAGCTGTAGAACTTCTGCCTCTTCCATCCCATGCAAGGCTACTCGCCCAACGAAAGAACGCATCTGACTCAACTTTAGTAGCACGTCCCACTAAAAGGAAAACACTAGCACGAGGCTTGCTTGCTTGCTTGCTTGGTGTTTCTAGCGCCGCAAAGGGTTTTTCTTGGTACGAAATCAGGAAAAAGAGAGCAAGAAAACTCGAGAGTGTCCAATCGGTTGAAACTGTTTTATCGGGATACCAAACTAAAAAGGGCGATGGGACGATCCACTTGAGCTTTAGCTTGGAAGGCTGCATACTGGTACATATATGCAAACTTGCGTAGCTCGAATCAAGGAAAGGGATGCGGATAAAAATGGTGCAGAGCAGAGCTTGCAGGGGGGTCGATCCAATATTGATTGACGGGCAGCACAGTAATGAATGAATGAAAGATGAAGATAAGGGTCAACCAACGTCCATCATAAAATCTAATCCACTTCTTTATTAAAAACAAGGAGAGCAAGCGAAAAAGCTTGAACTACTTTAATATCTGGCTCTCCCTTACCCTTCCCTCCCCAGTCCGATCGATCAATTGATTATTCGTTCCTCGCATTATCCTGCTTTTCATCATCAACAACAAATTGACTTCTCCTCCTTGAAGCTTATCAGGAAGCTCTTTTCGCCATCTCCCAATCAGCTCACTCCCGATAAAGAGAAAAGGCCTCTAAGCAGGACCCGAATCACCCCCCACGATCGGAACGCCCACACACACACGCACACACTCCTCAGCCCATCACACCTCTTTCTAAGCCGTCGTACGCGTGGCCGGCCCGTCCAATCGTTTTCTCTGCAACTTCCTTTACGGTTTTACGGTTATTCAGCTCGGGCTGCGCGCACCAGCGAGGCTACCAGGAGAGAAGATCCACCCGCTTCGAACAAGGACTTTTTGAATCGGGGGCCTCGTCACCTTTCGTTACAAACAACCCAACCTTCGTTACAGTTTTTTGGCTTTTGTCGTAGTCTAAGGGACAGGAAACCTTGAAAGGAAGGGAGACATAAAGGGTTAATTGCCTTGTCGATCGATCGTTTGCGACATAAAGCTCTCTTGTCTTGGATCACTATCTTTATACTACGCCCTATCCGCTCGGTCTTTTTTTTTTTTTCTGGAAATCTTCTGTTATCGTTTATATCGATCGGCCCACGATGCGCTCGCCAATCTCGCTCCTCATCTTGCTCTGCACATTCATGGCTCTGGCTTGTGCTGCTGAAGTTCACATCTCGAATAACAGAGCTCCCACATCTCAATTCGCGACGCATGGTGAGATGCTCCAATCGCGCGTTCTTTAAGCTTAAAACACTAACATCGTCTAGGTGTTGCTTCCCAATTGCCTAATCGCGACCGAGACATTCACACCCAGGACCGCGCGCGACAAATCGCCTTATCACAAATGATCGGCTCAAGCGCAAAAGTATCCATCGTCGAGACAGCGTCTCTCAATGTCAAGGCCTTTGCGCATGGCGGCATGAGCTTCCTCTTCGGCCTGGCATCTTCTTCCAACGACGTGCTGGATTACATCAACAACGGCACCAGCTCTGTATTTTCTCGATCTGTTACCAGCGAAGAAGGCAGTGGAGCTTCAGGGCGGAAACACGTTGCTTATACCAGCATTGCCCTGGTTCTTGTCATGCTCTTCTTTGCTGTGTGGATGTGAAAGAAAAACAAATACACAGAGATACAGCACTTACTCTTTTTTTCGCGCGCATATTATGATACCCCTACCGGATTTGGCGTTTCATCTGGGTCGGCTTTTTTTGCATTTATTATTTACTTATTATTTCCTTTCTTGCACTTCGGTGCTGCTCCCTGGAGTGCATGCTGGTTCACGGTTTGGAGATATATTCCTTGGTGGAGCTGGGCAGCTGTGCTGCATCCGGAAGAGAGTGTTGGTTGAATGGATGGACGGACGGATGGATGAATGATTATGGTTTGGTAACTAATTAATGATGGCTACGCAATGACGTGTTTGGGATATGATGTACATAGCATCAAGGTTTAGGTTGGGCATATCCAGGCGAGACAGAAAACTTGCGACATCTAGCCAGGATGCCAAAATACACTGGTCTAAAGGCCTACCAAGATATATCAAACTTGCCTCAGTTTCTTATTCACTTAAACAGAGACACTGCATTTTCTTACCTCCACTAGACGTGTTCCAAGGAATACCGATCGATTACGTCCATGGGAAAAAATAAAGCACAGGGTTGCAGTCAGTTTCTTGGCGTTTGAATAGAGCTTTAATATTAAGGTCTACTCATAATAATGTTGAGTTTAGGCTTCCTCCACTGCACACATGCAAGATCGACTAGGAATACTGCGACGCTCCCATCTTTAGGCAATAATATTCTTCTCCAACAACCCCGGTGACTTGGAACTTGGCGATGAGGTGGCAACGTCACTGCCGAGACAGATGCCCGCTGCTTTTTGGGATCCAGAAATTACCTACAACCAGGTTAGCCAGTTACGCTTCTGTTTGATGATGAGAATGAAACGGACCGCTTTGGATTGATAGCGGCGGTTGAAGTTTGGTTTATTGTTGAAGTTCTTGGCGACGAATACTGTCATGGTAATAGAAATCCCGATAATAACGACGACGAAGATGATGAACATGGCCATAGGGATGGACCGCTTAAGCCGTCCAGTACGCCTTTGTCTGTGATCACTCTGCGTACGAAACATAGAAGATCGTGGGTGGTGAGGTGGTACCGCAACAGGAGGTGGTACAAAAGCGCCTGCTGACATAGTGGTCGCGAGATATATTCGATAGCGATATGTCCAGGGCTGTAGTGATTTTAAACTTGAAATTGGAGTCTGACTGAATAAAAGAAAATGATGATGGAGCTGTCAAGTCAAGCATTGCTCCTCTCGCTGAGGTGAATCAACAAAAGCCCATGCCGTCTCTTTCCTCCAAGTGGAGGAAGGAACCAACAACATTCAGCTTTGGGTCGGTAGGTAGGTTGGTAGGCAGGGTACCTAGGTAAGGCAAGCACGAGTGGCCTTTCGCACCAGGTGATTTAAGTGAGAAGGTGCAGAGTTGAGGTAGGGCAGATTGCATTCTATGACTGCCTCGTCTTCTGGCATGAGGCTGGGAGACCCGGAACTATTTTTGAGGTGGCAATGATTCACACACCTAGAAGCATTCTGATCACAGGCCTTCCAGCCCTTGACAACGGACGTGAATGTTTTCATCGACGCTACCTACCTAGGTAGTAGATAAATGTAGCCTGTAGGTACATCAAGATACACTGGCAGCTATGTCATTCCCTCATAGGCACCTTATACAATCTGCTTTTTTCGGTTGTTATTTCATTATTACTTGTCACCATTATGAAGAACGAATAACACAGAACGCAAAGTAATTAACAAGGGGCAAAATTAGCCTAAAGAGAAAGTCTATACTCACACTCGAGAGCGAGAACTTCCACGGTTTCTTTGCTTGGTTCGGAGCAACATCTTGCTTCCCACTACAGGATATTATCGGCATCCTTTACAGCAACAGCCTCAACTCTCTATCTTAAAGTGTTGAACTAGATCAGAAGCAAACCTATAACTTCGGGAGACACTTAGACAACTGTACGTCTGCCCCAACGATTCAGAACCGGCTACACTTCACTGGCATGTGCGCACCGTTATAGACCCCATCATCAGTTGAATTTCCTGTCAATAACTTATGCCTTTCGATGTATACCTTACAAAACTTTCACTCCTCACCATCAGTTGGTGGTATTGTGAGCCCCTGAAAATATCCATGGCTGCGGACAAATGAGAGCAGATGCATCAGCACTGCTTCGCTATCCCCATGAACGATGACTCGGCTAGGAGTAAAGCTTGCTAACTATAAAATAGTACCACTAGGATTATCTGGTTTCCGAAATAACATCACTTTCTACCTGTCTACTAGAGACAATGGTGCACCTATACCCGACTCCCATACTTCAAACAGCAGCTATCAGCACCAGTTCCTGGGCTATCTTCTGTCCCTCTCCTTGAGGTGAAGTATCCGGCACAGAGATGACAAGAGCTATCGTGACACTTCTGTTTCATAGTGCTCCTACTCAAGGCATAGAAATTAGAATACTCCTGAATAGCCGCTGAAGGTTGAGGGGTCAAAAGAGGCTTCAGCTTCCAGGCCACAAAGGTCAAGAACACCAAGAAAACACACACGGGCAGGATACCCGTGGCCCTCGCTGTTTCCTGGGAGAACATAGCCACAGTTGCCTCCCCTAAGCCTCGGCTTACGAAGGCCGCTTTCATGCCCAGCTCTTAAATCAGGGAAGCTCCGGATATCCTCAAAAGGCACATACTTCTGCTGTTAGAAGGTTTCTTCTGAGGAATTGCATGACCGAAAATGATCGGCACAGCCTAAGCTATCCCGTTGAAACCCTCTACGTAGTGCAATGAGCAAGATGGTGCTCTTTGTGAGTCTTCCACTTCTTCACGTATTCAAGCGGAGGCAAAGGCGGCAATAGACGGTGTCACTTACACGGACAAGTATGGCCAATCACGTCTCTTGTATTGAACTTAAGATCTTGTCCTCTTTATAACCAATGAAACCTCGGGATCCCAATCCCCAGCCATTGTCTGCATCAATCTAAATCGGCGCTGGTAATGGCCGATCCCCGCCTCCATGTCAAAAAATCTTCGGTCGAGGCAAGTACTGGCCAACTTTTGATAGACCTGCCAGAAAAACATATTTTTTTGATCCAAGGATGATATAATCGGACACAAACATGAACCTTCAGTGATTCAGCAGAACGCCAACTAGAACCTCGCCCTCGTTGCATGCATATATCATCGAGGTTCTTCTGTTTTGAGGTGACTTATTCGAGTTTTGCCGCCCCGTTTTTCTTCTGTGTATCGATAGTAGATTTCGTAGGGCCGTTTTGGAGGGCAAAAACTTCCAACAATCATCATCCGCCATATCGACGACTACGCCGCCGCGCCGAACAGCACCACGCCTCGAGCCTATCCCTGGGGGATATTCTAAACATACCATTGGATACTGCTTCCATTGCTTATGCTTTAGTGAGGTCGAAATAATGGCTGAGCCTGGCCAGCCAGAGCTCAACGCGGGAATGTCCCCGACGGGTGCGTACATGTCCCGCTGCTTCCCGGCAGACATCGTCGCGACAGACGAACCTTGCTCAATGCTGACTGTAGGGACTCTAGGGATTAAGAAAGAGCCCACTAATGAAGCTGACATTCTCGAGGGCCTCGGCCTCGACCTCGATTCCATCATGCAAGCTGCGACCAAACGGCCATTCGAAGACGAGTCTAACAGCGACGACCCATCCAAGAGGATTAAGACCGAAGCCGATCCTCCCTCCGAGAATGCACTCGATCTTCCTCAAGGCGCCGAAGAAGAACTTGAAGATGGCCTTGCGCTTCTCGTACAGAATGCGCTCAGCAATGTCAATGACTTCGTCTTCGGTACCTCGAACGACCCTATGGAGATTGATGGCATTACCGACCATAACCTGCCTCCGCCACCTCCACCACCTTCTCCTCCTCCAGTCTCGTTCTTCTCCGACCCTCAGAAGTATTTGCGCAAAGCCAGTCGACATGCGCTTGGCAACTTGGTAGGTGGCGCGACTTGAGTAATACCACAGCGCTTACATGGGTGGGATAGGCACTTTCTGTCCTCCTCTTATTCTCGCAATCATTCGACGACTCGATAAAACCTATCCAAGATGTCGATTCACAACACGCCAAGTCATTTCGCGATCTCCAAGCTTCTTTTGCGCAGATCAAGCAAATATATTCCCCAGGGCCCATTCTATCAGCCGACGATCCAGACCTCCACGACCACGAGTCCCGTACGATCCTCGATCTAGCGAACCTTGCTCAATTCGGTATCTGGCTACTACAAACCACGCCATCCTATTCCGAAGCTCATCAGCACTTCCATGCCATCTTCAGAGGCCAAGTTTCAGATCTTGGTTCGGATGCGCTCGATCTCTACCTTTCCCTCAAAACCCAAGTAGCCATCGATGCGCTTGCTACAAAAACCCAGGAACAATCTAAGGAGCAAGTTTTGGAAGAGGCACTAATCAAGGGCATGGAGGAAAAGCTACGGGGGCTTCATAACGGGCTCGATCTTACGCCTGCCGATTCTGAGTTCATCACTTCCGTCCGAGCGAGGAAAACGTCTCTTGAGGGTGAAGCTTCTACCGAACCTGGTGAGTGATTTGTCGGCAACGAAGTAGAGCTTCTTACTCACCAGTACTAGCTACTTTGAGAGAAAAGTATAAGGTCGACGATTTACTGCGTCAAGTCTCGACATGTGTAAAGACACGGCTCGCATTGATGTCAGACCTTGGATCAAGATTGGGCCATCCTATGCGATCTAGCGAAGAGACTGCAGTCGACCTCTTGGGCGATGCGACTGGCGATGCGAATCTAGACTTGGACGATCTCTCATCCTTCTTTGAGAAGACAGCTTCTGGACTTGTTCAAGATGCTTTGGCTGGACTGACTGAAGATACCAATGCCACCCCTGCCGAGGCAAATCCTCAACCTGAGCAAACACCTACTGTCGCCGAAACAATTGAGCCGCCAACCGTGGTTGAGCCTGCCAAGAGCCCCGAGAAGGAACCTACCTTGACTCCTCAGACAAACGGCAAAGTGGAATGCACTCAGCAAGATTACAAGGAGCTGGAGGCGCTGGTAGCCCAAAGCACAGATCACTATGTCAAGACTACGTTGCATGGCTTGTCGCCGGTACCCTATCAGCCTACAGTCCCAACAAGCACGAGTGAGTTAGGTCTCAGAAGAAGACAAAGATCATTAGCTAATGTGAACGCAGCTCAAACGTATCTAAATCAGCTCCAACAACAGCAAGCCCAGAACCCGTACTATTCATCATTTACGCAAAGTATCCCTGAGCCACAACCGCCACCTCAAGAACCGGGTCATCAGCTCCCACCACATCAAACCTGCTCAAGCGCATTGCTGTACGACAAGGCTCGTCAAGCAGCCCTCTCCAAAAATGCATCTCATACAAGAAGAGAAGGCATCCACTCAACACGTCGGCCGTGGACTCAGGACGAAGAGAAGGCTCTCATGGCAGGCTTGGACTTGGTCAAAGGGCCCCACTGGAGTCAGATACTCACCTTGTTTGGGGCGCAGGGTACGGTATCAGATATACTTAAGGATCGGACACAAGTCCAGCTCAAGGACAAGGCTCGTAACCTCAAGTTGTTCTTCCTCAAGACCAACTCCGAGATGCCATATTATCTCCAGGCAGTTACTGGAGAGCTCAAGACACGAGCTCCCACACAGGCAGCGAGAAAGGAGGCTGAAGAACGCGCAAGGATGACCTCGGAGGAGGACCAGGCCAAGATTCAGGGAATCATGACACTGGCTGGAGGGTTGCAGAACTCTCCACACGGGCAGGGAAGGGCTGCAGGAACACCAGCATCGGCTGTTGGTTCAGGAGTTATGACGCCTGCTCAAAATGCGGCCCAGGCAGCGTCGTCGCAGCAGAGCCAGGTGCACAATCAAGCAGCTGCCCATTCGTATAACCCAGCCACTTCATCGGGATATCCACCGTCGACTCTGCCGCAGTCAAGACCAAGCGTGATGTCGGCAACACAACAGTCGCCCCATCAAGCAGCGCATCCTCAATCACAAATGTCCATGTCGCCTCAAACTCCGCGATCCCAGCAGCAGCAACTACCTCAGCAGCAGCACAGTTCTATGCACTCTCCCGCCCACGCCCAGGCTGCTGCTCAAGCTCGTTCCCATACGTCGACACCCGTCGGACAGCTACATCACTCCCCACCGCCACAGCATACACCAACTCCTCAACCAGCTACTCAACACCATCCTCAGCCTCACTTCCCGCCTGCTCCACATACTCAGCTCACGTTCCCATCTCCTCCTCCGCCTGCAAACGCCACGCCTAATTTGCCCGCACATGGTCAGGTGCCAGTTCCAGATACGCAAATACAGATGGATCAACACATGCACGACAATGCTGCGGAGGCAGCACTGTTGCAAGGACTTCAGGCAGCAGTGGCAGAGTCTATGTAACACAACGTTACACAACATGCTTGAAAAGACGGCCACATACAGTGGGCCTTTTTTTGATGCACAACCTTGTTAGGCTCAAAGATCTCTTTGGTGTTTCTGTTTACTTTTTCTCTTGCTTATAAATGTTGATCTTGCTGGTGGACCAGTTGCTCTATAGCGAGCCATGGCAACTAGGTACGCATCAGAGGGTGCTAGGCGCAGTTGGCTATATTCTTTTCTGCGCGAAAAAAAAGTTTTATTCTTCTATAGATAAGAAAGCCTCGATGGCTGAATTAAAGGAAAGAGGAGGGAGGGGGAGAGACAGCGTAGTGAAGTGGAGGTCTGGCTGGGAATGATACCACGAATTAGGAGGTGAAATGATAGATGATGACTAGAAAGAGTGGGAGATAGACAATTGAATCATCTCTAACCTTCAACAAGCAGTTTACTCTGGTACTGTGATATGCCGTGCTACTAACGATGAGTCAAGATTGAAGATTGCCATCGTGGGTGAGGTCACCCAATGCCACAAGGTTGAAATGCCTGAGTCGCCTATTCGCAATCTTGCAGCCGGGAGCTTGTAAGGGCATCCCAGTGGTTCGTTTCACGACGCAGCTCGCCGTGTGTCCTGCATGGGCAGTGATACAGATCCACGTTGGTGGCAGCCCATGACTTCGGCTCTCTATCTTGTGATACGTGCCGTGGACGTTCAGTTCAAGCGCAGAGCCGCATGAGCACGGTAAATGAGGTTATAAATTGCCGCCTTAGTCCTGACTTTTGGGCCTTGAGTCTGAAGCACTGAGAGACAATATATTTTTACCCCTTTTCAACATGTATCACATGCCATATGAACTAAGGCGCGGCTGGGATTCGACCTGTGCGGCGTCAGGGACTATATGTGGCAATCCTGCAGTCAGAATTCAGGTGAATGGGCGGATGTATCCGTCAATTTATTGCGAGTTCCATGCGTGCTGGCAAACTCAGAACGGGCGAGCATGCGTTGAGCAGAAGTTACCCAGAGCCTCTGTTTGCGCTCGGCGTGAGTTATTATTACTAAATTATAACCAGGTTCAAATGGCTAATGACTAGGTAGATCTTCATTGCCAGGCAATAGATAATGGGACGAGATGTACTTTGGATGTCAAGCAAGGGGATATGTTGGCGTACAGATACTGCCCACAGCTTCGTAAGACTGTCCTCTCTCTCTTTGACTACAAAGCTAATAACTATAGATCTTTGCGAGTATCAAGACTGCCAGAATCTGAGATCACGACATCATGATCAATACCTCCCGCTCTGTGACGAACACCGCTGTCAATACGACAGCTGTCGGAATCCTAGAGACGGTGGTGCTGGTGTGTTCTGTCGATCTCATACTTGCAACGAGCCTTACTGCGGTGCTTTTGCTCCAGGCACAGATCCAAACGATCCTCAACGCTTCTGCGAACGTCATCGTCAATGTCTCAGACCGCAATGTCCACGCCTCTGCCATACTCGTGAGAACGGACACCCCACACCTTTCTGCGGTGCGCATTATTGCGAGGCACATGACTGCGACGATGGTCGCGAGAGGGGTGCTTTCTGCCAAGCGCATACGTGTGTAGAGCCAGGCTGTGTAAGAGGGGGGCAGACCCCTGGGGATTATTGCAGGGAGCATACGTGTAGGACTTGGAACTGCCGCATGAGGAAGACTGGGAGGGAGTTTTGTCCGCAGCACGAGTGCGCCTACGATGGCTGTGATGCGGAAGTGGAGGAGGGTAGGTTTTGTGGTCTTCACTATAGTAGACACATGGGGCCTAGATATGGAGGAAGAAGATACCCAGCCCCAGGGATGAGATATCCTATCTACGACGACGGTGAGTTCACTTGATCCATTCTGTTGCAGCCGCTGACTTAGATTCCAAGGGATAGATCCCTATGATATGTGTCCAGGCATCCACGACAGAAGAGGATGCGGCCAAAGACCTGAACTCGACAGTCTTTTCTGCCAACACCACGTCTGTCACGTCCCCAACTGTCCAGCCCCTAGGACCCGATCATCCCAGTTTTGCGTTGATCACGAGTGCCCTATAGAAGGGTGTCCTCGCCCTAGGAATACACGGCCCCGCGGGATTAGGGATGGCGGCTCGCGATTTTGCGATCAACATGCCTGCAGCCATCCCGGTTGTCCTATGCATGCCGATGAAGGCTCAGATAGGTGCACGCTTCACGGGCATGGTATGCGTATGTATAGGAATAGGAACAGGAATAGGATGGCAGACGGTGATGAGGTCAGAATGGGGAGAGTCCCTCGAGGTTTCAGGAATCGAAACTACGATGATGAGGATGAAGATGACGATGGGCTCCCGATTCGTCAACGACAGTTTGGATGGGCTCAGCCAAGGAGCAATCAATTCGCAGCATGGGGTAGAGGAGTATGATAGTACCAAGGGGTGGCGCATTTCAGCCGGATACTCAGCCACAGCCCGTTGACGAGGGCTGGTTTGTTGGGGGCGGTCTTTGGTAGGATACATTAGTACTTAGAGTAGAATGTAGATTGAGGCTATTCACAAAGACATTTGCTATTGTGGGAGTAGGCAGGGTCTTGACCGTGGCTGGGCCGAGCCGAAGAATAATAAAGTGCTTGCATTTTCATTTCTGCAAGGGCAAGCGGAGGCAAGCGGAAATGCAAGGGGTCCCGTGGTGACGATGATGCCTATTTTCGAAGATGATGGTGTTGAAGAGGAGAGACTGGAGGCCTGATGTACCTGTCATGCGGACAGGCACAGTGATGAGCAGACTCTACACTGTACATTCTGCACTAATGGGATGGCTTCTCACAGTGTGGACATCTTGCATGCACAGTCCCCTCTGGGTCTCTTGACTATCAGCCCAACCACGCGATGTCCCGCTCACGCTCATCAGGAACCAACGCCTGCACATGCACGTCACTCAGCTAAAGATGCACGACACATGGCGATGTTGATCTTCTATAGGTGCCCTTTCTTTAGTAGTATTCGTTAGCCGCAGCCGCCAGGGCTTTAATTTCGTTGATCCCTTTGACGCGCTTTGACAACTTCATTGATACACGGACCTATCAGTTCAACTCGTCGCCTCAAAGAACTTACAAGCTCCGATCAATGCATAAACGTAGCATTATCTATTACAAGTCTTGTCTCGTCAAACTATTGTATCTACTTTACTCTCTTCTGGGCGTATTGCTGACTTCCTCTGTCTGTCTGCCTGCTCTGTAAAATGACCACCATCATCAATGAGACAAAATCAACAGATGGCCACGCGCCACTCCAAGGACTCGAAAATACTCATGTTGGTTCTTCTTTTTCAACCTAAACTAATTTTAAAAGTCCCATACTATGTAAATGCCCTGCCACAGTTTGAGTCCTACGCTCTAACTCAGACACTCACTTACACTTTACCACATCATACGCTTCTATAAGCCACGATGTTGGGAATTTCGCGTCCGCGTGCTTCTCAAAGTGGAACATTCAAGTCAGAATGTCTTTAATGCGAGTTCTCTATGATTGTTTAATTATGAGTGGTTGCTTATAAAAACCATTTGCTCCTCACGGGCATAATTCCCTTGTTCAAACACTTCTGACCTTCTTTGATCACCTGCATTGACCCGACTGTCTCTTTCAACTGTCATTCTTTATACCCGTGGGAGCTATTTCGAGACAAGGATAGGTCATTCATATCACTGCAAGACCTTTCCATAAGTCTCAACTCATCGAGACACTTTCCTTATATCTTCCATCATACCCATCTACCTTAAACCCGGATCTTCTGTCTTCTAAACTTGACGCAACTGTCGGCTATCTCGACTATACCACACAAAAAGAAACTCAGTGAAACGAAACATCGATCGACATGTCTCGCCGCTGTTATGTCGAGACCAGTCCTGATGGACGTCCTCAACTCGTAACCATCAAGCGCTCGCGATCTTACCACCACTCCCACCGCCATCCGTGCGACTACTACAAAGTCAGCCGCGAAGAATGGAGGACACTTGTACGACAGAACGAACTTCTCGATGAGGCCAACCAAGCATACGCTTCCCAGAACGAAACCCTTCGATCTCGGCTTCACAGCTCCGAGGCAGAGACTCATCGACTATGTCACGTCGTCATCCCCTCTCTTAATGACCAAATCGCCAAGCTCTCTCGCGAGAACGAATGTCTTCGTCGTGCAGCCGAAAAGCCCTGTGATCCCCCAGTTCACACCTATCACTTCGAGTCAGAAACGCTGCGCGCCAAGATATGCAGACTTGAAAAGGAGAACAAGACTCTACGAGATGACAATGGAGATCTTCGCTTTAGAGTACGCGAGCTGTCTAAGCAGATCGACCAGAGCATCAGTCGTAGAGTTGCAGACTTGACTAAGCAGATCGAGTACTGGACGAACCAGTCTGGATTCTGGAAGAAGAAGTACGATGAACTACGCGAGCGACATCTTGGTTTGATTACAATCGTCGAGTCCAAGACTGAGAAGATGGAGTATTACGATGATGTTCTAAAGCGACGGCGCGTTTGTTAATTTCTTATTCGGCCTTTCTCCATAACCTTGAATGGTTTTGTTATGGGTATCATGATATTATTTAAATAGAACAATAGTCAAGGTCCAGACGGGTTCTTCCTCCCCCCCCTTTGTTAACACCGCCATCATCTGGCACTATTCCCTTTCGCGACTCATTTCTTCCATAGAGGCTTTGTTCTTTTGTTCCCAAGGTATGAGGAAGCCTCTCAATCTCATTTCATGGTAT
This sequence comes from Fusarium sacchari, assembly GCA_017165645.1. Taxonomy (NCBI): domain Eukaryota; kingdom Fungi; phylum Ascomycota; class Sordariomycetes; order Hypocreales; family Nectriaceae; genus Fusarium; species Fusarium sacchari. The sequence continues at coordinate 299,686 of JADANP010000004.1, forward strand.
ACTGACACTCTGCAGTTGGACATTCCCCTTTCTGGACAGAGGTCAGGTTTCAGGTCATATGAACTCAAGGTAACCTATATCTCTTGCCAGGGTTACATTATACTACAAGAGGAGGCATAGCAATACTTTAGACGGAGTTTTTTTCATACACAGATACCCTATGTGGCTGAATAGAGAGAATGATAGTCTCCCATTAAGAACAACTTACACCCTCTTCAGGGATTGACAAGCATAACTATTCTATGTGACCGCGTGGCTAAGCTAGACTGCATGAATAGTATCTCGTGATGTATTAATCCCGACATAAACATGAAGGAGGGAGTGGTCATGAGAACTAGACTCAACTCAGGGTAGCATCCAGTTATAAAATGTCTTAAGAGACTTCACTTTTACAACGACACTAAGCATCAGTAAGCAAACTAGCAACACAAAAGTTTTGCCAGAGATCTACAGTTCCTTCTCAGCTCGGCGGAAGCAAAAAGAACAGGCTGGATTGTAATTATTTGAGCAATCTGCACTGCCATGGTGTAATGTGGCATGATGGCAGTGCATTTGAGCCGCAATAATCGCATGCTTTGTAAGACGAATGTTCTCGACGGCTCGATATGCACACTGGTGCCTTGCTGTCTCCTGGCGAACCATACTAAACTCTGCATTTCTGTTTGTAATGAGCCGAGCACTCTACGCGGTGCAACGCGATATCCCGTGGTATCGCGCATCTTGTCCCGAAACTCGTGGGGTATGTCAAAGATAACGACGACGTGAAATGGAGGGGCAGGCGAGGCAACCAAGGAGAGAGGGGTAATGGCTGAATGACCAATAGAGGCGGCCTCAAAGTTAGAAAACAGGTGGGAAATGGTGAAAGAAAAAAAGTCCTATTCTAGGCAGAAGGGGACTTTGGCACCATAAGGATTGGTCGCCTGGTTTAAGTGGAAAAAGGCGACCAGGATAACCTTTGGGGGCCGACAAGACATTGGACGTTGATGTGTGGAACTGGTGGAGGAGCGGTTTGAGAATACGCATGCATATATGGCAGTGCCTTGATCCGTGAAAGGACAGTATGTGGTGAGGGTGTGGTAGCAAGGGAAAATGGCTGCACACCGAACTAGTATCGAGGTTTGAGGGACCGTTCCGTACCGTGAATGAAGGGTGTGGAGGAGACGGGAGGGACCCGTAGTGGTGGTATCGTGACGGATGTGGACGAAGTCGAGCATGACATGAAAGCGCCAAGAGGTGTGAGACTGAAAGCGGGTGACCAGTGCGAAGAGGTTGCCTGGGTGAAGTAAAGTTGGTCTAGTAGCTGGGGTGCAGTATTTTCACATGACCTTTCCTAACAGCATTATCCAGTTGACTCACATGGAGGGCCTCAGAATAAATTGGTCGCGCTTATCAAAACAGGGGCTGGGTGTAGTGTAGTTAGGGTCTAGGAATGGCAAGCAATTTGATCAACAAATTGCATTGCAAAAACGGCAACCCTTGATCTCGAGTGTGCATGACTTGAAAAGACCATATCGCAATTTGATACGCCTTTGGTTGTGAGTCGCCAGCAAGCGGGTAGATCCGCAGTTTAATTGGCGATGCCACGGTAAAAGGTTTGACGTCTGTCTACTTTCCGAGTTTGGAAATCCCATCGAAACCAGCCTGTCGACCGTGTTAAACCCGCATTGCAAGCCATTTAGCGACCGTTACCGTTATAGGCAAACGAAACCTGGAGGTGGAGGTGGACGGGAGCAGCCTCCCGCTGGGTCGGTAAGGCAGGGTACGTACTAGGTAGGCTAGACTTGGGGCTCAAGACCTCGAGTCGGTACACAAAATTCCGCATCTGAAATTGGTCAACAAACAGTCAAATTCAGGGGGTGGGAGTTCAAACGCACGCAATAAAGCATAAGGAGCTAGGGCTGGAAACGTGGTAACGGGGTAGCTTGGCGACGGAATGCGGGAATGCAAGGAGAGCCCACGATAATGACGGAGCTCGCTCAACTCAATCCACAAAAAAGCTCATAATCAAGCATTGAATGCCAGCAAGAGTCAAACTAGCTTGAGGCCACCTCACGAGCCGAAAACAAAGGGGGGCGCTTATCAGTCTAATGACCCAGCCCCAGTCAACATCAGACACTCCATTCCCGCCGAGTCAGAATTTTCTATTCTGCCCCAATTTTGTTCTGACAAGCGGGTAGGGAAAGAAGCTCAAGCGTTTAGGTTATTAAACCCCCAGGAGCGGGAGGCCCTCCCGGCGGATGTCCCCCGGGTCCGGGCCCAGGCGACCGGCGATGGACGGCGGGCGGCTTCTCGAGGACTAGGGCATGGGTCTTGACTTGAAATGGTTTTGCTCTCCACACACAAGCTCTTCCATTCCGACCTGATGAGCGATGTCTCCCCACGATTATGATGGAATACCAACTAGAAGCGCAGCACGATATCGTACCTACATAGGTAGTGTAAATCGTTTCCCTCCATTCATGATGCGCATGATATCTCACATCCTGCAGAATACATCATGGGTTACCAACCGAAGCCATGCTGCCACTCATCTGCTCCCGGATGCAAGAAAGCGAGCTGAAAGGGTTGGGCGACCAAAGACAAACGAACAAGGGGGGTTTCACACGCATCACATCTATGACTGCCCTGGTCCAGAGTAACGCACCACGGGAGTTGAAGTTGGATGGATGTTTACACACACACGAAATAATTGTAAAGATTTCTTTCCATGTGCCGAATAAGTCGCATTGACGACAAGGGTGACGGCGCAGAAACGCAACCAACGATACGGCGAAACTTCCATGTTAGCACGTTGCACCTCAAGCGAGCCCCCTTCCCTCCGCCAGCCCGATGAGTCACTCTCCTATAGCTTCCGTCAAAAACGGACTCTTTTGGGTGCTTTGTGGGCAGCGGAGGCGCTCCAGGGGCGGCGTAAGAAGTGACTTGGTCGCTCGCTCAGATGGCGGTGTCCGCACCGGTGACAAGTACTTAGCCACGAAGCGGCATGAAGCGGAGTCGTCGGCCAGCAGATAATCAACAACACGACCTTTTGTCGAAAATAGGTTGATGCTGGCGAACCAGTATTGCAAACGTTGCGACGATGTGAATCATAATTTCCTCCGTATCTTTTTTTGGAGGGTGGTTAGTTAGTGGGAGGAATGTAAAATGTTCGTGGATATCATGACAATCAACGGAAGTGAAACTGGCTGTTTCCGACCCCCCTGTCTGTCATCCAGGGTGTCTGGCTGATGACTGGGGGTAGCTTTTAAAGACGGTGACGATGTCGGCAACGCTTTTCTAAGCCCTCTTCTCTGTCTAGGCCTTTTCTCGTTGCTTTTCCGCTGCAGGTGTTTTCTTTTGCTTTGCCTAGGTTACGGCGTAGCACAGGCCAGGGATAGTAATACCAATATCTCATATCATGCCCCTTTTTCGGCGATATGAGGGATTCAGGAATCAATGTCCAAGCAAAGAGCCGGGGGTGGTATAAGAGCACAAAAAGACCAGAATTTAGAAGCCGAACCGGCAGAGGAACAGAAAAGGTCCCCGGCCTTGACAGGGGTTTAACGTTTGGAGGTGTGGGCGAAGTGGGCATTGGGCTCTAGTCGGCTCCCCTTGGGCACTGAGCGTTGGTTGTGGTCCCTGGGTGTTGGCGTCACAACGCTTTCGCTCATCGACTTTGCGCATACCGCACTGGCGGGTTTAATGTGTTGAGAGAGGATCCATGGCTTGTCTGAAGCGCAAATGCGAGTCTGAGTGTGTGCGCCAGGCCCAGTTTCCATTTACAATGTCTCTGATGTTCCAATCACGAGGTTGGAAAAAGAGTTCCCCTTCACTCCCTCTTTGGTGGTTCTCACACCCTCAACTCCCTTTATTCTCTCGGTCTGGACAGGGGTTGATGCTATTTTGTAACGCAGTGATGAGGATGGAAGGGAAGAAAATGGCCGTTCCCTATTCCTCGGGTGCATGTGCGCGGTGCGGGTGTGTATAGTACCGCATAACTATGCACCTTGGTACGTAGGATCAAAGGAGGAGTCTGCATTCTGTCTGTCTGTCCCTTTCCCGTCTCTCCGTCTCTCTCCGCGTTTGCGTGCACCGCAATGTACCGACTCTGCATAGACGTGCAGTTGAGTATGTATGTATAGGTGAAACCATAGCAGACCGCAGACAATCGTCTCCCCATCTGCGTTTTGTCGTCATCTGTCCATGTTGAGCATAGATCAAAGAAGAGCGAGTGACTGCGTGGATGTAAGTGATTAAGACGATAGCTGAAAAAGCAGGGAATTTTCCCATAAACTCTGAGGCAGGCACAGACGACAACAACCATGTCTTAGAAGGAGCACCTCATTCACTTCAATTTCCTTTCTTTCCATATTGATACTCTATCCCTGCCTCTGTGTCTGCCTACCTGCCTTGCTTTGTCTTAGGCCTGGCCCTTCCTTTATTGCGCCCCCCTTCTATAGCCCACCCCCCATTCCAGACAACTAAGACACCTGTAGCCTGTAGGCCTTTTCTTTTTTTTCTCTCCCACAGCCGAGTTTGACAAATCCCATATCAACCCGAATATTCTACTTTTTCCCTCTTCTGCTTGCACCTGAACTCACTTCTCTTTTCACCACACACAGGTTTATTCCAACCTTTCTCTCGAATATTATATTCTACTCTGTACTGTGCTACAGGAAGGATATCTATCTGTCTATCGTCTTTGTTTTACTTGTTGGTAAATCAATAGTTGACAACTAACTTGAGTTCACACCTCAACTCATCTCTCTTAACTCGACGTCACCTTTTTTTATTTTGCCTTTGTGGCCCCTCGCGCTCCCGCTCCCGTTCCCGCTACAACCCCTCCAGTAGAGAGCCTCCAGCCAAAAAACGCCCGCGCTCTTCTACCCGCCTGCCAGACCAAATTACACCGCTGGTCGTTGGGCAGAGCTGCACCGCAGCGAACAGAGTTAACACCACAAAATAACCACGAACGCACATTATCGAGACGACTTTGGCGTCACTTCTCGCCTCTTCTCTATTTCTTCTTTCTTGTTATTGGCGATCGTAAACAGTCCAAACCGACGCCATGCCTCTCCACCAGCGGACTTCTGCTAGCCCATCCAAGAGGAGCAGCTCCTCTGTTAGGAGCACTGTCTCCGCGAGAAGCACTAACTCTTCCTCCTCCTCCAAGTCAAGGGCCTTGACTGGTATGTTCAATGGTCGCCTTTCAAGTTCCCCGCCTCAGCCGACTAACATAAATTTTCCTTTTGAAGTGCAAGACCATGACTACGAATATGAATTCGATATCGAATCCGAGCTGCGCGACGATCTTCAAAAGGCCAACACAGAACTCAACAAGGCCAATGCCGAGAACGACAAATTGAGCGCCCAGAACGACAAGCTCAAGGCCACCATCGAGCAGCTCACCCGCAAGTTGAACGAGTCCAAGACATCACTCGAAGAGACAACCCGCAAGCTCAATGAGTCTACCATCTCATGCCGTGAGCTCAAGGCCCAGATCGAGGGCGTACGCTCTGAGGCTGATGTCCTGCGAGAGGACAACCGACGTCTGAACACCGACTTCGAGGAACTCAAAGGCGATAAGCGCCGCCTGAACAATGAGTGTGATGAACTCAAAGAGGAGAAGGAGGCTCTCAAGGAAGAGAATGAGCGCGTCAAGTTCGAGCATCATGATCTTGAGCAGCGCTTCATCGGTCTCCAGGCCAAGCATGAGAACCTGACCATGCGCCACAATGCTGTAAGCAGCCAAGCTCCCTCGTCTGCCATGACGAGCCCCATGTCCAGCCCAATGCCCAGTCCTCTTCCCGCCCCTATTCAGGAGGGTCGTAAGAACCCCTCCCGTCCTTCCAGCAAGGCTTCTAGCAAGGCCTCTAGCAAGGTTTCTACCAAGTCATCCAGCAAGCGAGAGCCTCGCGAGGACCGCCACCGTGAGCAGGAGGATCGTCACCAGTCTGAGCGGGAGGAGAGCTCTCGTGAGGAACACACTCGTGAGAGACGTCACCGGGATGATCGCGAGCGCCGCGAACGCGACCGTGAGGATCGAGGACGCCCCCAGCGCAGCGAAAAGCCTAAGGACAAGGAAAGGTTTGAGGCCAAGGAACGCTTGTCGAAGCGGTTTGATGAGCGCCCTGCCGTGGCACCTCGTCAGACCAGCTTCATCGAGCCATGGGGTCCCGGAGGTTGGTCTCCTCGTTATGATGCCCCCTCAAGCGACTTTGACGCTTACGGCCATATGGCAACAGGACGCAAGGCCGCCAGTGTTGTGTCTAGCGGGGCATATTCCAATGTCCCTCGCACGACTAGCATTGTCAATGGTCACTTCAGCAGCGACAGCAGCGCATACGATGATGAGCGGTATGAGGATGGTTCTTACCATGCATACCCCATCCCTAACTAATCATTCTTTTGTCTTGTTTGATCTGCCATTCTCAAGGCTACGTAGTCTCTGACTGGGTGCCACCAAAGAGAATGGGTCACAGGTCAGAACAGGATGCTCATGGGGATCGGCATGGTTCACATGAGCACGCTTGCTCCTCGAGACGCCCTCGAGGAGTGAGATCCTAGTAGGTAGGGCTTAACACCAAGCTCCACCTCTTATCTCTTCCAATTGTTACCGATGATCGGATTCTGGCCAGTCACCTTCCTTTTATGACTCAATTCCAATGGCGAGTTGTTCCAGGCCTAGTCTACTAATGTGTCGCCTTTCCCCCGCATGGAATATGGTTACCGACGCCGGCCGAGATATTTAAGCTCCCCACAGGATTATCCAATCCCACTCGCAGCATCCCAACTTAGACTTACATTTATTTTCCCGTTGGTTCTTGCAGCTATACACAGACCCCAATCGAGTTGATTGGGATCTCTGCTTTTCATACATACGTTTTACATCATCGCCATGAAGCTTTACCCTTCCATTTCCGAGGACCTCGCCGCCTGGGTGCAGCAGCAACCTGTATTCTTCACAGGCTCTGCTCCTACTCATGGCTCTCATATCAATGTCTCTCCCAAAGGCCTTTCAGACTCGCACTTCGCTGTTCTAGGACCCAACCAGTGTGCCTATATCGACCGCACTGGTTCCGGATGTGAGACTATTGCCCATTCCTACGATAATGGCCGTCTGTGTTTGATGTTTATGAGCTTCGGTCCCGCCCCTCGGATTGTTCGCTTCTTTTGCCGGTCCAGGATTATCGAATGGGATGACCCAGCCTTCCCAGATCTGGTCCGTCGAATCTCCAAGGGAAAGCGTTCTACATTTGATGGCGCCAGAGCCATCATTCTGGCTGATGTGTTTGAAGCCCAAACAAGCTGTGGCTTCGGTGTTCCCCGGGTGAAGAGGGGTATATATGCACCTGATGAGACCTCTGAGAAGAACTTGTCTCTTGAGCAAGTCCTTCAAGAGGGTGTGGATGGTAAAGTGAATGAGTTGGCTGTATTTGAGGAGAGGCCCACAATGGATATGTGGGTTGCAAAGCGAGTTGAAAACAATACGTTGTTGGATTATCATAAGGAAACCAACGTGCTGAGCATGGACGGTTTGCCTGGACTCAGAGCTGCTCGTCGTAGCGTGGGAGAGACGTTATGGTTTACGGATGCAAAGGCGCATGCAAGGAAGGTTTTTGCTCAGAGCGAAGCGATTGCAGTTGGATTTGTTCTTGCATTGTTGTTGTACGTTGTCATGGTTTCAGTTGGAGCGATTTCAGCGTCATGGCCAAGGATTCAGGCTTGAATGGATATAGGAACGGCGCAATTTTCGGTTTTGGGATACCAAAAAGTACAGTGTTGTTTGGCTTTCAAAAAAGGTGTTCCCTCGAAGGAATTGGATTTCTTTATTTCTTTACTTTGCCTTTTTTTCTTTTTCTCCTTCTTGTTCCTATTTTTTTTCTAGATACACATTTTCGCTTTTCTTGTTTGTCATACCAGATAGATTTGTAACGCGTTTGCTACAGGATGCAGGTCCAACAGCCTGTGTAGGAACGATACCACCCATGTTAGGATAGTTTATTAGTATTAGTAGCACTAGAGTCTATGATTTGAATGTTCTTTTTAAAACACTTGCTTCCCCTTCTGCTTTGGTGAATCCGAATTGAATAACTGGTTTTCCCCTCACTTTCTTGACGCCTCGTGAGTCATAATGGACTCCCCACGCTTGATTCAGGGGTTACGCTCCCATGTGCGCCATGACCAACTGGATGACGGCATTCACCAAAGAGGTTCTTGCGGGATTTATCTGATATCATGTTAATGATTAAAGCCCTTTCCCTGGTTCATGCAAGATCAACTATCTGCATTGTTCAGTGGGCGGGGGTATTGGGAAAGCTCAAGCAGCATCTGCATTCGACAATTTATCCCAAGACCGCACCACACATCTAACCACATACTCAATGTAATCACTTGTCAACACGAACTGTAGACGCAAAAGTCATATTGCTGCTTCGATCTCTGAACCTAGCATAATCACCCCCTTCCTCGCTATTCCACCTGTCGCTTCCTCAAACGCCACTTCTGCTGGAGTAATTGTCTATCAAAAGATCGACTCTGCATTGGATTCGTAGCATACGCGCGCAAGGCAAAGGCACAAAGACTATAAATCAGCCGTGCTCTTATCCGCTTGCAATGGTTCAGCTGCTCTGATGCCCGACTCCTGGCTGCGTAGTGTCCATGCTTTGAGATAAGTTGGACTTGTTAAGCAACTGGGTTGCATATTAGGCTCATAACACCGGCACAACGGCGCAGATTAGGCTGTTCGCTAGAGGGGTAAAGATGTTCGAGAAAAGTCCGAAAAACATCTCTTTGCACTCAGCCGCCAGCATTGGCTGGAGCAGGAGCAGGAGGAGCAGTTCCTTGATTGTTGGGACCAGAATCCTTTGCCTTATTACCTCCACCTCGTCCACGTCGGCCACGGCCAGATGCCTTTTCCGGCGCCGCAGATCCAGCAACTGAGGCCGGTGCTGTCGTTGCCGCATTTGCGTTCGTGTTGGCGGGCTTCTTGTCTTTGCGCTCCAAAACTTGCACAGTGCCCTGTGCAACAGTGATAGGACTGGCTGTAACAGCCTTCACAAGACCCTCGTGTTCAGCAAAGTCAACATAGGCAAACCCTTTTCTCTTGTCAATTTCAACAAAGGTAATTGTGCCAAAAGTTGAGAGTGTTTGTTTAAGTAACGCCTCAGTAACGCCCTGAGAGGGGTTGGCATGCTTGACAAAGCCACGAGTAGCATCAGGAGAAACGGTAGGGGGTTTCTTCTGGGCATTAGACCCCTTACTGGGTCCGCCTTTGGAGCCAGCGGCTGCGTTGTCTGCTTTCGATCTCCCTCCCTGTGCAGTCGGCGCTTGTGTTGTGGTATTCGCTGGCTTCGCCGGTGGGTTGGGCTCGGCATCAGTGGCCTTTTTCTTGAGGAGCACAATTGGAGGGTTGGGAGATGGCTGACTCGATGTGCTCTCCTTGACTTTCTCCTTCTCTTTACTGCTTTCCTTACCCTTCTCCTTCTGGTTGCTCTTTTCCGCATTCTTTCCGCCTCGAGTTCTGCGGTTTGATTGCTGCTGTTTGTTGGCATTTGCAGCACCTCGTCCCTTGGGTTCTGGTGTTTCGGCCTCGGCTGATTTTGCAGGCGTAGATGGGCCTTCAGAAGCACTAGCCTTTTCTTCGGCAGCAGATATGTTCTCCTTTTCTGGTGTCTTCGCATCTGCATCTGCTTTGGCAGCGTCTTGACGTGCCTTTCTGTGCGCACTTCCGGGACTGAGACCAAGATCTCGCTGGAGGATCCTCGCTGCAGCCAAAATTCCCGCACGTCGGCTCTTGGGTGCAGCTTCCTGGGCGCTGGAGTCATTGGGCTGGCTTTTAGCATTGGTCTTCGAGGTCTCCGCATTCGGCTCAGAAGTCGCTTTCTTGGTGAGGATCTTGACGGTTTCCTTGGGAGTCTTTTCTCCCCTTTCGGCCTTGGACTCTTTACCCTTTTTCTTGCCCGAGTCTTCATCCTTGGACGAGTTCTTTCCTTTAGCGTTCCTAGAATCCTGCCCGTGTTTGGAATTTTTGGAGGATGAGCTCTCTTTGGCTTTGCTCGCCTTCTTCTCCTTAAGGTACTCGATGAGTGGCGTAGTGGTGACTTTAGCCTCCGCCTTACCAAGTTCGTCGCCCTCTTCTCCTTCAATAGTTTCTTTTGGTGGTGCAGGGTTCGCCATTTCCTCCAAGAACGCCATAAATTCAGGATCCTGATCGATCGTTCCCTGTCGAGCATCGGTGCGCTTCTTATTGCTTGGCACCTTCTTGTAAATAGCAAATTCGACTGAAGGGGGACCAATCAAAGAAGGGCTATTGAAAGATGCCTTCGCATCCTCCCAAACAGCGTTTCGCACAGCATCGCTCAGAGGCAAGATATCATCCTTTTTCATAACATGAACGTAGGCGCGACCAGGCCGTGATGGTTTTGAGGGGCTTTGGATGACGTTAGTAATGCGAAACTCGGCTGCAGTGTTCAGTGCCATACTCAGTAGAAATCTTTCCTTCAGCGAAGGAAAACCAGTCAACCTTGCCCTTACCCAACTCCCACTCGCTTCCAAGAATTGATACAAATTCTGCCTCGGTCATCCCAGGAGGTAGACGACGTATTACGAGCTTTTCACCCTCATTATGAGCCTTGATTTTGGTGGGTTTTGGAATTTCGCTCTCATTCGCATGCTTTCATCATAGTTAGTCAGTGTGTCGTCGTTTCTCGTGAATTCCGTGAAGTCACCTTATTAGCCTCGGTAGATCTTGCATTGGAGCCTCTCCCTCTAGCTTTTCCATGAGAACTGTTCTCGTGTGACCCCTTTCCCTGAAACTGGTCAGATATCTATGTCCCTTGCACCCGAACGTCACTAATCACCTTTGTTGGTTCTGAGGTCTGATTTGATGATGTCTGAGGACCTCCGTTTGCCCGTCGAGACAGGACTTGTGGTGCTTTAGCTGACATCTCGCATACCGCAAACACCCCGGGTTGTAACTAATGATACCGTTATGTTGGTCGATATAGCGAAAGGCACAAGTGAGTGCTGTAAGGCTTGATGAGTCGCGGCCTTGCTGCCCCGCCAGTGGCAGTGGGGCGATCGATACTGGAGAGATATGCGATTATCCACCGAATGATGAATTCCTCACGTGTAGTCTCTGTTATAAGTTTGTATGATATTTTGAAAGGTGGAAGGGAATATGTAAGTTAGTAAAAGAGGAATATTGAAGTAGGTAGGTAAAAATCATTTAGAAGATTAACCAAAACAGCAGGTGAATATCTCATCCAAAGTTTCTTCTCTCTCTGGTCATGGCCGAAGAATTCCCGGCGTTTCACTATCGCACCCCTCCATAGCAAGGCAAGCAGGCCTAAGCATAAGCCCCACCCGATTCGCCGCATGTGTGCCAGTACCAGTACCACGACCAACACCTCACATATCGCAGGACAGGCTTCGCTGGGCTGGCATATCTCTCCCCGCCATCATACTTCCACACAGACCTTCCATTGAAGGGGCATGCTAGAACATGGCTTCAGGCGTACCTCGACCGGGCCCTGCGAACCTGGGGCCCAATGCCGGCCTTGATGAGTGGCTAGAGGAGGCCAAACAATGCCATTACTTACCTGAGCGCGCTATGAAGGAGTTGTGTGAGAAGGTCAAGGAGATTTTGATGGAAGGTGAAGACCGCCAGACTCAGATGCACCGCTGACCTGCTGACTCGGTACCTCAGAATCCAACATTCAGCCAGTCTGCACCCCCGTCACTGTGTGCGGCGACATCCATGGCCAGTTCTACGACCTTCTTGAGCTCTTCCGGGTATCTGGCGGTATGCCAGGCGAGTCCAACGTGCAGGCGCCGAAGACATCTACCACCGTCATTACCTCGGACGATATCGAGCCACCAACAGAGATCACAAACCCCAAGTTGAGGAAGAAGATAAAGTCTTCGGGCGAGAATGCAACCACCAGCGGCGCGGAGGAGACCGAGGCAGTCGAGGCAGAGGAGGATCCTGATTCCACAATGGCGGACCAGACCGAGTCTGGCGTCACAGTGAACAAGTCAAGTCAAAGTGCTGATACTCGATACATTTTCCTGGGAGATTTCGTGGATCGAGGTTACTTCAGTCTAGAGACATTCACATTACTAATGTGCCTGAAGGCGAAGTAAGCACCCTCTGGTGCTGGTCGCGTGTCTTGGCTAACCATATCCCACAGATACCCTGACAGAATAGTACTTGTTCGTGGTAACCACGAGTCTCGACAGATTACCCAGGTGTATGGATTCTATGAAGAGTGTCAGCAAAAGTACGGCAACGCCTCTGTCTGGAAGGCCTGTTGTCATGTGTTCGATTTCCTCGTCCTCGCCGCCATCATCGACGGTGAGATTCTCTGCGTCCATGGTGGTTTAAGTCCTGAGATTAGGACAATTGATCAAATCCGAGTTGTTGCCCGTGCGCAAGAGATTCCCCACGAGGGCGCGTTCTGTGACTTGGTGTGGTCAGATCCAGAAGATGTCGAAACGTGGGCTATCAGCCCTCGTGGCGCTGGATGGCTATTCGGGGACAAAGTCGCAACTGAATTCAACCATGTCAACGGTTTGAAATTGATTGCACGAGCCCATCAGCTCGTTAACGAGGGCTACAAGGTATTTAGCGTCATTTTATCTCGGCAAGGGTTGTACTAACGATGATCAGTATCATTTCCCAGAGAACTCAGTAGTGACTGTCTGGTCGGCACCTAACTACTGCTACCGCTGTGGCAATGTTGCTTCTATCATGGCTGTGGATAAGGACTTGAACCCCAGGTTTAGCATTTTCTCTGCCGTTCCTGACGATCAGAGACATGTCCCAGCAAACAGAAGGGGACCTGGTGATTACTTCCTGTGATGAAGAACGGTGTACGTATAACGGACTTAATGGCATATGTTGCATGTAGAATAGCATAGGGTCAAAATACCCATGGTCCATCGGTGATTTTAGTGGGAATGCAAATGGATGGTTATGGGTTGGGTAGAGTTGGTATCTCAATTACGAGTAAGGATGATCACTTCATTCATTACATTTGTGACATTCGTGATTTTTCTTGGCTGTTTCCAATGAACAATAACTTCCTTCTATTAAATGGTTCCCCTATAACACCGACAGCTCTGGTTTGGTAGATTTTATCTGAACCCTTCTCGGTGGATCACTCACCAAACTCCACCTACCACCAACATGCCAAAACCAAAGGCCCCCAAGAGCAGTCCGATACAAGACGCCATCAACGAATGGTTTGGTTCGGGGCTAGTCTTCGAAATAGACACAGATCAAGAATGGAAAAGCCAGCTCTTGAACAGCGCACCCAAGCGATTTACTATTTATGAACCCATGGTCTTGCTACCCACAGGAAGCTTCACATCCTTACCCTGGACAACCACATTACAAGACGCCGGCCCAGATTCATGCCAACAACTCTGGTCCAAGATCCTAGCACAACTGTCGACACAAGCAAAGGAGCCATTAACCCATCTTGCCGTGAATGAAGGCATCCCTCTACACAAGGCAGGTGAGGAGGCGGATGAGAATGTGAGAAGAAGTCCAAGCGGGCTGCGCACTCTCTACGGAGATTTTGGATCTTTAGATGCCTCGGCGGATGAACCTTCTGGAGAAGATTTTGCAAAGACTCTATGGGTTTCGACGAAGCAAAATGGGATATTCCAAACTTGGGCACCCAGATGGACAATGTTTAGTCGGGGAAATGTCAAAGAGAAAGCTAGACTGTTGGATATGGGAGATAAGACACTTCAGGGCTCATGGGCGGTTGACCTCTACGCTGGAATCGGCTACTTTGTTTTTTCATATGCTCGACTTGGTATGAGAGTCTTGTGCTGGGAGATCAATCCTTGGAGTGTCGAAGGTCTACGGCGTGGCGCCAGAGCAAACCGATGGAGCGTTCGAATTGTCCAAGGTGGAGACCTGACCCTACCAAACGAAGACATCGTAAGCGGAGGAGAGCAGATCATTGTATTCCTGGATAGCAATGAGAAAGCTCTACAGAGGATTCAGTCGCTACAGGGTAGTGGTATGGCACAAGACATACGGCATATCAACTGTGGTTTCCTACCAACAAGCGAACCAACTTGGAGAGACACATGGGATATTTCCTCTCCAGCCAGTGAGACATGGCTGCATCTTCACGAAAACGTTGGCGCAAACGACACAGAAGCAAGACGCCAGGAGATTCAGCGCAAATTCGACGACTGGAGCCAAGGAACAGATCGGGCAGCCAAGGCTGAGCATATCGAGCTTGTCAAGACATTCGCACCAGGCGTCTGGCACTGCGTCTTTGACGTTCATGTTTACAATATCTAGCTATATCGTGTATCATGCTTATTATCCCAATAATATCGAGTACATAGAATTTCAGTTTCATCCATCATGATGTCATGCGCCCCTATCACACACGCCCCGAGTCCCTGCCCCAGTCATGGTATTCTAGGTAAAGTAAAATACAGTTCGGTATCGCCTTCTATCGTCTATTGTCGTCGGAACTTTTGAGGAATGTTGGCCTCGACGATGGAGAGCTTCTGCATTGCTTCGAGGCGTTCCTGGGCATCCTCCATCTCGTCGTGCTTCTTAAAATGCTCAATGTCTTCGGGGTGTGTCAGGTCCTCGAGCTTGGTGTTGTCGTCGTGGTACTTCTCCCAATGATGGATCTCATACTCGTACTCGTCATCGCCGTGGTGGCCGGGGCCAGTGTTGAGGTCCGGGAGTGTCTTTCCAGACTTGATAAAGTCCATCCACTCCTGGCGACTGACAGAGGAGTCGCCGTCCTTATCGAGAAGGCCGAGCAGAACATCGCGGACCTCGTCCTTCTTCTTCTCAGTCATGCCCTTGTTTGATTCGTCGAAGAGACCGTATGTTCGCATCAACTCAGCAGCTTGCCACCAGCCGTCGCTGTTGTAATCGTGGAGGGTGAAGAAGGAGTCGGCGTCCCAGCCTTGAACATGATGCTCCTCTGGAAGTATGGTGTCAGTGTGTTTGCAGCGCAATTTGAAGGGGACAGGAGAACCACATACCCGCCATATGTTTGGTCATCCAGTCCGCATTGGCATCAACAACGGGCTTCTGCGAGTGAGCGCCGCCATGGGCAAAGACGGTGGTCGCAAAAGCGATACTGAGCAAGACACCGGTGCGCATTGTATTATAGACCTGGCGCGAGAAATACAGAAGAAGAACAAAAAGTCTAGAACTGTGCGATGCAGTTATAACAAGGCAATTGACGTGGGAAGAAGCCGGCTTAAAGGAGTGAGGTTCCAATCTGAAAGGACCTGGCAACGACTCAAGCGAACGTGGTCCCTACTGATCTGGATTCGGAGGTGGGCTGCAGGGGTCTCGAAGCGCTGAGCCACTAAAAGCTTATCTCCCAGGTACAACGTTATGGCTGTTGGATGGCCTCAACGCTGGGTATCAATAACATGGGCTGGATCGGTCTTTGAACTTTGGAGGTATGCGAATTAACTTTGTGTTTTCCACGGCCGATCTAGAACAGGCACATCTTTTTGTAAGATCAATCCCAGTACCAAGCTTTAGGTTGGACTCTATTGAACTTCCCTGAAACGACCCTACAAACTCATCTCTATTCCTTGTCGTACCGAGGGATCTACAAGCAATATTTGGTGGGGGTTCTACTATGTAATTAAGCAGAGACCATATCCCGTGATTTGGCGTCAGAAATAAACCACTGTCCAACGCGTCTCCATATCAATCGCGTTCTTCATCTAAATATTGACTTCTTGTTATCAAGCTACATCAAATCTGGCAGCACAATAATCTAAGCCTCAACATGAGTCGTCAAATTGAGCAAGCACTGCTCTCATTAATGCCAACACATGGCTCTGATCTACCCCCAGCACTCGTTGAACTTGCCGGTTCTTTGCTTGCCCAGTCTCGGCATCAAGCAAGTACCCTGAAGGCAGATGAAGAGATTGCTAGAACGTATGCTTGCGCAAACATTGCGTGTGATCGGTATGTATTATGAGATCAACTTGGGATGTAAAGTTGACAATCGAAGCCTAAAAATCACTCTTGATCTTCCACCTATCGAACCAAGGCCGCCAATTCCTCCTCGTATCTACAAGCGTCTCTATACTCATCTTGATAACATTCTGCGCGGCAACTCAACTCCTACAAGAGCGACTCCAGGACGAACAAGAACGCCAGGTTCAAGATTCCGTGATACCGATAACTCGCCCGCCTCTGGCTCACGACCACTGCCATCAAGAGCAACACCAACAAAAGAGCAAAGTTTAGCGCAGTTTAGGACACCAACAAAGGGGGCCACTGGTACACCGACAAAATCTACTCGCAAGAAGGAAGCTTTCGCCAGAGTCAATCTTCAAGCATGGATTCAACCTACCACAAGATGGGTATGTGCAGAAACTGATCACAAAAAGCTGGCTCCTACGATTTTGGCTGGCATGGAGAACATCATAACACCTGCAGGTCGACGAACAGATGACGAGTGGGTTCTGCAGAATCTAACGGCTTTGTTTGCCGCTATCTACTTTTTCGTGACTATGCGGGTCAAGGCTCTTGCTTCTGGTGAAGGTATTGATAGGGAAGGATATGTCCCTCTTCGAAAAGAGATCCTTGCTCTACTCGCCAGAGCACGAAATGAAGTCACAGTTAAGGATCTGGCGGAGGAGGATGCTTGGGAAGGTTGGTCGACCGTCAAGTCCAAGGATTTCGACGATGCGGTTGCAAAGATCAATGAACGAGCATGGCTCACGGGTGATTGGTATCAAGGAATCGCCGATGTCGTCAAGCTATCCCAAAGAAGCCATCTCGAAGACGTCGAGATGCAGAATGAGACGATCCCAAAGATGCAAATCAAAAAGGCAGACACCATGTTTCAAGACAAGTACGACTTTCTCAGCGAGGCGAAGCGGACAAAGTACATGCACTGGAAGGAAGATATGTTCGCCAAAATTGCTCTATCGACAGCTCAAGGTGCTGCCATGGAGGTAGATACATAGTGAAGTGCTAAGCCCTGCTTTTCACCCAAGAATTATATGAACACGAACTATCCTCTTCATTTCCCAAACATACAAGACCCATCAAATTCATTGTCTATTCAACATGAGTCCGTTTACTGAGAGAATCGAGCTCGCTTCTGGAAGCCTCCGTTCTGTCCATCGCCACCACCGAAGCCTTGGCCTGGGCCAGCGACGAAGGTTGGGATAGCACCTCCAGGCTGGCTGCCGGCTCCTGGGGTCTGAACGGGAGTCTCAGGGACACCGGGGGTGTTGTTGTTGCCGCCACCCAGGCCAGCACTGGGAGTAGGGGTAGTGATGGCACCGTTACCACCACCGAAACCGTTACCAGGTCCAGCGACGAAGGTGGGAATGACACCGCTGGGCTGAGTTTGATCACCTCCAGGGAGGTTGCTGTTTCCGCTGTCGTTTCCACTTCCGCTACCAGGTTGAGTGAGGTCACCTCCGGCTGAGCTTCCACTGCCGGGTGTCTGGACAGGAGTGTCGGGGCTGCCAGAGTTGCCACGCTCACCGAAACCATTGCCAGGTCCAGCAACGAAAGTAGGGATAGTACCGCTGGGCTGGCTTCCACCCAGACCACCACCAGGCTGGTTTCCGCTGCCAGGAGTCTGAATGGGAGCGCTAGGGGTGCCAGAGTTGTTACCATCGCCGAAACCATTTCCTGGTCCAGCAACGAAAGTAGGAATGACACCGCTGGGAGCAGTGCCTGGGCCCTCGAGCCCACTGCCTGGGGTAGGGACAAGAGTGGGAGCGACAGGAGCCTCAGTGGCATCGCCGTTTCCTCCATTTCCTCCGCTACCTCCATTACCACCGCCGCCGAATCCGTTACCAGGTCCGGCAGAGAAGGTAGGGATGGCACCACTCGGCTGGCTTCCGCTGAGGCCGCCACCGTTTCCACCCTGAGAGTTATCGCTGCCTCCAGGGGTCGAAGACGAATCTTGGTTGCGAGATCGACCACGGCCTCGGAAGGATGCACCTTGTACACTGCCTCCGGTGCCTGGAGTTTGAATGGGAGCGGGGACAGAAGCACCGCCGCTGGTGTTGCCATCATTTCCTCCAGGCAGACCACCGCTTGGAGCTGCGGCGGGGGGAGTGTTGGTGTTGCCACCACCGCCGAAGAAGCCACCTCCGTTACCTCCTCCAAAGAATGGGAGGTTTCCAAGACCGGGAATACCGCCACCTCTACCACCAGAGCCTGGAGTGGTAGCAGGGGCATCATTACCACTGCCGCTGCCGGGCAAGCTGAAGCCACTGCCAGGGGTTGGGATGGCGCCCCCGTTACCGCCTCCTAGGCTGGGAAGGCCAGAAGGAATGAGGCCAGAGACACCACTGGGAAGGGCAGTAGGGAGAGCACCGCCGAGGCCAGCGCCGGGTGTTTGGTCATCGCCGCCGTTGCCAAACTGTGGGCGAGGTCGGGCCATGGCCGGAGAAGAAAGGACCAAAGCCAGAGTGACAAGGTTAAGGACAGCCATTTTGATCTTGAAATAAGGATATAATGTACTTGAAGGAAATGAAAGGAGGGAAAAGATCGTGGGGAAAAGACTGACCACAGATGCCTGCAACTGAAAGTCTAGTGATGAAAGAAAAGAGCGAGGGAAAGTGGCGATGGAGAGAATCAGAAGCTGAGCAGAAACATAGAGAAACGGACGTTTATATAGAATGTGCCTCGAAACTAGAACATGGGACGGTCGTTAAAGTCTGTCAACTACTCCTATTACCGAACGTAACCATATTGACGCCAGCGGATCCCAGCTCCGATGGCAAGCTGATGGTTTCAAGATCCAGAGGCTCTGACAAACACAAGCAGGGAGTTGATTAATCACGATTGGATCCCCTGGCGATCTCTGCAAGGGACAAGGGGTAAACTTTTGACTGCATTACTAGTGGAAAGATCTGATGGATTGAGTTTGTTAGTCTGCAGGAAAAAAAGGCCGATGGGTAAGGCTAACAAGCTCAAGTTTCGTGTTTAGAGACCTTGTCGATAATCGATATATCGGGGGCCGATGTGGGCGTCTATCCGTAAGTCTTGGCCTTATTGGCAATTGATGTTGAAGATGACGCGGCTCATGTTTATCAATCACGTTTTTGGAGAATGTTTCCTTGCTGTTGCATGGATTGAAGCTCCGTTGATCAAGGGTTTCTCCGTCGTTGGGCGTTTCAGGATCTTTTAAGGGGGCATTTTGATGTTTGAGTCAGGATTTGGTTTCGACTAGAGCCGTACTCCGAAACTTGAGGCTCCATATTTTTAGTCGACGGGCATGTTTAAGTCAAACGAAACGACATATAGATCATACCATCCCTTGAGTTGATGGGGGACTTGGAGATGGGCGTTGGTGGATTATTGCGTTTTGGAGATGGTGTGACGGAAAATTCCAGAAGTTTAAAGCTGCCCTGATGTTGTCATTCGGCGATCTTTGTTTCAGGGTTATAATAACCGGCAGTAATAACGGCATGTGAACAAAGGCAATGATCAGCCTGTGCCTAGAGAAAAGTTGGCTCGTGTTGATAGATCCATTGTATATACAGTGCCGTGAACAGTAAATACCACATATTGATGCGGAACACGGGGAGAATAAAGATAGTTGAAGGCGGCTATCACAGCGAGAGAAAACGCTAGAAAACACGTGAGAATATCGAGTAAGGGCTGAAATAGAAACAATATCTGCCTCGGGTTGCCAAACAAACATCACATCTCGCTCGATCATGATGCGATTGGTAGATACTTCAGTTTCATCGGAAAACTCATCACATCCAAGTAGCTGGATTCGCGGAGGTTACCGCCTGAGTCAAGAGTTGCGCCGATCTTGGGACAAGTTTCGATGCGAGCACGTCGCTGTTTAGCCGCTCAACCTGATGGTCATAGGGAGTATGTCTTGTGTTCGGATATAGTCGTAACGTAGCAAATAGCACAGATTCACACATAGACACTCCGAGGTAAGGAGGATTAAAGTTGGATATAGAAATTAACGAGTAAAGGAGAATGCTCTTAAATGATGTGAGTATTCGGAAACGCTGTGATATGAGCTGAAATGCGAGTGTCGACACATGAGGCCCAGTGTCGTGGGTGGTATAACAGAGCTGAACTATACTCCCCCTTGACAGACAATCAGCCCAGTTTTCCAGGAACAAATGGGTGCCCAGCACTCAGCCCTCCATCTACTGCCCATGCCTGTCCGTTGACATAACTACTCTCATCGCTTCCCAAGAAGAGCGCAACACGAGCGATCTCATCGGCGTGGCCGCCTCTCTTCATAGGGTTCAACTGTCCGATCTTCTTCTCACTTCCACGAGCCCTCGCGGCTTCATAAACAGGCGCTGTCATGCCAGTCTCGATGAGGCCTGGGCAGATGGCGTTCATACGTACACCAGTTCCGGCGAGCTGGTATGATATCGTCTGGGCGAGAGATACCACGGCTGCTTTGGAGGCTGAGTACGGTGTAGATCCGGCATTGGAGCGAATTCCTGCCACAGAAGCCGTACCGATGATACTGCCGCTGGCTTGGGGCTTGTCGGCAGAAGTTTGCATCATAGCTGGTGCCGCGTACTTGGCAGCTAGAAAGACACTGCAATATAATTTAGATGATACCGATCCAGGATGTGATGTGGGGAAATCCGCATACCTTGACGTGTTGGTATTGAGTATCGACATAAACTCATCTTTGCTAAAGTCAGAGAACAGCGTGGTTCGACCGACGACTCCAGCATTAGCAAAGAAGACGTCCAAGCGACCGTAGCGTTGGATCGCGTCATCGACTACCTCCTTGACCTTGTCCTCATCCGCGGCATCGAAACGCCTCGTGTGAATTTCCACCTTGGGAAACGCAGCGTTGATCTCCTTCTTGTGAGACTCAAGGTGCGTATCGTCAAAGTCGCAGAGATACAATGCTCGGGCGCCGCTCTCAGCGTATTGATGCGCTGTAGCACGACCGATACCCAGCGGTGAGTTTGTACCTGTACCGAGTCAGCGATACTCATCAAAGGAGCTCTCGCGTGCTATTACCTGTTATGATGACGACTTTGCCCTCGACGCGGAGCTTACTTGATCCCGGAGCTACCTTGTTGATAGGTGGAAGAAGTTGCTTGCCAATGGCATTGATACGACTCTGCGCCTTGTCAGACATGGCGTGAGTCTGTCTAGTCTACCTGCAACTGTGGAATTATGTCAAGTAGATTGGGATTACGAAAAAAGGCGGGTTTTGATGCTATTAATGTCTTTATCATGGAGCCGAGGCTTGGAGTTCTTGTATCTGGGGTATGCCCCTGTTGGGTAAGAAGCTTCCCCGGCTAAAGTGGAGCCATGAGGGGAGTCCACCCCGGAGCCGAGGCTCGGGGGATCTATTCACGTCTTCCGGACTTTCTTCCGCTGAGTCACGTGTACCCTTACATATATTCTTATACCGTATCGTTCGTTACCGATATTGCTTACTAGAATCAGACATCGCTAGCTGATAGTTACACAAGGCCTACTCAACTTCAACAACATCGTAAATCGGAACCATCTCCAAAAGCGTCGCCTCCAACATTTCCTTCTGCTCCTGAAGAAACTCCCTTACAGCATCAGGATTGAACTTGATACCCGCAGCTTGCTGCTCGCGAAGCTTCTTGGCGTGTTCTCTAAAGCGTATCTCAAGAATGTCCGCTCGGTAGGTGCAATAGTCATACACAAGTTCTGACTGGTCACTTATGGGTCGAGAACCCGTGAGGACTATCTCGTCCTTGACAAAGGGAGACTTGGGGCGAAATGCTGTGATGAAGGAGATGCGTTCCTTGCCGATGGCCTTGAGTGCGGCGTGTTGGACGTAGCGACCTTGAAGGATCACTGCAGTGCCCTAGAAATTATTAGTGGATACGTCCAAGTTGAGTGACCATGTAACTCACCATGGTTGGACCGCGAACTTTGAGAACTTCACCATCACCCTTGAGGACTGCAGTCTCGCCACCCTTCATGTCCGAACAGTCTGAAAGCATTGTAACACATACAAACGGAAAGCTATCATAGTGCCAAGAAAAGCCAACGTTGTCGCTGGTCCCCTTCTTCTCGTCTTCGTCATCGCTGAAGAATAGGTTGCAATGGCCGATCTCATACTCAAATGCGTGAACTAGATCAATACCAGCCACTTTTGAAACGGCTTGCTGAACTTCGGGACTCTTACAAAGAGCGTGAGCAAAGGGTGCTTGTCTGTAACTTGTTAGCTAAACAGCCTGCCATTGTGTCTGGAGTGATGAACTTTTGAGTATACCCCCGAATCTGGTTCTTTGTAAAAGCTGAAGCATACTGGCACGTTCGTAAAACATCCTCACTGAGGAGTTCACGTCGGACTTGCCTGACAGCGGCTTCAGTGAAAAGAGAGAAGGGGTCGGAGGCAGCGATAGGTGAGACGCCCTGGTTCTCGTATCCCCATTCCTTCATGGTGTAAGTCCGCTTGGGGAACTCAAAGTTTACATGCTTCTTGGCGTCGAATTCTTCGATGGGCGTGGCTTGAGCTGTGTCGATAACATCTTGTGGGATCTTGTTGGTAGGCCGGAAAGGGGCTTTGTTGGTTGGGCCAATAACGAACGGTGCTGGTTTTCGGACCGGAAGGGAGGTAGACGTATTGTAGATGACTGAAGGCATAGTAAGTATAATTTATAGAGATTGGATACTCCTTTCCAGTGGAGATATAGTCTCAGTTGAGATGAGTGTGTGTGTCGGGCCTAAATTGCAGAGCTCAAGATAAGAAGGCCAAGGCACGAGGAAGTTCCAAAGTTTTTATATCTAAGATAATCCTGTATACCCTCCAGTTGAATATACTAGATACACTAGATTGTCCAATGGAAAGGGTGATCTCTATCATAGATGCATTGTTGAGGGTAAGGGTGTATATCGAGCTACCATTCTTTGGTCAAATGATCATGAACTTTATTAGTCTGTACTAAGTACCGATGCAAGTAGGAGGAAAAAACATATCAACATTTGAACCGATTGCCCAAAATAGACTGATATCTCGGATCTTGACCTTCTAGTGTTTCAGTTACTTCTGGGGTTCATGCTTCTGTTGCACCGTCTTGTCGAGTTTGGTGATAGTTCGGTTCAGCTGGTGTGTAGGTCGGATATAGTTCCCGCTGAGGGAGCCTGGTCCCCGGATGCAGGTAGATAGTAGTAGAGACGATCAATGGCATGAGTTTATGTGGTATCAGACTTGATATTCGTACATAGACTATGGAAAAGGCGAAGAGCATGCACTTACGGAACTGTCTACTAAGTAAGAAGAAAACATCACTGATTAAAGAGCTAACGGTCACAATATAAGACAAAAAAGATAGATGAAGCATTGATGTTTCTTAAGAATAGGTACTGTGGCTACTATCCAGATGATCACTTCCAGATCACTCGCCCATCATTCACAAACATCCGGTCACTATTGTACCGTTATAGCAACAGCTTATTTCTTGGGAAACTAGATGAAACCAAAATGACTAGTTGTAGCAGACTAGCTCCTGCATACCAGACATTGATACCACACCCCCGAGCATTTTCAATATGAGATTCATGTTGCAACTACGAACTTTCGTGTTTCTTGACAACGCTCACCTACATACACTGACAATATGGGAACTCATATATCTATAAATCTTTGCACTTGTGTAGCTTCCTCGCCATATCTCTTAACTTCTATGAGAAATGCCAAAAAGGGGTGGAACTCTAGATGTTATGATATTTGATACCCGTCCCCTTTCCTGGCTTGTCATGATCATGTGACGCCTTATCTCGGCAATATAGTTCCGCTTTTCTGGCTAGCTTCCTTAACTTTATCATCGTAGGTGTCCTTGTTCAAGCTGAGAAGCCTGCCTCCGTGACAAGTAAGGCGTATGTATGTAGACATACATCGACACCCCATACAAAGTCTCTCCATAGATAACTACATGGCATCGTAAATCATGCATAGATATCATCAATTATCTTCAAGTATGTCAGATTTAACGGCCCTTTCTGGTTGGTTATCTGGCACAGCATAAAATTATCATCAGCTTTCTCATGGCGCTTCCACTTGTGTGTAACATATCGATAGCTTCACATCCCGATCCCCCTTCACCTTGACTCTCATGCAAGACTTGTAAAGAGGTTTCCTTGGGAGGAATGGTGAACGGCTGGGGTAGTATCTTGATAGTTGGCCCCGAGCTCACTAACCATCAGACCGTGCTCGCCGTATCTAGGCTCGGCTTCGATTCCGATCGGCTTTAAAGCCCGAAATGCTATCGCGAGCGTAACTTTTTGATGAGCCGAGTTCAATTCTTGGGGTAGAGAGGGGAAGCAATGTTGGAGAAGGACCCCAATACATTTGAGCTCGGTTTATGGCCCCGTGACTCGGAACTTTGAGGAGGAAATGTAAACTGAACACGCCATTATAAAGACGGCCGTCTCCAATTATAGCATTTTTGTATCAAGCAAACATAACAACGACAACCTTCATGGAACGATTGAGGATGGTGAACTAGGCATTGGACCCGGTCAACCATATTTAAGATATACGAATCTTTTCAATGAATGACATGTCGCCTCGAGTTGCTGATCTGAGTCTCGCATCATCCAAAGCGCAATAACTCATACCTCCTAACAACCAAATTCTCGTCTCATCAACGTAGGTGCCGTGAACAGACGGAGATCTTGGAAAGGTTCAGGGGTTCTTCGCCTCCATCTGGGCAGCCACTTTCACTTGTGTTGGTCCTGAGTGTGTCTCCATGATCGAGTTCTGCGCCTTCATCTCAATAATGCCTTCAAAGACATACACATCCGGTTCGGTATCTTTTTTTATCCTGTTATCTTTATCTGTTGGTATCGTTCTCTTTTGCAGTTACCCTACCCTTATAGGTATTGTCAACGGAGATGACAGTGTCGAAATAGGAGCTGCCGCCTGTATCTCGGCCACATTCTTAACATGTGTTGTCTGCTTCTACGGATACAGCATATTTCTGCCTGGCAACTTTGCCACCAGTGGTTTCTTCACTTATCATGCAATGGTCCCCGTTGCGCCGATGACCTGATTTGGTTGAAACTTACTAAACTAGGTAAACAAATTCATTAAGGCGTTCGAGGTTGACCTTGTTTGGGAGACCCCCTTGACCCATGTAAATGAAGCGGCTTTCGACGACGCATCTGTAGGGTTTTGGTCAGAGATCATCCCGAGTTTCAGTGTCAAGAGGAATAAAAAGAGTGACACAGCATGGACGGATTTAAGATATCAAACGAAATCATAACTTTGTGATCATTGCTTCATCTATAGGTAGGCTGAACTTTTGAAAGGAAAAACAGGAAAGGAGAGCTATATCAAGTGCTACCTCTCAGCGGCAGTCGCGGCCTCCTTTCCCTCTCCCTCCTTCTTTCCCTCCTCCTGCTCTCCATAGTTCTCCAACTTCATGTCCTTGAGACCAAGCTCCTCCTCTTCCTCATCTGTTCGGGTATAGTTCTCACGGTGAATCTTGGGGTCGGGGGCAGGGGGGTCTACGAGAGGCTGAACGTAGCTGCTGGCGAAGGGGTCGGTAAGGATAATGGTGAAGGGCTTCTCGCCACGGATGGCGGCATCAAGACCGTCAAAGAAGGCGGTCCACTCAGACTTCTCATCACTGGCAAGTGAGTCGCCGCCCTGGCCCGAGCCGTCGGCCTCGAAGATCTGAGAGTGAAGGTCACCACGGACCTGGGTCAGGAGACCTTCAACAGTAGTGAAGCGACCACCCAGGGTACCGGGGTTGACCTGGAGCTTAAGCTCGGGGCACTCAAGGCCGCAAGTCTCACTCTTGAGAATATCACGTGCCAGGTCGGCGTCGTCGTTGACTTCCAGGATAATTTTCTCGCCCTTCTCAGGGATCTCACCACCTGTCTTGACATCGTTGGAGCGATAGCCGCAGTCGTCACACACGGTGGACATGAGAACAACCTGCTTGAAGTGGGGAATATCAACCATCTTCATGTGTGTAGTGCAAGGATGCATGCAGCCAGGGCATGTCGCGGGGAAGCTGTAGACTTCGTTGGGGATGATTTCGCCATCAGCATCCAAGCCAGGGTTTTGTGGTTGCTGAGCGTTGGGATCCGAGTCGGAGAGTCCAAGGGCGGCGTTCTGTTCAGCAGTTCGGGCATACTCGTGCTTCTCCCACTTTCCAACACCATCCTTGAGATCAGGGGCAATGAACGAGTTTCCTGCAGGGTCATCGACCCAGACACGGAAGGGAAAGGCGTCGCCCAACAACATGGCGCGACCCTTGGCGATAATCTCAGCGACCTTAACATACACTTCTGGAGCCTGCTCCTTTCGCGCCTCTTGTCCCATCTCGAGATCCTCAATTACAGTGGTCAGGAGACCCTCTACATTTGTAAGCTGGCCACGACCAGCAGGAATCTCGAGATCCAGCTCGATGAACTTGACGGTGGAGGTATCGGACTTGACAACCTGTCGCGAGAAGTCGGCGATGTTTGTCAAGCGCAGCTCGTAGTGGGTTCCCTTGGGCTGGACGGTTCCGGCAGCCTGGATCTCGTTGTTCTGGGTATGGCAGTGCTCGCAAGAGAAAGACATGATAACGACTTCGCGGAAGTAGGGGATCGCAGTGAGAAGAAGTCTGGTGACACCCTATACAGCTCTGTTAGTTAGACTCCTATGCGACTTGTTCGATGATGTGTTGACTCACATTCTTGCCGCAGTTCATGCACAGAGACTCAATCTCTTCGACAGCGCGCTCGTCATCGTCGGCATTTTGGGCATCAACAGCAGCAGGCGCAAGCTTGTTAACCTTGTCACCGATGCTCTGGAAGAATTCCTCGGGAGATAGCTTGGTGATATCTTCGGAAGCCATTTTCAATTTTTTGTCTGCTGGGATCGAATCTTGAAAATCCAATCGTCTTTTGGTGGTTGAATCCATGGAGGGGTCATGAAATTTTTGGAGGGGCAAGCCCAGTTATGTCATGGGGTCCAGGGTGCAGACTTTGGTGGCGGGCAGGCACTAGAACGTTCGGGACACACCTGCGGCGATGACTCAGGATAGCGGGCCTGTATTCATCCGATAGGCCTGTACTGTACTCAACTCTATCCTTGAGATGGATAGGAGTCATGATGGCCAATCGTCCACTGATGTTTCTCATTTCATAAAGTGAGAAAGACTGAGTGGATTCGTTGTTTGTTGCTTTTGTCCTGAAAGCAAAGCTTGTAACCCGGCCTTTCGATTTTTGGCTCTCTTCTTGCTGCTAGCATTCGAGGTTTGTTTGGGCTGCTCAATAGGTGTAGAAACTTTCTTGACTTTCGACTGTGCTGTTTTTCGCCTCACAGCTGGTCCTGGAGGCGGCATAACAATCCTAGTGTCTCGTTGACAGTTTTCGCAGTGTAAAATCTTGCAGGGGCCCTGAAGATCTTCTGTTGCTTTAGGGGTCGAGTTGCCGCTTGGCTTCTTGCTCTTAGCCTTCTTCCTCTGAAGACTTTTTCGAGCATCTAACTTCAGTGTTGCCTCTTGACCTGGGATCATGATAGTTCCACAGCCTCCACATACGTGTTGTCGCTGAACATCTGACAGTGTTACGCCATATTGTTGAAGAAGATGACCGCGTTGGCTCATAAGATGAGCAGAAGTCTCTGGGGCTGTAGCCCGTAGGAGATGTGCTGCATCGGTGAGAAAATCGATAGTTCCGGGAAGTTCTGCTACCGCCATTTTGAAATGCTGGGACTTCAGAATCTTTTGATTGTTGGAGTAAATTTGAGATTGAAGCCCAGGTCGCTTGAAAGAACCTTTGCGGGCAACCTGAGGTAGTCATGATGGTGAAAGCGGGTCTGATAAGATATATTATGAGGACATGATTGGCCAACTCGCTGACTACGTACAAAGTATATTGCAGGGGATAATCAAACATCAACTTATACCTTTCACATTTCAAAGCTGGTTTAGTTATGGCTATATTGTAGAGGAGTCTCATTCCTCGAGACAACTTGAATGCATATCGTTTATATGGCTTCTATGCTATCCGAATAACACAACATTTCAGTCCCCACGCTCCAAGCACCAAACAGTTCAGTTCAACACCAACACATATCGAATTTCCAGTCATCTCAAGACCGGCGGACTTCCCACTTAACATCATTGATGCTTACTTCCTCGTTAGACTTCTCGTCGTACTCGAACCACTCGCCCTCCTCCAAGTCGATGCCAGTAAACTTGGTTCCTGTCTCAAGGCCTTCGGCCAACCATTCGCCCTAACAGGTCGTTAATATGCTCTCCATCTAGTTGGTAACTCACATACCTCCGCCTTGAACTCGGTGAACTCGAGACCTCTGCAGTCAAATTCGAGGATCTTTTGAGGCTTGGCTGGTTCATTTTGCTCATAAGGAAAAGGTCCAGCCTTGACAGAGGCTGACGACTCTCGCTTTGCATAATATCAGTAAGATGAAAACAACTCGGCATCAAATAACTTACCTTGCAGTTCTTGCACTTCCATACAAAGTTGGCCTCTCCTCGACTTCCACTCATCTCATTGGTCTCCTTCATACCATATTAGTATGTCAGTTCCAATCTGATGGGCCATTACGTACAAATCGGTTGACTCCAACATGGTTGGCATGAGTCTCTCGACAAGAAGTACACTGGACCTTGAACATGTACCAAAAAGGGTTATCTTGAGTATCGTCGGGGCGCAAGTTCGTCACCCTGTCATATTGAAATTGCCCCTCACGTCAGTAAAGCTCGCTTGAGTTGGTGAAAAGCTTTTAGTACGTACCCTTGCAAGTCAGCTGTGAGATACAGAGCAAACATGCTGTGAAATGTGAGAAGAAACCGAGATGCTAAGTCTTGTAAATGGGTATAGAATTCTCAGACGTTGGAGGCTTTAGAAGCAAAATCCAGTCGTTTCAAAGAGCTCCAG
This sequence comes from Fusarium sacchari, assembly GCA_017165645.1. NCBI lineage: Eukaryota > Fungi > Ascomycota > Sordariomycetes > Hypocreales > Nectriaceae > Fusarium > Fusarium sacchari. The sequence continues at coordinate 328,550 of JADANP010000004.1, forward strand.
CATCGATGAGCGCCTAGTGGGATGTGGTGGGGTGTGACGATAGCGCATTCCAGCTGCACCCGCGGTAATTCTCACGTGACTTCAATAATCGAATGATCTGTGACTGGCCAATTTCTTGATTGATGATGGCTCCATGAAACACCTCAATTAAACGATTGCCGACAGCAAAGCTTCCCAATCGCTCCAGAGCGATGTCCTGAGCTTCAGACCGCCACTTGAAATGCAGGCTTTGTGGTCGAGGGCCGGCCAGGTCCATCGCTGCGGATGTCGCGCCTGCGAATCCGTCGTGAGCTCTCTCGGCCGGAGAGTGACAACCGCGGCTCGACCACGAAAAGTCACCTTTGCCGATATCTTCACAGCATGCTACAGCTCCATGTTTGCGACTGCCGCCATTGTCGATGCCGTACGAAAGGAGGACCGAAGGCAGGAGTTGGACCGGCAATTGGAGGAGACGAGGCGTGAATTGGCACAGCTGCAACTCCGGAACCTCGAAGCAAGCCAGACGACGAATGGCATTGGGTCCGCCCAGAATGAAGTGAATCTGCACCAGATGGATCAATTGTGGGGGGCCATCAAGAGTCTATACACAAACAGACCATATATGAAGGAGATTTACAAACCTGCTACCATCCGAATCGACGACTTCTTGAACCGAGTACATACTGAGGAATACGAGTGCCCCGACCAAGCAACGATGGATGCTCTTAGGCGTACGGACTACGATCAACTTGAGCAAGTCATTATCCGCGAAGAGACAGATGTTGGCATCCGTCAAAGAACTCCGTTGAATACCAAACAGCTCCATAACGCCGGACGCACACTCAGCCATCTCGTTCAACAATTACTCAAACGTGCCAATGCCCATGACAAGTCCAATTTACCGAGCCCCAGCTTCGACGAGGCCATGGAACTGGCAAATGACAGGACTTCTTTCAGATATCTTGTGGAGAATGATCCTGAGAGGGTGATAAAGAACCGGCTCGATCTGAACTCTGATCTTCGCAAAGTCGTGGGCTCAACACTGAGCCTCAAGGAGAAGGTGGGTAGAGTGTGTTATAATTTACTTGTATCTGCATATCCAGCCGATATGCACACGTACAACACCTTGATCGTTGCTTTTGATAAGCATGGTTACAAGTATCTATCAGAGCCAGTGGTCAACTCCTTCTACTACTACCGCCGACTCAGACCAACTCCATCTACGTTTGTCGCCATCTTGAATCACTACAAAAATTCAGGCAACCATGGTCGCTTCTTGCGCAGTCTTGCAAGTCTCGCCGGTCTCGATGGTGAGACAGGTGCCAAACTGAGACGAAGACTGGCGGACGAAACCTATGATGGAGCAGTCGACGAAAGGCGCAAGAGCTACAAGGTTCAGACATGGACCCAGACGGGCGACTATTTCTGGGAGCATGCGCCACTGGACAAGCCTCTCATTGAGGCTGCTATTCAAGGCCTTTTACACATGAAGCTCTTTGATCAGGCTGCTGAGTTCTTCGTGACGTGCATGAAGGCCAAGGTTGTTCTTAGCACGCATGTGATCAGGCAATTGTTTGATGAATGTATAGTGGCTCTTGACTGGAGATCTGCTGTGCGACTCATCCAAGGTTTCACCAACTGTTCAGTTACATGGCCTTCAATGCTTCTCGGCAGAGATCAGGACACGTCTTACCTGATCAGTCGAGTACGGGTTCTTCTCGACCTCGCTGGTCTTCGAGATGCAAGCGGCGAAGTGCCCACATCGATCCTCGACAATTTGTCTATATCACGTTACGATTTCTGCAAGTTCCTGAGTGATCTGGCGAGCGCAGACTTGACATCTCAAATCGATATGCAAGGGTCAAGTGCACAGACTCGGGATTCGGCTTCAGACCCTGTCAGCGCTTCGAAAAGAAGGCTACTCCAGATCGAAGGACTTTGGAAAGAGCAAGACTTGGTTGGAAAGACGACACGCTCCATCGAGAGCAAACTACTCTATCCTGAATTTTCATCTGAGTTCCGCGTGTCAATGGCCTTCCACATTGGAAACGCCGCGGCGGATCAAACAGTGGAGTTGGATGGGGAAATCATGGAAGTTATGTCACAGCTTCCTCTTTCAGAACGTGTGGAGAGAGGTATTACGGAATGCAGGTCCTTTCAAGATTCCAATAATAGCCGCGCTGAGAGCGGCAATATCATGGAGGAGGAGCAAGAATTGAGGCGAGATACATCAGATGAGCAAGGTGAGGAACAAGCCGGGAGGTTTTTACGAGATGAGGAGTTGGATATAATCTCGGCTCAAAATGCGATGCCGGTTAAGCGGATGAATGCGAACGCAGCAGAGCGCACTTTGAGAGCAAGGCCAATGCGGCTAACGGCATGGCCTGTGACAGAGCAGCAAGCGGGATATTTGCAGAGAGCGAGTTTTGGGTAGGAATTGAAGGCGATGAGCCGCATGTAACATACTTTTGACTGTCTCACTTACATGCATTCCTTTTGTGTTTTATTGTACTGCACTAGCATCCATATTAGAACCTGCATCAGCATAGAACATAAATTATAAAGGTACTTTATCCTGAATTTATCATGACTTTATCAGCATGACATCCTTTTTGAGAAGCTTATCATTCCCAATACCTACCTAGTTAAAGAGGTAGGCCCTCGGGGAGCAAGAAAACACCGGACCTCAATATCAGGTGGCAAAATAAACTCGGCAGAAAGTATCCTAAATTTAGGCTAGCTTACCTATATTATTTTGTCATTTGGGATCAAGGGCCTGAGTTTTCTTTCCTCCCCTAGGTACCTAGGCAATGTACTCTGTAGCATGTCTTCTTATCATACCTACTATTAAGCTTTCTTGGTCTTGTAACAGTGACCTCGGCCACGCCCGAGTTGACAATGCGTGAGTGTGCAGCCAAAAAGCGCCGCCACTAAGCGTTTCCGTTCGTCACCGTGGGCAAACCCCTGGTCGTGAGTTGACAATTGGTGTCTGTAGCACAGTATCTAACACTCATTGAGAAAAGAGCCCAGCCAACAATGGCGGTCTGCAACCTTAACTGCAGTCTACGTATAGTGAGTTTCCTCGTCAGCTGACACTGTATGTATTCATTTCCAGCCGCATTGCCTGTCCCTGGAACTTCACAGGTTCCAAGTGGAGGGGCTAGAGGGGTCACGATGCGACCGCTTCAGTGGGTGCGCCCTGAATCGTGCCGTCCAGTCACGAGGCCGTAAGGGGTCCACGGGGCCAATTGGATTGGCGGGCCCGACTCCATTTTCTTAGGGGTCCTGGTGCAGCCCAGGTACAGTCGGGTACAGCCCAGGTACAGCAGAGCAAGTACGAGGCGGTACTTTGAACTACCCCAATATGTCAGTGCGACAAGCAGGTACCTCTTCCCCCACATTAGATGGATCACATCAAATCCATGGATCCATCATCTATCGGATCGACGAATGTTGTTTCAAGAATCAGTTTGGCCTTGTTCTTTTTTTTTGCTTCTTGGCTTTGTTCTTAATATGATTCTGCTTGTGTGAGCGAGCGAGTGAGTATTGGATCCAGTCAGTCCCAGTCATTTCTCCATCGCATATCTCCAGTAGCTTCGTCATTCCGCTCTTTTTCTCTTCTTTTTCTTTTCTTCCTCTTCTTCGACATCTTTGTCATACCCTCTAGCCTCTTGGTGTCTCGAGGAGGTTCCCATGAGTTATACGTCACTTGCTCTGTCACCTCTTGGTCAAGTCAAGTCACTAGCTACTCTCGATTGTGCACTGCGCACAACTTACTTTGACGTCACTGGCCTGCGAGGATAAGCATTTGTGTTGCATTTGACCGGGAAAGACGAAAAAAAAACCTCTTATCAGCTTGGTTGTTGACGCGGTTTCTGTGATTGCGTCTTGCGACAAGAAGCTTTCTGTGTTGGGCAACTAATTATAAGAAACTGTCGAAACGCGGTGTGCTGTGAAGGCAAGCTCCTCTACTCCGTACACCAACACAACCTTTCCGCGCTACGGTCGCGTTACCTCCCCATCGATTTTTCTTATCTTCTTTGTTACTCCGATTAGCGATTCACATAGCATGAAGTTCGGAAGAAAGTGAGTACTGATGCAGCATGCGCTTTTCTTAACACAGCCGACTCACTGCTCTCACTAGTCTACCGCGCAACCAAGTCCCCGAGTGGGCGGGCTCGTATATCAACTACAAGGGCCTCAAGAAGCTTGTAAAAGCGGCAGCAGAGAAAGCAAGGAATGGAGAAAAGGTGGATCCTGCAGGTGGGCGGCTTTGACGACTCTTGGTGTCGCACACTGAGCCTCTCCCCTAACCCTCGATGCAGAATTCTTTTTCGCGCTTGATCGAAACCTCGAAGACGTCGACTTTTTCTACAACAAGAAATACGCAGAGTTTTGTCGCCGCTTGAACCTCCTCCAGAACCGATATGGGCGGACCGCCGATGTGGTCGCTACCCTGGATCAAGATGAAGTGGAGGAAGTTATGGGAGCTCTGCTTGAGCTCAGAAGTCAGTTCAGAAATTTGCAATGGTTTGGTGAGATCAACCATAAGGGCTTTGCCAAGATCACGAAGAAGCTCGACAAGAAGGTTCCGGACCTTGTCACCCAGGGTCCTTATATTGATACTAAGGTCAAGGTCAAGCCTTTCGCCAAACAAGCAAACACGACAAGACTTCTCGATGAGATTAACAAGTGGATGTCTGTGCTGTCCGAAGCTCAGACGTTCGATGACACAATGTCTGAGCACTCGACTCGCTCCCTGGGTCGTGCTTCAGCTAAGGGTATGCTGAGCCTGCCTCAAGCCCAGCTCGATGCCCTTGACCAGGCTGTACGCAATGACGATGTTCCTGCTCTGGAGGCTGGCCTCAAAACAAGCAATGCCGTCGAGGAAGGCGCCCAGCCGCTAATGCTGGGTCTCTTACAGCGATCGATTTCCTCGCGTTCGAAAACATGTCTCGCGTTTCTACTGAGCAACCTCAAGAGCCTGGATGAGCCAGATGATATCAATTCTCGCAACTGTATTCATCGTCTGGTGATTCACATTGGCAGGACTAAATCCGTTCCCGAAGGAGAGCAGGACTCAAAGTCTCGACCCGTCCCTGCAGGCTCACAATTTAGCAACAAGCACCTCGAGCCTGGTCTGGCAACATCCAAGGCGCCCAAGTCACTGAACCAAAAGGAGTCCTTACTTTTGACTAAGGACGACGAGGCTGTCCAGCTATTCATCTTTTTACTTGAGAAACTGCGCCCAGAGCAGAGGGTTGCGCTCAAGAGCCGTGACTCCTTTGGGCGCATGCCGCTCCATTACGCAGCTCAATTTGGCATTGTGGTTGTGTGTCAAATTATTATGTCCAAGATGCAGCAATGGGACCAATTCCACGTCAAGGATGGAATTGATACACCTGAGTGGCAGGATAACGATGGCTATGCACCCCTCCATCTCAGCGTTGTTGGGGGCCATCCATTGACCACTCAAGCTCTGCTACAGGGCGAGAGTTGGGAGGGAAGCAGCCCCTACAAGGCCGAAATTCGAAAATCTATCTCCAAGTCGGGTGCTGTGCTAGCCATCGCTACCAAGTCCAACTATAGTGTCATCGTGCAGCTTCTGATTGATGCCGGCGTTGATATCAACTGGAGGGACAAGACAGACGAGACTGCTCTTCACGTCGCAGCTAGATTCGGGCATGAAGAGTGTGCTCGGATTATCTTGAAGGGAACCGCGGATCAAAAGGCAGATCTCGAAGCTACAGAGAGCACCTACTCATGGACTCCTCTTCATGTTGCCGCTGTGGATGGCAAGTACAACGTTGCAGAACTTCTGGTAGAAGCTGGAGCGGATATCACCCGTCTTGATTCTTCAGGCTGGACGGCGAGAGAGCATGCTGCGCTGAGAGGTCATATGGATATTGCGCGACTGCTCGAGACCAACGATGTTGAGATCGAATCGCCCCCAACCCGACCTGTTGACGCATTGCAGCCAACCCCTTCGGATATGTCGTCTATCGGCGAACGTCGCTCGAATGGTAACGGAACCAACAATGGCTCGCGTTCTCCTGATGCTGCTATCAAGAGCTTCGGCCATCGATACTTGACCAATGAGAGCCTTGTACTTGTCAGTCTTGGGTCGATGGACATGCGAAAGAACATTGAACCGGTCAGTCTGGATCGTGTTCCCCTTACTGAAGCTCATAACACGCAACTTGACACCGCTCTATCGATCGTTGTATCTGCTACTGGTGCCAGTGGTGAGCCCACCATCATCGATCTCCCGGTGCATGATAGCATTGCCACTGAACCTGTCGTTTTCACGACAACAGATGCGGCCAAGGTGAAGCTCCTCTTTGATATCGTCCCGACTTACTCGGGCAACGACAAGCACAAGGTTGGACGCGCCGTGGCGCTCTTGTCTTCTGTCAGACAAACCCTGGGATCTAGCCGCATGAACCTGCAGGGAGATGTTTGCGTTCCCATCATGTCAAGCAGCTTCGATGTTATTGGAACCGTCAATTTCAACTTCTTGGTCATTACCCCTTTCCACCACCCCAATATGGAAATCACATCAAGACAGACATACTGGAAGAAGCTGGAGTCAACCATGGTAATTGGTCACCGTGGACTAGGCAAGAACTTGACAAGTAACCGGTCTCTCCAGTTGGGAGAGAATACTCTGCCATCATTCATTGCCGCGGCTAATCTTGGAGCTCAATATGTCGAGTTTGATGTCCAACTGACCAAGGACCATGTTCCGGTCATCTATCACGACTTCCTCGTCAGTGAGACAGGTATTGATGCACCAGTCCATACCTTGACACTGGAGCAATTCTTGCACATCAACCCTGACAAGAATCGAGATTCAAAACAACAATCGAGAAAGAAGCCTGTGCCCACGGGTGAGGCAGGTGATTTCCGGGCTCGTAGCAACAGCCTAGCACCTAAACGCTCGCAATCTATGGGGTTCGCTGGCAGTGGACCTGATGAGTTGGATGAACGCATGAAGCACACAAAGGACTTCAAGGATAAGGGCTTCAAGGGCAACACAAGAGGAAACTTCATTCAAGCTCCTTTCGCCACTCTTGAGGAGCTCTTCAGAGAACTTCCTCAAGAAACTGGCTTCAACATAGAGATGAAGTACCCTATGCTTCACGAGAGTGAAGAGCATGAGATGGACACATATGCAGTAGAGCTCAACTCATTCTGTGACACGGTACTCTCCAAGGTCTACGACCTTGCTGGAGAACGTCACATCATCTTCAGCTCCTTCAACCCCGACATCTGCCTTTGTCTGAGTTATAAGCAGCCTTCCATCCCCATTCTTTTCTTGACAGACGCAGGCTGCTGTGAAGTTTGTGATATACGCGCGTCATCCTTACAGGAGGCCATTCGATTCGCCAGACGCTGGAACCTGTTGGGTATTGTTGCTGCCGCAGAGCCTTTCGTCAACAGCCCTCGCCTCATCAAGATCGTCAAGGAGAACGGGATCGTCTGCTTCAGCTATGGCACACTAAATAACGATCCTGAAATGGTTCGGGTAAGTCTAAGCACACACTAACAGATGCATGTCGATTTTACTAACCGTCATTGCAGCGTCAGGTCAAGCAAGGCATCGATGCTGTCATCGTCGACAGTGTCCTTGCCATCAGAAAGGGGTTGACTAGTGGGGAAACGCCCGCTGGGCCCGTCAACAGCGAGAATGGATCAAACGATACACTCAAGCCGGATCACGAGCTCAAGGAGAAGCTGGACGAGTTGACGATCAATGGCGGCGGCCCTTGAGGACAACAGAACTGCCAGTAAGCGCTGCTAGATGAATAGATAGAAAGAAGTAAGACGAACACGACCTTCAACGGTTGGCTTCCTCAGAAAGACAGAAGATTCGATCAACCCTTTTCGGGATTGAGCTTGCAAATGGCATTTATGACACTATGGCCACGAGTGATACCCCCATCATCGTTTTGAGATGACATTTGACGTCTATCATTCGTCCATGTACAAGAGTCATGTTTGGTTAACGGGTATTGACCAAGTCTTGACGTAAAAGAGTAATCAATGTGTAACTGCCGCCTATGCAGTGTGGGTGGTATTGTGATGACAACGGCTCAAACACCCCCAGCCCAGCCCATCACTTCGCTTCTCTTCAGATAAGAAGACTCGTGGGTGCAGCCAAACTGCAAGTCGTACGATTCTGCAGTCACTGACATAAAGCCATGTCTCATAAGCCTGCCTATCGCTACTATCACGTATTCCATCCTATCTCGCGCCGCGAAAATCAGATCTACAGCTACGCCGCATCGTTTGGAGAAGGTTACAGTGGCCGGGGTGCAAACTCTACATAGTTGCCGTGCTGATCTTCAAGGTTCCCCTACCAGGGCCCATGTTTTGTTCTCAGGCAGGGAGAAGAAAGAGGACGAAGATGAGGCGGAAATAGTCAACCGGCGGCTGTTCTAGGCCACAGTCTAGGTAGTCATTCACGCATGTTCCTGTTCGCGCTGGATCCTCATGCATGAGAGAGGAGATGGACTCGTGTGCAATATGTATGTCGTGCCCGGAATGGGAAGCGGCATTCTCTTTTGGGATAGTTTTGTTTCATGCCTTTCCTCAAGCCCGTAACCGTTACGTGAAGGACAAATGTTGTCCAGTGAAGTATTGCTTCGGAGCCGGCGGGATTAGACACGCAGAAGACATGTCTCAAGATCTGCCTGATCCTGGCACGCACACTGTAGGTTTCGCTCTCATCCGAATAGCGTGTGATGGCTGATCATGGTGCATTGCAGAGCAGGGTGAGGGTGACAGAGTACAGGCATCGTCGACTCACTTACTCGATCAGTAGTAGCCTGTCATTTCAACTTGGACCAACTAAGTGTCGAGATACGCCAAGGACTCTGCTGTAGTTCTGGGCCAGCAAGGGTAGAAAGGAAGGTGACTTGACGGTTTCCTCGACAGTCGACACTAGAACCTGTAGTAAGGTTTAGAGCATGTCTCAGTCTAAAGCGTTATCAAAAGTGCCAGCCGATCTCACCGTTTCCAAGATTTATTACATCGAAATTCCATAAATCAATGTCTTGACTTGGAGGCTTTGGTCCGACCTAAAGCAAATAAGTTCGAACTGGATATGCCGTTGATCTTCAAACAGCCCGTTAGATTGGTTGCGTCCGTCTCCTCAACTACCGATAGTTTCAAGGAAAAAGAAAAACAGGGTTGACAGGAAACCGGGAAACTTGCGCGTTGTTGGTGACGAGTCAAGCTGTCAAACGGTGAGATTGCTGCATGATCGTCCTTTAGTGGGTTTAGCAGGTCAATTGGCAGCTGAATATAGGAGCTAGAGAGCTCGCGATGTGACCCAGAATGATTCGTGGTGGAATATCATAATCGACAGCTCATGCTTGGTTCAGGTAACCACGCGGTCAGTTGAGAAAACACAAGTCCCTCACACCTGATCAACCAACACCCTTGGGTAGCGCAAGAAGGATAAGGCCATAAGGGATAATGAGGAATCAAGGCAGAGCTCGCCGATTCGTTTCCATTTCCTAGTCATGACGAAGCCAGCTCCAGCAATTTGTTTTACCGAATTTAATATGCGGTTCCGCATAGGAACCTGGGTATAAACCAAGGAGACCTGATAGACAAGGTCATCCCTAGTTCGCAGACGATAGTTTACGCTCAATATAGTCAATATAGATAATAGAGGCATCCAGGCACCAATATGGTTGACCATATACCGACTGTTATTCAGGGGATGTGAGGATGGCGAGGCGAACGCGACGTCGTAGAGCAGATAGAACAGGGAGGGCATCATGGTAGGCACCGGTATAGCCACCATGGTAAAGACTAACTCCGAGCCGCTTAGCCCCCCTACGATGTAACACAGAGTATGGGCTCCGACTGAGAAGATCCGCGTCCAGGATTTTATGCACGTTGAGGGGATTGCTGCAACCCTGAGAGTACGGCGGGCGTGTGGTAAAGGGCGGGAAAGGGCGCCTAAAATCCCCATTCAGTGTTAATCCATCAAACCAGGCAAGATAGACGTTGACTTTTCCCCTGTCGCACATTGTTTCTGTTCATACTGTACTCCGTACGTTCTGAGATTCTCGTATTAAGCTACCCATGTCGGAGTGACGTTTTGTGATATGTTGCTGAGATCCGGGGGTCCCTAGACAGCTAGCGTTCTGTCATATATCACATTTCGGCGGGAACAAGGAGTGAATTCGTAAGAAGAACAATAATGGCCAGGTACAATGGCTATGGACTCGTGGAACGGCACGCAATTGTTTCTATCGAGTCATGTAGTTGAAAGACAGTGAGCATACTCCGTACTCCATTCTGCCAAGTTCGAAACCCAGTCATTTATCAAGAGTCAAGCAATAGGCCGAGTTGAACTGAGCGAGGCTGGGCTGGGGCTGGGGCTGCAAATCCGTAACCCTGCTTGTATCAATATTGTGTGGGGATTCGAAATGACACTTGGGAGCAAGGCCTGTTCAGGCAACAATGTTCAAAAAGCAGTGAGCAGGTCGAGCCTTGGCGCAAGATTCTCGATCAATTGATCGTCGTGCAAATTGGGAGTTGAATATCCGTATCCCATTAGCCTATTTCTGGTGATAGTTGTGCCGCCCAAAACCCCCTCATTCTGATATGCCTCACTGCAAGGGACTCGGCGACTATGCTGAGGAATTTGTTGGAAACTTGCTTTTCATTGTGCCGCTGCATTGCTTCTTTGTACCAGCAACGTCTGTTTCTTTCCGTCATGGGCCACATCTTTGCCAACTCATCGGTGCCGGTTGGTCATGAGGGACTTGCCGCATATTAATTCACGGCATGGTATGAATTGTTCTTTAGGGTAGTTCGACAAGGAATTTCATGACGTGACTGGATATTCCCTGGTACAGTACCCGCCAACGTGCCAGGGAAAAGCCATCCTGAACCTGAATCATTCTCTGTATGGAGTATCTGTACATGTTTGAGTCCCCTGCAGGATGTCTGTCAGCCTTAACCCAACCACAGTAGCGAACAGCAGAAGCAATCGTCAACCGAGTTTACCGTTCACACTACTGTGATGCCGTTGGCAAACTCAATTGTTTCCGTTCGTCCTTGTTTCAAACATGTGATTTTGAAGTCGAGGAACTCAAGGCACTTGGCAGATCGACGTTCCGGTCTGAGGAGCTGCGAACCACTGAAACCACCCTAGATCTCGAACAAGTATACACATCGTCCAAAAACGAAGCTTTAGTGGGGATATCAACATTATGAATTTGAAGAAATGGTCTGAGTTCATGACTCGCCACACCTAGCACAAGCTCGCTTGCAAGGGTAGAGGCGTGAGCTCTACCTAGATGTTCTCAGGATCTGCTCTGCTTGATGCTTTCCGCTCCCCACAAGTGTCAGGGGCAAATGTCTGTGAGCTCGACTCGGCCGATTGCTCATCTCATCGGGATCAAACGATCAGCAGCAACCCAACTGCCATGCCACGCCAAAACAGAGATCCATTTAGGATGACAGGGAACAGACAGTGCGTTGCCGCGCTAAGAGCGAGGTTGCCGCAGGTTGGAAGGTTTGTAAGCCTTCACTCCTCTTGGTATATTGCTTGAGGCAGATGATAGATTTTAACGCAACCCCTGTTTCCTTTCCCCTTCAATGTGATACCCTGTGACTGCCGAGCAATTGCTTTCTATTTCCAAGCATCATACGGCTACAATATCGATAAAAGAGCTGACGAGCACACATTCTCTTGCTCGGAAGCTGATCAGCACCAGCAGGTTGATGATTTACCGCACTCGCCGCGGTATTTGAACTGGTCCCACGCCTGCGCCATGCAGATGCCGGCGGCATCACATAAATTTCGTCCAAGGGTCTCGATACATCCGCCTGTCCTCTTTTTTTATTGCCATTTCGTAAAGAGGGTCGCTCCATCGGCAGCGAGTCGGGTGGTGACAGTCCTCCTACGGTCCGCTCCGTGCCTCGGTTTGTTCCAGTTTTGAACACGCTGCAATCCTGGTGCTGTTCACCTCAAGGGATATGTTCGTGCGTTATTCCAGACCTAAATTGGTGTAAAACTGCTCTAGGTCCTCAGCTTAGCGTAATATCAAACGCTTGAATGACTCGAGATGTCTGGAACTTGTGATGGACCAGCGTACTGATAGATCCACGATAAGGTCAGTCCGGTCCTGCATGGAATGAAACGATATGGATACCGTGTCCCGATGTTGCCGATTGGACCTTTCATTCCTCGGTCCTGAGAGCCACGTGTGGTGTTTCAACGGTAGGGCTTAAAAGAGATCATCGTGCAATGCACTGCCGAGACTGCCTTTAGTACACTCGCGTCAATCGTTGAACGGCAGTTGTTGCGTAGTATTTGTTCCGGTTACGCACGACCATCGAGCTACTGTCTTTCATGATGAATGATCAATATATCTGACGAAATTTGTCCCGTCATTTCGCCCACAGTATTCGAAGCTAGTAGAGCATGATGGCAAAGATTTGCACAATCAGCAATAATCCGGGGTGCTTGTCGAAAACTTTACGATTGATACGACCTTGATCCCATACTGTTATTCGTTCAGTCATGAGGCTGCAACGTCGCAGTCACACAACGGTTACAAACCGGCAGTCAGACATAAGATTTCCGACATGGTTGAAGTTGACACCCTTGTCATTTTTGAGAGGTTTGTGCCCCTGGTGCAAAACCAGGTCCCAACCTTGTTGGCCAGCGCCCAAAAAGGACCTAGTTTGCGAGCTGAAGTTACACTCGTGACTTGATTCGAGTTGGGGATATGATCGTCAGGTTGGAGATCACCCGAACCAGGACCCTGTTCCAAGAGCCGAAACACAGAGTAAGCCTCCCCACCTGTCAGTTCGGCTAGGATTGCTAGTGGTTCAGCTGGATCCCTGCTATTACACACGACATCCCGCCAAGCTGGTCACGATTCAGACTTTAGATAAGCCTGTCCATCGCTGATATTCTTCATCGGCAATGCGACTCTATAAAATAGCCAGGATTACTTCGTCAGCCTGGCATGTTGGAAGTAAATAGCAGCGAGATTGCACTCCAGCGTGTAGCATCCCTGCATATGATCTTTTGCGGGGGCTCCAGGCACAAGACTGAATGAGTGGCTGGCTGTCGACGTTAACCAAGAATGACTCCATGGGCCGTAAAAGAGGCGCCAATCAAGGTCCAGTATTGTTACTTGGGTTGAGAAATTGAGTGCACCAGAAGTTCCGTCTCTAAATACAAGACTCGTTTGAAGGCATTATCCAGCCACTATGCCCCCTGGTCACGCCTGTTTAATCTGCCATAGCTCTGACGGATGAATTTGTTAAGACCAGGGCAGAAAAATGCCTTTTGCTTTTGTGAAACGATGAGACAAGGTCTTGGGAATTGAAGTCTTCAGTCTTCTGGGCCAAATGTCGTGATCCTGATCCACTAATAGACCTCATAGCTTGAGGCACTTGAGTCATGTCGGTACCAATTCCATGGTCGTTCCGCACCCAAGTAAGGATAAACATGACGATCGAGATCGTTGCTGAAACATCTTTGACGGTGCTTGATTAGTGTCGGTCAGGGCCCAGGGACAGTTGGCCTCAGCTGACAGCTTAAAGGTGCGGTACCTGGAACCAGCAAGTACATAGTGCACGATACCATCGTCTTGGTCTCGGAGATGAGAGACAATCTTGGAACTATTGGCCCGTGCCTCATTGGCCATGTTTGTTTCTTGCCGCCTCGACCGGTGAACCAGTGAGTGGCCGCCAAGACAACTTGAGAATGGGCGCGGGAAAGGAAAAAAGGAAGGGAAGCAAACAATGAAACTCAATACGAGCAGTTTCGAGTAGCCAATTTGCCAATTTCAACTAATGGGCGCCAAGGAGAGCGAGCCTTTAGGCAGCCAAATTATCAAACCATGCGAGCGAGTTCATGATAATTCCAGCGCCCCTGGCCTTGTTTGACAATGGCAGGCCAGCGATTTGCTGTACATTGTCCTCTTGTCTCTTTCCGCCGCTCACTTGAAAATAGAAACGTTCAGGTCAATGCAAAAGAAAGCTCAGGCTCATTGACGACCTGACCGGCTCCTCTGGACGGTTTCTTCCGATTGGCGTGGACAGGCATGTGGCACGTGGCAGCCAGTCAATGCTAAATCCACCGTTGTTTCGGACTGGTCTCAAATCAGTTCATGACCCAGAGCCTGGAGTTTGCAGGGCTGAGATTGACGTAGACTAGACGCACCTCAACGCTCTTCTCAGCCAGAAAAACGCTTCAGACCTGACCCTGCATGTGATTTCTGTGGGCTTGGTGACATGTAACGATAACGCACGGTAGTTGTGGTTTAAAAAGAGATCAACGTAAAACAAACACTGCACTTTAAGTCTGTGCATGCCGGTCGCACGGAATCTGGCTGTACGGCTATCAGATCAATGCCTTTGAGGCTCTCGCAGCCCAGAAAGTGACGACGGTATCATTTGCTGCTGTTGGAGATGACTTGTATGGAGAGGAATCTGCTAGGTTCTAGTGCCTCGTCTGTAAGGTACCTACCTAATGAAACTTCAAAAGAGCACCTCCTGAACCCGTGACGTGGCCGCCTCAGGTTCAAACGTCACTCTCTGGCAATACCTTAGACCGGATCGATAGTTCCTGCTAATGGATGGATGTTCATGCTTCATTCGATCGCACCTGGCCCGAATGCCATTACATTGGCACAGATCATTCAACCTCAAATAAGGTAGGTACAGTACGCCACAGCCACGGGCATAGCTTAGTAACTTAGGTAGTATGTCCTCAATTTCCGGGGAGATGCTTTCATTCATCCGGAGTTGAGGCTTGTTCAGATGGCATAGTTGGCATCATGCTTCCTGCACTAGTGTCAGCAACTCACAGACTACATTCAAAGCGTCATGCACTGTAGATATGTTCAACATCTGTCAAAGCGCATCGAGGATCTCGCGCTTATCGGCATAATAGAGGACATCGCAGGTGTGCCTGAGTGCTGTGCGTTAGTTTAGTTATGAAGTTGAGTGTTTCAGATGCTGATGATGATGATGATGAAAGTCATCCGACATTAACAAGCCACACAACGATCTGGCCAGAAGAGGACTCAGAACAGGATAAACCCGTAAGCGAACAGAGTCAACAGACCTATCAGAAATTCCTAACGACATAACGGCTAAAAAAAAAACCTATGCTCATTTCTCGAATCAGCCGTACCGGAACGCCCACAATAGGCCGCCCTCAGTTAGCTCACGATAATAATACAGCCGCATTATAGCTGAGCCGCAGCCCTCAGGAGGGAATGACAGCGGACACAACTGAGGATGGATTGCGCCACTGAGTACTCGGGCCAAGAATATGGTTCTCAACTCGACACCACTGAAAATGTGTTGTTGTGAACCAACAATCTCCAGCCTGTAAGATCCTTGGTGAATGTCTTATTCATTCATCGAAACTAGCGTGGCGGATATGCATTGATAATTGCCGCAGAGTGTCTGCACCAATCTCCCAGAGCTTGGGACATCACATCACGAACGTCTCTCTGGTGCTGCAGGATCGAGAGCACAGGTGCAGGTGGCCGTGGGAAGCGGTGAGATGGAGTCCCCGTAAGCGACGGCAGCTATCGAGAGTCAAAGGCATCGCTACCGTTACATCGCAAGGTGAGCCGTTCAGGGTCATGCCTCGCAAATCTGGCAGGGTGATGCCGGTCCAGTGATCTTCGCGGGCATGTTACGGAAAGCCAGGGCTCCCCTCACTGAATTGTTTCAATGCACGTTTTGCACAAGTTGCTTTCGGAAACAAACTCGGCCGAGGAACGAGTTGTGCAAAGCGGAGCAGGAGCAGGGTCCCCGGGTACGACACTGCGAGCCTCACGGTCTAGTCCAGACGATCAGCGCATTGCGTCTTCTGGGTTGACCCTGGAAGAGTCGGAGAATGAATTTGTGTTGGTCCTGTTGTAGAACTCTCCGTCCGCAATCCAAGCCGACTGGTGATGAGCCAAGCATGTGGGGTCGATAAATGCAACCGTAGCCAGCCTCTTCCCCCAATTCTAAACTCTAATCCAGGGTTGAAGGGCGTCTATCACTGCCTTTCTCATGGTGTAGAGGTAGCCTCGAAAACACGTTGCTAGCCTGGCTCTGGCACTTATTATCCATGACTTGCGGACTATATTAACTCCTGTTATTATCTGTCAATGCTGGGGGGAATAGATATAGGAAGAAACAAACATAGCTTGCGAGATCGCAAGCATACCCTGGATATGGATGTTTACACGGAGGAACCGATGAAATCACTGCCACTTTTGACATCTCGTTTCTTATGCCTGGTTTTCTTCGAGTAATAATACGGATACAATGCCTTCTGTTTCAGACTCGTGCTTTTGCTACCCCGGGGCATAGTTAACGCCTGCCTTAGTTATCGGAGTGGCGCCTTGGTGTTTCTCATCAACCGTTCACGCTTCTGGTCCAAAAGGAACACACCATACCCCAAATATTCGATGATCAATTGAACAGGGAATGCTCAATAGTCTGGCCCCTACTGTCGAGGTTCGCTACGATGCGGCTTTGTGTACTGTACTCCTCAGAGCTGTCATTCATTACCTAGACCGCTGACTTGGCGTCAGGGGAAGTGAGAGGGCTGTGCAAGCATCGCCAGCTGACCAGCACTCAAAAGCTAGTAGCCATGTTCAATGCAAATACTCCGGAGAGATGGTGTTGTGCTCTGAGAGGCTGTTGATCACTTGGTCTTGTCGAAGGAGAGCAGGGTTGCATTGGTGTCTTCACCTCAACAGCCAGCTTCAGCCCTGAGGATGAAAATGAGACAGGTCAGCTGCCCAGACCCTGCTGCGTGTCAATTGAGATGGGCTGGGCTGGGTGGCTTCTGTCAAATCTTAGTCCAAAGGGATCAACGCTTGGGATTAATCTCATTCTCCAGTTGTTGGCTGAGCGATGTGGAGGAGGCGTTCGAAACGTTGGGGTCTCAGAGAGTAATTCGACAAATCAGCATCAACGTAGCCCACTCTCAACTATCAACCACAAACACTTAATCTCATTGCACTGCCAGGCCCTACGGACAAACCTTCAACAATTTTAACATTTCAAGGGGCGAGAGAATTAGAGACGAGATGACATGGCATGAGGAGATCGCGCTTCAGTAGTAGGTAGCAAAGATGGTGTGTGAGTTGTGCATTGATAGTAAAACTTGGGGAATAAACAGAGGCTGTAGGGTTTGGTCCGCGTTGAGGAGGCGCTTAAGGGTGCAGTAACCGGCACGCAGGATGCTGTATTGTAACAGGGGATCGCGTTGATAGTGGGAGCTCAGTTGAGGCCCCTGCCGTTGCGTGGCTTACAAGTTGGAGCCAGGAGCGTGGGCAAGGCTTGATTGATTTATGGACTTTGGCTTAGAGACAAGGATTACACAAAGGTTGGGCAGGTCACTGTTTGTGTAGCGCTGCGTGTAAAGAGCCAAGTCAGGAACGGCGTAAACAATCAGCCGGGTTCGACCAGGGTTTCCACTGTGGGTGGTGGAGCAGAGATCTTGGTAGGTTTTCTGGCCTGGCGTTTTGTCCATTTCAGGATAGAGAATACGTATTTTGCACGTCATGGTTCCTCCTCAGAATCAATGCAATTATGCCCACCCTCTCTTGGAATGCTCATCTTGATGGCTTGTTCTGTGGCCTTTTGTAGTGGGAAATTGCTTCACTCAGACCCCGTATCGTGAGCCTCTAAGCACTTGCAGAAAGGTTAATCTGTATCTCCAGATCTGAACGCCGTTACCTGTTCGGGCCTCTGCTCGGACGTCTTTAGGCCAGGAATGGACGTTGGTGAGCGAAACGAGGTGTGACACGAGCGCCCAGGACCGGCACGAACCCTTAGGCCCATGTTGGTGAAGTGCTGGTGCTGTTGCTGGTGTTCACAGATTGCCAACATTATTGGATCCCCACCGTTTGGTTCAACTCCCGTCTTGTCCAACGTCCCAAGTGCCGTGAGAGGCAAGTTTATTTAATCGCCGACGACACCTGTCAGAAGGATTTGTCGAGTCATGGTGCATGGGAATACTGGCTGGATATAAGAGATAGTGATGATCACCTGCTCACCGACGATCCTCTCTTTTCTGATGTAATTGATTTTACAGAGTCCTCGACTCGACTCTGAAAGAGGAGCGAGGAGTTTCTGGCAGCATGTCTTTGGTGGGGGGAATGCCTGGTCAAGCAGAACCCCTGTTTTCTTCTTAGCAGTGGCTGATCATTGCAACTGCCTGCATAGGAGCCCCTGTCCTCGTAACGACGGACATGGATATGCCGACTTTGGAGGTCTTTGGTTGCGATAAGGCATCAAGAGAGGCTTGAAGTTACATATGAGGACTTGGCCTGTGACGGCTATAGACTGTTAGGCTCCGTACCATCAGGTAGGTGGCTTTCTCGGTTACCAAGTTCTGTCTGCGGGCAGTGGCAGAAGCCGGAACTAAAAGAGAAGCAGAAGCAGAAGCAGAAGCAGAAGCAGAAGCAGAACCAGAGAGTAACGTGGGACGCTAGACTCGCATTTCAAAGTTATGAAATCCAGCCAAGAACCCGTCTGTGATCGACCTTTACAGTGGACGGATCCACTAGCTGTTATCCACTGTTCATTTTCTACCCAATCTCCAATGCTCCGGTGAGCTGGTCAGGCTGGTCCATCCCGTCCGTCTTCTTGTCTTGTCTCTAAGAAAGAAGACCACAAGGACCACTATCGCACTCTGATCTAGCTTCATTTATCGTGGAAATACCCACTAAAGAGTAGGGAGGGGCCCTGCGGGCTGAGCCTGAGCCTGCCCGACCCCGGCCGCGGCGCTTTCCCAAGCCAAGCCAAGAGCCTGGGTCCCCCCGTCTCAGTCTCAGCAATGGAAGTAATGGACCTCGGTGGTCTCCACTTTGGATCTCATCTCATACGCCCACGATGACCCTCTCTCTGTCTCTCGTCTCTGTCTCTCTACAACACGCCCACACTCTTTGGCTCCTCTGGCCAATGCCTCATCTCGGACCTCAAACGCAACAGCAGGAAGAGCCACTGTTACAGGTTAAGCACCCTTCGGCTCCAACCGGAGTCTGTGGTGGTGCTGCAAGACGGAGGCAACTCAAATTTTGGGTTCCCTCTTCTCGATCTGTAACCAGGTATCTGGTCGTCCGTCCGTCCTTGGAGGCGGTCCAGTCCCCTCTTTCTCCGCCACAGATTTCAAGCAGTTGGCTCAATAACCGTCAACCTGGATATGCGTCGTCCGTTTTCACTAAATCCTGATCCCATTCCCGATGAACAATTCTACTAGCGTTGATTCATGCACACTGCACTGTATGTGTAGCCAGTCAGTCAGTCGTTATTCAGCCTTCCAGCCAGTGACCGCTCCCGCTACCACCTCCGCAGAGCAACAGATAGCGGTGCATTTAGAGGGATCTGCCATCCCTTGCCTTGACGCCCCAAACCCGACGCCATCAACTGGTTTAGACTCCTCGGCTTCTGTCCCCCTTGTCCCCGTCCCCATCCGTCGCCGTAGACTGGTTCAACGTCCTGGAACTTGCAGAGGAGAGGGTGCCTCTACAGTAGTGCGTGCCAAACTGTCCCTCCCCTCTAGTTAATGTGCTCTAACCTGCACTAGCTGGCTGGCTTGGTTAATGCTTTAGGAATAATGACAAACCAAAAAAACACCCAATGACTCCATGGAAAAAGTCTGGTAACATGGGGCAGAACGACTCGATAGCCCCTACACAATTACACCGAACGGCAAGTTGTCAAGGCCAAGGCGAGTTGCAGCGAAATACAGTAACGGGACCAGAGCGTTAGTAGCCCACCAGCGCACTAAGAGACTGGATAGCGGCCGGCACTACACCACCTCGGATCATTATTCGAGTTGGTACATTCATAGAACACACCATGCAATACCATTTTTATACGGTACAAGAAACGACACTATGTATGTTTTTGAGGACGGTACTGAGGCGCTATTTGCACTTCTAAGCCCACATTGGAAACTACTGTACGCCGCCATCGACATAAACCAAGGTAGCCTAGAGAGGTATCGACGGATGGATGCTACTGTACTCAATGTTGGAAAAGGAATACCTCGTCTCAGTTCTGGTGTTAGTGCCAGCCCTTTTCTCCATATCTTGCCTTGCCTTAACTGTCCTTGCTTTGCTTTGCTCGTCATCCCTGACCCTGGATACGTCTCTCTTCATCTCCCTCTTTTATCAGCCTCCCTCTATTTCCTTTCGTCACGCTCATCCACCCTCCACCTGCCGTCCTCTCTCGATCCCTCATCTGTGCCCCCCAGTTCACTCGTTGCCGGATGGGACCCACTGAAGCCCGCTGTTGCAGTGCAGGGATCCCTTGACTTCTCTGATCTCCTGCGTGGTTCCTTGATAGCCCTGGTGTATGTATACCATGCTCGCTGCACGCCTACAACTGGAGTCAGATTTGCGACGGCCCATCCTTTGAGCTTGGGTTATTCAGTCTGGTATTTAGCATCTGCATGGCCCTGGCTATTTTACACTACACTGAACTACATCACATTATCCTCTTCGTCTCCCAAGCACTCCTGATCTCCACTGCCCTTAACCAGCGGGAC
This sequence comes from Fusarium sacchari, assembly GCA_017165645.1. Lineage (NCBI taxonomy): Eukaryota > Fungi > Ascomycota > Sordariomycetes > Hypocreales > Nectriaceae > Fusarium > Fusarium sacchari. Next base: position 349,089 of record JADANP010000004.1, read on the forward strand.
CGGACATAGGCCCATAACCCAGTGACGACCGTTGTTGATATCAGTCGCCGAACCCCCCGTGTTGTCTGGCTTGAATGGACCTGTATCGACTGTCTACCTGACTCGAATCACATCAACTAGACGTCGAATAGCTTGTTTTCACGACTCAACACTCTCAGGCGAACCTAGGAGTCCAGTCATATTATCGACTCTTGCTCGCTCCGAGTCCAATCAACTATAAGCTTCAATATTCCCCTGGCTCGTCTACTTGGTCTCTGGTATTATCCCTCAAAAACCACCACCGCCGCCATAAACCTCTCCCCCAGCCCCAGCCAAATCTCTTCCCGATCCACTAGGCAATAGTTGGACCGCCTGCATTAACACGGCACGCCCTGTTAAGACTTAAGCACTCAGCTCCCACACAACCTGGCTTCTGGGTTCTCAGCTTCACCTGTCTTTTTATATCCCACCTTCAGCCACTCTACACCTTCGCCTTTTTATATACAGACAACCGCACAACTTCCTCACCCCTTCAACAGTGTAGACACTCTTCGATTGTCAGATCGGAACTTATACGTCACTTTATAATCGCAGATTCATTTACAATTAGATCTCACCGCCGTCTCTTATACCCTAATCAAAGACCTTTGGCAAACGTCGACCTGTCACTTCTTCAGCAAGTTTAGGCAACATCTACTGCATCGGTTCTTCAACTCTTCCCCAGCGAGCGTCTGAAATTATTATGCTGTGACAAGTCAACATCTTGCCAACAACTATTTCCGCCTTATCTCTGCATCTTACACAAGCATTGCCTTGGAGGCACGTCCAAGTTTCAACAAAATCATGGAACTTATGGAACTAGTTGAGAACGAGCCCACTGCTCGTCCCTTCCAGTGTGACTGGCAATCGTGCACAAAGGTTTGTTGCTAGAATGATCCGTGGCCGAAGGGCTTGACTGACTTCTGTTGCAGAGCTTTAATCGAAAGTCCGATCTCCAGAGGCATTATCGTATACATACTAATGAAAGACCATACGCTTGCTCTATCCCTGGCTGTGGGAAGAGCTTTATCCAACGGAGTGCTCTGACCGTTCATATTCGGACACACACAGGAGAGAAGCCTCATCAATGCCAGCACATCGGTTGCGGGAAGCGTTTCTCGGATGTAAGTGTGGACTAAGCTAATGGTTCGAATGGGATTAACAGATAACACAGTCATCAAGTCTGGCTCGTCATAGACGAATTCACACCGGAAAGCGTCCATATAAGTGCGCTCACGATGGATGCTCCAAGAGGTAGGCCGCAACACAACCACCGAACCCATCAAGTACTAACTCGATCTCAGCTTTTGCCGCAAAACAACCATGGTCAAGCACCAGCGGAGATCCCACCAGCAAGGAATGCACCCTAACGACATGGACGACTGCTCCTCGGATTCTGACGATGACGAGTCTCCCTCCACTCCTCAGCACTCCTCGATGACTTGGTCACCTCATGAGATGGTTTCCATGAACCAGGGTGCCGCTAGCGGGCCCCTACATCGTGCCTCCTCTTACGCTGATTTTGAATCACAAGTCCATGGCCACCACATACCCCAACATTACGGTAACCGGCAAGGCATTCCAGCCAGTGTTCCTCATGAGTACCACGGTACTCCCGTTCCCGAACAACACGCTCACGTTCAGCTCGTCCATCGAGCAGCAACCATGCCGAGACAGGCTTACTATGTCACCGAGGCAGGGAATCCAGGTGTTGCTACCATGACAAGCACTGTACCGCCTCATTACCAGCTATCGCAGCAAGTGGAACGACCTCCCATGGAGCTTCCATATTCAGCACCCGGAATTGCGACGTCGATTCAAAGCAGCCCAAGCACCTTTTCTGCTACATCGGTCCCTAGCCCTATGATTCCTGAGGGCTTTTACGCACACCAACCTGGAAGCCAACCGGCATACACAACAGCCGAATCTCAGCCAGCAATGATTCAGTACCAGCAACCTATCCAACACCATATGGCTCAGTCACAGCAGCCGGTGGTATCCCAAGCGCAGCATATTCCTCCAACGGCTGGACACTACGCTCCACCGTCAGCTCACCCACAGCAAGAGCAGTGGCCACACTATGACCCGCCGATCGAAGTTACAACCATCGGACAGTTACCTGCATATGGAACTGCAGTTTATGATATTTACGGGCCAAAGATTGAGTTTGAGGATCCTTCATTGCAACTACCCAGCAGCAGACTGGCGAGCATGTGATGAATGACAGCTTGAATCACGCTATGTTTTACGAAAGTCATATTCAACACGTTAAAGCAATTCCCCCTTTCCATTTACGATAATCACTTGTAACATCACGATCATATCGAGGCTGGACCACACAACGATCTCTGTTTCATGAACTTAATTATTATTCTTGAAGAGGATATACCCACCGGGACATTATTGGGGGGAATGTACTGTTCTATTGCATCCCCGAGCATATCTTTAGAGCACATGAAAGATGTCATCTGCGATTCAAAAAGCATGTCACTTGGCGTTTCTGTCTTGCTTCTTGCCATTAGTGGAATTCTGAGAGCAATTTGCCTTTTGCAGCCAATGTTCCAGCTTAACATTCCTGATATTGGATGGTTGGCATTGCAGCTTCCTGTGTCATCTATCCTTGATAGCTTGGATTGAACCAATGACACTATGTTTTGGAAACTTTTTCTACTCTTGTTCGCATTCAATTTGTTTTTTATTCAGCATTGAACAGTACCTATACCCTCTGAGAGAAATGTGTCGATATTGGATTAGACAGATAATTAGTTGGGGAGGGGGGGACACCACTGGGGATAGCATTTTGAGAAGGCATAACAGGGTTTCATGAGGATTCAAGATGACAAGAAGGTATTTACTGGGATTTCTTTTGGGGCGATAGGGGCCATGAAAGACAATGAGAATATCCACGAATGACAGAAATGGAGAAAGTAAACGAAGCTCCTTATACACATCTAATATACCCACAGAGATATCCATCCATGAGATCCAAGAAACCTAGAAAACGCCCCATACCTAGTGAGAAAGAAATACCCGAGATATTGGATGAAGGATTTAGAGTAGGAGTCGCAGAGTTTGTCACAAAGTGGCTCGCCCAATGGATTAGCCAGGTTGATCTAAATCTCTCTGAGTATTTTTGTCACTTAGAATTGACGTCTCAACAATGGATGTCTTACTTCGATGAACCAGTCAGATCTATCCCCCACCACATACACTAGGCTTCTACTGATCACAACAGCCAAAATCCTGAACACAAACAGTTTTGCAAAATCACAGTCAAAGCATCACTGCCACTTACACAGCACCTACTGGCAACCAATAGTAAGAGGGTTGTGCCATGACCGTGATCGGGAGGCGGAAGATCTGATGGCCGAGAGAGGATGACTCAGCATCTTCTCAAATAGGAAAGGGCCCATCGTGTGATGCCGAACAGCGGACCAGAGTGGCAAGCGAACCGAACTCCCCATCGATTACATGCTGATGATGCCTGCGCGCGATTCACTATGAGTGCATCCCGGTAGACAATCCCTTCGTCTCTTTGAGTAGACTTACCACAAAGCAATCTCGGTGCACGGCAAACGTTTACCTCCCGAGAAACCGTTAGACGTGGCGGAGGCGCAGACCATCTGCCTACTAACTTGCACGTCATCAAGACACTTTACAATCAACCTTTTTCTGAGCATCAGTACGAAAATCATCACCCGAAAGCACTTCTGGTGCATATAGTTCTCCAGCATGGCTTACAATGCCATGATGCTGCCGGTATGTCGTTGCGGAGTTTGGAGGAGAGCTATCGCCGACGGTAACTAACGAGGCTCTAGAACATGGCAGCGACAACAACGGAGTTATGGCCTTCGATTACGAATATCGCTATGGCTCCCTGGCGGCATATGACTTCAGTCAAACCCAGTCGATCGACCCCTTCGAAGAATGGCGTGGAACAGACAAAGGTGACGGAAGCTCAACGAGTTCGTTGCAACTGTTTGACATTTTCAACCATCATCCTAATCTTTATTATAGTTGACCGAATTTCGAATCCCCGAATTCCTTCAGCAAGTTGACTTTGGTTCCCTCTCTCGCTCACGATTCCCTCCCATGACCCCGATGACTGCTCAGACAACCCTTTCCAACATGGGCCGCATTGGTCTCCGAGCGGCCAACCCCATTTTGCGACACCCTCAATTTCAGCCCCGCGTATTGACCCAGTCGTCTTTCCTACGCTCGTTTTCGCAGTCTTCTTCCGGTATACTCTCATCTCCTCGTGGTATCTCAACTCTCGGTGCATTTTCTGTTCAGCGCAGAGCATTCGGCAGCTCCAATGGCATTTCCCGTAACCAGCTGGCAACATTGGAGGAATCCGCCAATCGAAATCCCGGTAATGCGAACGCGCAAAACGCTTTCTACCAGCTCCTACTCCGTGCCAACATGCCTGCTATTCTTGTGGAACGATATCAATCTGGACGCTTTGCCTCCAACGCTGCAACCAACGATGCTTACCAGCGAGCCCTCACGATGCTTGGTGTTAACGCTAACCAAGCTGCGAATGCGCAAGGTGCTGTGAACGGAAACTTTGCTGGAACTCAATGGCCAAGTTATGAACAAGGTATTGCCAACGCTGCTGTGGCTGGATCTGCCAATGGGGGTAATCCTATGGGCCATAAGGGTGAGCCCATCCACGTTATCGTTCAGGAGTCAACTCGGTCTACTATCTTCCGCTGGGTCAAGTTTTTGGCAATCTTCATCGTGACCACCTATCTCTGTTTCGCGCTTGTTACTATTGCCATCGAGGCGTTCAGCACATTCCGTCGCGGTGGGCCTAGTAGCAAGGCAGACTCTGAGGTCAAGGCCGAGAAGCAAAATACTCGATTCAACGATGTCCACGGTTGCGACGAAGCCAAAGAAGAACTCCAAGAAGTTGTCGAGTTTCTGAAGAATCCCGAAAAGTTCAGTGATCTTGGTGCTAAACTGCCCAAGGGTGTCCTCCTGGTTGGTCCTCCTGGTACTGGTAAGACGCTTCTTGCTCGAGCTGTTGCCGGCGAAGCTGGTGTCCCCTTTTTCTACATGTCTGGAAGCGAGTTTGACGAGATCTTTGTTGGCGTCGGTGCCAAGCGAGTCCGTGACCTCTTCACTGCAGCCAAGAGCAAGTCCCCTGCCATTGTTTTCATTGACGAACTCGATGCCATTGGAGGCAAGCGAAACCCGCGGGACCAAGCCCATGCCAAGCAGACACTGAACCAGTTGCTTACCGAATTGGATGGCTTCGATCAGGACAGCAAAATTATCATCATCGGAGCCACCAACTTACCCAAAATGCTCGACAAGGCCCTTACCCGACCTGGACGATTTGACCGTCACGTTAATGTTGAACTGCCTGATGTTCGTGGCCGTATTGCTATTCTCAAGCACCACGCCAAGAAGATCAAGGTTGGGCCTGATGTTGACCTTGAAGCTATTGCTGCTCGATGCCCTGGTCGATCTGGTGCCGAGCTTGAGAACATGTTGAATGTCGCCGCTCTCCGAGCCAGCCGGGCCAAAGCCACTGTTGTTAGGAAGCAAGATATGGAATGGGCCTACGACCGAGTCACCATGGGTTCCGAACGCAAGTCAATGGTTATCACTGAGAAAGAGAAGGAGATGACTGCTTATCACGAGGCTGGCCATGCGCTTGTCCAGCTTTTCGACAAGGAGAGCTCAAACACTCTGTACAAGGTCACAATCCTTCCCAAGGGTCCCTCGCTGGGCCACACCGCCCAACTTCCCCAGATGGACAAGTATTCTTACACAGCCGCTGAGTACATGTCAAACATCCGCGTCGCACTTGGAGGAAAGATGGCGGAAGAGCTAAGATACGGTGACGACAAGGTGACATCTGGCGTTTCATCGGTAAGTTTTTAAGGATACGCAATCATGACTATATACTCATTTCTATTAGGATCTCGAGAGGGCAACCGACCTGAGCTTCATGATGGTGACACTCTTTGGCATGTCTAGTGTTCTGGGACCTGTTGAATATGGCCGAAGATACGAGAACCTCAGTTCGGAAACAAAGGCGGCAATTGAAGGCGAGGTTCAGAGGACAATACGAAAATCGTACGAGGATGTACGAAAACTGTTGACGGACAAGCGAAACGAACTTGACTTGTTAGCCAAGGCTCTTGTTAAGTACGAGACTTTGGACAAGGCCGAGGTGGAGAAGGTGATTCGCGGTGAGAGTCTCCCTGGGCGTATCATCGCTCCCAAGGGACCTATGACATTGCCTATCCCTCAACAAGCCCCGACGCCTCCTGGTCTCGGCGGTGTGGCTCATCCTCAACCCCCGGAGACACCAGCGCCACCAGCTGCAGCAGATACATCAAACACCGAAGGGTGAGCTCCGAGGTTTGGTAGTGGACAACACGCCAAGGTTGAGGCCAGAGAAGGTGAAGGTGAAGCGATGGGTAGTTCACGCCACATGCATTGTGCGACGCGTGGGAAAAAGCGGTGATAATCCAACTCAAGCGCATATTTCTATAGCGAGCATTGCGTATGGAATTGGATGACATGCCCCTGCGAGACATGAACGAGAATGGGACTTCCTAGCGAGGGGCGAACTGGCCTAGGCATACGCTTAGCGATTGATGTCTATGTTGACATGGACTTTTATCCGTTGGAGCAAAGTGGCAATGTAAAGGAAGTCAGGAGCCGAGACGAGCCATCATTATCAACTAGGAATAGGAGATTGATTGATGCAGCGAGTCTTTGGTATAGGCCTACACCAAGCGTGTATAAGGAAAATCCCTCTCGTTTATCTGTCTCGATTGTAATAATTTATTTTGTATGTGTATTCTATGGACGGTTATGAGAAATGTGACATTTCTTTGGTTCCTTTATTGTGAGTGACTTGATGTGTATATATATATACATATGCTGGGGTCGTCGGATACGATCTCGGGCTTATTAATGGGGATTGTAGTTGGAGTGAAATTCTCCGGTAGCGGAAGATGAAAAGGTATAGTAGGGAGTAGAGTTGCATATAGTTACAAAAGAGGAAGAGAACGTGGGGGAGGGGAAAGAGAATCGTCGAATCCCCCAACTCGGAATGACGAATGCGGGCCCAGTTTATCAAAGACCCCCAATGTGTATCCGAGGTATAACTACCAGTAAGAGGCCATTGACGTCAAACGACGAGATATTGCGCCTTGAGATTCCTCTCTCTTTAACTGTTGGTACACACTCAGCGAGTATTAGAAACTCGACTATACAACTACATAACGCTCAAGTGCTAAGGCCATCATCATGACCAAGGTTCTCCTCACTGGTATGTTGGTCATGACATGGATATTCACGTCGAGCCAATCACTAATGATATCACAGGTGGCTCGGGCTTCATTGCCGGTATGTTGTGCTCTTTGAGAACACCAAAGGATAGCACCTATCTAACGAGCTTTAGCTCACACTCTGGAACAACTCCTTGAAAAGGACTACGCCGTCGTGACAACCGTCCGCTCAGAAGATAAGGCCCAGAAGATCCGCAATGCATTCCCAGACAAAGCCGAGGCTGGGAAGCTAGAGATTGTTCTTGTGCCAGATATTGCTAAGCCTGATGCCTTTGATGAAGTGGCCAAGACACCTGGACTCGACGCTGTTATTCATGTCGCCAGTCCTTTCCACTACAACATCAGTGAGTCTCGGTGCATTTTGGGTCATGCTTAGATGAATGAATGACTGACTGAAACTGTCTAGCCGACCCTAAGAAGGATCTTATAGACCCAGCCGTCATCGGTACAACAGGTATTCTCAAGGCCCTCCACGCCTCAGCACCAGGCGTGAAGCGAGTCGTCATAACCTCATCCTTCGCCTCTATTCTCGACGAGGCACATTTCACGGACGGTTCTCACGTCTTTTCAGAAAAGACCTGGAACCCCGTCACAATCGAAGACATTAGCAGCTCATTCATGACTGCCTACCGCGCCTCAAAGACTCTCGCTGAACGCGCAGCTTGGGACTTTGTCGCTGAGAAGAAGCCCTCTTTCGATATCGTGACTGTTTGTCCACCTCTTGTTCTGGGACCTGTATCAAAGCATCTTGCTACGCTTGAGAGCATCAACACTTCCAATGAGAGGATTGTCAAGCTTTTGAGGGGCGGCTGGAAAGACGAGATTCCCCCTTGTACACCTGTCCCGTTATGGATTGACGTTCGAGATGCTGCTCGTGCTCACGTCAGAGGCCTCGAGGAACCCAACGCTGGTGGAAAGCGACTCTTTGCTACGGCTGGATGGTTCTCGCACCGTGAGATAGTCGATGCTGTTGCCAAGAACTTTCCAGAATTCAAAGATAGACTACCTGGGCCTGAAGTCATAGGCGGGGAACTTCCTCCCAAGGATCAGATCTTCAAGATTGATACGCAGGAGACGGAGAAGCTGCTCAAGATTGACTGGATCAGCATTGAGAAGAGTGTGACCGATCTTGTCAAGTCACTGAAGGAAATTGGTATTTAGAGGATGAGACAGATAAGTAAGTATGTTACATAGAAGAAATAAAGTAAAGTAAAGTACTGTAGTGAAAGTGCCTGTTAAGGATATTACATGTGTAGATCGTGTGACTTTTGGCCATTGCCCTCTGTGTCATCATGCATACATAAATACATGCGTCGTGTATGACATCCGATGTCTATCTTGGTGATCCCATTATCTGTGTCTCCGGTATAGAATCATTTCTATAAACTCGACATAGCTTCGGGTGCGATATGGACCTGGGTATCTCCCAGATCTCAGAGAGGCATCGTTCCTTTTCGAGGTGGTGACGTTGGAGTCGACGGTCGATAAGGAGGCGTCGATGGAAGTGCCCTCGTGGGTGGAGGCCCAGGGCTAGCGAGCATGTTGAATGACGCATCGCGAGATCTTGGGGGCCTTGGTGGGGAAGTTTGGGTATTATAGCCAAGAGGTGCTATATGAGCAGAAGGCGGAGGAGTGATAATTCCATCGCTGAAACTCAGCGACCCATCACCCCTGACTTTTCCACCATCAGGTGCCGTCATGACTATCATGGGAACTTGGTTGGCATTGTAAATTCTCGGTGTCCTCTCGTGCCGTGGCGAGAGTTTACTGCTCGTGGGCGAATACACCGGAGACGTAGGGAACCCATTCGGCTCATCAGCTAGAAATCTTCGCTCTCGAAGCCGTGCAGGCGGTGTAAGCGGGACACCATCAGGATCGGTATGGGAAATAGTGGGTGAAACCAAAGGTGTAGGTGAGTCCGCACGAGGAGGAGGTGAAGAGGGATGTTTGATGAGTCTTCGAATATCGGTCTTGCGAGATCGACGTCTTCGAAGGAGGCAGAATATGAGGGCGGCAATGGCGAGGAGACCGATGACTGAGATGACAGCTATTGTGACTTTGACGCCCAAGGGCATTCCTTTGTTGGCACTGCTTGAGTTGCTGCTTGAAGGGTCGGAGGTTGCGAGTGTTGAAGGGTCTGATGTGGTGGAATATGTGGTTTCTGGTATTGAGCTTTGTATTGGGACTGAATTTGTTTCTAATGTCGTTGCTGGCTTTGTTGTGGCGTGTAACATACTCTCTGATGTTGAAGCCCCTGACGTCGTTTGAGAAGATGCATCTTGTGACTTGTCTGTTCCTTTTACTTGTCGACAGTCTTTGTCGTCGTTGAGAGATTCAGGGTCACAAATGTGATATGGCTGTGGAGGACCCGGGTCTATTATAGAGTGGTAGCCATGGCTTTGATATCTTAGTATGAGCACTCAAGAGATATATAGTAGATATGAGCTTACTCTTGACAAGTATTGATGAGCCAATTCACATTCGCTAGACCTGTTAGCATCACAACAACCCGAAGCCATCATCACATACGATCTTTTCCACCCTCGCCCAGATTATCCACGCCACAAGCCTGAGCATCACAGCAATACAGCGCCCGAAACGGCTGCTCCTTTTCCATCCAGTCCCTGTCTTGGAGAACCTCGCACACACGCTCAATTGTCTCATCCCCTGGCACCAGCTCCTTGAGGAACCTCTCCCTACACAAGCTGATGCATAGTGGCGGATCCTGAACATCAGGCGCGATGAAGCCCCAGCTGTGGCCGCTGCAGCCTTTTGTCTTGGTGGACATTTGAAGGAGTGAGGAAGAGGGGAAGGGGAAGGGGGAGAGGGAGAGGATGTGTTATTGATGGGACATGCTCTGGGGTTTCAGCTGGATTAAGAGGAGGCAACTCGAAGCGAGAGATATATAGAAGATAATGACGGAAACGGAAAGGAATAGACTAATTCATTAAAGCCGGGAAGAGGAGAGTGAGAAAAGAGAAAAGGGTCAAACGAGCGAGGTGAGGAATACTTGAGGAGGCGGCATCTCACATAGTTAGACTGTCCTTTTTTCCCCTCCCCCTCTGTCGAATCTGGACCTATAACAGTTGCAACTGCAGCTGTAGCTGTCACTCTAATCCTTCTGTGATCAACAAATCACAGAACAAAGTCTCTAGGCCCAGGCCCCAAAAGTACGAAGCACAAACCGGTGATAGTTCCCACGGCAGGACCGGTAGCATGGACAAGATCAGGCTGGTGCCTCGGTAACTCTACCGCTATCATACAACCTCAATTGAGTATACAATGCAATGCAATGTAATGTAATGTGTGTCTACGTCTTTTGTTTGTTCAAGTGTTACACGGCATCGACACTGCAGTCACCCGCGTCCGACGAGAATAGCCTCGTATGCCTTTCTCTCTCTCTCTCTTCCATCCACTCAAACTTGGTAGACACGAAGGGAGGGGGGCTTGCATCGTGGCGGACGGAGAATACTTCCTATACCAGAAGGTTTTCGAGGCCTCTTTCGTTTGTTTCTCCAGCAAGGGTTTTCTAGTTGTGGCTGCCACGATGGATGATGGATGGATCAACGGATGGGAAAAGGACGGAAAGTCTAGAAGCCGATGTTTGTTGGTGTAGGACATGACATGACATTACATTGCATTATAGAAAGGGAACAGTGTTTACAGGGAAATGGGAGCCGGAGAGAGGGAGAGAGAGAAACAGAGAAACAGAGACATACTTCAGCTGCGTTGTTATGTGTTGCAATGGCATAAACGGTCGTTGTTTGGCAGGCCAAGCGAGTATTCGACAAGGATGTTGCATTCTGGGTAACCAATTATGCTGAGTGTGCTTTCACCAATACAATACTACTCTCTCTCTCTCTCTCTGAGTGAGAGTAGGTATGTAAGGTACTGTATATCTTCTCTCAAAGACGACGTGACCGGGCAATTCTTGTCGAGGTCTCGAGTAAAAGGCTATGCAAAGGATATGCACATACGATAGTGTCCATGTATATGTATCTATCCTCTTCTCTCGTTCGAGTTTAGTCTCCCTCTCTCAGTTGCGCGTTCACCGTTTGCTCGTGGTTACACAAGACCCTCTCTCTCCACCCACTGAAGCCATGTTTTCCCGCGTGTTGGAAGAGCTGAAATGCACTGCAGATTGCCACTTTTTCAGAAGAGGACCCCCGTTTGAAGTTGGGGTTTTTTCTTTTCTTTCGCATGGATGTCTACAGTATAAGACGGTATCTTGCAGTAGATCATCTAACTACCTCCGCATGTTTGATCCCAACTACTGCTGCTGCTTGCTGCTGCTGCTCCTACTGGTAGACGCTGACACAATCAGAGACACATGATTCAACTCTGCATAACAATTGTTCCAAAATATGCACCTCGCTTTTGCGGTGAAGACGAGACATTACTACTGTGCTGTGCTGTGCTGTACCGTGTCTGTCTCCCTCTCCAGTCCAGTTGGTGCACAACTCTGAGCTGAGTCGAGGCTGACTCGGCACAGCGCATTAGCCTCTTGTAGTCCAGCGTCTACACAACAACGTGTTCTGCTCTGCTCGCCCCCATATTGTGAAACAGAACGAACCTCTACAGCAGGGGTTATGTATGTATGTATGTATGCACAAGGGACGAACGCCATCGACCTCTCACCGCATGAAATGAGTCCTACTCACGTGGGAGTCCTCGAGTCTGGGCACTCGCCCCAAATAGAAACTTCTGTCTCTGTCATAGACACGATTGGCCGAGTCTGAACCTCGTATTTGGCGTTGGACTCTCCTGAAGAGCTGATAGAACCCTTGCCTTGCACAAACCAGCGCACCACTCGCTGCGCTGCCTGCTAAAGAGCAAGCATACAGCCCGTAGGCCATACCATCCCGACGGGACTCTTCGACGTCATGACGAAAGGCTCTTCGGGAGCGTCATCATCCGTATATGTGATGATCAGCTGGCTATGGCCTCTTACTCGTTCAACTCCTCTAGTCATCACATTACACCAAGTGAGATTACTCCGAATTGCAGCTTCTCTTGTGACTCTGTCCCAGTCCGTCACTCTTGGCAACTGTAGATTCTCCGAGATAGCGGATTACACACTCGAGTATATTTCCGCAAAGGGAGTCATCTCCTTCGTGATGTGTTACAGGCCGCGCAAAGGACCGATATCTTTCCCGAGGCCGACTATCAGACTGTGTAAGGTGAAGGAAGAGTTGGTTGATCTCTATCAAGAATCCGACAAACAGCTTCTTGACCAACCAAACCTACCGGATTAATCGCCAGCCGAAATGCATTTTATACGTCATGGCGTATGTACGAAAGTGTAGAGGACAACGAGATGGGTTTTGCGATTACAGAAATCGTCATCTGATGGACATACATACGCCTTGGGCATTCTAATATATTACTGGACTTCAATTGATGTCCCTATCTATCCGTATTGGTCATACTATCAATTACCTGAATAGATGCGATGCACCACTGGCTTTATAAAAGTATCATCTTACTGGCCCTGCTGGCATTGGCTTCAATTCAAATAACAGTCAGTGCCAACCACAAAATACAAAATAAACTCGAAGCATACAAATATGTATGTAAAACACAGTCGCAAAAAAGACACAAAAAGTTATTTCTTTGCCGTCAGCAAGACTCGAACTTGCGTTTTCAGTGCTTCGAAGAGCCACAAACTGATGTACTGACCCCTATACGATGACGGCTTGAGAGGATTTGATACAAGAGTGGAGTCGTATTTTAGTATATAGCCTACTTACATAATGCCCTACACCAAAACACGATTACGCACGTTGAACTCCTACAAGCTATCCTTGCTGTGGATGCATAAATAAGCTTTTAAAAATAGTCGAAGTCTGGAAGTAATTCGACGATAAATAACTCAGATGTATAAGAGCGTTACGCTGTAAGTGACCATCATCCACAGGAAGACTCAAGTAGGTGACATTACAATAGTGTACTACAGCGTTGCATACCAATCTTGGTCATCTTATACTGACTCGAATGCATCTTAAAACGAGATTTCACTCCCTGAAGCTAACTCGTAACCTCGTCGGTAGCTTTATAACAGAAACATACGACGCTTGGCGGTCACGATGTTACGTTCGGTCCAGTACATGCTTCCAGAGCATCGATTAAAAATAAAGTAAAAAGTATGTCTAGTTCATACAAGAGCAATGAAATACCGTCTGCCCATACCGATACCGGGTATAATTCTGCAGCACACCGACCCCAAACACCGTCCTTTCCGTTTCCGCCTAGTCTATTCTGCTAGGCACATCCATACCACCCACCTCCTAACCTTGAGCTATATAGTATGACGAAACACAACCGTCAAGTGCAAAACCACAAAAGAAAAGGAAAACAAGAGAGAGGTTAGCATCAAAAGCCATTCTAGTGCAAGTGGACCGAGTCCTTTTCTGTAGAGCGCCCCAACTTCTGTCTTGCTCAAAACTTCTACATATTATCAAAAGTCTCCTCCTTTCCCACGGCATACAGAGGTTGAACCTGAAACAAAGGCGTCTTGCTGCAGGCGATGTGTAGATAAACATTAAAGGTGATGCGGGTCGGTGATGTATCGAGCTTTGTTTCTCCTAACAAGCCCTCACTTCGTCGGAGACGATGTGTGCGTCCCAGCACTGATATGCCTAAATCGTCATTCTAGAAGAACGACGGCTTGGCGAGGACACGGTATTCTATGTAGTCCTCGCCGTCAATGTTGATAATGGTGCCTTGCGAAACGAGTTTTCCAGTAAATGGACCTTGCGTCTTGCGTTCATACTTCACTCCAGCGTACATCTTTGCATCCTCGGCATTCGTTCTTAGGCGGAGGCTTTCCTGTCGTGCCCAAACCTTATTGAGTCGTTGCATTTCGTCCCGCTCGTGCAATTGTTGCCGCCCGTTAACAGCTATGCCAGGGATATTCGCTGCGGCCGCTTGGGCTGCCTGAGCCGCCGCGGCTGCTGCACGCTCACGGTTCGCTGCTTGCATATGAGCGCGTTCCTGGGCGAGTTCGACGCGTGCAATCTCGCGCTCCGCTAGAGCAGATGTTCTTTCGATCACGTTGTTGCTCAATGATGTCCTGCCCGTGCTTTGGCGAGGGGCTGCCGCAGGCTGAGGAGGAGTGTCGACATCTATGTATGCCTGGCGTGCTTCGGCTCTGGCGGCCTCGACGCGCCGACTCTGACGCAACTCATGCCCGCCATATCCTATTCGCCCTGTCTGATCAGGTTCTTCGCCATAATCGCCTGGGAGACGGGGTAGAGCGGGTGCGATAGACAAGGGAGCAGGCGCCTTGTAATTTGTTCCCGCAGCCCTTGCCTGTGCTTCATAAACGGCCTTGGTCTCATTTGAGGTTCGCTCCCCTTCTTTCTCTCCCATGTCTATCTGATACTGTCGAACACGGCAGTATTCTTTAATCTCGTTCCGTGCTAGGTTCTTGAGATGCGGCTCAAAGGCAACTTCCTCGTAAGGAATCCAGAGTGCGCCAGCCCCAGCTGGGAAATTCCCTTCAACGTAACGTCCGTCGCGCGTCTCTCGTACCAGCTTGACGCGGAACATGTCATTCTGTCCCAGGATTCCGTATACGGCATGACGATCCCGAGGGTTAGACGAGTCGGACTTTGCCCAATGCCCAATGAGAATCCGAGTAGGTCTGCTGCCGGGTAGGGGATCGACGGTATGTCGCAGAGGTTGCGGGCCACCGGGAGCTGGCTGAATGGGAGTATGTTCAATGACAGGGCCATTTGAGGGAGGAGGGTTAGCTGGCGCAAACCCTCCGCTCGTCCTCCTCCTTTTGGCATCGCGATTCTGTTGCAAGTGTTCAGGAAGATCAACACCATAAGCAACCTGAGGTTGTAGATTTGTGCCGTGCTCGGCAGTGGAGTTGAGATTGGCTCGACGGACTGCTTCTTTAACGGCAGCCTTCTCAGCAGTGGCTCTCTCTCCCGGAAGCTCGTATAAGCCAATTGCTTCAGCGCGAATCTTGACATACTCCTTGACCTGTAGCTGGTCTAAGCCCACAAGATGATCCAAAAACACAATCTTGTCGAAGGTTACCCAACTTCCGCCAGGTCCTGGTGGCAAGGGGTATTCATCTGATATCGTTTCTCCAGATAATGTGGTGTGCTGGATACGGGTCCGTAATCGCTCGCGAACATCAATGAAACCAATGACGGCATGTTTAAGATCCACTGTAGGAGCTTCTGAGTCTCTCCAGTATCCAATGGTGACGCCTTTGACGCTTCCGGAGCTTAAGCGTGGAGGCTTGCTCTTCGTTGAATATGCTTGCGGCTGTCGTTCGTCAGCGAGAGACCTCACCGGCTCCATTTTCCTTTCATTCAGACCCTGGAAAATGGAGTTGCGTTTTCTCTTTGGATAGTGGGAAGCCACTGGCTCATCCTCAGCATCTCCCATAATCTCGTCCTCGCCTTCAGACGCTGGCCGAAGAGGGGACGATTTGCGAATACCGTTAGTGCGGTCGCCCACCACTATCTCGTCTTCAAGTTCGTTGAAGTCGACTCCTGACGGAGAATGCAGGGTGCTCGCCGGCTCACTTAGCTCGCTTTCAGCATCTGCGTCGCCGATGGAAATTTTGCGACCGTTGATCTGTCTGTGATGTGAGGATGAGTTAGATGTGATTTATTGGCCAGCGCTATATTCTGAAACGCAGGGTGATATAAGACAAATGCATTGAATGAAGCCAACCGCTACTAAACTAGGGCAGGAAGTAAGATGCCCAACAACCACTCGATCTGATTAAGCAGCGGTGTATAAGATATAGAGGACAAGAAAGTATACGGGCTGGGGCTGACGGAATCCCGAATCCATCATCAAATTGAGGTGAAGTTCGTTAGGTTGATGAAGCCTGATGTGGGTGCAGGGATGTATGATACAGTACGAGGTGAAAGATGACGATGTTACAGGGGCAAGGATGTGAGACCAAAGGGGGAATGGGAAGAAGAACTGGGGTACCTAAGGCTTTTTGACAGAAACCATAGTCTTGGGTCCACACCCTGAGGATAGATGTGAGAGTGTGTGGCTGGCTCCAAAATCCTCCTCCTTTCCAGGAAAGGGTCATAAGAATAGTTGATTTTGTCAAAAACTTTGAAAGACGAGGGTGTATACTGAGACAAAACATAAGGAAATAATGCAAAAACACAGATGAAAGCGTGGGCAGGAAAGAAGGTCTAGGCCAAGATAAACGAGAGAGAGAGAGAGAGAGAGACAATCGCTTCTGCCAGTTGTCACTGAAGCAGGAAAGTTGCGGTGGTTGCAGCAACACCTCCAACTAAAGAGTGTGTGAATGCAACTTGGCGGCCGTGAGAGAGTGATTCAGCCTATTCGTTCAGTTCATGTTGGGCAACATTCGACACCGCTTGGGGTCAAATCCTGTCACTTCCTTGGTTCGTCAACGGCAATTAGATTCAGAAAGTCACCGTATCTTTCAAGGAATCACGATGAGATACAGTCAGGCCAGATGCGGTCAACAACAATTGCCCTTGTGTTGACAAATCGGGCAATGCCAACTAACTTAGGCCGTAAACCCTTGTTCGAAGCCACGCCACTCGCTCACTCTCTGGCTCAATCACTTGACTGGCTGAGGACGCGAACAAAAGATGGCGAAGCAATCGAATGCGACGTGAATGTTTTGGTGAGCCTGGGAAAGGTTTGAGAACAGAGAGACAAAGAAAGAAAGAGGAACAACCCATAACAACAGAGACATGACTTGCCTTGGTGATGCGTTTATAGCGGCAGACGGAGCAACAACTGGCGACTTTCCATTAGCAGTACTAGGTGAATGCCCATTCACCGGTGATGGAGCGCGATCCATGGTAACTGGAGCTGGAGTTGAGACCCTCGGTAATGGTGATGGCGGCATGGCTGCTGGTGGAGATGCGGCTCGAGGTGCTGTGGTGGCAGATATACTGGTAGCAGTTGTTGCAACGTTGACGGGCGCGCTCTCAACCAAAGGGCTCTTAACATTTATGGCGCGGGCAGAATCTGGCGTTGGAACACGAGCTGGTGAGGCAGCTCTGGAGGTTGAAGGCTTTTGAGCACCAGAAGAGAGCGCGGGTGATATGGGCTCAGGTGGCGCAACCGGCCTGGGCTTGTCGCTGTCCGTATTCTCCATGACGCGACTTGAAGCAATACCTCACTTGGATATACGGAAGCGCGAAAGAGTTGCCGTTAGTTGACTGGCTTCAGTTGATGGAAATGCAATTGGGTTGACCGTTGGGGGTCAAAAAAAAGACTGGAGGTGATGGCGCGTTATCAGAAATCGAGTTTAGGTGGTTGCGAAGAAAAGAAGTGAGTTGACTTGCGCGTCAATGGTCGCAACTCAGGTTGCCAATTAATTACCTTGGGTATTACCTGAGGCTAAGGTAAGGTAAGGTAAGGCAGGGCAAGGCAAGGCAGAAGACTAACTAACTAGTACAGCCACTGGGCACAGCTTGGGAGGTGAGGTGAGATGAGATGAAATAAAATAAGGTCACCTCAGGTAAAGTCGAAGTGGATGGCGTCGGGAAGCAGGAATGGGAGAGTCAAGACCAACACCCTGGTTGGTTGAGGATATGATTCTGGAATCTTAGAGCCGGGGGCCCAGGGCTAAAGACAATAAGCGCAGTTAGTTCACCAACTTGGCAGATAGGAAGTTGACGAGTAAGGACAAGAGAAGTGATTACGTACAGGATAGCTCAGAGGTAGTAGTTGCACGAGTTGTGAAGAGACTGAGATTCATCGAGGAGTGACCAGAGCTCAAAGAGTGAGAGACTGTCGAGTTGACGATGGATAGTCGAGGAAGGGGAATTATTAGGTAGGAAAGGGATAAGTTAACGTTTGGTTGAGAACGGACGGGAGAATGAATAGTACAAGTAAGTACTAAGGTAAAGCAGCCCAGACATGGAATCTCAAAATGGGGGCGTGTGGGGCCCTGCAAAGAGCTAAGGCAAAAAGTCAACAGTTACCTTACGTCGTAACGGAATTGCCAGGGAGCCCGGAAGAGAAGTTGTGTGGAAACGGTAGAAGAAAAGAGTGGATTTATAGATGCCTTGGTTAAATCTTACGAAATGAATCAATGACAAGCCAATGCTATCTGTCTATTAGTTGAACCCTTGGAGGCGAGAGTATCTCATGCTTTGGAGAACTTGTTCTGCAACTGTATCAGCACTGACACGATACTCACTGCTGTGACTGGTCGATTTGCTTTAAACTTCTTTCTCCCTTGGCTACCAAGATTGGCCCTTAGTTAGACCTTAAGACCTTGGGTAGCTTGGCTCGCCCCCTCACTAAACTGAACTGCATTGAGTGACTGTGCCCTTGGATTCTCATTCTTCGTTAGTTATTGGAGATTTATTTACGACATCAACCTGGCTTGTTCTGATTGGCCACGAGAGTTGCCAGCCTTGATTCAACAACACACTTGAGGTGCACCAAGAGCAGCAACAACGAACCCAGGATGGGGGGAATTCCAAGGTCCATTTCGTTTATCAGGTAACTCGAGGTCAGCTCTGCGCATACTCAACAAATGACCATAAAGGTACTAAGTTATGCAGTTGACCATAGTTAGAGAGAGTTCCGTATCCGCCATCAGGGCTTCCACCCATCATCTTCCTTTCAACGATACCTATATATTTGCCTTTTTATACCCACTCATCACTTCTCTTCTGTTTTTTTTCTGACCTCTTTGTCTGGTGATGAATCTCCTTTCTCGTGGTTGCGAATGTTCACGCATGAAACATCTCATAGGTGGACGCTTTAGACCAACCAACTCATGCAATGCTACGTACACGCCTATGAACATCCTCCTCAGTCACCCCCATAGGTTCACAGTCCTCTCTTAGATAAGGTGTTGTCAAGTTCTGTACTCGATGCGACTCGATGTGCCGATACAGCAACTCTAATCAACAATGGCCCTTGTATGTACACATTTTTATTAAACTTTATCACGTCGCATCATTTCCAACGTGTCCTTCCGATTCCCCTGGCACCTATTGGGCTGTGCATCATTCTACCCGTGCTAGTTGACAACTACTGACGCATATACTGACACCGCTCCTAAGGCTCCCGTGAATAGAATAGACGTGTATGTAGGCGAAATGCCAAGGATACGAGATTCCAAATTGGTAGCGACTGCTGTCCGGTTACAGAGTGATACAACAACTCGTTCTCCTGCCACTCATTAAGGTAGGTAATGAATGATTCATCCACGGTGACTGATCGACTCAGCCAGCCAGCGCAACACCGCCCCCTAGCAGCAGCACAGCACAGCACGGCGCCAAGACAAGCCTGGCTTGATAGCAGTAATGATGCCACGATTCTCATCAAATACCCTCCTTAGTCACAAGCTCAAGCCAATAAACGTAAACCCTTCCACATCACATCACAAGTCCCGGCAACTCTCCCGTCCTTCTCATGTCTTTTCTTGTCTCTTCTCATCATCGCCGACAAAATTAGCTCAATTCGGCACTTTCGCGTTGTTAATTTGAAACCTTGACTTGTGGTAGCACTCCAAAAACTCAATATCCTCATGTTGCATATGCCGGAAAGTGAAAAGTTGAGGCATGTGCTGATTGAATAGTGCCAGTACGTTATGATTATGATGACATATTTAGCTCTTTTTAGCCAATCATGTAACAGCATTGTGTTCCAGTCCTGGACGGTAGCCAGTAGAGAACAGCGAGTCTTTTGGCGGGAAAATCTGCAATCTCGCAACTTCACGGTTCCCGCGCTTATACGCACGCCCTATCTAGAAGCTAATACTACACGCCTCTCAATTTGGGCATCGTTTGTCTTTCACTCTTTTATTGCAGCTCAGCTTCCTGTGAGAGCCGTCAGCCAATTTATCTCTTGAGCAATCTCACATGAATATTTGATGGCAACTGTCCCTCTGAACTCATACTCATATGGTAAACTTGGCCGACAACTCAATTACACCGTGAAACTGCCGAGGTTGAAAACGTAGAAGGGTCTCAACCCTCGAAACTCCAACGGACATTAGCTCAACTCAGCTCATCTCAACAACCGGCGGTTGTGTGTACAGTAACGCACATAGTGGCAGGGCTAAGGACGGATAAATAGCTCCATGCTGGCATAGCGCCCGCGGCCAGTCTTCTCGACTCCTGCCTCTTCTTTGCTTACACGAGTTGATGACTGACTTTCTTGTCAGCGAGCATCGCTCCATCTGGAGGTCGCCGAGACAGTCAAGCAAGATATCCAGTACAAGTGCTTACAAAAGAATGAATTCCTATGGACATGTTTGCAATAATGACGCCAGGTGCGAAAAGACTCTGATCATCTACATATTTTGCCTCAAAAGACTTGTGAAACTTGAACTCATATTACATGACTCGCTTGTTATCAGATTCAACGTCTCAAAGTTCCCAATCTCGTAACGTAACCGGGTCTTCGCGATCGGCCCATCACGCCCACTAAGTCCCGACAATTCAGCAACCCCCTGTAAATTTTATTATTAAGAAAAATTGGACTCTGCTCGGGATGTCAGAAACCTTTTGAGATCTTCACATTAGGGGACAAAAATATACTAGTCAAAGAGCCCACCAGGAACAAGTTTACTTCAGGTTAACCTAAACCTATCTTAGTTTTTATGCCACTGAGAAATGTAAAGGCCCGAGTTTTCTCTCCTCGATCCCTAGCTCCTTCTCAATGGAATAGGAGCCGATAATACCCACTGCTAGGTCGTCATGGTTGGTTATCATGAGTTACCGTGCCTCTCTGCCAATTATGCAAGTCTCGCAAATCACCAACTGTTTTACTGTGTGTGGTCAAGACAAGTCACAGCGTCGCGCCAATTATGCTTCTCTGCATTGTCTATCATCATAATATGCCTGTCTGGGTTTCAGAGTCTTTTATGCCGTGTTGTCGTTAATTCCCTCACTTTTGTTGGTCGACTTCTGCCAAGTTGAGTTGTCAACTTCTTGAAATAGTGTCTCGCTGTGATCATAATGTGATTCGTCCGCCACAACTGCATATTCGGTCTCTGGAACAACGCCACTGTCGTTCTCGTTCGAGGCCAGGATATTGTGTTCCGGAGATTCGACGGTAACCGAGTGTAATTGTGTTGAATTTGCCATCCATATGTCTGTGAAACGCCTCCCGGGTAGCACATAATTGCGACTGGTTGAACTCGAATACAAGCGAACCAGTCGATATTCTTAGCCGAGAGTTGCCTGTTTAATGTAAAACCTGACTCATATCTCATGCTGAAATATAGTTATGACTAAATTATCAGGGCGGTAAATTATTTCCTCACTTTAACTCTTGATGGTGGTTATGCACAGAGTAGTTGGGCCTGCATATGACATTTAGAGCCAAGAGAAGTTCCCAACCCAGACCCAATTTCCAACATTGTAAATCTGACAACAAGCTGAGTGCAGTTCAGCACGAGTTTTCGCGATGATTATGAGTAGTTTATTGCGATACATGACTTGGTCTGTCAGTATAGCATGTCAACCAACGATATGACTCTTACGATAGCACCTCGAAAAAACCTGACTCACGTCAGCTCATCATCTGCATGTTCCTCTGCAAATATACTAGTACAATCAGATTTTGACGTCAATTCATTCAATGTCGTTGTATTGATTTCTTGATCGTAGCTGACATCACCTCCCCCGTCCTCGACCACGGCCTCTACCCCGACCGCGTCCTCTCCCTCCACCACGACCTGTCTTTGGTCCGCCTCTCTGGCCGCCCTTACTATCAAATCTCTCAAACAACCTCTCCTCTCCAAATGCTCCCTCTCCAAACCTCATAAAGTTGACGAGGCCGCGATCCACAATCGCTACGAGCACGTTGCGGTGTCCGTGCTTTAATCGCTGATACATCCGTCCTCCAGGGCCCTTCCAAGCCTCGTTGGGTGGGTCGTAAGGTGTAGATTCTAGAAGAGCTTCGATTTGTTCGAGCGTTGGAACGCATGTGTCGCTTGCGTCAACCACCGCAAAGCGGAAATCAGGCGGTGGTGGGTTCTTTTTTGAGAACGGCGGGCCACCTGATTTCCATACGTGAAAGAAAACCCGCCAAGGATCTTGGGGAGGATGGACCACGGGAGGTGTAGGTAGTGGCTTGTGGCGGGGAAGAATGGCAAGTTGGTCGTAGATAGGTCTATAAGCGCGGTAAAGACCTGGCTGAACAAGAGGCCCAGATGGGTTTCGCTTTGGTTGTGATTCTGAGCTGAAGAATGAGAATAGCCATTGCCATAGAGTCTTAGACTGGGCTGTTGGCGCCTCATAGGGTGGCGCGCGTAGAACGTAGAAGCCTGCTCGCTTCAGATGCGAGTAAACTTGATATTGTGGTAATGTGATTCTGCCCCTCTCGCCCTCGTTTCCGATAAAAAGTGAGTATGCCGCCTCAAGACTCAATGGCAGTCCTGCATCATAGTCGTCAAGTCCCATAGCCGTCTTCGGTTTTCCATTCTCGTCAGGTAGGATGTCCTCCAGTTGTAAATTTGGCCACCAGAGATCCATGGTGCCTCTCTCGATGAGGAAAATAGCCTCCTCAGGCAAAAGCCATAGTTTCCCCGTACCCAAGCGCTCCTTATGTGCAGGTACCGCCCTTCCAATATCTTTCTGCCATGTTCCACGCTCATGCTCAACCATGACAACTCTGTCACGTAGCCATAAGCCCTCCTTTTCACCAGCTTCCTCTACCTTGGCCCACCAGTCGGGAAAACACCATCCTCGAACCCACGAATCTTCACGGTGTATCCTGGTGTACCCTAGGACATTATCCAAGACAGTGCGACTCGCTTCGAGAAGACCATCCTGTGCACGGGTGCCATGTGACTCGAAATCCTTCTCGCCTTTGCGAATAGCTTTGCTTGATACACCGCTCTTGTCGAACATGGATAGGAAGAGCTTAACGTCGGGGGCGTCATCATCAACATCTTCTGCAGCAGCACCACTGGTGCCGTTGGCTGGTTGTGCTAAGGTATTGGGATTATCGTCATCGTCAAAAGCCATGGCAATTATATGACGAAAGAGCTTCCTTGAGCTTCAGATGATATTGAAATCGCGTGAGATACTGTCGGAAAGGACTTCGTAGACGTCGAGAATAGTCTTCGGTCGATTTGCGTGAACTGGTGTTGATGAAAGATAATTTTATGCAAAGCTATGAGCTCCGATATTATTTTCTGCCCCCCACCAAAATTGCGGTAGTATATATTCTGTCAGCGCAGACCATACTAACAACCAACGAATCATCATCGCTAACTTGGCCGAGTGGTTAAGGCGCTGTGTTTAGGTTCTCATCAGAAACCAAACCCGCAGTGGGAAACCGCGGAGGTTCGAACCCTCCAGTTAGCAAAACAGCGACTCAATTTTTGTTGCTTCTGTCATCGCTCAAACGTTTTGTCTTGTTCGATTCGTTTATTTATTGTTGGTCATGACTGACTGACTGAGGGAGGGTGTGGATGATTTGTGCTCTTTGTAGGGCCATCCTTGAGAGTTGCAATCAAAGGACCCTTCTGTTGTTTCTTTCGAGTACAATAACCTTCCATTGCTTTATTATCTTTTGAAGGTCTTTTCCTTGGCATCATCTCCCTCAGGTCGACTACAGCTCCTCATGCTGTGATTGTGAATGAACTCCACAGACACACTAGACCAGCCTGTAAGACCCATGGCTTCATAAGATCCACTATATTTCATTCATATCACTACAACGTATAGATCATATACGTCGTGCACTTGCCCACTGCCTGTGCTCATTCCTTTCCACGAAGCGCCCCCGGAACGCCATGAACTATGCCCGTTATTACAAGAGCCCTAACCCTTCTTCCCCAGTTTCCCCAAAATGCAAACACCCCTGGGTATACTTCAACTGGAGGGAAACCTCGATAGCTCAGTTCCGTTATTGCCAGGCCCTTTCTTATGCCATCGTGCGACCTATTTCTCTACCGTTGTGCCGTTACGCTAGATCTGGCATGGGAGATATACTCCCGACGCGGCTTCAGTTGCGGCTCATTGGCGCAACGGCGTCCTGCCATCTTCGGGTGAGCGTGGCGCATGGCAAAAAGGCTCTTAAAAACCATCCCTAGACCTCCAAGTTTATCATTCAATGAATGGCTTCTTCTGTCCTCCAACCATGCACAGGCCCAATGCTCGTAACGAATCGCGGTCGTTGGCGAGAATAACAGTCGGCGCTGGAAGCATCGGGTTGGCCGGATCGACGTGAGAGGCATCTTTGGCCGCCTGTTCTATAGCGTCCATCTCTTCCTTACAGGCCTGTTGATCCAAGGGGCAGATGACAATCGGCTGTCGTATCATTACATCTCGAGCACCACTAAGATTGACCTTGGACTGTTAGCGCAGACGAGGCATGGAAACCCAAAGGGCGCATACCTTAATAACCAAGTAGAACTCGATTTTGTAAAGGGTAGAAGACGTGGTAAATGATGTGACTTCGTAGAGAGGAAATTGAGGCTTCCCCCGCCTGACAACGCCGTCTGGATCTCTGAGATCCTTGGATGGAAAATCCAGCCCGATATTGGTGGCGTAACCCGCCTCTGGCATCTTTGTCTTAACCGATTGGGTCTGTTTCGTGACCCTGTTGATCTTCTTCGTAGGTTCATCACCTTCTGGGTTGAAAGTGATTTCCTCCTCAACAGTCAAGGTAATCTTTTCAATTGTGACGCGCTTCGCTTTACTTAACCAGTCGAGGTTTGGCGACAGTTTAATATAGACTGTGATGGGATCCTTGGGGCCGTAGCTCCACCGTGGTAGATTGATGCCCAGGTGTACGATATTATCGTTGGTGACCAATTTGGATTCGGGCTTGTTATACATTCCAAATGTAGAAAGTGTATCATAGCGCTGTAAAGGTATGGGAAATGTGTACTTGTACTGGTTGCTGTGGCCTTGCTGAACAGTAACGACGAGTTCGTAGTATGTTTCGGCGGTTCGGCTGGGTAGTTGGAGGGACGCTGGAGGTATACGCCGATTCGACTCTTCGCCGCCGCGACCAAAAGGAATAAACAGAACGAACGGTAGATCCATAGCAATGATCCTCTCAGCCTCCTTCCCAGAAGAGCAGCGAAAGAGGAGCTGCTCTTTTCCGACCAGATCCGTGCTCTCGCGGCGGGGGGCGCCTAGATGTCGTTTCGCGATGCTGTCGGCATCGGGATGTATTGTTTCTCGGCGCTGAAGACATATTCGAACGAGGGAGACAGGTACGGGCATGGAAAAACCCTGGCCAGGGCGGATCTCGACTTTTCCTTCGATGCGCGGCTACAGAAACCAGCAATGTCAGCATAACGAGGTCCGGCGCACTTGAACTGGTGAGGTAAGGATGAGGGCGTAAGCAAAGACGAGCTGAAGCTGAAATTGACGTACCAAAGTCGCAGAGATACCAGGGTAGCCCACGAGAAAGCTACTGTTTGGAGGACCCGAGACCCTCACGCTCGCAGGGCCCGACATGATCGTGGTTTTGTTGATGCAGCGTCAGGCTTAAGGTTTGTGAGGCCCTGTGAGCCGAGTATCCCAGTGAGGAACGGTACCTAGAGCGGCGGTGTCGAGTGGGGGGAGATGACGGCGACGAAGCGGGATCGGGAGCGGAGGGGGCGGCTGGCTGAGCCCCGATGGCGACGAAAGCGTCGGGCTACGCCAGAGCCAGAATATGTAGAGAGTTGCGATGCCAGAATTGAGCGTGAATGCTGAGAAATTGGTGAAGTAGTGGTATTCATGAATCCAAGAGTTGCTAAGCGTCGATTGTAGGTTGGTGGAGGGGAAAGCTTATGGAGCCCTGGCGACGAGACCAGTAGCTGCGTGCGAAAGACAGACGGCGGCGGTTGCTCGTGTTGGGTCCTAGGCTACAGCCTTCAGCTCCCACTAAAGCAAGGGTATTGCTTTACTCTCTCCAGCTACTGGAGGCGTTGTACTATTCCCTGAGTGCGGGTGTCTATGAGGAATGTGTCAATGTTGCCAAGATCTAGTTAGGTGGGGGCAACAAGCAGCGCTCTGGTCAATGATTCAAAGCGCGGAGAGTTGAAGATTATCGGAAGACGCTATGTTGTTGAAAATGACGAGAGCATCACCAGCCAGGATGACGCCCGAAGAGGGAGGGGTTGTTCAAGCTTCGAATCGGACCAGAAGCCGGAAGAAGCAGGTCAATAAGCAGAAGTGCTTGCAGCTAAAGAATGGAAGAAGAATCTGATCCAAAGAGAAATGGATAGATAGGTTAGGATAGTTACGGGTCGGATGGGAATGGCATGGGATGGGATGGAAGACACTGGAGGCTCAGCCTAAACGTGGAGTGCAGAGTGGAGTTTATGCAGGTAAAAGGAAGGAAATCGGAGCTGAAGCTGAAAGATGCAACCCTCTCATCGGCCTTCGCAGAAACGAAACGAGAGAAACGTCAAAGAAAGAAATAGTGGCAGAAGTATTGGCTTTTCACCGAAACAATAAACCCCCTGCCCGTCTGTAAAAGGCCCAAATGCTAAGCGCTTGCCCTTCCTCTTCCCTTTTCGACGTGTAATCAATTTACCAGGTTCAGGGTCCTGTCAGCATTCAAAAAGCGCCTTTGCCAAATCAGAGCATTTGATGCAAATCCATTCATCTCACGCGGTAAGGCAGTCTTGAAGACTTAAGGCTGACTGCCCAGGCAATATGTGGAGGCGGCGATGATGAGAGCGAAATGAATGATATTCGTATATGAATACCTAGGCAACTTGGATACCTGGATATTCGATATTGATCAAGTTACTGTTTAAGACATTGATATAGGTAATGTCTTGGCTTAATAGAGTTATTCTTAATTAGCTCGTTGACCAACTCTTAATGCCCTTAAGCTGCACGGTCGTTGCTGCGGCACCCGCTTAGTAGAAAGGTACAGTATGAAGATGCTGTCATTGGATTGGGCCATCGGATCCATGTGATCGCTAGTTCCATTCTTTTCATGGATGAATATTACCTGCGTGTAACCGAGTCTCGTTTTCGCTATCTATTTGACTAACGTCTTACAAGAGATTGTACATACCGAGATATATGCAACCTTCTCCACCTAATACGACATGAGCTTCCCTAAATACTGATATTTACTGAATCAAATAATGGACAAATACTTCATTCCTGCCAAGCATTGACTTTCTAATGCGAGATCGTGGCGGGCGGGAATAAGCCCAGTTTATTATCCCCGCTGCCGTAGATCAAGATCGGCATGAAGGAGCCACTTGTGGCTGGAGACCCCATCTAGATATCTCGAGTTCCATCTTCGCTACTACAAACTTCGATCTATCATTTTTCACCTGGACTCGAGAAAAGCTCGTGACTATAGTTGAAAGTCCATATCAATTCTCGCTAATTCTGCCAAACAAAACCTCATTGTCTTCGCAAAACAATACTGCAGCTCATCTACCTTGGTAGTTTATAATTATTGTCTCCTTCTTCTCTTTACTGACGGTGACTTGATTGAGCTACCCTTGTCTGGAAAGGCTGTCTTCTTCGATGCCCCCCCTGCTTTCAAGGCCGTTTGTCTTTCAATGCTCAATATGCTGGTGCCCTTGTCTTCCTTAGAGTCCCTGTCAAGAAGTCTGATGCCGTTGCCCTGGTGTTCAAATATAACCGTTGGGCGGTCCAAACCTTCGAACTCGGCCGGGCGCTCTACGATGCAGGCTTCCTTATGCCGCTCCCATCGTTGATGGCCTGGCATGCGATCAGCTCCGAGTACATCGCGCCGGTCTTCTCCGAACCAGAAGGTTGGTGCTCCAGGAGCTCCAGCGAAGTAGCACACTTGAAACGGAAGCATTCCAGATAGGCGGCATTCATCTTGGCCCTTATAGCGTGCGGCAATAGCTTCCTCGGAGACATCCTCGCCATTCTTCAAAGCCTCTTTATACCATTCGTCCAATGGTTTGCTTTGGTCCTCTGTTGAGTCTACCAATACCATGACTGGTACGATCCCACCAACTTGTCGACGAGCGTTTGGAAAGACTGGCTCTTCACCCACAAGTGACTCCCCATTGTGTCGGCAGATGTCAACGCGTATTTCATACAACGCAGCAACTGTGGTTGAACTTGCTGTTACGACTGTAGTGTGAGTTTGAGCTGGGTACGTCTTGCTGTCGATAGCCAGGTAGGCTATATCGGTCTTGTGCAGAGAAGGATGAGTGGCGCCACTGTCGAGTTGCATAAAAAAGCATACTCGGGGCGCCTTATTGTCATCTTCGACAAAGCACACGCCTCTCTCGGGCGTGCCACGTTCTCTCATTCTCGTCTCATATGGAAGGACTTTTCCAGCATCCTTACGATTATGATTATTCAACCTTGAGGTAAAGCGGCTGTGAAATCCCTTCACACGCTGGAAGCCCATGTGGATAGACCACGCATGAGCATGGTAGTCCGCCACGATGCCACATGACCCGGAAGGCTGGGCCCAAGTCGCGGCCATTAACTGTTCAGGTTGGTAGTTACCCTTTGGTGCTAAAGGTGCCTCATACCACAACCAGCCATCACCGTACATGCTGTGATATCGATCGAGTCTCTCGTCTCGATCAAGGGTAAAGGACTCGTATGAGGGACAGAAGTCTGCCACATTACCAGCATACAGAACCGTCCACTTGTCCCAGCACTTGATACGCCCAGTCTCATACGCCTGAATCGCAGCGCGTATGTTGATATCGCCAACTGGACACTCACTTCTCTCTAGTGATGCTTTCAAAAGACTTATTCGTTGTTGAATCCGCTGTTGTTTGGTTGTCTCTAGCTCATCACTGGAAGGTCAGCACATATATCACCATAGCTCTTCGAGCGGGCCGACTTACACCGGCATCAAGTTTTCATCGGTATCTTCCATCTGTGAGAATTTCTGTCTGGCTTTTTGCAGTTGTTGTTCGAGACCAGATATGTCTGCTAGTGGCTGAGTTATCCGAGCATTTTCGACAATAGCTTCCCACTGAAGAACTGATCGCTCTGCTTCTTCCAAGCGGCTCAGATTATCCCCAAGAGATTCACCAATGGCCAGTGGTGGTTTCCAATCTGGAGGAACTGGCCTTCGGGCCCTAGAGGGCTCATGATGAGCAGAGGACATTTGTGCAGATGTACCAGGCGAACTAGTCGATGTTACCGTCTGTTCCCCCTGACCTTGCGCAGAATAGCCCTCCTCTACTTCTTTCTCTTCCTCTTCTACCGTGGGAGGCGGTGCTGAGAGCAGCTCTGGTCGCATACTTTGAAGTCGCTGGCTTCGTCTAAGTCTGAGGTTGATTTCACGATTCGCCGGCGATCTGCCTGGACGCTGTCCAAGCCTAGAGGCCATTGTTGATCCTTCGTTTTTTCGGCGAATCCGTCTCCCGGAATCATTCTTGGTGTTCCCGCCATTTTTGTTAGCCATAGTTGCGCGATTGCTTTGCTACAGACAGGAGAGAGAGAGCAGCAGTGAATGAACGATTATTCAGACTTGACTGCCTTAAAACATTCCGTACGTTTTTCTATACCAGCACAAAAGCTCAATTGTACCAACTTCAGCCCATTTCTTTGTGCCCCCTCCGGGTTGGCATTGCGACCATCATGGATTGTGGCGTCACGTTGACAAACAAAGAAACAACAGATTGCCCACCTTTCACTCCATTCTAAGCACCCAGCGTGATTACACCTCCGACACAATTTTGTCCTAGTGAGTGTATTTTTGGCTTTCTTGTACGGGAGCTCTGTGCTCAATGCGGAGCGGGCGTGCCGACTTCTTTGTTAGACTTATTGTGAATGAGATGATGGAAGATGTCAATGCCCATGCTGGCCGTCCCTGAATGCATTCCTTTGTTCCTTCTAGGCAGAGGATGGAACTGTCAATGCTTGCATTGACCTTTTCAAAGAAGAGTAGATGGATTCTTCTTCTTTCACATCATTCCATCTCCCATTTCCTCTGGCCTCTTTTTTCCTTTTCTTCAACCCGGCCCGGAAGCTCACCACCTCCTTCACCTTCATTGTTCACTTGTCTAATAATTTTTTGAGTCTGATATCGTACTTTCGATCACTATCAACTCATCATGGCGGAGCCTATGGATGAGGGAAGCCCTTCGCGCATTCCCGGGCTGAACCTGGCTGGTAACCCCCCTTTAGAAGATGCGCCAGCTTCGGCGAGTAGCCCAACCCTAGCTCGTCGATCAGACAGAATCCAGGACCTCTTAGGTAAGGCAGACCTCGGCTCTTGTGTGTTAGACATACTTACATGCCTCAGAAATAATTCTCTTGACTTTCCGCTTCGATTTCGAGCGCCTCCCTCCTGAAGCCCAACGATCATACAGTCGGTTTCTAGAAAACAAGAGCTATCATGAGTTCGCAGCTAGACTGAAGCGTTTGGTATTGGGTGGAGTACTGGATGGCTTCATGGAGGGATCGGCTAGTTGTCTGATTGCTGTCACAAAGTTATTTGACAGTAGATATCCCCATCTAGGCCTCAAAAAGCTCCATGATGGTATGAAACAGCCTCGTTAAAAGGCATTCCATATACTAACTATAAGCTCTCAAGACTTAGTGAGCGGTGGAAAGAGAGCTCGGTTGGGGGCCGGGCCACGTCGCCGGTCACCACAGTCACCTCGCCGAGCACAGAAGGAGGCCTTGCGTGAGACTCGAAACGAGCAAGCCGGCGAATCTTCACGGCGTAAGTAACATAAGAATCATGATATATCCTTCCTGTTAACTCTTATAAGGAACCTCTCAAGCAAACTTGGCTAGCACCCTTACCTTGCCTGGGCGAGTTCGTACTAGAGCACGCTCCGAGGGCCGGGTGGTGCATTGGGTTCGAATCGAACCAAGTTCCACTCAGGCTGATCCAGAAGCCGCCGGCCCTTCGAGTGATGTTCCAACTACTCCTGTTGACGCTACTGAGCCTGCAGATAATCTGGAAGACCAGTCCGCCCCTACCCAGAGGCCTTTAATACCCAGTTTCGTGATTAGTACTCGAACGGCCCGTGTAGACCAAGGCAGTACCCAACCAGCAGTTGAAGGGTCCGGACGTGAACAGACTCGGCAAGAAGAGAATATAGCTTGGCTGAGAGACTATAACGAAGCACGCGGTGGTCCAAAGTACGATTTTAATCTGTACCCCTACAAGGGATGGAAGATTGAGCCGCCAGAGATCCTACTCCCTCGTGCGATAAACTTCCTTGCCGATGAAGACATCGATCGGACGCTGAACTGGGGCCAAAAGATTGCAGAGCTGACTGAGTACTTCTCATACCTTCTTCACAATTGGCAGGGTGAAGAATGGGGTGCAGAACTCCACGAAGCTATTGATATGCTTCATACGCACAGGCTTTTTGAGCAGTATCACTATGGAAAGCCCAAGTTGAATCTCAAGTTCGATAATGTATGGCCAAAACATAGTAAGAGGCTCCCACCCATTCTCGGTGTCGAGACCACTGTCGAGAAGCCACAAATTGAAATGGGTGAGCGCAGATTGCTTCTCAACGAGATTCGGCCAGCCGTTGATATTCACTACGAGTTGCCTGGTGATGTTCTTGAAAAGTACATCAACCTTTATGCGTCCAAAGCCTCCAACTTCTGGGAATCTGCGCCCCATTCCCAGTTTTCCCGTCATGAGCTGGTCAACATCGAGAACAACGCCTTTGAGAAGTGCGTCTTTTCGGGCATGTCAACAACGGACAGACTGATCAGAGCATCTCAAGCAAAGTTCAAGTCGGAATCTCACCGAAGCAACTTCAGTCCAAGTGCTCTTCAGGCGTTTGCCATACTTCGTGGAAGTCAACGAGCAGCCCTCCAACAGACTTTGAACCAACTGGACAATTCTGAGAATCTTGCAGTCTGCAACATTTTCCGCACACTCATTCTGCCGCCACCTAAAATTCCAGAGAAGCCAGACGCAGGTGTCCTTCTTCCTACTATACAAGTAGCAGATGTTCCTGAAGAGGAGTCTCGCGACCCTTTCGGCTACACTGTGGCGCATAGATGGTACCTCGAAGCAGAGCGTTTCTGGAAAGACTGGTCGAATGAGCACGCCGTCAAACAATGCTATAGTCACAAGCAATGGGAGGAACGCGAAGAGCCCATCATGGATCTGCCCAGGAACTGGTTGGGTCCTTTCATTCACGATTTTCTGGATCACGACATGAAGAAGACTCTGGAGTTGCTGAGGAGATGCGAAACCCTGCTGAGGCGTATTTTCTTGCAAGACGAACGAGTATCGCGACCCTTCCTGGCCGACATGACGCAACTAATGCTTGCGGGACTCTCAGGCAGGCCTTGGGGTGAGATTGGGCTGGACTTCAAAGGGGAAGACTTTGTCTCTGGCTCACAGGACTTGGCTCATATCCGTCCCTTGGAGGAAGGCTTTTTGCGATTGTTGGGCATGGAATCCATCAATTCCAACACTGTCGACCCAGAGATCAACCATGATGGCACCAGTCCTCTTTCTTCTATATTCGAACAAAGAGTCAGGGAAATCATGTATCCGCGGGGCTCATCTACCGTCGCCTCTTACGACTTTGCTAATTTCATGGTGCTACTCAATGAAGTATGTGATGGGCCAGTGAAGCGTTGGAGATTCTCCAATGAGGAGGCCCTGGAAGAACTGGAACTTCTTGACAGAAGGGGAGTAATCGAGTAAGTCTCTTATAACCATCCCCTGGTGTGAGTTATTTTCTAACCGATTAGATTGAACGAGGACAACAGTGTATCATCTTCTGTTCCCAACCTTCATCCTGAGCAACGTGTTCGCTGGCTCGACACTGACGACGACCTGGACGCATACATGCAAGGTGTTCAAGCGACTAGGGGTAATCAGCCCGATAATGACGATAGCGATGATGGTGACGACAGCGACGATAGTGGTGACAGCGACGACGAAGATAAAATCCAGACCATTTCAACAGACGTCAGCGTCCCAGAGTCGGAGGATCTTGGTAACTACATGTTTGGTCTTCCCAAAATTGAAAACCTCTGGAGTTGGGCAGAGCTCGGGACTGCGAGTGGAAGAGAGGCTAGCGAGGAAGATATGCCTAGAACCCACAGGTTCTTCCAACGCCTCTGCTTCCGGCTTGGAAGGACGATAAAGGACCTTCGAGAGAGGATGGAAACATACAGGAGGCAACTTACCCCCGAACAGCAAGACCGTAACCGCCATTTTCTCGACACAGTGGTGAATGAATGGGAATCAAATACTAGAACACGACCAGAGTTGCGTCGGTATAACCCCAACAAACCAGCAGACGAGGTTTCCGCCCAGCCAGACTACGCAGAAATCATGCGTGTATGCCACCACGAACATGATTTTGGGGAGTCTGGGTACCCCGAAATCACCTACGGATGCCAGGACGAGTCTTACAGGTTTTCTGTTAATGTCGTTCGAAAGGCAATTATCCGCGAGGCTTATGAGAACAAAAGTATGCTGTTGCCAAACCGCATTGATCGCGGCGTGGATGAAAAGGGACTGCGGACTCGATCCCCCCTCAGACGTGAGCCAGTCTGGTCCTTTGCTCATCCTGATCGCAGAGGCAAAGCACCACGATTTTGGGACATCAACCGTTGGCCGCTTCATCTGCAAAGTGAATCGACAGCTGAGAGCATCAGATCGGGGCGATTCTACAAGCCTGTTCCTTCGCCTCCGGCACCGGGATCGAACAAGGAGCCACGGATCTCAGGACAATTTGCTACGCCTTCGGTATCACCTACTTCACCCGGGCTGCCTAGATTTCAACGAGAAGCGCATCGCGAGGTCCAGCCTGAAGCCACGACTATGGCCCCGAACATGACTGAAAATATGGAGACATCCGAAAGTCAAGTCTACAGCTTTCCTGGCTTTGGTGAAAAGTTCACCGTCACGTTCCGGGATCTAGCGGACTCTCGTCGGACTTTTACAACCGGGTCTTCTCAGTATCTCCTTGGAGACACGCCTCTGCAGAAGAAGTATATCGAGGATCTCATCAAGAGTGGTAAGTATTGAGATATGTACCGCCAAACTCTGACTGACGTGTTACTGTAGGTATCCAGACAGAAGAACCACCGACTTGGACTCAGCGCCTGAGTGCTCTGTTTGGTCGCAAGAGTGACCCAGCGGATCCCGGTGCGCTGCCCAAGGTCAATCCTCGTGATGTTCCCAAGAGTAAGCCCCGAAGCGAGCCCCAGGTTTCAGAGGATGAGCCTGCCCAAGGGGAAGGCTCTTCTGCTGGAAGCGAAGATGTTGAAATGGACGAATCTGCAGTACAACTTTGGGAAGAATCTCAGGCTGGCCCATTTTCAGAACCGCGCTCATCTAGTGCCCAGCCACCTTCACCAATTGACCCAAACCTCCCGACTGAGCCTGGTTCGTCCTCCGGTTCCCCTACACAACCTAGGGCTACTCAGGGAGGATCGAGCAGCTTATGGGTAAAAGGCTTGCCCGTGGCTTTGCCTAAGCGGCTGAGACTCAGACAAGCAACAACTGAAATACCGTCTTACCCGGTTGAGTTGGAGGTGATCGAGCCGGAGTCTGCATCGCCAGAGCAAGAACAGAACGAGGAGTCAGATAATGATAGTCTGTTTGGTTCGTAGTGAAATATGTAGCGGGTATCGGCATTCCCGCTGTTGAGTAGTGTCTACTGCTTTATCCTTCTATTAGTTGTTAGGTGTTGGTTCTCTGGCTAGACTTGAGTATTTGGAGTTAGTTTTGCATGGTTAGCTCAATCTTTCAATTTTCACCATTCTTCATCACCACACGCAGGCAAATAGTGAGGGACAGGGCTGGATGGCTGTTTTGCAAAAAAAGCAATCATGAAGGATGAAATTTCTTTTTCATTCAGACCTTAAGCCATTATTTCTCATAGCCTCAGATCCGACGTGTCCTAACCGGCCAACCTATGCAATGAAACACAAGGAATCGTGACTCCGCGGCACCAGTTTCCAGCTCCCAGCATAAAACTTTCCCGCTCTAGCTCTAGTATCGCTTACCCTCCCGCAGTGTGTCGGCATACTCGTCCAGGGGGCTCTTGATGAGCTTGGTCTCCTTCCAGAGGTTGGGGGTAAGGAAGCCGTAGGTGTTGGAGACGGCCACAAAGGTAGCCTTGAGGGTGTTCTCGAGGGTCTTTGTGGAACCGGCGGAGGAGGTGTAGGCGTCCTCGACACCGGCGAGCTGGAGGAATCGCTTGACGGCGGGAGAGGCAACGAGGCCAGTACCACGGGGAGCGGGGATGAGCTATAAAAACAGTCAGTTTTTTCATGTTCTCGTTTTCGAGGGCATTCGCTTCTCTTGTTGGCTGTACGTACACGGACGGTGACGGAACCGCACTTGCCAGACTCCTTGCAGGGCAGGGAGTGAGGCTGACCAAGGTTGGTACCCCAGTAACCTCGTCGCACGGGGATGACGCTGAGCTTGGCAATGATGATAGCGGCACGGATGGCGGTAGCAACCTCCTTGGAGGTCTTGATACCGAGACCGACGTGGCCCTCGGAGTCACCAATGATGACAATGGCCTTGAATCGGGTTCGCTGACCGGCACGGGTCTGCTTTTGGACGGGCTTGATCTGTATTTTGAGAATGACGAGTTAGCAAGCCGATTTTCCCTTGCAAAGATTGCGTGTTGCATATTCGAGTTGGTGTTTTCGCTTTCGTTCTAGGGCTTCTTCGTGTGATGGGATTCAGGGAACTGTGTTTCGCACCTTCATGACCTCATCCTTGAGCTTGGGCAGGAAGTTGTCGACAATCTGGTACTCCTTGATGGGCAGAGAGTGAAGGTAGATCTCCTCCATGCTGTTGATCTTGCCGGCCTTGACCAATCGACCGAGCTTGGTGACGGGCTGCCACTCCTTCTCCTCGTTCTTGCCGCGACCACGACCACGGCCACGTC
Source organism: Fusarium sacchari (assembly GCA_017165645.1). Classification (NCBI taxonomy): domain Eukaryota; kingdom Fungi; phylum Ascomycota; class Sordariomycetes; order Hypocreales; family Nectriaceae; genus Fusarium; species Fusarium sacchari. Next base: position 385,191 of record JADANP010000004.1, read on the forward strand.
CACGTCCTCGGCCGCGATCACCGCCTCGGGATCCGAAACCACCGCCGCGAGAAGCTCCACGATCAGCCATTGTGAAGGATTTTTGTTGTTTTGCGCTGGAGGGGGTGGGAGGCAAGATGTGGTCTGCGCAAGAGCAAGATGCTGCTGTTGGTGTTGGCGATACTGGAACTTTTTGGCCCGGGTCAAGTGGGGTGGATAACGCACATAATTTTTGGTCCTTCACGTTAGCGAGCCCTAACTGAAATTGGTGCCTTGTTTGTTAGGCCGCAGTTTATGTGACCATATACATACCAGTATAGTGGGGGTGGATCTCACCTTGACACTCACCGAAAATGGGATGGCTCAATTCTCGGTGTAGACAAGCCACCCCGCCCATCATGAGTGATCGGCAATGTAACATCCCAGTCCGAAACAGTCAATCCAAGACTCAGACTCAGACTCAGACTCAGACTCAGACTCAATATTGACAATTCCATCAGTCAATTGCTTCACACGTACACACACACACATATATATACTGGAAAACAATGCAAAAGTGTGGGGATGCTAGAGGACAACCGTAACCCATTTTCTTCGTCCTTTAACGGACACCTGAACCAGACACTGAACTAAACCACGGAGGGGAATTGGGAATCCATGTTCTTCTTCTCTTCGTACACGCCTGTTCACCACAGGCCATCATTAATGAGGGTATCGCAGCTCGACTACTCGGCATTCCGCCATCTTTTAGACCATACACCAAGTCACATTACTCCTTCGTTGTCTTGATAATCAAGTTTTCTGAAGGTTGCACCCGTTGAGCCCACTCACTGTTACATGTTAGCATAATTCATATCATGGCCTTTCCGAATGAGGCACTTACGTCCAACTGCCATCGTAGACCCTCCTGGACTCAGGGGAACCAACACCAGCCTCCTCAAGTGCAGTATCAATAACACAGGCAGTCACACCAGTGCCACAACTTGAGATGATAGGCTTTTGAGGGTCGACACCCTTCTCCGCAAACAACTTCTTCAGTTGATCTTTAGGGAGGAAAGCCTTGGTTTCGGGGTCCAGAACAGAGCTGAAGGGGATGTTGATAGATCCAGGAACGTGACCAGAAGAAAGACCCTCGCGGGGCTCAGGGGATTCGCCAGTGAAACGTCCATGGGGCCGGGCATCGAGAATTTGAACGCCCTCAGCACCCTCCTTGTTGTGGTCCTGTGCGACTTCCTTGACCTGCTCGAAGCTTGCAACTCGGTTCTCTTCCATCTCGGGAATCTGATAAGGATAGCACTCGATACTGTAGAGTTCTCCCGACTCGGTAGGCAGACCCTGATCCACCCACAGCTTGAAGTTGTTTAGTACGTGAACCTTGTCATGGCCGAAAACCTTCATGGTCCAGCCCACACGCGGTGCGCTGAAAATACCAAGCTCCTTGCTGTCGTACACCACCACAATGTCCTCTTTTCGGATACCCAGCTCGCTCATGGCAGCAGCGAAGCCCTTGGGGTTAGGAAGCATGTGAGGATAGGGACTGCGCTTGTCAATGACCTTATCTAGGTCAAAGAAACGGGCCTTGGGAATTCTCTGTTCGCGAAACGTTTGGATACCGGATCGGCCATCGTTGGGGAGAAACCATGAAGCGCAGAGAGGAATTACTCGAGGATCGGTGCTGATCGGCGATGGAGGATTCTTTTTGAGGGCTTCGTGAAGCTCTTTCGGAGTAACGAGATAGGATGAGAAGTTTCGGCGGGTGAGCAGGGAAGGTCGGAAAACCCTGGAGCCCCATTGAGGAATGCCAGCTCGTGTTGAGCGGCAGAATGCGATAGACGCCATCGCAAAGATGTTGTGTTTGGGATAGGAAGAGGTGGTGGGAGTTTGTCGGACTCAGTGACGTGACGTAGGGCAAGTTCCTGAGCGATTGATAAGAAGAGTCAGAGCCAAACGAAATGCAAATTCGTAGGCCAGACACTGTAGGAAAAGACAGTCAGCAAAAGGCTTAACTGTCAGTCTACGTCCTCATTCGTCGGCGGGATAGTACCGCAAAGAATTGTCTGGTGTGCTTGACGTGAGGCGAGTGAGGTTGATGCCGAGAGGTTAACGACCAATCAAGTCAACTTTGAATGGATGATACCTTTCGCGCAAGTGCGGGCGAGGTTGGCGAAATCGTGAGGAGCTTGGACCACCCCCATCAGTCATTTCTAACAGTGGGCGATGACGGAGCCAGAGCCCGTGGGTTTCTATAGGTAGCGGGCTACAGCTTGTTCAGTGGGTGGTCCTCAGCGGATGAGGTCACTGAAGCGCCAAACGGACAGGCGCCCACCCACCACTACAGCCCAATCCACTCAGTTGGAGTCTTGGGCCTCTCACCTTGTCAACCTGAGCTCATGTGCCTCCCCCACGTCGACATTAGTGCTTCAAATCTTGACCCTTCTTCACTCAGAGGTTGCACGGCCACTTTGAGTCTCGATCCTACGTTAAGGTAGCCCCAGAAATCCTCATCTCTACAATATCGATCCCGTGACTTTTCTTCCTCAAAACATCATGAAGGTCACCATCAAGAAGTGGAATACGGTCGCTACTTGGCGCTGGGACATACCTGAAGACGATGTTTGTGGTATCTGTCAGGTCCACTTTGACGGGACGTGTCCGACATGTAAATACCCAGGCGACGATTGCAGCCTGTGTAAGTAAACAACATCAGACCATCTTGATAAAGGAAGATAAACTCTACTAACGCAAGATGAACCTCAGTGTCGGGGAAGTGCGGTCACAACTTTCACATGGTTCGAGTTCACCCTTATCTCTCTATCTTTGCTATCGTGAATATTTGCGTGCTGACTGCGACGGTGTTTGTGTTTAGCACTGCATATTGGAATGGATCAAACAGGATTCATCGAGAGGGCAATGCCCCATGTGTCGTCAACGTACAGCCCCCAACCCTTTCACTTTCAACCAAATCAGGCTGACGTTTGTTTTCAGGCTTTGAGTGGAATGAACAACTGAAAGAACCAGTCACGCAGGCCGGTTGAGGATGCTTGTACATGATGTTATGCAAGGCGTCGGGCGTTTTTCAGGGCATACATAGAATTTGGCGTCAGGCATACCCAAAATGGACTTGGGCAAATCGATTCAGCCGCTTACTGGTTGGTTTATTGGCACCTTTTTGTGAGTTGTGCTGTTACATGCAAGTTGGTGAGCCATGCACAACTCAGCTGCTAGTGTGAGGGAGCCCACAGCCTCAATCAAGCTGACTGTGCCATGCCAATCAGTCAAGCCTTGATAGTCTGGCCATTCCCGTGAGCCCCAGGACAGTCTGTCAACTCTGTTGACTGTCCTTGTTGTCTCCTTGGGACTCTTTGAGAAGATCTTGTCACTTCCAGCGGATTATCACCATTATCTGAGCTTCGCTGAACTCTCTTTTTGATCGATTGACCAATTGTCTCTGAAGCCAGGGGTTCATAACCTCCGCACTCACTGCAAACTCGTTGCCTTTGTCTTGGAAGGATTCAAAAGCCAAGACTGAAGAGCCGCTCACAACCCCTTGTGACTCAAGACTTATCTTGGAAGTAAGGGACTTTGGGGGCTGTTCAGTTGCACTTTCAGAGGGTCCCGTTGCCTTGCTGCCATCTCAGCTCCTGGTTCGCAACCAACCACAGGCAAATGCGCAGCTGCGCAAAGGCCTCCAGATTTAAATACGAGCTTATTCCCCCCAGGATCTTATTTTCGCCTCTCTTCATTCCCGGCTCCTTAAACGAGATCTTATTTCCATTTAACCTGAAACCTAGTTCAGAAGATATATATACAACACATATATATACCTTATCGTAACTAGTATCACTTGGCTAGCGCCATACAACAAAACAATATAAATCAGTTTATCCAACAAGAAGCTACCATCCGTCTATAAATAAGCTTCGCCTCAGATCAACAAAGGCGATTTCCTGTACCAACACATCGTCTCAATGTACTCGTTCCCTGCACCTTTACCCGAATTCACTGCCCAATCTCAATCTCAGGATGGTACACATAATAGACCAGTGGCCAATTATCCCTGGGCAGTGCAAGGAGGTCTCAGCGCTATCAACACCAGTGTCCGTCCACAATATGGGTACTCGGAGTCGCCTTTACCTATGAGTTCCTCAACCAATGGTTACCCAAGCTACGACATGGCTTTTCTCAACCAACCTACTTTCAGTCCTCGTCCAAGCTTCCCATCAGCTGGTGAATGGCCATACCCCAGGCCTCAACAGGGCTCATCGTCGCAAACCCTCGTCCCAGCGACGAAGAACGATGCCATCAAATCCTTGATCCGACGGTTTGGTTGGCTGTGGTTGCTCCTCAAGGTCAGATCCAAACTTCGCGGCTCGGGTCGAAGACATCAACGTCGACACAGTGCTTCGGATTACACATCACGGACAGCTGGCCACCACAATAGCCACCATATGGCATCATCACTGAGTATGTCCCTTGCAGATGATGCAATGCTGGGCAACCTGGTCACTAGGGACGAGGCGGATCTCTTCAACCCCATTGATCCCACAAACCATGTGTGGGTTGATGCTTTGGGGATATTCAATGGAAATTCACTGTTGCCGGTGCCAACGGATGTGCCACGGCAAGCCACAGTTCTCTTTGAAGAGGATGTACCGGCCCCGATTCCGGGACAAAGACCCATCGAGTGCCTAGAAGAGACAGTTCCGCCAATCAACCTGATGAACCAGCCTCAACAAGAGATCATCGTGCCTGGCCAGTCAAAAAAGCGAGCTTTTGCCTGTGTTGAGCTCGATGATTCGTCAACAGACGAAGCTGACGGGACGTCTGTGGATAAGAAACGATCCAAGACGACTTCTACGGCACCACGATTTGCCTGCCCCTTTTACAAGAATGATCCAGAACGCTATGCAAACTCAAGAAGTTGCTGCGGGCCGGGGTGGGAGACAGTCCATCGAGTCAAGTAAGTGATGTTCACCCTAAAGCATCCAGGTGTAGACTGACATATCTCCAGGGAACACATCTTCCGCAGTCATACACTCCCAGAACATGAGTGCCAGCGCTGCTTTCAGTGTTTCAAGACAGAGTTACAGCTCTCCAGGCATTTAAGAGCCTCTGCGCCTTGCGAAGTCCAAAGTCGCAAGACCCAGGAGCATGAAGGCATCAACGCAAGCCAGTCCAAGGCACTGCATGCAAGGGCCCGAAAATGCAACCCTGGAGCAGATCTCAAAGAGGTCGAGGAACAGAGATGGAACGATGTGTACAGGATCATCTTCCCTGGAGGGGGCCTGGTGCCTACACCGTGTTAGTGTTCAACCACATACACTGCAAGAACTGAGTGCTAACAATGCCCAGATTACGATCGCTTACAGAAGAGCAACAATGATGACTTTGACACGAATCTCATGTATGATTTTGAGCAGCGCATGCGAGGCAATGTCAGTGAGATGAAGAACTTGCAACCGACACTGGCACCTCTGGTGGTCCAGCTAGCTTGCAATACACTCATGGAGAGTATGCAGTCCTGTCGTCAGAAGCCAAAAGACGGTAGCAGTCAAGGCTCAAGCTCTATTGTGTCTCCGACACAAGAATTCCAGTCATTTCTTGATGGAGGGCTTCAAATGACGGGCATTAACGAGAACATTTTGCGGCGCCTAGACAGCCAGTTCTTTGTGCAGGCTTTACGGGATTCCGGTTTAGATCTTTGATCTACAGGCTTTGCGAGCCTATGAGGATGATGAAAAGGATGATGTGTGATACCAATTTGATTTATGTGTTGAGCCTTTGTATTGCCATGCTGGTCATGAGATGATCACCAACGAAACAAGATAGACGGAGGGGGATAGACTTGGCGTTTGAATTCGGAAATACCATTTCATTCTCATCGAAATGTTCATGCGGCTCGATTTAGCAATATCGAGTCTGGTTGTAGTATGGTGCAATTGTCCAATTACCTCGAGCTCATCTATTATAATTCCTTGCTGCCAAATCAGATGCCTCTACTCCTTATTGTCTAGTAAGAGTGTGTCCCAATAACAAGCCATGGGCTTATTTTCAACCCATCCGACTGGTTGATCAGGACGCTTGCCTGGGCTGCTTGTTGCCTTCGGTCATGCATGGTTCGCCCGCAGTTGAGAACCTGCGCAATTGCGAATAAACTACCTAAGTCATATAAAGCGCACTAATCCCCAAGTCCTTGAACAATTCATTTTCAGCGTACTTCTCAAAATTCAATAACAGGGTCTTATCTTTCCTTACGTTTCTGGCTACCAAGCACACGTCTGATTGGGTCCAGCCTCATATGTAGCATCCATGTCTGACCCAGGCCACAACGATCAGTGGGAGCAGGAGAGAAGCTTTATAGCAAAATTCTGGGAGAAACCCTCAAGCGAGGACAGTAAGGAGCATATCCCGAAGCTCAAAGACATCTCCAACCATGGAGAGAGTGTCTCCCACCTTGTGCCCCCAAGCTACATGGGTTACTGGGGCAAGAAGCCCATGCCTTCTATCAACGCCAACATTGCTTCTATGGGGAGCGATATTATGACACCTTTGTATACCAAAATTCCAAGTATAGAGGTGCCAAGTCTCGACAAAGACAAACCAATGTGCAGAACGGAAAGTTCAGGAACCACTTGGTCGACTGGAGGTATCTCGATGGACAGCGGATGCTTCTGTTCAGCTGGAAATATGGGTGAAAGCTGCGCTCATGCTCCACTGGAAGATGCTGGATCTTGGTCTGATAACCTCGAACCGGCAAACCTGCTGCATCAAGAAACTACTCAATGGATTGCTGGACTGTATGGACCTCAACAGAATACTCATGCTGTTTATTCATCTCAGGTCTGTGGCAGTCCAACTTTAGAGTCGGTTCCTGGGACCAGGGCTTCCTTGCCAGCATCTTCAGGTCCCTCAGACTGTGGCTATAGTCGAGAGACGTCGGCAGACAGTGCTGCGACCTACTGGAGCAGCGACCAAGCCTCGTCCTCGTCGGCAGTTACAGAGAGAAAAAAGCATCAACTCGTGGTTCAAATAATCGGGAGGCTTCAAGAATGGTTGGAAGCCATGCTGAGAAGACATGGGGCCCATAATGGCGAGACAGCTTCGAGCAGTGGCTCTGCACCAGTTGTCGGAGCACCTGGTCATGCCAGAGAATCATCAAACAGTCAAAGCCGGAGAAAGCGTCAGAGAAGTGGTTCTGATGATGGCTTTGGGGAGGATGATAAGAGGCCAGATGGAACTCAGAAGAAGCGCGAGAAAACCAGTGATTCTACTGAAACCAGATATGTTTGTCCATTCTTCAAGCATAATCGTGAGAAGTACAAAACATCTCAGTGGAAAAGCTGTTGTTGGCCAGGCTGGACCTCCGTTCATCGAGTCAAGTGAGTCCAGTTTACCTACTCGATGGAAGTAAAGATCTGACAGTATATTTAGAGAGCATCTCTATCGGCGACATATGCTTCCCAAGTTCCGCTGCAATAGATGCAGGCAAGACCTGAAATCAGCTTTCAACCTCAACGAACATCAACGAGCGGACACTATTTGCCAAAGACAGAGTGAGGAGCCTGGGGAAGAAGGTATCGATGAAGAACAAGAGAGATTACTCCGTGTCAGAAAGAGAAAGAATGGGAAAGCCCCACGAGTTGCAGAAGAAGAGAAGTGGGTTGAAATGTATAAGATTCTCTTCCCTCACGATGATCCAATCCCTTCTCCGTGTAAGTATCATCTCGTCATCTCGACCCTCAGTCGCTAAACAGCTTTCCAGATCCCGAATTGTGTCCTTTGCAGCCCGAACAAGACATAGAGCACCACGGAGTGAACGTCTTAGACAGTTTTGAGGACTACGCGCGACGTGAGTTTTCAAGACGCATGAGGCCCCGTATAGAGAGTTTGGTTGATGGAATTCTCGAGCAAACTCTCACTTCTCAAACGATCACCGATGTCGCCAATAATGTCCTCTCAGGCATCATGGAGTCTTTTCGCGAGAGCCAAAGCCAGGAGAGTTGCCAACAAGAATCCCAGAAGTCGCCCTCGACAAGTCCTAGCCCTCATGGGCTGCCGGTTGATAGCTCTAACCAAGTGCCTCAAGAAGTTCATTCTCATGAAGCTGGGTCCTATTCAAACTTGGAGATCGACTTGGATGAGATTCTAAACTCGTTAGATGCCAATCATTCGATGGAATTTGAACGATGGGGAATAGAAGACGAAGGCATAAACACGTTTCATCCTTTTGGGCTCCAGGTTGAACAGTATAATAAGGCGAACGCATAAGTAAAGAGTCTCAGGGGGAAAGAAATGAAAAGGCAGCCTAAAAGACGATTAAGTTATCTTAGACTTATTAAGTCTTTTTACGCCTCAGGATGCAGGTCTGAAGTTTTATTGCGTTCCTAAGGGGGGCTATCCTTTTGGTATCTCAAGTTCTCGAATTATGCATATAGCTGTGTCTAATCATGAGCTTTATGCGAAGTTTATGACACGACTCCGACTCAGACATCTATGAGTGCCTCGTCCTAACTTTACAAGACAGTCCCTCTCCTCTCTAAGACTCCGGGACGTACACACCATCCTTACACAAGACAACCACCTTCTTGAAGAATCGTCGCCACTCCAGAGGGTCACCCTTGACCTTGACGAAGCGAATGTCAAGGACCTCCGTGCCATCCGGCAGAGGCTGACGATCCACTTGGATCTCGCCATGCAAACTTTGTTGACGGCCATCGAGTGCTTTGACCTTTATCTTAGCGACAGGGTTGCCATGTGGATTAGGCGAGATATTCGTCGTGGGGACATTCAGGTGGTGGAGAGCATCGTTAATCATCTGGATTATGTGGGCCGGAGGCACAGCCGAGAAGAAGCGAGTAAGTGACTCTGGGGGACAAATGTCGCGGAAACGACGAGCTTGCTGGGTGAGAGTCATAGAAGGACCAGGAGTCTGGGAGAATTGAGACATAGATGGCTCGTCGGCGAGTGTATCGAGCATTGCTCGGCTCACATCGTGAGTATGTGGGAGTGATGAGGCTGGTGAGGCTATAGAGCGAAGTGGAGGACGCTCCCAATCCCAGTCCTTATCAGCGATTGGTGTCTCTGGCTGAGTAGAGGAGAATTTCCCGACATTCAGGCCAGTATCTATGTCCATGTTGTCGCTTGAAGAAGGCTGTGATGTTGGGTGATGGTTGAAGTCGATGCGGAGATTCTCCAGCATCTGTGTCGCCAAGTTGATGGGATCTGTGACTCGGCCATCCGAGTTGAGGAGGGCATTGTGTCTTGTGTACCAAGGATGTTGGCGCACTTGAGTAAAGTTGAAGCGTTTTGATGAATCAATGCTCATCATCCCTCGTAGTAGAGACAGTGCTTCTGCAGGTACTCTCCCCCATAGAGCATCCGTGCTGCGACCAGATGTTCTTACATATTCCTGGAACTCCCAGCTGCCTTGTGAGGGCTCATCCCATGGTGTGTTGCCGACGAGAAGAACGAATAGAATAACACCGCAAGACCAAACATCGACCAGATCTGGTGAGTACTTGGCAGCGTTGGGTAGCTTCTTGTCTGCTGCACGCCCACAAGCAAGGATTTCAGGGGCGATATAAGGAGGGCTACCACATAGTGTTGAGCTCAACTTTCGCTGACCCTTGTACTCAAACATTGTGGCCATACCAAAGTCTGCGAGTTTTAAAGATCCATCCTGAGAGAGGAGAATATTCTCAGGCTTGAGATCACGATGTGCCACGCCCTTGGAGTGCATGAAGCTCACGCCGCTGATGAGCTGAACGAAGTAAACTTGGGCAATATCCTCGCGGACACCCACATCGGCTTCAATCTTGTCGAAAAGATCACCGCCTTCTGCGTACTCCATGGCAATCCATCGCCAAATATCATCTTCTCCTGAAGCGAACCACTCGATAATGTTGGGATGCTGGCCGATATGTGAATGCAGCGAGACCTCCATGGCCAACTGCTTAGTAGAAATGCGACCATGTTTAACAGCATAACCCTTGTGGATGAGCTTTACAGCAAAAATTGGCGTTGGGGCGTCCAGGGGAATTGCTTTCTTGATGCTGTGTCGAGGTCAGTAGTGAACGAACATCTCGGTTATCGTGAGTGAAACATGGGGTAAAACTAACGAGGCATATGCTCCTCGACCCACGGTCTTGGAGACGATCCGGAAGGGAAGATCCGTTGGTAGAGGGTCTAATTGTGAGTGATTCATTGGTCTGTGTGATTAATGAAGAGTTTAATGAAGTCATACAAGATCGAGCTCGATTCACAGCAGATTGAGTAACTGTGACTACCTACCTACAACGAACCCCAGGAGGCGGCCAGCGGCCCGACCTGGTTAGTCAGCATCGCTGCTCTTGCTCAGGTTTGGTCACTGAGCATCACCTTTGATCACCTCGACGCTGCATTGGATGCTAATCTAATACCTTTCACCTACATAACTTCAAACTTACACTATAACTTCTTAACTTCATACAATATTTGCCACGGTTTTGGATTCAGTTGGACGCGACCAGGGGCGAGGAGCAGGCAGATTGGTTATTGTGAATGGCATGGGCATGAGATGGGGAGTTTGGCGGATTCTAGTTAGTGCTTGTTCCTTTCGATTGATTGCGTCCGATGAGAGTCTGACTCACGACAAAAGACACAAACTCAATCAATCCAGGTACCCGTTAAAGTTCTCAGTGTGACTCTTATTGCGCAGGGTAACCTCCATTGGGTCCCAAGCTCTTGTCCGATGCCGCATACGCGATAACTTTTAGCCGGTATCGGCTGCTCCTCGACAATTTTCTCGACATTTATCAACAACCCCCGCCCTTGACCTCGATAACGAAAGCAACGAACATCACTCCCAAAGATCTCATCATGGCAGCGAACAAGGCAGACGCTCCAGCAGCTAACATGCTCTGGGGAGGCCGGTTCACAGGTTCGAATGCCCCGGGAAGCAAGCTTCGAATAGCAGTACAGTATACTGACCACACGGCGTTGCAGGTGCAATTGATCCTCTCATGTATAAGTACAATGCCTCCATCAACTACGATAAGGCTCTCTATAAGGAGGACATCCTTGGATCGATCGCTTTTGCTCGTGCCAACATGAAGGCTGGCATTATTAGCGAAGACGACTTCCAGGCGATTGAGCGTGGTTTGCTCCAAGTGATGGAGGAATGGAAGCAAGGAACTTTCGCCATCATGCCGAACGACGAAGATGTGAGACGCCACTCGATTCTACTCGACATTTCGAAGCTAACATAATGGGCCAGATCCACACTGCAAATGAACGTCGCCTAGGGGAGGTCATCGGCAAGGACATCGCGGGTAGGCTGCACACGGGGCGCAGCCGTAATGAGCAAGTCGTCTGCGATATGCGCATGTGGCTACGCGACCGAATCCGCGAAATCGACACCCAACTTGTCGCATTTCTCAAGGTCATTATTGCGCGTGCCGAGTCTGAGATGTAAGTCCAGCCCCACCACCTCTGGCCAGAATCGCCGCTTTACTGACTGGCAACCGCAGCGACTACATCATGCCAGGATATACCCACCTCCAGCGCGCCCAACCCATCAGGTATATCAGCACGCCCTTCCATTTCACTCCCAAATACTCATATATATTGTTTCTCAATCTAGGTGGGCCCAATGGCTGATGGCGCATGCCGCTTCGTTCAAGCAAGATCTCGAGCGACTCCGCCAAGTTTTCGAAAGGGTCAACCTCAGTCCACTTGGCTGCGGCGCTCTGGCTGGCAACCCCTTTGGAATTGATCGAGACTCGATAGCTCAGGAGCTTGGTTTCAGCGGAATCACCTTGAACTCTATGAACACGAGCGCTGAAAGGGATTTTATTCTCGACTTCCTAATCTTCACAAGCGTTTTCACCGGCCACATCAGCAGGTGGGCTGAGGACCTTATTATTTACTCATCCTCTGAGTTCTCTTTCCTCCGACTGGCCGACGCATACAGTACAGGCAGTTCTTTAATGCCAAACAAACATAACCCCGATAGTTGCGAGCTTTTGCGCGGCAAGTCAGGGCGTTCTTTCGGTCAAATGGCTGGGTTGATGATGGTGAGTCTTGACAACCATTTCAGACGATTGCCCCGTCTTGACGACCAAGAGTGTATGGAGAGCAGCTACTAACTATTTCACTTGGCAGACTATGAAAGGCCTGCCATATTGCTATAATAAGGATGCCCAGGAGGGGTGGGAACCTATGCTTGATGCAGTTGAGACTGTGTCTGATAGTCTTGGCATAGCTAACGGGGTCATCTCTACACTAAAGGTGCGACCTGAGCGGATGCAAGCTGCTCTAGATAAAACGATGCTGGCTACTGATGTCGCGGAGTGGCTGGTGCGAAACGGATGTCCGTTCAGAGAAGCTCACCATATCTCTGGACGTGTTGTTGCGCTGTCTGAAAACTCGGGAGTTTCAATGGACAAGCTAACACTGGAGCAACTACAAGCGATTGATCCGCGGTTTACAGCGGGCATTGCGGAGGCATTCGAGTACGAGACGAGTGTCGAGGCGAAATCGTCTAAAGGCGGTACTAGTCGGTCAGCTGTGCTGGAGCAGATCCAGGTTATTAAAGCTATGTTGGATTAGGGGTCTGATATGTTGACGCAAGATGCGTCCGGAGTAAGGGAACCTGGCAAAGACATCACGAATGACATGATGTATGCTGTGGAAGCAAAAAAGAACCACCACGTTGTCAGAGGAACTGCAACAGGAGAACCGCCGGCCCAGCCGGACGAAGAAGTAGTCTTCACGATGAATAAATGAAAAGTCATTGATCTAGCTTCCCATAAAAACTAGCTATGGAAAGACGGCAGTTAACACGTCGATATGCTGCTAATATGAAGCTAATTGTAACAAGTATCGCCTCGACAAGCATCGTAATAGGAATCACAGCCACGAAACGGACATAACCCACCGACCGCAAGGGATACGGAGTCGTAGAGCTTAAGAGGCTCTCCGCTTTGGTATCCCTTGTGCGGCGACCTATGCGTACACGAAGCGCAAGAGAGTTCTGTCATGCTCAGACTCAATCACCCTCCTGATCATCTCTGCTCAGAGTAAAGCAGCGACAGCTCAGACTTGGCACCGAAAGCGAATCAGGAAGCTAAGGTCTGTCGGGGGAACTATAGAGGTATGACCGTGAACCATTCACAATCTCCTTGATACTGACGATCTGTCACTGGAGAAATTAAAGCTTGGTAAACGCTATTGATAGGGGCTGAACAAGGAATATCCGGCTTATTATTGTGTAAAGGTTACTAGTTAGGTGAATTTAAGATGGTATTTGGATTGTGTTGCTAATATTCTTCTTCAACAATAACCAATCGTTCAGTTGCGGAATATCGTCCTACTACTTCAAGTCCAGAAGTTGTACGCGTTGATCCGCGTCTATTCCCCGCGTAAAGTGGTCGGGTTTTTTGTTGCTGTGAGACCCCGATCCAGGTCCCCTAAAGATAGCGTCACTTAGCGCCCTGTGCATCCTCTCACAGCACAAACATGCCCTACAGTTTCAGCACTGCTGCCTTGTACTGGATACCATTGGCTGTGGTGTTTTATTCACCTGGACCCTAGTCGCGCTGGTTGCTGCGGTAAACAGTTGGAGCCTTTGTTCAAGCTTGAGTTGAGAAATCATTGCCCTTCCATTTATTCAATTCTGTCGCAATCCAAAACACAATATATTGCACATCGTCTCACTTTTAAAGACAACTTAGAACCCGGCCTTTCTCTCTATTCGTTTCCATCCCTTCCCGTGTACGCCACAGCCAAACGTCTTTTGTCTCCCTCAATCGCCCCTGCATTTGTCGTCTACCTTCACCTCTTTCCACTTGCGGAATTGTTGTCTCTACATAAACAAATTCCCTACCGCTCCCTAGCAACCTATAATCGCATCTCCTCTTCTGTTGCTGTCTTGGTTGTCGACATCTCTTCATACTCAGTTTTACTCGAGGAAACAACATCAGCATCAACATCTCACAATGGACTACAACATGGAGGATAACCAGAACTCAGCTCCCGGCAGTGTCCAGGCCGCCAAGCTTAACTCTGGTCACAAGGGCCCTGACTCTCAAAGCACAACCAAGAGGTGAATACTCGTCCCGAGACATTATGGTCGCTACGGATGTTAACTCTAGACAGACTGCAGACCGAGCTGATGCAACTCATGACGTCGCCCGCTCCCGGCGTCTCTGCCTTCCCCGGTGCGGATGGAAACCTCCTCGCTTGGACTGCCACCATCGAGGGTCCCGACGATACTCCCTACGCTGGGTTGACCTTCAAGCTCAGCTTTGAATTCCCCTCCAACTATCCTTACGCCGCTCCTACGGTGCTCTTTAAGACACCCATCTATCATCCTAACGTCGACTTCTCCGGCCGCATCTGCTTGGACATTCTCAAGGACAAGTGGACTGCTGCTTACAACATCCAAACTGTTCTGCTGAGCCTTCAAAGTTTGCTCGGCGAGCCTAACAAGTACGTACATGATTTCGAGATTGACCATAAGCTTTTCACTAACAGATACTCAGTGCTTCACCCCTCAACGGTGAGGCTGCCGAGCTGTGGGACAAGGATACTGCGGAGTTCCAGAAGAAGGTCCTGGCACGCCACAGAGATGTTGAGGACGAGTAATTAGGTTTTACTAGGGGTTGGTGCTTTGATAATTGTATAAAGGAACAGGAGTACCAGGTGTACGGGATTTGGTTTGATGACTTGGTAGGTTACAGGATTGCATGGCATTTCCACAGCTGGTTTAACAGCGAAGGGAGGGGATTTTGATAGGGTCAGAAACATGTACACCATTGTCGATAGCAGACCCTCTAATCGACGACTCATAACATTCGCATCATCACGTCAGAACGTAAATGATTATTTTCGCCCTCATAAAAAAAGCCTTGTCCATAGACCACTTCACGCCGAGGCACCGATTGTCGTTTGTGTTGACTTCAAGCTTTGATCACATTTTTCCCTCTGTGTATATTCAGCGTCAAAAGCCAGAATGCCGAATGCAACTCCAAATGCCATGCCACCATAGAACCTGTCCCAAGAGAAACTTTTTATATTTATTCCTCAACAACGACTGTGGCAAGACCCTTGGGGTTCTTGACGTTCACAGCCTGGACGTAGCTGTACAGCTTCTCCTTGGCACCCTCCTCGTCGTTTCGTCGTCGGGAAATTCGCACTCGGAGTCGGTAGTCAACACCCTTGATACCCTGCTCCCAGACCTTCTTGTTCAACTGGGGGTCGATGCGGACATCAGAGGTACCCTATCATCAAGGTTAGCAAGTGTGGCTCGAAAATGACAACTTTGCCCTCTGCAATTGCTTCGCATTCGACATCAGGCTCATGGGATGGATAGTCGTACCATGGACTTGGTGGCAAAGGCCTTGATCTCCTTGATAGCACGGGGAGCCCTCTTCTTGAAGGTGACACCATGGAGCTTTTGCTCGTTAGCATTTAACCCAGACATTTGAAGCTCCGGTTCTCGAGCTATTCTTTGGCGAAGCAACGTACTCGCTTGTGCATGTGGATGGTGTACTCGCGGGCGACGACATCCGCGATGGCGGAGCGCTGAGTCTTGCCGGAGGGCTTCTTGGACGACATGGCTGGAAATATGAGGGTTAGTCCTTCGGTCGACGAAGTTGATAAAAGAATGAGTCGGTCGTGCTCGTAGTCTCTTGAGAGAAAAAGGACTTCGAGGGAGGAGAGGAGGGAGTATTGGTCGTACCTGCGGCTCGTCTCTTCGAGATTGGTCGTTAGGAAGGTGTGATGAAGTAGCTGGAGTAATTGCCAAAAATCTTTGTGCGTAGCCCTCGAAATCGGCAGGCACTCTGTGGACCTGGCGAACCAATTAGAGCGCAGCCCTGATGGCCCACTAGACTCTCACGTGATAGCGGTCGATTCACAGTTCGGACAATCAGCTAACCCCAGATGGGCTAGAGGCGTTGTATGGTCCACGTTTAGCCTCCCCTCCAGTGGTGTTTACCGCGAAGCAAGCATTGCATCCAATCTTGGCCGTTGCTGCATAACGATTCCATCATTCCAGCTTGGGGCAATTGATTTCAAGGCACCGCAAACATCGCCATCCTTTGCGCACAAGCGTCTCATTTCTCTCATTCAGAGACTGCTTCGCTTAGGAGAGTGTGCGGTTGCTTCGACAAGACTTAGCGGCCTGTCGTCGGTCGTAATCAGGGGAACTTCGCGTACCCGGACCCTTCCATAAAGCTTCCCGGCAGTTGCTCCGCGCGCCAGAAACGCCTCTTTCATTTTAACATTCACTCTCACCTTATCGACAAGTATAATTAATACGTTCGCCCGACATGGCCGAACACGAACCTGTTACCACGATGGCATCGCCGTCGCCTCAGCCTGACATGACGAGAAACCGACTGCCTACGCTCTTTGAGGTCTTGAGTCGTCGCACTCTCCCTCCCGTCGACCTTTTCTCGTTCTATATCTACATGCGCGATCAGCAACGCTCGGTGGATTATCTTGACTTCTGGTAGGTTCATGCAGGATTGACTTTCCAGAGAGCTTAGCTGACATAGCCAGGCTTGATGTTGCCCAGCACATGTCGCTCTGCCGACATTATGTTCGCGAACTTCGACGATCCGTCCTTATTGGCACTCCCGAAGCACAATCAAAACGATCTTCAGCTATCCTCGAGAATATTGGCGACTTGGAACCTAGAGCGGCAGGTCCGTCCATGTATGCGACTGAGAAGGAAAAGAACCAAGATGCGCAAATGTCTGCATTCCTTAGAGAGGACCAAAGTCACGATTCACCTCAGAGTGCCTCGGCGCCTGTTAGACCCAGCCCTCAGTTCAGCAACTCTCACGAAGTCACTACCGAATCCAACTCGCCCGCTCATACCGTTGCGCGACAGGACATCCGAGCCTCAGCTGAGAAGATTCTCTACACTTTCCTTCTTCCTGGAGCCGAGCGAGAAATCACCCTCCCAGGTTCTATTACCGCAGAGGTCACTACTGCCATCGAAGAGTATGGCCGCGACGATCCCGAGGTATTTGATGTTGCCAAGGACTATGTCTTCCAGGCTATGGAGCGAGATGCTTTCCCAGGCTTCCTTCGAATGAAGGCTCTGGGCAACCTTATCCCACCTACGCTCATCATGCGACTTATCCTTGGTCTTATTGCCATGTTTGCTGCCCTCTGGGCTGCGTTTGTTCTCATTTTCCTTGACTACTCTCGTGCAACCAGATGCTGGGTAAGTGCCTTATTCAAGGGAGCTCTCGAAAACTCACTGACTCTCAATAGCTCATCCTCCCATTCACCATCGGTGTCTATTTCCTTGCGTCTTACCAATACTCTCTGGACCCTATCATGGCCCTGGTTGGTTACAGCGAGTACACCCCCTTCAACTTCTCTCGCATTCGTGAACCCTACGTTCGCAAGCTCATCGCCAAGCGTGCTATCATGGTCCTTGCAGTGACTGTTCTCATTGATGCTGCACTCTGTGTTCTCTTCATTCTTGTTCCAGGAAAGCGTCTCTAAGCAACTACTATTTTTACATTCAACCGCGGTCACTAATGCCGGCCATTGCTGGCCCTTCAAATTCCCATTAAAAGAAAAAGCCATCTCAGCGATAATCTCTTTGGACACCATATCAATACTCACGACTGTAATGATCAGGGGCCTTGACTAAGCGGCAACACGATCCCAGTCTCTCGATTGAGCTCGGGCGTTGCTTTCTTGAGGCTGGCGTACGGAAATCTACTGTTTATCAACCAGGTCTTCTTTGTAATTTAGCTATTCCCGGTCTGGAACATGATCTTGAATCATTTCCGACCATGCGTTTTTCCTTCTCATTTATGACCTTGACAGGTCATTAGAATTAGTACAAGTCTCAGGGCGGCATTCTGTACCGATGTAGGGCTAATAAAAAGGCGTCGTATCGTCTATTATGTCATGGTTCTTCGTGATACATGTTGCGAGCTTGACTTTTAGTTCTCCTGACTCGGAAGGGATACTGTCTTCAAAGCTTGCGCTTATTTGCTCGTTTCTTCTCCTCTTCGGCCTCGTCGACATCCATACTGTCGTTGTCCACCAAATTACCTGTATCCATGACTGATCGCTTGTTAAACCCCCGTCTGCCCAGGTCCCGTGTCATGTTTGGCAGATCGTACTTGCGTGCTCCCATTCCCTCTTGTTGTTCGTTGATTAAGTGCTGTAACTTCTCGTCCGCCAGGCGCTGCTCACGCTGTCGAGCTGCGGCTGTTGTTCGGATCTCCTTGATTTGAAGATCAAGGCCTTCGAGGGTGGTGGTGCAGCGGTCAGACCATTTCTTCAGTGCAGCGGCCATGTCAGGTATCGCTCCAGGGGCGAGATCACGTAGAGGCGCAACACTGGTGACCTGCACGACTGCACGAGCTGGGTCGAGCGTGGCGTGAAGTAGACCAGCGTAAACCGCAGAGATCACCAACGCCTCTATCTCACGTGCTCCGGGTAGATCCAGGGCTTCCTGTAACGCGGCATAGGAGAGGTTCTGTCGATCTCGGACCAGTGATAGAAGCGATAGCTGCCGTAGCTTAGTTGCCTGGACTTCGGCAAGCGCTGGTAGGCCTTCTGTCGTTTTGTATGACGAGTATGTCCCATAGGAGAAGATCTGGAGAAGTTTGAGATGCGAAGCGAACTCTGAGTCGGCTAGATTTTGGATGGCAGGCGTTTGTAAGAGATCACTGAAGAGGAATGTGTTTGGTGCTGATGTAGCTCTGGTGACGAGATCGGCAGCTGCGCGAGGAGATGTAGCTGATTTGGATAGGGCGATGAATGGCTATTTCAGTTGTCAGTCTGTTTCCATCTTATTTTTCTTAGTTATGCATACCTCCAGCGCGTTAAGAGCCTTCGTCTGCTCCATGATGTGTTGTGGGAGGCTACAGCCTCGGGGGATAGGCGACGGATATCAAGTACGTCACCGCACGAAGAGAAGCGGAAAGCAGTTACTGTAGTGAAAGTCCGTGATTTCCTGCGCTCTATTATACCCTCCGGTTGGGGCTCGGACCCAGGAAATATTCTATGTTGATAGTCGCAGCTTGTGCAAGTGATGTGTCGATGAAGTTCAAGATGGAGCATCGGAGCTTAGTTCAAGGTGAGGCTGGAGCGCTAGGCAGGCAGCGTATGGTGGGCGCGGGGCTCATGGGATGTGGGGTCGAATTCCTTGTAGGTAAGGTAAGCGTGGGGTCTTCCAATGTGAAGCCGACTACCCTGTACTGCCCGATATATACATGATAGAAGAATGCTGTTTAATCTGGACTCGGAGTTCTCTAGCTTGTCGCCTTGAACTTCATTTCTCATGTTGCATAAGCTACTTAGGGAACTGTCCTGGCTTTTTATGTCGGAGCTCAGTACTGCTAGTTATGTTCATACTTTGGCTCGTGTATATCTGGATTATATGTAAAACGCGATATCTAACTCATTGCCTCTGTACCAACGCCAACCACAACCAGAAGATGGTTTCTTAAAAGACAACCAAATGATACTCGATGTGACATTTGAGTATGCCAATGGCTGTGTAAATCATGCACAAACTCAATTCAACCCGTTATCATCAAGGAAACTGACAAGAAGCCACCACATATACGACAACTTAGCCACTGCTGGACTTGTCTATGCTGTGTTGGGAACTTATTGAGTTCAGCCACGAGTAATAACGAGTCTAGCGTTCGTACTGCTGATGGGCTGCAAGGCAGAGGCATGCTGACTGCATTGGCAGCTGTAGCCTTACACGCGACACATCGACATTGATTGCCGGAACGTGGAACATCCGCCTGAAAGACCTCACAATTGGACTCTATTGCGTCTTACATATAGTAAGACATTGCTACTGCAAAAGACACATGCTGATTGGTGATGGTCGACTAGAGGTTGACAGCAGAGTTGCGATCGACAATGACAGGAAATTGAAGATTCAACTACTGTTCAGTTCTAAGCCAAGCTGAAGTCTTCCCAAAGAGAGGTCGGTGCGTCTAGTTCCGATAGCTCATGAAGGGTAAAAGCTGGTTGGACAGTCTAGGTGCTGAATGGTTGCAACTTGAATGATCGACACTTACGCCTTTCAGGACAAGAGATGGCGCCATAAAAGGCCAGCTGAAAGAGAGCCATTGCAGAACTCAAGTCACCTTGTGACTGAGAAATAAAAGGAGAGATAAGAATAGGTAGTGATGAGGTATAAACATAAGCGGCCTCCGCTTTGTGGCTATGGTTGCACCGATCTCACTGATCTCACTCTTTAACAACCATTCACAGACTTCCATACTATGTATTTGAACTGTCTGAGCATCTGTCACTGTTCACTAACAGATTGCGGCCAATCGACCAGGTTTTTCTTTTAATAGCGGAGTCCCCTTGTCTCAGGTCTCAGCATTTCCCGGCCCCAAGCTCCCTATTCATCTCCATTGTTCAGAGAGACCCTGGGCCTCGTTTGGGAATTTCTGAGTCTCTAGTGAAACATCCCTGCAAGCAAGAAATCTGGTGCTCCAGCAGTCGCACCTTTGTATTAAATCCACCAACGAGAGGTATCAAACCGTCTTGGATATCAGCGGAAACAGACCCCAAACTGGAACTTGACCGTAACAGTCGCTGAGCCAAGACTCGTCCCGGATGTGATGGTCTTTGGGCCTCTCGCCTCGCGAACTGTTTTGTCGGTGTTTCCTTGCTAATAGCAGTGAGTGTTTCCCCTGAATCGTAGTTAAAACGCCGAGACGCCGTCCTCTGGAATCTTGCTCATGTCATGTCCTTTTGTTCCTGGCCTGGTGTCTTGTTCTTATTCTTCTTTTCTCGTACCCAAGTGGTCGTTCATTTTGTTCCCCTTCTTTCGTCCGACTAACGCCAAAAATAGCCGACATACCTTACGTATACACATACATCAGCAATTGAAGCCGGTCTTCGTGGTCTTAGTGGCGCATTTGTTATCAACTGGCATAAGCTGTGACCTTCCAGTCCGGGCTTGATACAGTACTGATCTTGGCCTCCGATTTCCTTGTTTGTCCAACACTGCAACTCTTCTTCTTTATCTCTTTTCTCTCCTTCTGCCGAGCTGCTGCTCGATTTATTGTTCGCGTCGAATCTCCACCAAATTGAAATGGTCGTGGCTGGACGATTGAACTAGAACCCGTTCATTCCATTATTAGCAACCAACCACCAAACGAGTCTAACCGCGAGAGTGAGACCCAAGACCACAAGTGCCGTTCATCCCGCTTTCCGCCGCCATCTGGTAATCAATCTTCAACTCCAAAATCTCTTGGCTTCTGAGGATCGCAACATATTCACGATCCTCGAGTCGAGGCTCACGAGCCACAAGCCGTCGCGATGGCTCCCGCCTACATCCAAGTCCCTAACAAGGACACAAACAATGTCGCGCTCTCCGTTCCGAGGAGTCCTGGCGCCGGCGCCCATCTTGCTACTACGACACTTCGAGTGGACGGCATGACGTGAGTTTGATCACAGTTCTATTCTTTTCCACACCTTCCGCCGGTCATCCCGGGACCCAGTTATGGAGTTTCGCTCGGCTTTTGCGGCCCCCCCTGCCAGGTTTATGTGACCTGTTCGGCAATATATCACTGACCCTATTTCCTCTATAGATGCGGCGCATGTACTTCTGCTGTTGAAGCTGGCTTCAAGGGCGTTGATGGTGTTGGAAACGTTTCAGTCAGTCTGGTTATGGAGCGCGCAGTCGTCATGCACAACCCGCAAGTTATCTCCGCCGACCAAGTCAAAGACATTATCGAAGACCGAGGCTTCGACGCCGAAGTCCTCTCGACCGATCTCCCCAGCCCTGTCGCCAGACGCTTTACACATAACGAGGACGACAATGAATTTATTACGACAACTATCGCCGTCGAGGGCATGACCTGTGGAGCCTGCACTTCTGCCGTTGAAGGTGGCTTCAAAGATGTTCCTGGTGTCAAGAGCTTCAGCATCTCATTGCTCTCCGAGAGAGCTGTTATCGAACACGATCCCGATCTTCTCACTGCCGAACAAATCGCCGAAATCATCGAAGACCGCGGCTTTGATGCTACGATTGTCGACTCTGGCAAAGTGGTGGCTGACAAATCTGGCAAGGATGCTGACAACGCCGGCAACATTGCCATCACGACAGTAGCGATCGAGGGCATGACATGCGGTGCTTGCACATCAGCTGTTGAGGGTGGATTCAAGGACGTAGAAGGCGTCCTCAAATTCAACATCAGTCTTCTCGCGGAAAGAGCCGTTATCACACATGATGTTACCAAACTCTCGCCGGAGCAAATAGCGGAAATAATCGACGACCGTGGCTTCGACGCGGAAGTTATTTCTTCACAACCAACCAATGATCATCATAGCGGGTCATCGTCCACGGCACAGTTCAAAGTTTATGGTGTTCCCGATGCGGCTGCAGCAGAAGCTTTGGAGGCTGAGTTGACGGCCATGCACGGCGTCGATTCGGTTTCGGTAAGCCTTGCTTCATCACGCCTCACCGTCACTCACCAACCTGGTGTTATTGGTCTTCGGGCCATCGTGGAAGCTGTCGAAGCTAAGGGATACAACGCCATTGTGGCCGACACCCAAGACAACAATGCACAGCTCGAGTCACTCGCAAAGACACGAGAGATCAATGAGTGGAGGACGGCTTTCCGAACCTCTTTAGCCTTTGCTATCCCGGTCTTTATTCTGAACATGATCTTGCCTATGTGCGCGCCAGCTCTCGATCTTGGCAGGTTTGAGTTGATTCCCGGTCTCTATCTTGGAGACATCATCTGTTTAGTCCTTACGATACCAGTCCAATTCGGCATTGGAAAGCGTTTTTATATTTCGGCATGGAAGTCAGTCAAGCACCGTTCACCAACAATGGATGTTCTTGTTATCCTCGGAACATCCTGTGCCTTTTTCTTCAGCATTTTGACAATGACTGTCTCTCTACTTTTGCCTCCTCATACCAGGCCAAGCACCATCTTTGACACAAGCACTATGCTCATCACATTCATCACATTAAGTCGTTACCTCGAGAATAGCGCGAAGGGTCAGACATCCAAGGCTCTTTCTCGGCTCATGTCTTTGGCACCCTCTATGGCTACAATCTACGTAGACCCTATTGCTGCTGAGAAGGCTGCTGAGGCTTGGGGTAAGGACCCAACTACTCCCAAAACCCCAGGAGTTGGTGGTTCAGCCCACGAGGAGCGATCTGTTCCTACTGAGCTTCTCCAGCTTGGTGATGTTGTCATTCTGCGACCCGGCGATAAGGTGCCTGCCGATGGTGTCCTTGTCCGAGGAGAGACTTTCGTAGATGAGAGCATGGTGACAGGTGAAGCGATGCCCGTTCAGAAGCGAACCGGCGATCACGTCATTGGCGGATCCGTCAATGGTGATGGTCGTGTTGACTTTCGAGTCACCCGTGCCGGTCGTGACACTCAGCTCAGCCAAATCGTCAAGTTGGTTCAAGATGCTCAGACCAATCGGGCACCCATCCAGCGACTCGCCGATACTATTGCAGGGTATTTTATCCCTGCTATCCTCATTCTTGGCTTGAGCACGTTTCTTTGCTGGATGGTCCTTAGCCATGTGCTTGCAAACCCGCCTAAAATCTTTTTGCAGGACTCCAGCGGTGGTAAGATCATGGTCTGCGTCAAGCTCTGCATTTCTGTCATCGTTTTCGCATGCCCTTGTGCCCTTGGTCTAGCTACACCTACTGCCGTCATGGTTGGTACTGGCGTTGGTGCTGAGAACGGCATTTTGATCAAGGGTGGCGCTGCTCTCGAGAGGTGTACCAAGGTTACACAGATTGTCCTCGATAAGACTGGTACCATCACCTATGGCAAGATGAGCGTTGTCGAATCTGTTCTCGAGTCTGAGTGGCATGATAATGAATGGCGACGTCGACTTTGGTGGGCTATCGTTGGTCTTGCTGAGATGGGCAGTGAACATCCCGTTGGTAAGGCCATCCTCGCAGGAGCTCGACAAGAGCTTGACATTGAGGTCGATGGTGTTCTTGAAGGAAGTGTCGGCGAGTTCAAGGTCACTGTTGGCAAGGGTATTAATGCTCTGGTTGAACCTGCGTCAGCTGTTGACCGTAACCGCTATCGGGCACTGGTCGGTAACGTTGCCTACCTGCAGGAAAACGGCATTGAGGTCCCCGAGGATGTCATCGAGGCATCAGAGCAACTCGACTCTAGCGCAACCAAGGCTTCTAGCAAGGGACCTGCCACTGGTACGACTCACATTTTCGTGGCTATCGATGGCAAATACAGCGGCCACCTATCTTTGGCTGACTCTATTAAGGAGGGTGCAGCTGCTGCCATCTCCGCCCTTCATAAACTGGGTGTGAAGACAGCTATTGTTACTGGTGACCAGCGATCTACTGCCCTCAGTGTTGCTGCGGCTGTAGGCATTGCTCCCGAGAATGTTTATGCCGGAATGAGTCCCGACCAGAAGCAAGAGATCGTCAAGAAAATCCAAGAACAAGGCGAGGTCGTTGCCATGGTTGGCGACGGCATTAATGATTCACCTGCACTTGCAACTGCTGATATCGGTATCGCTATGGCTAGCGGTACAGACGTTGCCATGGAAGCCGCTGATATCGTTCTCATGCGCCCAACCGATTTGATGGTTATTCCTGCGGCAATGGACCTTACTCGGTACATTTTCCGCCGCATTAAGTTGAACCTTGCCTGGGCGTGCATGTACAACATTATCGGTCTGCCAATTGCCATGGGCTTCTTCCTGCCGATTGGTTTCCACATGCACCCCATGATGGCTGGTTTCGCTATGGCGTGCAGCAGTGTCAGTGTCGTCGTGAGCAGTCTGTTCCTCAAGTTCTGGAAGCGTCCCCGATGGATGGATGAGGCAGCCGCTGAGCAGCGTGGAGGTCTTCGTTGGAAGAGTGGGAGAGGCATTGTAGGCTGGGTGCGAGAGACTCTGGGTAGGAGAAGAGTTAAGAAAGAGGAGGGTTATGTGCCTTTGGAAAATCTTGAGACGGAAGCGTAAGAATCTTTGTTTTGTTAAGCGACGGAGTCATGATGCTTGGTATATTTATCGTCTTGAAAGTTACCTTATATATCGATGATATCCTAGAAAGAAAATAAGAGCATATGGACATACAAAATTACTTTTTCATCATACACTTCGCTCTTTCTGGCCGTTTAATATTATATAAACACCAAGAATGCTCTTTATCGGCCGTCGAATGTTAGAAGTGCCATGATATATGAAGTATCTCTCTGTTTGTCGCGTGTTGGTCGTATGTTCGCATGTCCCGTAGATGCCGTAAATGTTTTGTGTGTGAGCTTGGAGCACGCCTAATAACGCCACTTTCTGCCTTTCCCACGGTAATAGAGGAATTGGTAGATACCAATGAATGACTGACCAAGAGCTTAAACATCCAAGATAGCCTGGAATACAGTTTTGTTGTCCGTGATTGGACAACTTGTTTCAGGCCTCCAGTTGGAGACTTGGTCGGATCCGGAGAATCTCCCTTGAATACAGAGTAGAGCTAACGGTTACTAAAGTCTATGGAATGTGAACAAATGAGGGCGGGCAAATGAAACAGTCATGGCGCAAGACCAGAGAGATAAGAAGACTTGTTGGAGTGATGTGTTGCTGTTGTTGTGTGGCTTTGGATCTCGGAGCATAGACATCCGCATAAGTAGACATTGCGACCATTAGAGAACGCAAGTCAAGACGAAATTGATCCTACACTCACTGAAGCATCAGGATCGTCATCGAGTTGCCCTGAAATATCGATAGTCACTATTGCAGAAATCACTGTTACATTTCCCGTCAGACTACGTATTGGCATCCCTGCCTCACAATCCTCATAAGGCGACATTCTTCGAACTAAGTACATACATACATACATACGACATTGCTCATGTCCACAAGGATTCTAGCATCATAAGCAGGGGACTTCTGTAAGGGCGGCATCGGCCTTCCGGGGCTGAGACACTGTCAGATCCTTGCATTCGTAGACTGATATTCTGAATCTCTCAAACGGATAGTGACAAATAAAGTTATCGAGAATCTGAGGCATAAACTAACATGATTCTCAGGGGCTGCTTCGTTGGAATTCTGATACTACTGCCAAGAACAATATATCGGATCAACGGTGAATGGAGTCTCATGGCGTGGGAAAGAAAAAAAAAATTGGATTGCTGTGCAGATTGTAGGAATCTGCCAAGGCTGTTCAAACCTGTTAAGGCGCTTGAGTTTGAGGCGACGCAACAAGAATAAATGAATGAATGGGGCGGAAATAACGGCTTTGGATGGCGCCAAAGTCAACGGCCTTTTTACCCCTTTTTTTTTTTTGGTTCTTGAAATTGGTCTCGTGACAACTTTCGAATGGTGTTTTGCTTCAACTTTCTCTGTACATGTCCAAAGGAAACATCCGTCTGACACTCTCTGCAGATGTGGTTCGTATTGCTCACTGGTAATCGTATTGAGGTCCAATCATGGACTGACCTCAACGACTAAACGCTTACAGTCTCATAACAGTGTTGATCTTTCTGAGTGCCGTTAGAGATAGAGAGCAAGTGCCGGTGCATATAAAAACGGGTTGATTACTAACCCCCCCTCATAGTATAATTACCCCTCTAAATTAAGGCTTAACCTATTTAACTAAGGCTAGATATTAATATTATATTTTTATATATTAAATCCCCTCCCTTTATATCTGTTTATAATAACTGTAATTTATTACTATTATAATTATAAATCCTTTAATTATTAATTTCTTATTTAATTAAAATTATTATAATTTTATTTCTTTATAAATTATTATTAATAATAAAATTACTTTTTAAAAAAAGATTTTTTACTTTTTTTAATATTAAAAATATAATATTTAATATAAAAAAATCTAGTAATTATTTATATTTTATTTATAATTTTAAATTAGATATTAAAATATTAAAAAAGATTATTTATTAATATATTAAAAATAAGAAATTTAAAAATTAAATAAATAAAAATATTTATAATATTAAATATTAAAAAACTAATACTTAAGGTATTAATTACTTATATAAATTTATAATTAAATGTTTACTTTAAGTTAAAGTTAAGTAAATAATTAAAGGTATTAATATTAATATATTTAAAAAATATAATTATTTATTTCTTTTATTATATATATTTACTTATTATTAAATTAATATTATTAAAAAAAGAAAAAATAAAATAATATTTAATTAAAATATTAGCTATAAATCTCTTATTATTTATTAAAAATTATAAAATAATAATAATTTAATAATTTAATAATTACTTAAACTACTTAATATAATATTAATAATTTCTTATAATATTATTATTAAAATAAATTAAATAGTTAATTACCTATTAAATAGCTATATAATAAATTAAAAATTAAAGTTTTACTATTTAAAAGTTTTTTAAATATTATATTAATAAATAATATATATATAATTAATTACTTTAATATATTATTATTTAATATCTATAATATAATAATTAATAAAAAGACCTTTTAAATTATTATTATATTTATTAATAAAGAAAAATAAGCTTAATTTACTTAAATTATAATAAAATTTATTAATTTATTAAAAGAGTTTAGAATTATAACTTTAAAAGTTATTATTATAAATTAAAAGTTAATTTTAATAAAAATATTTAATATTAATTATATTTTCTAGAGTATTTTAAATATTTTTTATTATTAATATATTAATATAAATATTATTATAAAATATAAATAGTTTTTTCTTAAGGCTAAATATTAAATTAAGGAAATTATTTAAAATTTAAAGTTTTAAAAGTTTTTAAATTATTAAAATTACCTTATAAATATATAAAATATAGATTATTATAATAATAAGCTTTAAAGATTTATAAAGATATATAAATATCTTAAAAAGGCTATTAATTATATATTATTTTATTAATAAAATTTATTATTTTAATTATATTATTATATTAATTATTAAAGCTATATACTTAATAATAAAGATTTTTATATAATTTAGTTAAAGTAATTTAATTATAATATTTTATTATTTATAAGATTTTTAAAAGTATTAAATTTTTATTATAAATATAAATAATACTTTACTTTAAAATAAGGCCTTAAAATTTATATATTATTTCTTATATATTAAACTAAAATATAAAATAGCTTTATATATAATATAATTACTTTAGGCTAAAAAGTTAACTTTTAATAAAAACCCTTTTAAGCTATTTAAATTACCTTATATAGGCAAGTATATACTTTATATAATATATAGCCTTTTTTATTATTATAAAATCTAGGCTAAAATTAATTAAAAGAAGTCTTTTATAATAATAAATATTAATTTATATTAATATATTTCATAATTAAAAAATACTTAAAATAAAAATATTAATATAATATATATATATTTAAGGGATTTTTATTTTATTTAATTTAAAAGATACTTTAAAGGCTTATTAAGACTTAAATAAAAGTCTAATAAATAAATATTATAATATAATTTCCTTAAAGTTAAGAAAGTATAGATAATTAAGTAAATAAAAGCTAATAAAGCTATTAATAAGGCTATAAATTTTAATTTTCTTAATTAAGGTAAAGTCTTTATTAATTTTTTTTTAATTAATTATATTTATAAAAATTATAAAAGATTTTATTATTAATATTATTATATATATTATTAAAAAGGCATTTTTTTAAGAAATATTATAAAAAGTATTAATATTATTTACTTTAATTATACTTACTTTAATTAGTATTATAAAGAAATTATTAATAAATAAAGGTCTATATATATTAAAAAAAGGTAATTTTTATAAGTTTAAAATTACTATATTTTAAATATATTAATAATATATATAAAGCTTAAAAAATATTAATAATTATAAAATTAATAATTAATTTAATAATAAAGATATTATAATATTAAAAGAAATATTATAATATTAAAAGAAATATTATAATATTAAAAGAAATATTATAATATTAAAAGAAATATTATAATATTAAAAGAAATATTATAACTTTTAAAAAAGATTTTAAAAATAACTTAATAATTAAGGCTTTTAATTAATTAAAACTTTATATAAAAAATATTAATATAAAAGGTAAAATAATAATTTTTTTTAAATTAATAATAATATTATAATTAAAGCTATAATAAAGAATTTAAAAGATAATATTAATAATATTAATAATAATTTTACTTTACTAAATAATAGGCTTTTAATTAAAATTAAAGGTAGCTAAGAATAAGGGAAATAGTATATATTTTAAAGTCCTTATAGTAATTTATATATAATTGCCAGAATTAGGCCACTTTATATAGTTAGCTATAAGTCAGGGGGGTAATTACACTACGAGGGGGGGTTGGTAATCAACCCGTATAAAAATAGCCATGAATACGCGGAACAGCTACGACTATGCCCATCGTCTTCTCCCACTGTCCCTTGGCCTACGTAACCCGGAGCTTGCGTATTCTCCATGATGGACAGTTTTCCTGGTCCTTGGCCCGTTTCACGACAACGCGGCTCAACACGTATGTACATGAGCGGGTATAAATCAACTCGAACTAGTAGTAGAGAATGACGTGCCCTCTCTCGCTTGTAATACCAATGGCGATTGACTTATGCCTACGTGAGATCCGTGCTGCGAGAGCGGGTGTCGAGAATATCACATACAAATACCGAGTACAAACGGATACTGTTTTCTTGTTACTAGAGTTTTATTATACCCACTTGGAAGAAGAAAATTCCTTCTCTCCATGACCAAGAAGATGACCCCGAGCAGTCCGGGCCAGTCTGTTCAGCTCCATATTCGACATTGTATCAACTCATATCAGCATAAAACTACTGACGCCTCTCTCATTAGCCTACATCACCCAATCCAGTGACTTGCTAGAATTGTCAACACGAGATGTTGTGATTGGTCTGAGATGCTGTATTCCTGGTCCGCGACGAGATGCCCCGGCCCCCTTTTCTGAATAGAGTAGAGCACCATCGCGTTAGGTTCTTCTGAACCCCTGGACTATACATGTACTATGTATGTATGTATGCACAGGTAAGAGGCAGGATCACGTTCCAAAGGCGGTAATAAAAACAATTTATCGAAAGTCCTTTCCTGCATTGGGTCATTGGAGGGAGTAGTCCCGAGTCTTGATTCAAGCATCCTTGTAAGCTTGTTTGCTGAATGAATTGAGTTTGCGTTGGTTGGTGAAGAGGCCAGAGGGATAAGATGAGATTGATTGATCCTCCAACGGTTGTACAGTGGAGAGGTTTCTGACCTCAACTACCTACTATGCATCCATGGCAGTGGAGGTAAAGTCTGTACCTAGGTATGTGCTAGGTGAGATCTGGTGCGGAACTCTATCAATCACTCATACATACTGTCACTGCCTACCTAGGTACTATGTAATAGCGATCACCTTAATTTCCCACTGCAGGATTCAAGAATCCAATCCATTTGGAACAGTAGCCCACCCAAGCCTTGCATCCACTGGATGGCTAATCGAGGCTGGCAATGGATGGCTACTGCGAGCAGGTTCCGCCAATGCTGACAGTTGTTCACTAAGTCTTGACACAGACGCCACGAGGTACCTCGCTTCAGTGTACCTCGAATCACGCTCTAGTGGCTTTCCCTCCAAACTCCGCACCCCGATCCAATAGCTTCGTTTTTGTAAGCCACTTGCAAGGCCCCGCCGACTACTCCCTTTGGCAACCACCCCCGCTATCAATCACTGAAGTCTCCGAACCTCCCCGTAGATATTGATTTGGGGGGGTACAGATCGCACAGGTACAGTAAGCCTGAGATCCTTTTTTGGGCTTGTCTCCCTAAAAACCTTCCTCCCTTTTTCTGCCTCCCGACTCTTTCTTCCTTCTTCCCCGTTCCGTCGCTTTTATCTCTCTCTTTTCCCTCCTTTTCAGGCCCCCTCGAAAGAAACAACTCTTCACAACTTTCTCTTCTTTTTTGTGTGTGCGTGTTGTGCAAGATCATTTTCTTACCTGGGATCAGTACTTGACTTTTGCCTGTCTCGTCTCGTCTCCATATTCATCTCCCTGTCTGGGTCCAATCGCTCGCTTTATTCCATCATATTACGCGCCTCCGCCCCCTTCTTCCCTTGGCTTGGCCCCTGTATTTTCTTCGCTTCCATCCCTCTATCTCCGTGTTACGTTTCCACTTAACAACTACCTACAACTACATACATCAAAGACTCGGCTGCACCTTGCTCTGCATTTGCATTTTGTCGGTAATCGACTGCGCTTGCGGATTTCTTAGCCGGTTCATCGTTATTGATTGAGTCGACTCCGGGTTATGCTAGAGACCCCACGATAACCTTAACGTCAACGGTACCTGATCGCATCCCCACGAATCTCCGGCGCATCCATCACCATGTCTTCCCGCCCCAATAACGAGGAACCTCTTCCCCTCCTCTCCGCCGAGGAGAGAGAGCGTGATATCAAGGGCGAGCTCGATGTCGAGAGCGAAGCTGGCCGAGCCGAGCCTCCCAAGAATAACAACCTTGAGCACGAGTACTCTATCCCCAGTACCGTCAAGTTCGCATGGCTCGGAACCTACTTTTTCTTCTCTCTGCTCCTCACTCTTTACAACAAGCTTGTTCTGGGAATGGTAAGTTGACCACATCTACCGCTTATAGTACACTGATGGTCCCAAGACTAACATGCGCTTCCAATAGTTCCACTTCCCATGGCTCTTGACTTTCCTCCACGCCTCGTTCGCCAGTGTCGGCACCTATGTCATGATGCAAATGGGTTACTTTAAGCTCTCACGATTGGGGCGTCGCGAGAACCTCGCCCTCGTTGCTTTCAGTGCTCTCTTCACTGCCAACATCGCCGTTTCCAACTTGTCTCTCGCTATGGTCTCCGTTCCTTTCTACCAGACCATGCGCATGCTCTGCCCGATCTTCACCATCCTTATCTACCGCACTTACTACGGCCGAACCTACAGCACCATGACATACCTTTCCCTCCTGCCTCTTATCGTCGGTGCTGCCATGACCACCCTGGGTGAGATGAGCTTCACTGATGCCGGTTTCCTTCTCACCATTCTTGGTGTTGTGCTCGCCGCTCTCAAGGTACGCTCTGCCCTAATATGGCCTAAACTCTTCATTAACCATTTTATAGACTGTCGTCACCAACCGATTCATGACTGGCTCTCTCGCTCTCCCCCCAATCGAGTTCCTCCTCCGCATGTCTCCTCTCGCTGCTCTTCAGGCTCTGGCTTGCGCTACTGCCACCGGTGAAGTCAGCGGCTTCCACAAGCTTATCACCTCTGGAGACGTCTCTCTTCCTCCCGCTTTCGCCTCGCTTTTCGGAAACGGTTTCCTCGCCCTTCTGCTGAACATCTCGTCTTTCAACACCAACAAGCTTGCTGGTGCTCTGACCATGACCGTCTGTGGTAATCTCAAGCAGTGCTTGACTGTTGCTCTCGGCATCTTCCTCTTTGACGTGACCATCGACCTGCTTAACGGTGCTGGTATGGCCGTCACAATGCTTGGTGCTGCCATCTACAGCAAGGCCGAACTTGACAACAAGAACCGCAAGAGCCAACAGGCTGCCGCCGCCGCCTACAAGCCCGTCGAGCAACAGGCCAGGTAAACTTGGTGCGCTATTGAGATCGGATATTCTCACTTTTAATACATGACCTTTTTATAGACGATCGGGCGAGTGAAGACTGGTAAAGGCGAACTGCTTCTTTTTCGGCGTACTTTTTCTTCGCTTCTTGGGATCTTCTGCTGGGTGTGTAGCATGGATCGACATCTGGTAAAATTCTATTTGTACTTGATATCCGGCGGCTCCCCACGGACTCGCCCACCACGAAGTAGGATCGGAGGGGAGATTGGAGACTGAGGATGTTATTACTATCATGATCATGGGCTATGGGTTTTTTCGAAAATGTGCAGGCCCGGAAACTATGTGGCCTTTTCTATACAACTTTGGTTGTTTCTTCGATTTTCTTGAATAGGGTTTGCATTTCCAGAGTAAGAATAGATACTCTACATTAATGCCTGCGTTGCTGTATCCGCACTCGAAATGTGTATCATTATACCTGGTAGTCAAAGCGAAAATCTTTTATTCCCGAAGAACTCCTGAGCTAGATAGACAAAGGCCGCGAACCTATTTGGTTTGATGTCCATTCTAACAAAACACCACTCCTGTAAACATTTTTATGAGGCAGAATATTCTTGAAGTAACAGCCATCCATTAACGCCGTGCTATGCGAAATATAAGAAATAGGATGTGTCGATCTCAGATATCCTCGTGCGAAGCATGTACAATCGAGGCATCAGGAAGGCTCTTCTTTTTCAGAGCCAAAATACCCTGCTGAACATCGTCGAACGAGGCGTTAGATTGCAGTCCCAATGTCTGCGCCAGTATTTCGAGGTCGCTTGGTGGCAAGGCAACATGGCCTTGTCCAGATATGCCGTCACCAAGAGCAGGTACGATAATTGCCGGATCGATACCAGTGCCCTTTGCCTTGCTGAGCATGCCGAAACGGATGGCTACTTCTGTAACGGTAACCATGATACTAACAATAATCAGGACAATGATGATCCAAGTGATGTAGCTCATCTTTGCGTCGGCAACGGAGTCGGACAGTATCTCGGCAAGATCGAGGAAGACGCGGCATCGCTCGTTGAGAACCTTGATGCGTGGGTCGATCTCAAGGTACTCGCGGATGGCGGCGTAAAGTGGATGCAAGGTTGGTTCAGAGTCCCAGAAGAAATTGGGAACATCGAGGATATTGGACGCTGTGAAATAGTCAGACCAAGATACCATAATTTGGAGTGGATATACTTACAGAGATTAATATCGACCCGGCTCTTGAAGAGTTGGCCCAACATACGCACGATTTCAGTGCGTGTCATGTTAAGCTCTCCTGTTAGAGCCAGCGTCTTGGGTACATGCTGAGCACTTATCATAGTCTCACTCATGCGTTCTTCAAAGAAACACAGCCGCGTACTTTGCGCAATAGCATGGCTGATGGTGAGTTTGATCATGTGGTCAGATCGCGGTAGTAGAGTGATCATATCGTTAAAGATGCGAGGACGCTTGATATCAGCGCTGTACTCGAAATGGAACTCCTCGGTCTCATAGTCCTCCTGGTCCAAGGGTCGAGTGAGAAGACTAGTAGCGCCATTCTCCGTAGCGTCGGCATCAGCGAAAGTTAGGTCGGCAAGGATATCCTTCTCCTGGTGCTCGGTGAAGTTCCAGAAGACAACGACACCGTAGGAGTAGACAAACATTTCAGCAAAATTCTTTGCGTCAGGCGCAAGTCGGTTCATGGATGAGACATCATCGTCGTGGCGGAAGGGGTTGCTGCGCTCAGGAGTTGATGGGCGATCAGTCAAGTGAGAAGGCATTTCATGGCCACGCTCAGGACTAGGGTTTTCGTATGCATCATCCTCGAAGTATCCCTCATGGTGGTCCCGTTGCTCACTGCGTTCGATTTCCAGGTCTAGTACCGTCTTTCCAGTTCCAGGAGTCTTGAGAATAGGTCGGCTTCGTACTCGATAACCATCAGTACCGTTGAGGAGCGGCAAGGCGTAGATGACGTATAGACAGTCGTCGTAAATTTTTGTTTTAGCCTCATGTTTCTTGCGTAGGAACTCGGCAGTCGGCTTGATTTTGTAGGCTTGCGCAGTACAGTAGGCCGTCAGTCTGCTGACCTTGTCTGTTCTCTGCATCTTGGACAGCCTCTCAGCAAAACTCTTTCCGCGGATTCCGCCCCGTTTCTTGAGGACATCCAGTTCTTCGTCCTTCAGAGGTCGATTCTCATCGTCGTGTACGCGGCGCGCCAGCACCGACTCGCTCTCGATTTCCTCGTCGACGTCATCGTCGTTATCGCCTGTTTCTGGAAGAAGCACCAACTTCTCACTTATCTTTGTCGTTCTCGAGGGCATTGGCTGGCCAGTGCGAGACTGAGCATTGGGTAGACCACCTGAAGAGACCCGACGGCTTAGGGCACCGCCTGCGGGTCCTGGATGTCGTCCATGGGGAACCGGTGCTGGGGGACCGCGTGGCTGGCCTGAAGGGATTTGAGAGTTGTACTGAAGAACATTGTCGACGGTCATGAATCGCATTGGTGCCTGAGATCCGCCGGCACCTGCACCAGTGTCTTGTCGTTGAAGAACTCTTCTTTGAGGTGGTCTTTGTCTCGCGTCCGTAACCTGAATGGTATTAGCAGTATTCGTGGACGCGCGCAGAGTTGATGATAAGTACCAGGACTGATGGACGTTGCTTTGACGCCATTGCAGCTCCTGTGGGATCAACACCCTTATGCAAATAGATAGTGTGAAACCGGCGATATTTATATGTGCTGATCAATTGAAATGAATTATCGCGGGTTGACGGTGTAGAGAAGTTCAAAAGTCAAAACTCCCGTCGGTTGACAAGGGTTGAAGCTTCAAAGATTCGAATGATTCTGATCCGATGGGGTTCGCAGCTCGGGCCAATTGCTTTGGGACTGGCTCTGCGCTGATGACCTCATATAACCCCACTAAACCACAGCGTGCGTATCAAAAAAGCTTCAAAGCTGTCGTGGCTCACCACTGACGATGCGAGGCGCAAACATGTGAATAATGTATGTTTGCTCGACTTTAGCTTTTCTATTATTAAAGTGTGTTTTCATCAATAGAACCATTGACAGCGACAGGACAAAGTCATCATGTTCCCAGCCTGTTTTGGTTGTACAGACAGACGGTATACCCGTTTTTTGTCTTATGTCTTGTGTTATGTGTGACTTGTGAGGTCGCAATCCGTTTCTGATCTACAGTAACATTGAATAACCGTGTGTATGATTTTTTCATGGTGTATTAAGCTTATCACATTGGAATTGAAGCGCATCATGTTTTTACAAACCCTGGTAAGTTGATGAGAAACAAGCATTAGTTGAGAAGATCTATGGCTGCTCATGGCTCTAGGGTAGCTAGGGGAGGAAAGAAAACTCAGGACCTGAATCCTAAAGAACAAAAATACTAAGGGCAATATAGCCTAAGTTTAGGATAACTTTTGCCAAATTTATTTTAACACTCTACAGGAAGGTTTGCTCTTTTCTTGCCCCCCGAGGGATAGGATAGTGACCAATGTGTGTACATACACAGAACCAACATCCTTGCTCAAGCAAGGATCTCCAACACTCAACAAGTTAACCAATTGTGGACTGATGATGCTTTGACCTGGCTAGACTGCCAATTGGCAATAAACTTTGTTAGATACAAGCTGAGCATCCACAATATGGAGTTTTGCGTGTTTTGATTGACGACATGGAGAGCTGTGACACTAACTACCTAGATCTGCAAGGGGAGTTGGAGTCTACTTGATACAGACCAGTAAATAAACAACATAACCTCGATCTTCTCTTGTGATATTTACTCATACTTAGAGACAGCAACTGAAGGATCACGCGTGGTATAGAACACTTCACAGCGCATAATAGCTGCTTCTGAATCGCATAAAAACTGACCATGTCGAACAAATGAGAGACTTTGCAAGGATAAACCAGACAGACATAAAAGCGGATCATCAGCCGCATGTCACCAATCGGGACTAGGCACAGAGGCCGTTGCTGGGCGGTTGCCCGTTGTTTTGTTTACTCCGGCAAATCCAACGCCCCGCCATCGGGTGCCTTGACGCTCACTCGCTCGCTATAGCATCCCATAGGTCCTAGAGTTCATTTTCTTGGGCATAAACTCGTCTTATTGTCTCGTCACAAGAACAAAGTGACGGCATCTGCGCTGCTTGTATTGGCACCAGCATCTTATTCTTTGATCCTGCAACACCTTGACTTTGGTGCTTGTTATTTTTTTCGCTTTTACACTTTTCGTCTGTTTTATCTGCTGCGCATAATTCAGCTTGTCTTGGATCTTGAAGGATTCCAAGCCGCTACGCCTTCATACAGCATTCCTCTGACGAGACGAAGCTGAGCAACGCTCGAAACAATGCGTTAACGTCACAGACGGAAAATCGATTCACTACGTTCCTGAGCAGAGACTCCAAAGACAAAATCAAGAAAAGACGAGACAAGAGTTTGCGGGCTTGGCCAGCGACTCCCTTCTTAAAAGACTTGAACAATGTCGTCCCGTACTCACTACTTTCAAACTCAACACCATTCTCCAAGCCAAGCGCAATCGCAATCGCAGCCACAATCCCATCAACATCTACGACCTCTCCGCCAGCCGCATACAATCGACTTCGCCTCCAACTCCAACATCTCACCGTCTCTCCTCAGCCGCTTCCCCTCGACAACGTCATCCTCCGCTTCATCAGGCTACTCCCACGCCTCAGACCACAGCCTCAATAGTCAATACACGTCCGCCTCTAGTTCAGCTGGTCACGGAGCTACAGTGCATGGCCACAAGCGAGCACAGAGCGATGTCAGGGCAAGGGCAAAGACCTTTGAAGCTGGTGAAAATATGACCTCAAAGAAAGCCCCCGAAAATATCTATAGCTCAGCTCGGCATTCTCTTCGTCCACTCCCACAGGCTCCAGCATCCACGCCTCCTTCAACGCCTCCCCATGCAGTCCCTCGCCATGATCGCGGTAAGAGCGTCGACATTGGCAAGCTCTCAATGGCGCATATTGATGGTCGCTCGTCGCCAACAAAAACTTCAACTTCACCAATTAAGACGTCTCCAGTAAAAACGTCATCGCCTTCTCGCCCGCTACCGATGCGACCAAATTCTATGCTGCTCACTCGATCCGACTCGTTTCTGCCAGCAGAAGCTACCCAAGCACCTTCATCACCCCATCATGTGCATAGCACGCACATAGCTCGGGATGAGTTGGAAGGATTGGGCAAGTCTTCCACAAGTCAATTAAGGACGCTTTCGCGTCTTGTATCGTCCGACTCACCTGAAGACTTTACTATCACATCACCCGCGCAAGAGGTTGTTGGCTTGCGCGGCCGACGAAGATTGCAACGAGCCGATAGGGGCAATGGCGGCCAAAACCAAAAGTCCAGTGGCTATAGTTGGGAAGGGCGCAACTGGATGGACAAACAGCGCCAGTTCCTCCAGGCCTACGAATACCTTTGCCACATTGGTGAAGCCAAGGAATGGATTGAGGACGTCATCCATAAATCTATACCCCCCATTGTTCAGCTTGAGGAGGCGCTCCGTGATGGTGTCACGCTCGCAGAAGTGGTCGAAGCTCTGAACCCAGATCGACGTTACCGAATCTTCCAACACCCCAGGCTCCAATATCGACACTCCGACAATATCGCCATATTCTTCCGATACCTTGACGAAGTTGAGCTGCCCGATCTGTTTCGCTTCGAGTTGATTGATCTATACGAGAAAAAGAACATCCCCAAGGTTATCTACTGTATTCATGCTCTGAGTTGGCTTCTATTCCGCAAGGGCATAGTCGACTTCAGGATAGGCAACCTCGTCGGTCAGCTTGAATTCGAACACCATGAATTGGAAGCTATGCAGAAGGGTCTCGATAAACTCGGCGTTACAATGCCTAGTTTCGGAAATATGAGTGCCGACTTCGGTGTCCCTGAGCCCGAGCCTGAACCAGAAGAGACTGAGGAGGAAAGGATCGAAAGGGAGTTGAGAGAGAACGAAGAGTCCATCGTTGATATGCAGGCACAAATCCGAGGTGCTCTCCTTCGTGTTAAGCTTGGTGAGACAATGCAGACCCTCTGGGATGAGGAGGAGTGGTTAATAGACCTCCAATCTCGCATTCGAGGAGACTTTACACGCCAAATCATGGACTATCGACTGCAGATGAAGCGCTTTGCTATCCAACTGCAGAGCTCAGCACGTGGATTCTTGGCACGAAGAAGGTTGGATCGACGCGACCAAATCTTGGAAGCGCTCGAGCCTGATATTTTAGAGTTGCAAACCATGATCAGGGCCAACAAGGCTCGAAACCAGGTACGAAATGTGACTGCTCAGCTTGCGAAATGTAGAGGGCCCATCAGGGAGATCCAAGCAATTTCCAGGGGCTTTTTAGCCCGCAAGAGCCATGTTGCGCAATACCAGGAGACTAAGAAATCTTCTGGTATTGTCGAGAAGCTGCAAGCAGCAGCCCGTGGAGCTTTGCTACGAGGCAAAGTCGACCAGGATCTTGAAGAGTTGGAGGCGGAATCCCCAGCGATTGTTGACCTGCAGGCAGCGGCGAGGGCATTGCTGACTAGAACTCAGGTCAACCGCGAGCAGCAGCATCTACGCTCCTTTGGACCCCAATGGAAGAAGCTCCAGGCCTTTGCCCGTGGATTCCGCGCTCGTCAGGACGACATGGCTCTGAGATCTGAGCT
Organism: Fusarium sacchari; assembly: GCA_017165645.1. Taxonomy (NCBI): domain Eukaryota; kingdom Fungi; phylum Ascomycota; class Sordariomycetes; order Hypocreales; family Nectriaceae; genus Fusarium; species Fusarium sacchari. The sequence goes on from JADANP010000004.1 coordinate 424,402, forward strand.
CAGCAAACATAGCCCTGCGATTGAGCAACTCCAAGCTCTAGCTCGCGGACTCTGCGTTCGCCAGAATGACCAGGCTCTACGAACTGAACTTAGCCAACACACCCCGGCAGTGGAACGACTTCAAGCTTTTGCCCGTGGACTCCGCGCTCGCAAAGACGACAAGACATTAAGAGCTGAGCTTAAGAAGCACACGACTGGTATTGAGAAGCTTCAAGCCTTTGCTCGCGCCGCTGCTGTGAGGAGAGATGTCGCTGGTACTCTCGATGCTCTTAAGGAGAACGAACCTGCATTCATTGACCTACAAGGTCTTATTAGGGCCATGCTTGAACGCCAAAGAGTTGCAGCCATTCTTGGACAGCTCGAGGAACAAGGGCCTCAGGTCACAGCCCTTCAGGGCAACATTCGGGGATTCTTATACCGCCAGCAGCACCAGGCGTTCCTCGAGGAGCTTGAATCTCATACCCCTAAGATCATTGATCTCCAAAGCATTTTACGAGCCATGATGGAGCGTGCTAGAGTCGAGGATATCATGGCCGAATTGGAGCAAGAGGAGGAATGTATTGTTGCCTTCCAGACCGCAGCCCGAGGTTTCATCGTAAGGGCTCGATTTGAGGAGAAGAAACGCTTCTACAACGAGAACATGCAAAAGGTCATCAAGATCCAGAGTTTTGTCCGTGCCAAGGTTCAAGGCGAGGCTTACAAGAGTTTGACCACTGGCAAGAACCCTCCAGTCAACACCGTCAAGAACTTTGTCCATCTTCTTAACGACAGTGACTTCGATTTCAACGAGGAAATCGAGTTCGAACGTATCCGCAAGACGGTTGTTCAACAAGTTCGACAGAATGAGATGCTGGAGAACTACATTGATCAACTTGATATCAAGATTGCCCTCCTGGTCAAGAACAAGATTACACTCGACGAAGTCGTGAGGCATCAGCACAACTATGGAGGTAACTCAATGCACTTCATCGCCAACAGCTCCATGTCTTCTGCCAACCAGTTTGATCTTAAAGCACTCAACAAGAGCTCGCGCAAGAAGCTCGAGTCCTACCAGCAACTCTTCTTCAACTTGCAAACCCAGCCACAATACCTCGCCCGTCTGTTCAAGCGCATTCGGGAGCAAGGAACAGCTGAAAAGGAGTGTAAGCGTATCGAGCTATTGATGATGAGTCTCTTTGGTTATGCTCAGAAGCGACGAGAGGAGTACTATCTGCTCAAGCTGATCGCTCGATCAATTCGCGAGGAGATTGTCAGCGCGCGAGATGTTCAGGACTTCATCCGCGGCAACTTCTTCTGGTCTAAGCTTCTCAACAACTACACTCGCTCACCAAGAGATCGCAAGTATCTTCGAGATCTCCTTGGTCCTCTGATCAGAGACAACATTGTTGAAGATCCTGCCCTGGATCTTGAGAGTGATCCCATGCAGATTTACCGATCAGCCATCAACAATACTGAGCTGGCCACCGGTCGACCTGATCAAAGGCCGCTTGATGTCCCTCGAGAAGTTGCTATTCGCGACCCCGAGACTCGCCGCCTCTTCATCGACCACTTGCGTGATCTTCGAGAGATCTGCGACCAATTCTTCCTCGCCCTTGAGGACTTCCTGCACAAGATGCCTTATGGCCTTCGATTTGTCTGCAACCAGATCTTTGAGAATCTACGACAGCAATTCAAGCGGGAACCCCCAGAGAACCTTCTGCAAGTTGTCTCCAGCTGGCTTTGGCGATTCTACTTGCAACCAGCAGTTATTGCCCCTGAAAATGTTGGGGTCATTGAGAAGGCACTGAGCCCTCTACAAAAGCGAAACCTCAGCGAAGTCGCCAAGGTCATCAGCCAAATCGCCTCTGGTCGACCATTCGGTGGTGAGAATGTGTACCTACAACCCCTGAACGCTTTTGTTGCAGAGTCTGTTGAGCGCCTGCACCAAATCACCAGCGACTTGATTGCAGTGCCCGATGCCGAGAGAACATTTGATATTGACGAGTTCAACGACCTTTACGCCAAGAACAAGCCAACATTATACATCAAGATGACAGACGTCTTCTCCATTCACAACCTGGTGGCCGCTGAGCTTCAGACAATGTGCCCCAGCCGTGACGATGTCCTGCGGGAAATCATGCACGATCTCGGCAGCGCTAAGAACAACGAGAACGAGATGAACGCAGCTGGCTCTTCAGATATCCACATGTTCTTGACACCCAAGCTCCACGATGTCGACGACCCTGAGGCTGATGTCAAGGCACTCTTCATGGAGACCAAGCGATGCGTGCTGTATATTATTCGTGTGCAGACTGGCGCCAATCTCCTGGAAATTCTCGTCAAACCCATTTCCCCAGAGGATGACCACAAGTGGCGTATGCTCCTCCGTGATGAGTTCTCTGTTGGCAGCAACACTCGTGGAGCCTACTCTGATGCCAACATGATCGACGTAACGCGTATGACATACCAAGAGCTCAAGCGCACAGCTTTAGAGAACATCATGCGACTCGAGAAGCTGGGACGCATTACCAAACACAACTACTACCAGGATGTCCTCAATGCCATTGCGCTTGATATTCGCACAAAGAGCCGCAGAAGGGTTCAGCGACAGCGAGAGCTGGAAGGTGTGCGCATGACACTAAGTAACTTGCATGAGAAGGCCAAGTACCTCGAGCAGCAGCGCAAGAGTTACGATGATTACATTGAGTCAGCCATGGCGACCCTGCAAAACAAGAAGGGGTAAGTACTTTTGGTAACGTTACTGTGACACAATGACTAACATCTTAATAGGCGCAAGAAGTTCTTGCTACCCTTCACCAAGCAATACAACCACCAGCGTGAACTGGAACGTAGTGGCCGTGTACCCAAGTTCGGCAGTTACAAGTACAGCGCGCGTGCTCTCTCCGAGAAGGGTGTGCTGGTGTCATGGAGTGGCATCAATGACTTTGAGAAGATCAATATGACCATCTCATGTGACGAAGTAGGTGTCTTCAGCCTTGAGGGTTCGCGAGGACACATCCAGATCCCCGGAGCCAGTGCTCTGGTGCCCATTGAGGACCTCTTGCAGGCTCAGTTCGAGGCGCATCAGTTCATGACTCTCTTCGAGGGCAGTCTCAAACTCAATGTTAATCTGCTGCTGCATCTCCTCTACAAGAAGTTCTATAGAACTCAGTAAGAGGCAGGGCTGTAATCTATACTTCTACCGGCTGCCCCCTGGAGGGACGGTCCGAAACCACTTTATAGGAGGCGATATATGTCAGACGATACCTATGTTTCAAGGAAGAAGGGGGAAAAGACTGGGCGAGCATTGCGACTGGCGTGATGGGAAAGGGTGTTTGTGACAGACAAAGTACTGGTGTTTTTCAGGCTGATTTGTATGGGAGGAGCGTTAGCGCACAGGGTGCATCACTACAATGACGGTAAAATATGGCAACTCATGACGGATTTTAGGGCATTGGAGTGAAGCCGGAAAGGGGATTGCTTTTTTTGTATTCATTCTTCTTATTGTTGCTTCAGGGTTGACTGAGCTGAGCTGAGATGAGCAAGCGAGCAAGCAAGCGGGCGAGCTCGATGTCACGGAAAGGTTGAATTGCTAGGATATCAGTTTGATTGGCATAATGCATGAAATGTCATAAAGGTTCATGTTTTATATCTTCTAGGTATTGTAATAACCGCAAACAGTAAATAACGAACTGTAAATTCAACACATCATTGCTCGCTTCATGTCCTTGTGATCCTAGAGTTGTCAGCACACAACAAGAGAGTTGTCTTCTCGAGGGAAGAGGTTGTCGGTCATCGGCTGTCGGGGAGGCTAAGCCATGATTGGCCAGTTAACAGTAGTTTCACGGAAACTTGCGCAGGAGGAGACAGAGCCAGCCAGGACAACTTTTTGGTGGGGAACAGAGCAAGCTAACAAGGTTCTCTTTGAGTCGAGGCCAACAAGAAAGAGAGGCAATCTTGATAGGCACGTCTCCGGGAGTTTGGCTTGCTGAGACTAGGCAGCAGATAAACTTGCTAGGGGATAGATGAATGGATCAACGAGGGCGAGGATTGGGCTCGTATCAGGGTCCAGATACGTAGCCAGCAGGCTAAGCACAAGAAGGGAAAGGAATGTGCATAGACCATCAAATTTGAGAATGGCTGGTAAACAATGGTCGCGTGAGTTTTGTTCGGTGGTTAGTTCTTTGCCGAGAACTTAGAAGTAATCTCGAACCAGGGTTGTGTGTGAGCGGTAAGGAACGGCTTGCTTGGTGGGCGGCCGGTTAGTCAAAACGACAGAGAGATAAGCATGGCTTCGGTCAAGCTTTTGGGACGAACACATGGGACAAGTGCTAGGGTGCATTGCCATCAGTCATGGTATTTGGTCAACATCACCCTTTTTGCCCAGGAGCCAATTGAACAGTCATGTTTTGAGCCTCTTCGGACAGCAGTCGAGAGCCAGGCGCAATCAAGGAAACAAGGCAAGGAACCGAGTTGTCTCGGTTTGGGCTGGAATCTGCTTATAAGCATATCCTGCTGGTTCCCGTCCTAGACGGAGGTGACCAGGACTCGCTCGATACGACCGTGGGGTAGTTTCTCAGGCAGTTTGTTTCAATGACTCGACTATTAATGCATCTGGACAAAATGTGACCAAAAATTCCCAGTTCGCACGCGTGGCAGTTGATGAGTTGTTCTGGTGCTGTGCAACACAACGTTTCGTTTCTCGACTCTTCGTGGTGGGCTGACACGATGTGTCCTGCCCTGCCGGATTGCGGCTCGTGAAGTGAACAACAGTTTCGGCCAAATCCTTCATTTCAGACCCTGATAGTTTGAAATAGCCGGAACAAAGGGATTGCTGCAAACAATGCCGGAATTTCGTAGAAAAGATGAAACAGATCGAGCCGGGAGGCCCGGCGGGTCAATTGAAGGATTTCAAGGACAGGAGATGGTCCGATATTTCAAATGTCGACATCGGGTGTTAGAAAGAGGTGATTGTCTCCATATTCGGCAACTCGATACCAATTCCAATCAATTGACTTTGACAAGATCAAAGGTTGCAGGCGCTTATTAGTCCGTGAAGGCCGAATTGCTGGAAAAGCGGTTGATGGCCCCAGGATTGCACCATCGCAAGCTGACAAGGCGTTATGGCACTAAGGAAATGCGCTTGGTGTGTCCCAAGTAATGCCTTTGCCGGTGTTGGGCGTGTATTCCCATAGCCTCACAACAACAGTCAGCAACACAAGGACTGACAACGAAAACCGGCGCTTCAATACTCGATTGTCTAATATTTTCTGATTGCTATGCTTCGTTCTCTGAATTCCTGACTTTGTTCTCGTCTCTAGCCGAACGTGTGGTCAGACGGGCACCATTGCCGTTGGGAGGGAGGAGGAGGATACGAAATGTGTGCGTGTCAGAACGAGCGAGGGCGGACGTTTCGGATGCGTACAGACGCAGGACGTGGCGGGCGGCGGAATGGCAGGCTGATGAATGCAACGGGAGGGGATTGTCGTCTTGTGGATCGCGTGAGGGTTGGTGAGAATTACCTATACAGTAACTTGACACGGTGGGGAGAGGCGGTAGTTCGCGGGGCCGTACAGTACCGTGTAGGATATCCATGCACCGTATAGACAATTCTTGGAGGTTGAATTTTTCGAGACCTTGGAGGTGAAAGGAAGTGCAGATAAAGGATGCAGGGACCGGCTTATGGCGTAAGAGGGCCAGTGCGTCGTTCAAACCCGAGGACGGTGGTGCTTGAGCAACCTTTACACCCACTAAAATCGAGGCCGATTCCTGAAAAGATGGTGGGACGAAGGCCATCCTTATCACTGAGGCTTGCATGCTGCATCGTCGGATTTGCACGAAACGGGGGACGACAGTAGAAAGGGCTTCGACAGACGCATGTGGGGAAGATGAAGGCGAACAGTACGACGGACGGCATCTGCGTGCGCTGAGACTGATGCATCAACAACATCACGACGATGTTATAAGTTGAACGCCAAGATGTGGGCAACGGAGATCGTGGTTCATGTGATGAATCGACACATGGACATTGATTGCTCTGAGTGCTGATAGACATCGCCTCTGTTTCACGGATGAGGGTAGCACTATGCATCCACGAATATCATGTTGTTAAGATCATGTTTGTCCTTGCGGCTGCAGGAGCCTAGAGGAGGCTGTTGGTGAGCGTTACATATTGATGACTTGCCAACCCGGAGCTAGTTATTGAGGACGTTGCGATGTATGATGTATGATGATGATGCTGCTTCTCGATCATGATGGGATGCACGGAGCAGAAGTGGCTTCGCGGCTGGCAGAGAGTCTAAAGGTAGAGAGAGGAGAGAGACCCGGGCCGGGGTAAATCTGCGCTAGCGTTCCAGCTGTCAATCTCTGCGGGTTCTGGGCTTGGCCAGGGAAGGACTAGGCAAGAATTTAATGAGCCAATCGTGGTTGGCTGATGGCCGAATCGAGTAGTCGCTTGGAACCCCTGCGCTGCCAAGATTATTTCCCTGTAGTTGCATAAAGTAAAACAGATCCAATGGGATCTTCATTTTTGGGTTGGTGATGATCAAATGACAACTCAAGAGGGATTACACGACATGAATTTGATAGACTTAAGTATTAAGTTTGTGTGAGCCTCAACTTACGCACCCAACCAGTATTTGGAGACCTTGATGTGCAACGTTTCTGCCCCGTATCTTGCGTTCTCAGTCTCACAAACGTGGGATATGCACCATCTGTGTAGTGGCATTGGCTGAAGAATCTTTGTAGACGGTTATCTACATACCGCCGCCGTATCTCAGAAGCATAACTGGAATCAAGAAGAACACGAAAGACAAAACAAGGATAGGTGAGTAAATAAGTGAGCATGTGATATGACTCTCATTTCCCATATCTTCCTAAACGCCATCATATTGTAAATGGTGGTGTACTAGCCAGACATTACATTCAATTGTCTCTACAGGGAGACACAATGATACCGAGCGACGGGGTTGATGATGATGATAACCAAAAAGGGTTATCTGAGAACGAACAATGCATACGTGTTGATCACGGTCCCCGTGACTCAATTTGTGTTCATGATAAAAAACTCTCGGTGCAAGACGTCGGGTTCGAGGTTGGCCTCAAGAATAAGGTGGACTTTCGGATAATTGCATGTGCTACTGCGCCCATGTTCTGTTCTGGAAGAAAACCGCACACGCCCCCCTAGACTCATCTACAGATCCTGTTTCTGCATGATGGGATTTCGGACACGGCTTATTCGAATAACCCCTGGCTATTGTTGCTGCTGCTGCTGCTGCTGCTGGGTTCTACTACCCTGGCTACCGTAGGAGACACACCCCCTAAAAGCTAAGCTACTGTGGGTCCATGCGTAACAACCTAGCGTCCTAGCCCACCGCTATGTATGAGCCGCCTCCACATCAAAGAGAACTTAGACACACCCCAGCTCATTTTTAACATTGCCTTGCCTTACCGTTCTCTCTTGTTTCTGGCTGATTGCTTTGCCTCTCAAAAGTCAAAGGATTGGCAAGATGAGACGAGTAGACGAGGCAAGACGAGGCAAGACATTTTGTTCCCACTCCTTTTCGATTGCAAAACTTGTGGCGTCAATCACCTCACCAGTTGCTTTTCCTCTTTTGGCCTCTTGCCATCGGGATATTCACATTAGTTATCTTCTTATTTCGTCCCAAATACATACTCGCTCGCCCACGGCATTACTCACCCTCGTGCAGATCTACTTATTTCCCCCATTCCTCCCTCCACTCCGACCCCTGTGAGATGATAAATGCATACGCCGTGTGTGTGTGCCAAGGTGTTGCCTTGCCTCTCCGTACTGTACCGTGCTCTCCGCTCTCCGCTCATCGCCCACCACCTCTACTCCGTAGGCTCTCACTCATCTATCTGCTGAATCATAGCCCTAGCAGGGATATCACGAGACTACTCCCTTGATAAACTAATCTAGTACCTCTCCGCATTCACTTACTCACGAGGCTTCGGGTTACAGCTGGCTAGAAGCATTAAGTCGACTTCCATATCAAACCCTAGTTCAACTCCACCCGTCGACCTACCTCCTGCATATCTCTGTATCTATTTAACCACTCACCCGCACTCGCTTCTTACCTTTCGAGTCTTCTTCACCCAACTCTCCTCCTTCAATACCTTTCTTCTTCAAGCACACGTCTCTAGATACCCATCTCCAGTATTTGGAAGCATCAAACTATTTCCTGAGATTCCCACCAAGGCTTCGTATTCTACCATCCTCTAATCGAGCCAAGTAAGAATGGCTCCTGATCTCAACTCCCTCCCTCCCTCTAACGGAGAGAGCATGGCTGCCCCTCAGCTCTCTTCAGAGTCTGAGACACCCAACATCCTCTTCATCATGGCCGATCAACTGGCTGCTCCTCAACTCAAGATGTACAACCCCAACTCTCAGATCAAGACACCAAACCTCGACCGTCTTGCTTCAACTGCTGTCCAGTTCGACTCTGCTTACTGCCCCTCACCACTCTGCGCCCCTTCGCGCATGAGTTTGATCAGTGGCCAACTACCTATGAAGATTGGGGCTTATGATAATGCTGCCCAGATTGGCTCTGATGTGCCAACTTATGCCCACTACCTCCGTTCCAAGGGTTACCACACTGCTCTTGCTGGCAAGATGCACTTCATCGGCGACCAACTGCACGGTTACGAACAGCGACTTACCAGTGATATCTATCCTGGTGACTTTGGTTGGGCTGTGAACTGGGATGAGCCTGACACGCGCCTTGAGTGGTACCACAACGCCAGCTCCATTCTCCAAGCTGGTCCCTGTGGTCGAAGCAACCAGCTCGACTACGATGAGGAGGTCATGTTCAAGAGCACTCAGTACCTTTGGGATCACGTTCGAGAGGGACCTAAGAAGCGACCTTTCGCATTGACTGTTTCGCTTACTCACCCACACGACCCTTACACCATCACCAAGAAGTACTGGAACCTGTATGAGGACGTCGACATCGCCCTGCCTGAGGTGAAGATGAACAAGGAAGACCTTGATACCCACAGCCAGCGTCTTCTCAAGGTCTGTGATCTTTGGGACCAGGACTTTTCAGAGGAGCAGATCAAGCGCGCCAAACGAGCTTACTACGGCTCAGTGAGCTATGTTGACGATTGCATCGGTCGCCTGCTCGAGACACTCGAGGATGCTGGTCTGGCCGAGAACACCATTGTCATCTTCAGCGGCGACCACGGCGACATGCTGGGTGAACGTGGACTCTGGTACAAGATGAGCTATTTCGAGTCATCTGTTCGAGTTCCCATGTTGATCAACTACCCCAAGAGATTCACTCCTCACCGTGTCACTCAAAACGTTTCAACTCTCGATCTTCTACCGACTATTTGCGACTTGGTCGGCACTAAGCCATCACCCTACTTGCCAATGGATGGAATCAGCATGCTACCGCATCTCGAAGGCCGTGAAGGCCACGACACTGTTATCGCAGAGTACACCGGCGAGGGTACTGTACGTCCCATGATGATGATCCGACGAGGCGATTGGAAGTACATCACCTGCCCAGCCGACGAGCCTCAACTTTACAACCTTGCACGCGACCCCAAGGAATTGGACAACCTGGCTCGCTTCAGAAAGATAGCACCACAGACACCCGAGCAGGAGGAAGCCAAGGAAGTTTTCCACAAGTTCGAGGCCGAGGCCCATGCCCGTTGGGACTTTGATGAAATCACCGAGAAGGTTCTTCTATCTCAACGTACACGAAGAGTTGTGTGGGACGCCCTGAAGGAGGGCGAGTTCACTAGCTGGGACTTCAACCCCGAAGACGATGGCAGGAAGAAGTAAGTGGATAATCCAAACACTCCCCACAAGTGATCGATGCCCCGGAAAGCCACGAAATCACATCATCGCATAGTTTAAGACGTGCTAACGCCGTACGCCGCAGGTACATCCGCTCCACCATCCCTCTTGATGATCTGGAACGCCGAGCTCGTTATCCGTTTGTTGATGCCAATGGATACGAGAGCAAGGCCGTATCCCATGTCCGCAACAGCTAAAATTCACACCCCAAATACTAATGAGCTATGACCGAGGTATCGTTTCGATTCGGCGTTTTTCACTTTAGCGGTTATTCTTGATGTTATTACAGCATTGAAGATGTTGGATTGATGACCTCTATTTTTCGCATCAAGCATAGCCAGCTATGATTTCTTGTATTTAAGTTGCTTAAAAGCCATAAATTGATTGAATGAAACTATGATGAACTAAAGAACATTTGGTGTACCTTTCGGTCCCCCTGTCTACCAGTCAATCTAATTCTGTAGCTTAGAGACTTTCAGTAACGTCGAGCTGATATCAAGCTAGTAGATGTTTATGACGATTATCAATCAGCATCATTTCATACTATCAGATTCAAATGAGCTGCGAGAAACATGTGGCCAATAACTGGGACATCCAAAGTATTCACAATTCCAATAATATCACAAATGCCATTCTCCAAAACAGCGGAGTGTCGGTTTCCGGGCCCGATGCGGCCGATCGCCCTGTGAGATCGACGTCTTTACGGCGGCATCCACGGAGCTTGTCATGTAAGCGTAGATTGTGTGATTTTGGCGCTGATGTCGCAAGATGGCCCATGACGTTGATGAAATTATCAGAATCTGGGGTGAGTGGAGAGATCTCCGCTTGTTTCAGGGTCTAGGTGTTGTATTAAAAAAAAGTTCCGTACGGAGTAGGGTGGTGATATAAGGGGAGGCTTTCGTGCCTGAACTGCCAGGCTTGTTTATTTGAGCTGAGTTTTGGGGAAGCTCCGCTACACTGAGCTCGGTGTGCACGCGGTGACGGACACGCTTTGTTCTGGAAGCTTTGAAATGCCCCGCGTCAAACCCGAATTTCTTTTTACAAAATATCCAATACTTTAATTACCAGGCATCAGGAGCCTGATACCTTTGGAGTCGCATTGGCTATGAACATTGCATATTATTGCAGCATCATTCACCAGCTGTACACCATTCACGACCAGCAAAAAACAATCATCTACATCCTACCAGTCCAGCTCAGGCGAAGGCATCATGGCCACTCTTAATCTCGATGACGACGAGCTCAAAGCTCTTGAACAGACACTGAGCAAGGTAGCTCAACTGTCTAGCAGCGTGCAGAGCTTCAGGCAGGATCTAATCAAGAGCAATCCTCTGCCACCTCCGTACGCCTCTACACCGCAATGTGCCATCGTTAGACAGCAGCTAATATGTCTTCCCAGAAAATCAATTCAAGCTTCGGCCAAAATTCTTCAAAAGAACCTTAAGTCGCTTCTAGAGAGCACGAACGAGAATGCAGACCTCTTCAATCGCATGGCCATCCGACCCTCGACGAACTATCCCGGCCGAACTCAAGAAAACGTTCTTCTCCAACTCCTACGCAAGAAACTTGAACCCGACGTTGAAGAATTCGTCAGCCAAGGTCTCGAAACAGCACGACTCGCTACACCCGAGGGTCTGGAATCTCTAGAACAAATCTGGCGCGAATTGCGAAGTTGGCTCTCGGACCGAGTAATTCACTTCATATCGACAGATAATAGCGATCCCTATACGGCGGAAGAACGTGCAAATGGAGTTAAGAACGTACGCACCGGTCTACGAAGGCCTATAGATGACGAAGAAGAAGAGGAGGATGAGGAGGAAGGCGACGAAGAGGAAGACGATGATGAGCCAGAGAAGCCAGATGTCCCGGAGGTCAAAGTGCGAGGAGCAGAACCAGAGACGTTGCTTTGGTTTGCCGCACGGGGGGACTTTGAGGTGCCACGCAACGTTGAGTATGAGCGAAAAGTGGATGTCTACAAGGGACTCCAAGGTATCAACATACCACCCAATGACCAACAGCAGCAACATCCTCAGCAAGGTTTTGTTCCTTCATGAACAAGTGATCTCATGGACGAACGCAGAGGCGTTGTGGCATTCTTGCCATCAGATTGGGGAACTATTTTAGCTCAATGGCGTTTTGAGGGATTGCGAGTGAGTGCTTTGGTGTTGATATACCCAGTTAGAGTTAGTGAGATAAGCTGACGGCTGTTTAGGTCTGATGCGTTAAGATAGCAGTATCTACCGTAGTCGGTGATCACAGATGGGCTTCCGAAACCCAATGTATCGCTTCGACTATTTATACAGTTTGAAAGCAGTGCATTGTACAGTCTTTAGAGTCTCGTCGCGACACTTCTCCACGATACTACACAAACATCTCGGCACTTTGCTTCATGACCAGACTGAGAACAGGACATCTCAGTTTAAGTTGGAGACACTGAAAACCAATTGGTATTCTAAGCTGACCTCATTCCAATCCTCACCCTCAGTTCTATATAGATATTAGCTTCGAGCTAGAGCTTCACCGCGCCAAGCCCAGGTTGTCCAGTAAGCTGACCTGAAGTCGGCTGTGGCCGATTCGCGCGTGCATCTGCATCAATCACTCGTCGCCATGCTCAGCCATGTCGTCACCCAAACGTTCTCAGCGTCAAAGCTACCCATTCCCCGCGTTTTGACAGCACATGCCTTGAGCTCACGAGACTGTGGCATTGAGAAAATTATCGGCACAATTGATAACCTTATCTGAGCGTTGGGCTTTCTGGCACTACCGAATATTGGAGACATGATGGGCCGGCTACCTACTTATACAGCTGTGAGGAGAAGCTCGACTGAACATCATCTCCTCATCATCATTCCCTGAGCTGCCATTTCCACGCAATTCACGCCCCTGGTGATGATGGCTTCATATCAATTATGTTGCCACGGCGCTGGCATGCCTCCTGATACATATCCCCGTATCTCAGAAGCATCCCAACCGCACATGGAAATCGTGCCGATTAATGAAGCCATACCACGCTCGATGCCACGCTTTGCCACCGAGAATGTTGACAATAAACTCACTTTCCTATCATTGCCTCTCGAAATCCGACTTAATATTTACCACTGGCTTCACCTGATGTGTCCAGTTCGCCACGCACAGCTTGCACCGTGGTATCCAACCCCAGTGCATTGCCAGTACATTCTCCAGACAGTAGATGCAGACACTGCAACTAAAGAGGATAAAACGAACCGTGATGAGTCAAAAGACCTGGGGCTGCTGTCGCCTTACCGTCCCCTCTCGGGTCTTCCTACGAGCCTCCTTCGCACGAATCGCCAGATTTACAGCGAAGCTCGTCTTCTACCATTCACGCAGAACGAGTTTGTCTTTGTCAACTGGTTCGCCTCAGGCCTCTGGGCCGCCCGCGCCTTCACTCGAGCCCTAGCTCCATGGCAGCGAGGTTCTCTCCGCTATGTTCGACTAGAAGTACTTGCACGGGACGTAGTGGTCGGAGGCGCAGGCCGTGAGGAATGGCGCGCCTTGTGCACTGAGTGGGCATCTGGAGTCAGAGGACTTCGGATGAAGATGGTTCTCGGAGCGAGTACATCGGTAGTGACGGGCCCAGCGTTCGGAGGCGGAGTGGGGCGCAGGGCCGAGGCGGCACGGCGATGGGTCGGTGAGGGACTTGCCCTGATGGAACGACTGGAGAGGGTTGAGATGGAGGTTGTGGCGAGGGAGATGAGCGATGTGGATAAACTTGAGTGGTGCGAGACACTGCAAACAGAGTTGAGGGACGCAGGACTGGGAAGGATTGTGGTTGTGTGTACTGAAAAGGTACAGGAGAAGATGGAATGGATCAAGAGTGATGTTGGGTGGAGAAACCCAGAGACTGAAGTCGGAGCTGTCACGACGGCTATGGCAAACAATTTGATAGCGGAGAGGGCTACGAGATCTCGCGCATAGTCGTTTGCGAGGGAACGATGGATCATGAGTTATGCCTTACTGAGTCCTTGCTGGCCAAGATTGGTTATCTGCATTAGCATTGGTATGGATGGGACTGTGTTACGGAGTTGAAGCATACGAAATTGAGTTAACTTAGTAGGTTGGGATTGCATAGTATTGGTTTTTGTACTATACTGAGAATGATATATGTCTTCAAATGCCGTTTCTGCCGTTTCTGCCGTCCTGTAACCTGTTGATACCCATTGTGTCATGTAAATGGTATTGCAGATACTCCGATGAACAGGAAGACGTCGCAAGAAACAACAACTTGGTTTGTCCAATGGGAAATAGCCCAATCCAATGCCAAGTTTCAACATCTGACCGTTGGCGACCGTTCCACAAAGCAGAGTGTAACGCCCAGAACAAAGGCTGCTACCACACCGCATACAACAACGAATCCGAGGCTATTCGAGGCATATCTAGGCTAGATGCTGAGGATATCCACGAATAAGATAAGAAAAAAAGTGACGATGAATAACAGTAATAATTGCATATGATAAGCAAATGGCGCTGTAGTAAGCCCGGGGCAATAATTAGGACGTCTTTGTACCTTACCTTACGGACGGATACCCCATGTGACTTCGCGCGAGTCTCGCCAAACTGTGCCGCATGAGTCACGTACTGTAGTCGCACTGCAAACGCGGAGTCAAACTTTGTTCTAGGTATCTCTGAGCGATAACGGGGGCGAGACTCTTCGTTCTACAGTGTTAGTAATACTCCGTTTGTGAGGTGTTTCTCCCTTATAAATGTTGTTTGAATCAAGTTGAATCCCTTCAAGCCTCGTTCTTTTTTGTTCAACTTGGCATCCAATCCAATCCAATTGGCGATTACCTACTGAACCCCGCCTCCAAACACGGCGCAGTGTCGAAACCTCCACCTCGAGTTTCGTGTGTTGCGAAACGGCGTTTTGAACTGAGAATCGAAACTCTGCTTACGAATCTCGTCACCATTGAAACTCGTCGTCACGCCCTTTAGTTAGTTGTATCGTTATTTCGTTCGCAGTCATGGAGGCCAGGTGTCAATGTGGTTCAGTGACCTTCAAGACTCCCCTCCCTCAGCCTCTGGCGCTCTACATCTGCCACTGCGATGCGTGCAGACGACAAACTGGTTCAGCATTTGGCACTTCTGCCATCTTTCCTCGGTTTGAGCTGCCTGACACGGATCTACTGAGCGTTTACAGGTAGGAAACAACTGTTTGGTGTTACGGGCTGGACTAACTATCTCGGGGTATTACAGTCGACCTACAGCCTCAGGACATCAGCTTTACTGGTAGGTGTTTTAGAAGCCTCATGTTCGTTTGACTGGGCGCTAAGCGTTACAAACAGTTACTTCTGTCGCAAATGCGGAACTCGTCTCATTCACTCAACGCCTGTACGTAATCGCATCTCGGGCTTACGAGTCATCTCACACTGACCGACCGTAGTCAAAAAACGTCATCTCCGTGAAAGGAGGATGTCTTGATGGCCTGGACTGGAAGCGAGCGATTCACATCTGGACCAAGACGGCCATGGTTCCTATTCCCGAAGGATCTGAAACGCACTCTGAAGAGTCCGGCTATACGGACTATGGATCAACTCAGGAGGAGCTGGATCAGCCTGGGGATCTTGTCGGAAGCTCGGGCTGCAACATGCCAGTTAGTCAAAGGGCTTCGAGCCCTGCTGGGGTGAATGGTGACGATGACATGCGTGGATGAGTATCATGAGATGAATGATGGCGTTGGTGAGTGTTGATAGGCAGATTGTGGGTTTGGAGTTGAAACATGACACTTGGTGAGAGCATTGGGGTGTGATATCATGGGAATAGGCGCAATAAACGAGTAGCATATTCATAGTATGAATTGATGAGTTGTGTTTTGAGGATTCTGCTTAACCTTTAGAGTTGTTCTATGGGAGACAAGAAGAGCAAGAATCTTTACTACCAGTATAAAAACGTAGGCAGGTTTGGGGTGGATTTTAGGCAACTCTAGCATATAGTTACCTAGAGTTCTTTAGACTTAGTGTCTTGGTTATTTTGGCACCCTTGTTAAATGTCAGAAGTTGTCTCTGAGACCGTATTGTGGGAATGAGAAACAGCCGAGATGGGTGATGAACCTGTGTTAGTAGGCCTATTATTGCTTAGGTACCTTAGGTATTAAGGTATTGATAAGGTCATGATAATTCACTTTGCCTGTTTAGAAGTCTAATGGCACAATCCCTTGTTCAGATTGTAACCGTAGTATATTTGTACCCGTATCTCATAGAGCCACATCGTGCTTGTGGGCCCAAGTAACTTAAAGGCTGGCCAACCAATCAGACGGTATTAGCCAAGCGATTGGGTTTAATCCCTGTTGATGCTCTAGCGCGGGACCCAGAAGCACGATGTGGCTCTATGAGATTTGCAATGGCATTGTCTTTAACCTTTTCCCCAATAATGACGTGCATCTATCATCCCTGTATATAACCGCTGTAGGTTTGATGAGCACTAACAAAGTAAAAGAGTTTCTTTCAACGGCACTTAACAACCATATCTTACAATTGGTACGCAAATCTCTCAAGACTCAGCCTTATTCAGTAAGTAAATTGATCAATTAATTAAAAGCTGTCAATGCGAAACTTGACGTCCATTAGCTTCCGGTAGTGTAATCAAACGAGACCTCTTGAATGGCTCTTGGCACTTCGGCCGATTCACTCAAAGTAGCGAGGTCGGGCCTCCCCTCCCGAAACCTTGGATGAACAAGGGGTGCTTCAGTTGCGTCTCGCTATTGATGGAGAATTCTAGGCATTTTCGTTCGCCATGGTAATTCGCCCATGGCAATTCGCTCTCGAGAATGGCCTCTTTTTTGTGAGGTATAAGACCACAGCGGGAGAGACCGTTTTATGATGGTTTGTTAGTTTTGCATCTCGGCCGCCAAGATGGCCGCTCCGTCGACTCTCTTGTGATTATACTGCAGAAGCGCATTGTCTGTTGAGCGGTTACTAAAACTTTCCTTGATGTTATCGCAACATATCTCGTCTCGGTAACTATTGCCAAGTCCCGGCAAACGGTGGTGCCTTGATTAGCCCCCTTTAGTCCCATCTTGACAGGTAGCGCCAAGTACCTTGATCAAGACTTTGATATTGAGCTGAAATGTCGGGATATGGCCATCAAACAGAGATTTTATACTCAATTTCGATAAAGTTATTAACTAGCAAGCTTCCATTGCAGATCATGAACCTGGTCTCTCAGTTATCACCAAATAATATGCCTGATTCCCTCAAACTCCTTGTCGCGATAGCGTCTTTTTACCCCTGAACCCTAGCTCATCCCCAAACTCCCAACCCTAGCTCGTCCTAACCCCAAGCGTCACAAGTCTCCGTTTGAGCCTCAGATTCCAGAACCATGATGCACCAAAACGTGCCCTTGCTTCGTCTGCGACGGTGTGTGCGGCGGCGAGGCACGGCTTGTTGGCTTGGCTTGGGTCTGAAGAAACCTGAATCATCCCATTTCTCTTCTCCCCCTCCCCTCCCTCTGCTTCCGACCTTTTTTTGAATTCTGAATTCTGAATTGTGTTGTTGTGTTATGTTTATTGTTTTTCATCCGTCGTGACCTTGTCAATCGCTCACTCCCTTCATCCATTGACTTTGTAAGTTTTGGTGCTGCCCGGGCTTTGGACTCGGCGGTGCTAATACTACCCATCGTCACGGCTTCTCTTCTTGTTCTGCCCCGGGCAATCATTCTTTTACTGTCCCTTTGACTGAACGACTTTTAATACCTACTCGGCATATCATCATCCCCAAGATTTAATCGCTATTGTCGAATTGTTATAACTGTCGCTCTTTACAACTGGACCGTAAAAACTCATAAACAGCTGGACTGTTGGAACATTCACTCGCTACACCACATCGAATTCTGAAAGTTATTGGGGAGCTTGGATCATCATGAAGTTGTTGCTTTGGCTTACCGCCGCCCATGTTGCGCAGGTGAGGATATTCAAACTCACACCGGAATACTACAGAGTCAAGAAAACTGACTTTGACTCAAATAGGCCGCGGGAAGACATGGGATAATGAAAAAGAGACAGGCAGAGGTTAAGGGGGTTGCTCATGCGCTCAAGTTCGAAGGGTGAGTTTAAGCCACAAAACACCAAAGTTGAGTTTTCAGTATTAACGATTCTCTAGACTGAGGCTGTCTTATATCACCGAGACTGAAACTGCTACTCAAAAAGTTACCGAGACAGAGACGGCGACTGTTGTTCAGACTGTTCAAGGCGAAGCTGAAGCTGCTGTTGGCGAGGTCGTCACCGTTACTATCAACGCACCTCCAGTTACTGTTACCGAAACCAAGACTGAAGTCGTCAACCAAGTTCAAACTCAATATGTCACTCAGGTTCAGGTCATGACTCAATATGTTACCCAGGTCGCACCAGCGCCTGCTGTAAGTAATGTGAAAGCATTTCGAGAAACCTCTATGCTAACTGAACGATTTCTAGCCTGTCGTTGAAACCGTTACTCAGGCTGTAAGTCCCATAGCTTGTATCCATCAGCTGTTACTAACTCCTCTAAGCAACTCGTTACAGTAATCATTCCAGGAGAAGCACCAGTAAGTCCCTTTGGTCAAAACTCATATCTAATACTGACTCAACCCAGGCGCCTGTTACTGTGATTCACACCGTCCAAGCCCCCGCAGAGTCTGATGATGCTCTTGGCGGAAAGTTCAACCCTGGTGTCACTACGATCCCCATTCCCGAGAGCCGTTTGCCGAAGACGACACTCGCATCAGATCCCTTTGCTGTGGTTGGACCCATCAGATCGGAAACTATTGTTCCTCAGCAACCTTCCAGCATTGTCAACCCTGTTCAGAGTCCTGCCCCCACGGCGGTTGCTCCTCAAGAGCCCAGTTCTGTCCAACAGCCTGCCACGACTCAGGGAGCGCCCGTAGAACCTAGTTCTATCGAAAAGCCTGCGACGACACAGTCCGTAGTTTCCGAACAACCTACTACTTCTGCTGCGCAACCCGCTACCACGGAGTCCACTGCTCCTCAGCAGCCTGCCAGTTCCATCGAAGAACCCATGGTTGAAGCTTCTTCCACACAAGGAGGACAGCAGACATACGCTCCTTCAATGGAACTTGGCAACATGGGCCCCGACACCACAGGAAGACTCGCACAGCCCGCTCTCGACGGAACCAAGCCCACCACCACTGCCAACGCCGAGTCAGCTTCCAGGACACGAGTCCCTATCGATCTGTCCGACCCTTCAAAGCTCAGCAGCGTGCTCAACCTGGGCAACTTGGCTGGAGGAAACGGTGCCCTCAAGGCTCGCGCCACTGGTACGCCATGAGTCTATGGTTGAAATGCGTTGGAGACGATGACGTGAATGGTAGAAAAAACTTTGAGACGGACTTGGGGGTTTCTTTCGAATGGGCATTCGTGCTCGTAATGTTGTAGCTAGTCTTATAATAATGTGAGCAAGTCTCCAGAGCATACCAGTCAGCTTGTGCATCCATCTATGGGTATCATGATGCCACGCTGTCTACCTATTCGCGTTCTAGAGCGCGAATCTCAAATTTCTTATTCCTTCTCACTTGCTGCATTCCTCGAGGCCAGCTTCATCTTCTTGGCCTGCCGTTTACTGATCTGCTGTGTATCCTCATCGCCAGTCTTGCGCTTTTGATTCTGATTTTGACCCTTGTTCTTTGATTTCTTGCCATCCTCATCTTTTTCTGAGCCCTTTTCTTTCTCGGCCACTTCAACGATGTTGATGACGCCCTTGAACCCATTCCTCTTGATGCCCTCATTTACCACAACAGATCGAGGCACTTCACCAAACCCTTCAAAGCCCTTCTCGTTGCTTAAGCCCCCCATAAAACTGAGCATGTTTATCACGTCGGCTGGCGCTCGTAGGGATAGCGCATTCTTGGCTTCGCTGCTAATCATGATGCCCCTGCCGCGCGTCGCCCGGATGAGACTTTGCAAGTTTGAGATAAACCTTGGGCGCCCTCGATCGTCGCCGTTGATCACTTGGCCGTAGCAGACCTCGAAGCGGATACCACGGTTGATAGCAGCCATGCATGGCTTCGGTTTAAGATGAAATTGCAGGTCCTGCGTCAAGTCGAGCGATATGATGGGTACGTCGAGCGTCAGACAAGCATTCTGAAATGCCTTGTCCGTCAGTGGACGGGCCGCGATGATGTCGTATGTCGAGATGAGCGAAGGGATTCTGTAGTTGTTCGCTGAAGGATCTGAGAGAGGAAGAGTCGCGCGGTGGAGGATGTTTGGAAGCTTGGAGCCTGGCTTGGGTTCTATCGTTGGGAAGGGCGCGGTGTTGTTGGCGGGAAGCGGCAGCGTGAGCGTGTGGTTCAGCGCGACGGTTGAGTACCCGAGCGTCGATGCGCGAGTGAGTGTTTGGAGAAGCTGTTCATCTTTGGTCGTTGGTGACCAGGCGATATTTAGATCGTAAATCATGATGATGGGTTTGGGAGGTTTGTTGAAAGCTTTGCGCAGGAACTTAGCTAGCCGACTATATTTTTTTTGCGCCGCAAAAGTTTACAGGTCCTATGGATGGATATTTTTAGTTGCGACCCTCACGTTAGAAGTCGCAAAAGAGACAGTGGAAGTCATGTTATACAGATTTTATCGAATGCATATATTAAGCTAAAGGGTATTATCTCCAATTACCATGAGATGGATTAATACCGAAAGCATGGTACCATGCAAAGTCCAATCTACTGGTACATGCCTCACCCGTCAGAGCATCCAATCCATTTCTAGCTTGAGCAATGAGCTTCTAGTTAACCAACAGCCGTATGTAAAAGGCTGTGGTCCGTGCACAGTGAGCGTTGTCACTAAGAGCCAGCCCCTGCCGGTTCGTCATCACCTTGTTCTTGTGCCTGTAAATGGAAATGGAACTCTCATATACTCCGTACCGGCACTTCCATTACCATCCATACCCTAGGTAGTCTCATCAAGATTCTTTGCTTCTTACCTTATGTAGGTAGGTATCTTCTCATTTAACGCCGGATATTACCACTCCTGAAGAATAAGTCTTCATCTCCTACCAACGTCATAAAGCTAATGTATCCTCCCTTTATGCTTGGGACGAGCATGCATGACCTTTGACCTTAACCTTAAAGCTTCCATGCCAAGAAACTGCGCCGCCCAAACTACGACTACGACGACGCGCCACTTGACCTTAAACCCCAGCTCCTGGATCGGCATTGATTGACTTCTCTTCCACACATCACATCACATCGCACGCCTCACTACTTCAACGAACCTTCGCCTGCGGATTTACACCGCTTCCTCCTCTTCCTGCTGGCGAATTTTCCTAAACATCAACAATGTTCTTCTTCTTCGTGTGCGGCGAGCACACATTCCGGAAGGAAGTCTCTGAATATCAGGGCATGATATTCCAATGTCACCACTGTGGTAACATGGCAGCACATGTCCAGAAGAGCAACCCATGGTTCACATTCTGTTGGATTGTCAGACCCTCCTTCTCTGGTTCTTTGTTATAGCCAACTAACAATAATCGCAGCCGATCATTCCGTTGTCCATCTCTGGCTACGTCGATGTCGCATGCCGTATCTGTAACTTCCATCAACCTCTCGTGAACCGACCCGATGTCAAGGCCGTTACAAGTGGTGGAGGAGGAGGACCTCCCCCACAACAATACGCACCTCCTCACGGCGGACCTCAAGGACAGGCACCTATGCGATATGGTTGATAGGAACGAGGTTTTGAAGAACATTCCGTCGACACAGGCGCAGGAAACTTGCGCGCTGTTAGTGTTCGATGTTGCGAGAGCGCCTTCTTGATTTTTGTTTGTTTGAAGAGGCGTTACAGCCTGGTGTTGAGGCGAATCAGGATACCCCATGGATGGGGCCAGGGCTGGGTTTCTTTCGACAAAGAGCATTTCGCTTACATTCGATGTTACTAAAAGACTATTTGACCTTGGTATGTTGCTGAAGATAAAGCGCAGGTGAAATTGGGCTCGGGACATATGATTTGGGCGCATTCTGAAAGCACATATACTACTTTAACTCATCTTCGGATAGTACCTTTTAGGAGCATTTCAAGGCAGCTTTGCCTCTTATTATAACCATTTCTGTTTACTACAGCCCCAGAAACTACTGGTCGGCACCTTTCCTCTTGAGAGAACCAAGTGTTGGTGACTGACTACCTAGTATCTGCAACCATCCATCTTCAAAGCCCGTCCTGGCCTCATGTCTTTCACATACGACCAAAGCTCGGAGAGAATACGGGATCCCGTCCGCTCTCCCATAGTCAAGCTCCGAAGCGCCGGATTAGTAGTTGGGTCGGTGACGACCAGCGAACACCTGGTGTTGTATGTTGATTTTTTGTGCCTCGTCTCTTATTGCGATACCACCTTTTTGTGAAATTGGTGGAGATGTTAGTTCTCCACGTTATTAGTGTAGACGTCCTGCGGCCGAACAAGAGACCTTCCCGATTCATCTCTAATTCAAGGACCAATGAGTATGCAGGAAAGAGACGCGATGACATCCAAGACATTTGATCGTGTTTAAAGTCAACAATTATTCCATTGGATGTCTAGAAGCACGCTACAGACTTACCCATACGCGTTATGGACATGGGATAATATGATAATTCCCGGTTGCGGGGCAAACATTCACGGTTGGCAGCTACGATCTGCACCCTTGCGGTTTTAGCGGGCCGTTGCCCAGCAACGCCGTCAAACACGGCCTGTCCACTGAAGACCTTCGACCCGATCAGGGACCTGCAATAAACAAAAATCCATCATCGTACATGATGCTGCCTACTTAATCTCTCTCTCTGTCTATATACCTACTAACCATACACCAACAACACAGCGAACCATAGTCATCATGGAATCACCACCCAAGAGAATGACCCGGGCTAGAGCTGCCGCAAAGGCTACTGATCCCTCGGTCAAGACCACAAAGATCGTCACAGCTGCTGCGCGGGCAAAGAGTACCGCGACCGCAGGCACAAAAAGCACAGCCGCTAAGAGAAAGACAAGAGCGGACGAGGAAGAGGAGGAGCAACGCGAAGTTGCTGTTGTCAGAAGAACGCGTGGTCGACCAAAGAAGACTGAGGACCAAGAATCTGAGGTTGAACCTGTAGCTCCCGCGAAACCCACAAGAGGCCGTGCAGTCAAGAAGACGGCCACAGAACCTCCCAAGGAGACTGCTGCACCCGTTAGAGCTACTCGGGGGCGGCCTCGGAAGGCTGTTGCTGCTGAAGCAGAAGAATCTGCTCCGGCGCCAGCCCCTGTACCTGCAAAGAAGACAACCACTCGCACTCGCACGACTACTACAACAACTGCAACTACAAAATCAACAGCTGCTGCCAGACCTGCTGCCAGAAAGGCTGTCAAGTTCCAAGAGCCCGACAAGGAAAACATTGAGCCTGCCACCGAGGCCAAGGAGCCTGCTCGGCCAGGAATTAGAGGCCGACCAGCCAAACGTGGGGGAGCAGCTGGAGGTCGAACGACCAGAGCGGCGGTAAGATTCGCCGAGTCGACAGACAACAAGCCTTTAAGTCCTAAGAAGATTACCCAGATACCTGTTTCGAGGGACGATGATTCCGAGGACGAACTCGCCGGTGACATGCCGCCTGTCAAACCGATGAAGAAGAACCCGATCAAGCCTCCTACAAGTGCTGCTAAAGCCCAGCCTGAGCCGACCGAAAAATCTACCGACTTAGCAAATGCTTCAGATAGCATCACAAATCCGCCAGGTCTTGGCGGAATTAGCCTATCTCCTGCAAAGAGACGTCCAGCCTCGCCCCTCAAGGATACAATGAGATCACCAGCTCGCCGAATCGGCCCTGTGACTTTGCCTGGATCTACAATGAAGAAGACCCAGGACGACACAGCCCAAGCTGGAGAGAGTACTTCGTTCAAGAATTCCTTGCTCATGTCCGCGGCTAAGCGACCCCAATCGCCCATCAAGGGATTGAACTTTGCAACATCGCTCAAGCCTCAACAGACCCAATCCGCAATGAAGGCGTCACTTCTTCTTTCACCTCCGAAGCGGGCCATGCCTGGACTGAAGCCGGTCACAGAGCCGCGACTTAGAGATGTTGCGGACCTTGGTGAACCACCAGTCATGAAGCCTCTGGTGATGGATACGCCTAGTCGTGCCCCTTCTGCCCGATCTTCAGATAAGCTCATGTCGGAAGAGCAAGCCGAGGTTGAGTTTGATACTGTTGACGACGATGTCTTCAATGACCCAATTGAGAACCTGCAATTCCCTGGCCGCTTGTCTGCTGTACTTCCTCGTCATGCTGATCCTGCCTTGAAGAAAGAGATGGGGATTGTCGACGAGACTGAGGAAGACTCTGCTCCGGCTGAAGCTGTCATCGAGACTCTTGAAGAGCCTCAGTTGGAAGTCGAGACTGTCGCCGAGGTTCAAGAAGATATTGCGACTGAGGCTGGAGCAGTCCCAGAAGCAGCTGAAGAAGCGAACGATCTTACCGACCAGGAGGACAGCATGGTCGTTGACGAGGGGAATGCTGAGGCTGATGGCGCACTTGGGGAATCTGAGTCCAAGAATTCAACTCCCGCTCAGTCTCCTCAACAAGAACAGAATCCCATGTTCCAGCTCAGGGAGAAAGACTTGGAACCCTCTCAAGACTCAGATTCTGAGGATGAGACTATGGCTCCAAGGGGTGTAGCACCTACTACCCCAACACCATTTGTTCGGAAAACACCTAAGACTTCTCGTGCTTCTATGGGTGGATTTAGCGCACTGGCTGATCGACTTGGTTCTTGGAAGGCCAGCACACCTATCAAGATGGCTCCTCTCGGTGGGGAGAAGCTGTCTAACAAGTCAGCTACTCCTCGATCTGACGCCTCACCCGCCTCGACTCATTTCTTCGAAGACGAAATGACTGTACGTGCGGGTATGGAGGAACTTCAGGCAGACAGAACTGCCGAAATTGTTGAGCCCACCTTTGATGACATGGAGGTCACAGAAGAGGATGTCGAGTTGGCCAACGAGGCCAATGAGATGTCTCTGATGGAGCCTGAGATTCTTGAAGAGGTCGTCAATACTGAGGCTTTTGACGATACTCTCTCCGAGGCTAGCCAAGAGTACGGTGATGAAAACGAGGCTCCTGTTGCTATGGCACCCATCACGCCTGTTCGTCCAGTCATGAAGACTTTCAACACCACCACGAAGGTTCCTCTGAAGCCTGCGGACGACTCGTCTCCTTCTCCCTTGAAGAAGCGCAGCTTCAGCGCATCGCGAGTTGCTCCCAAGCGTCCCTCAGGCCCAACCAGGAGTGCGTCTGTCATCTCTTACTCCCCCACCAAGGGTAGAAAAAGCATGCCAGCAACCATCACGGAGGTGCCGTCTGCCCCTTCAACGCCTGCCCCTGTCACACCCTCAAAGTCTGATCTCTGGTCATCATTGGGCACGCCCGCCAGAACTCCCCGACGTGATGTCGACCCGGCTCTACTTCGTGGAGCTGTCGTCTTTGTAGATGTGTACACCAGCGAGGGAGCTGATGCCAGCAGCATCTTCGTGGAGCTGCTTACACAAATGGGTGCCAAGTGTATGAAGTCATGGAGCTGGAACCCCAACGGTTCTGGCAACGATGTGACATCCACTAAGGTCGGAATCACACACGTTGTCTTCAAGGACGGCAGCAAGCGCACACTGGAAAAGGTCCGTGAGAGCAACGGAATCGTCCAGTGTGTCGGAGTCAGTTGGGTGCTTGAGTAAGTCGATATGTTCCTAATTTTTTTTTTTTGAATCAGCGCTGACCAGAAATAGTTGTGAGCGTGAGAACGACTGGGTTGAGGAAAGTCCCTACAAGATCGACACGAGCAACGTCCCTCGAGGTGGAGCTCGCCGCCGCAAGAGTATGGAACCCAAGGCTTTGGCCAACATGAACGGCACCCTTGTCAGCAGCCCTACCAAGGGAGGCTCTCGCACAGCTCCCTCTACGCCGATCAACCGTCGCGAAAGCACACAATGGATGTACACCCCTTCGGATCAAGGAGACGAGGACGAGGAGATGGAGGATTTCGAGTATTCCGAAGCCATCTTGACCCCCGTTCCCAAGACTCCTGCCCCCGAGGCCATTGCTCGCTATGCTGCCAACCTTGTCCCTGATACTCCATCTGATGATGGCGATGACGACGACATGGGCGACTCCCCTACTAAGGATGCTCTCCTTATGCGAACATGTCCCCCCAAGGCCAACCCCTTCCGTGAGTTGGGTGCTGGAATCATCAGCGAGACCAAGGATGACAACGTCCTGATGCGCCTCATGGCCGCTCGACGCAAGAGTCTCCAGTTTGCTCCCAAGATTGGTAGCCCTCTTGCTAGAACTTGGCAATAGAGTAAATATGTTGAGATGGTGGAGGTAGAGTAATTGAGCATGGAAAGGTTTAGGTCTGGAGTTTATGGGTCACATTAGAATTGCGAACACACGTCATGGCATACAATCACTCGTTTTGACGGGATGGAATGGAATACCACGGGATGGACAGGACCTTGACTCGGCGTTTGGAGGATTGACTGATTAGAGTACACATATTTGGTGTTTGACATACTGATAATTCCATCATGGTGATTGACATTATATTTCGGGCTCGATTGAGGGTGACTGTTGGAAGTATTGTGAGACACCTGTAGGTCTGGATTGTGTGTGGTTGGTACATCATACCTCGTCACCTCTTGTCAATTCCTTTCCCGAGCTGACTATTCAAACCTTGAAGCCATCTTGTATTCCCTCATGCCTTGATAAACGCCCTCATAGCCTTAACGGCATCACCCTCATTACTCTTCAACAACTCGGTCGCCTTTGCCTTTGGCAGCTCAAGCTCATCGACGAGGAGTGCGACATCAGCAGCGTCGACCTTAACGTTCTTATGGGAAGCCGCAGCGGCAGAAGTCTTGTTTGCGCCGCCGAGGCTCTTGATGGCTTTGGTGGCAGCGTCGGCGTCGACGTTTTGTGGTGTCGAGGGTGAGTCTGCGGCGTCGAGGTTCTCGAGAGCGGAGGCTGCTTTGCGGTCCTCGGCGGACTTGGCGGTCTGAGAGGGTGTTTCGTCGGTCATGATTGTTGTGAATGGATGTGTAGAAGTGAAGTGAAGTGAAGGTGAGGGTGTAGAGTAGGTGAATTTTAGTGGAGGGTGAGCTCTGAGGGTGAAGCTGTGGTGGTGGGGTTGGAGGGGCGGGCAGTTTAGTTCTAGCGTGGCTGTAGGGGGGGTCTGAAGCTTGTTAGAGTGCGGAATAGAATGAGGGCCATTGACATATTTTACAACAAAAGAGACGCATTATGATCTTTGGATGTTTTGAAATCTCATGAGTTACTAGTAATTTGCATAATATATTCCATAGCATTCTGTCCCCTCAACTGCGAGGAACTAGCATATCAGGTCAACAAGCATAGCCGTGTTCTCACATTCGAGAGACACATGCTCGTCTACATCCAATGCAATACAGTACAGTACCAAATCATCACCTACAAATCTTCAAACAATAGAAATGACTGGTTGTGTTGGTGTTGATATTGTCTACGCCACATGCGCCGCTTTTAAGCCGAAAGTCGAAGTGAGTGGCTACCATCGGCAACGCCACATTTCTTTGTTAACTCAATTAAACTTCACTTTTTAGGTGCAGGTGCAGTCCAGGGTGCGTCTTGACCATCTGTCTTCCATGTCTTTGTTCTGTGACTCACTCAATCACTCTCTTCTCGATACAACAAACCTCGACTCCTCCACAAATATTCATCAGACCTCATATAAACACCACAACAAACTAATCAAGTCGGGCACTTGATTCTTTTCTTTTGTGCGGTTGACTCCGCCCAATTTTGAATCTCTCGTCTCCTACACACACACACACACACAAAATGGTTTCATCTTCATCTGCTGCCTGGGAACCCTCCTCCTGGCGCTCAAAGCCCATCAAGCAGTCCCCCAATTACCCTGATGCAGAGCCTCTAGCCAAAGCTGTCGAGGAACTCACCCAACTTCCTCCTCTGGTTCACCCCAATGAGATCATCGCCCTCAAAGCTCATCTTCGCGATGTCGCACAAGGAAATGCTTTCCTTCTCCAAGGTGGTGATTGCGCAGAGCTCTTTGACTACTGTCGTCAAGGCCCTATTGAGAGCAAGATCAAATTGCTACTGCAAATGAGTGTTGTTCTCATCTGGGGAACCAACAAGAGAGTTGTGCGAATTGGTCGAATGGCTGGACAGTATGCGAAGCCGAGGTCTAGTCCTACTGAGATGGTCGATGGAAAGGAAGTCCCTAGTTTCAAGGGTGATATCATCAATGGCTTCCGTCTCGAAGATCGAGAGATCGATCCCAACCGCCTTGTGAAGGCCTACCACCACTCTGCTGCAACCCTCAACTACATCCGTGCTGCTCTCGCCTCTGGCATCGCTGATCTTCACCGACCGCTCGACTGGGGTCTCGGACATGTGAGAGACCCGGAGCTCAAGGAGAAGTACTCAGCTATTGCTTCGAGTATTCAACAGACCCTGCGCTTCCTGCAGGTCATCAATGCTCGTCCCGGAGAGCTCGACTCCGTTGAGCTTTTCACTAGTCATGAAGGTCTTCTTCTCGACTACGAGCAGTCTTTGACTCGTTTGCTTGAGAAGCCTACTGCCAGAACCTCAAGCCCTACTCCCTTAGCTGATGACGGCGAGAAGAAGGAGTACTATGACACCTCTGCGCATTTCATCTGGATTGGTGATCGTACTCGCCAAATCGATCATGCCCACGTTGAGTTCTTCCGTGGAATTGCTAATCCGATTGGTGTTAAAGTCGGTCCTACAACGCCAGCCTCAGACCTTCTTTCTCTCCTACGCACGTTGAACCCCTCTCGCGAGCCTGGAAAGATCACCCTCATCACTCGCTACGGTGCTGCCAAGGTGCGCGATCTCCTCCCCACGCATATTCGCGCGGTTGAGGATTCCGAGTACCGTCGCACGGTTGTCTGGCAATGCGACCCTATGCATGGCAACACACTATCCACACCCACAGGCATCAAGACACGTCGTTTCGGCGATATCTACCGTGAGCTTGAGGAGACACTACGCATTCACAAAGAGGAGGGTAGCAACCTTGGTGGTATGCACCTCGAGCTCACTGGCGATGCTGTTACAGAGTGTTTGGGTGGCAGTGAGGGATTGGATGAGGATGATTTGTCGACAAACTACACTAGTTTCTGTGACCCAAGACTCAACGAGAAGCAGGCCCTTGAGTTGGCTTTCCTGGTTGCGGATCATTTCTCTAGAGAGAGCAAGGCACGATCAGCCTAAGCATTTGAGTGACACTAAAATTTGACATGGAGAAAATGTACATTGGAACAAAACGGAGCAGCAAATATCATGGTAGCAACTTGGGAATGGTCAGAAAAATGAGACTTTGAAACACTTGAATAGGCATGAGAAATATTGAGTGATAAACACAGCACTGATGACAGTGATCTTGTGTTTTGGTACCTTCTTTCATCTCTAATCTAAGCATACGGGCTTGCCCTTCAAAACACAAGTTAATTCATATCATGTCCATCTCAAATTATTGTGCTGCCGTTACGTAAAAACTGTCATATCTTGAATCTCCTCCCACCCTCAGTCTTGCCAAGTTAGACCAGAGTGATAGTCTGCGCCGCTTCGAAAGCATCACCCTTCTCCAGCTTCTGCCATCCCTTGACAGAGCCGGGCTCAACACAAAGCATGTTCTTCCAACCGTCCTTGGGAGTAAAGTCCTTGATGCCGGCTGACTTGTCGACCCAGGGGTTCCAGACGACGACCTGGTCGAGGTTGTCACGGACGATGCGGAAGCGGGGAGTGCCGGACTCGGAAATGACGACTGGGTGAGAGGGACCCTTGGCGGGGGTGTAGACGGAGTCGGTTTCGGCGGAGAAAGTGACGGCGCCGGATTGGGTCGCCTCTGAGCTGGAGACCTTGGAGAAGTAGACCGAGTCCTCGAGACCGGTCACCTCTGTGGAAGAGATGTCCTGAGACAGGTTAGCTATGATATCCCATATACAAGCATATACAAGCATCTATAACATACGCTGATCTTGAAGTAAGTGTGAAGAAGAGTCTGGAAGTCGAAAGCAGTGTCGCCATCGTTGGTAACAACAATAGTAGTGTTGAGACTCTCAGGGTCAAGAGAGACACTGTAGATAAGAGCAAACTTGTAGGGCCAAAGAGCCTTGAATTCGTCGCTGATGCTCTCGGAGGAAAGACCAAAGTCGAGCTTCACGCTGGAGCTGGAGCCCTCGCTGGTAGACTTTCCAAGGAACTCCCATCGCGAGTTACGAGCAAAACCGTGCTGGGGAAGCTTGGCTACGGGTTCGTGGTCCGGGGCAGTACCAAAGACCTGTAGGTATACAAATTAGACAAGCTATCATGAGAGAGTGTTGTGGTGTTGTCGTACCGGGAAGACGATGGGAATACCTCCTCGAACAGCAGCACTTCCGTCAAGGGCGGCAGACTCGCTGACCCAGAGCTTCTCAGCGCCTGAAGCATCCTTCCAGCTGATGACAGTAGCGCCGTGGAGAAGAACCTCTACGCTCTCACCAGTGGGAAGAACGGCCTTGACGCGGGAGTTGTCATGGGTGATGTCGACGGTGGGTTGAGGAGGAGCGGCGGGGGTAGAGGCGAGCGCCGAGGGCTTGTTTGGGCGGTCGACCATTGCGAATTCTTTTTTGGTACGGATCAAGGTGGGTAGAGAAGAAGAGGTTGAGCTTTGGAGGAGATGGAGCTGGTAGAAGTGAGGTGCTAGGTAGGTAAAGAAGGTAGAGGTAGGTAGGTAGTGGCGGACTGCTCAGGTGGGGTTGAAGGGTCCGAGTGGGGGTGAAGGTAGAAAGAACAAGTCGAGAGCAGACAAATAAAGTGGCAGGACTCTAAAGCAGTAAAACACGAGGCTGAAGGGCCTTATAAAGGCAGTGCTCAGTCTCTTATCCCCTGTAGCTTTGGGCTTAGGTTGGTGCGCTGAGGCAAAGTTGTATCTGTACATAAGATGCCATCCCATGCCGTGGATGCTTCAAGTCTGGGAGCCATGTAGGCAATGGCGGGGTAGCTCAAAACAGCCAATGACAATCCAGGACCAAGCTGTTTAGTGGGGACATGCTGCTAAACTTAGAGCTGTTACTGGCCACCCTCAAAGCTGAAACACGTCTCAGATATCGGCTTGTGATACATCACACCACAAAAATACATCACCAAAGAGCCTGAGCCTAGCATTTGGTTGGTGAGGAAGCAGTTCTGACTTTTGAATTTAGGCATAATTAGACTTCCCATAGTTGTTGCCTATACGAAAAACTCTCTCGCAAATCCCAGTGCCTCGTTGTGAGCGTCATGGGCTTTAACAGTCTCGGAAATACAGTTTCACAATGCAACGGACGGACCGTTGAAGTAGTCAAAGTTACACAAAATTGGTACGTCTGCCAAGACTCTTCCTTAATCGGGTATCTATACGCTGCTATATGTTTCATCATGACACTTGACCAACTAAATTTCTCCTTCTCTCAACTACTTTAGGGGTATATATCATGCCTCGGTATAGTTTCCAAAGCCACCATTCATATCATCCGCCGTTCCTTTGATCGATAACGCCTCTTAATTCTCTCGGCGCTGGTTCTCTTCGTCATGTGAAGTAAACATGGCAGCGTTGTTGCCTTCACCGCTCTGTCCACTTGAGCTTCCACTTCGATGCTCAACATGTCCCTTCTCTTCAACCTCCTCAATGGCAATGAGAAGGTTACCATTGTTGTCGTATCGTCGAGGTTCGATCTTGGCCTGCTTGACGACATCGAGTGCGCCTTGAAAACCATGCCCCACCTTCTGGAAGATAGTATCCATTTCTTCCAGAGATCGATACGCAGTCTCTGGAAAGAAGAAGTAGACCGAAGGAACCATGATGGCGTTGATGACTGCAAAAATGACATATGTGTTGGATCCAATGTTCTCAAATGCAGGAGGAGTGATCATGACCACCAGCCAGTTAAAGATCCAGTTGCTTGATGTTGACAGAGCGTTGGCAGGCGCACGGATGCGAAGAGGTGTGATCTCAGCAGGGTACAGCCAGGTCATGCCAAGCCAGCCAACGGCGAAGAATGAGTTGAAGACAAATAAGAAGACAATTCCAACAATCTGGCAAGCCTTTGCATCGCTGGAGCCAACTCCAGCAAGGATAGCCATGGATGCACACTGGCCTGCTGCGCCAAAGAGCATCAGCTTTCGACGGCCAACCCGCTCGACCAGCCAGATTGCAGGGAGTGAGGCCAAGAAATATTCCGTACCATTCAGAGCGGCCATGAGCAGAGGCATATGGCCTGTCATACCAAGCCCAGCGTAGATGGTAGCAGCATAGTAAGTAATCAAGTTGATACCAGAAATCTATCTTGATGTCAGTAACTATTCAACTCTTAAGAGTGCATATATATGTCTTACCTGTTGGAACATTTGATTGATATAAGCGATGAGAGTACGGTGAAGGTTCTTGTTGTGGTTTCGAGAGAACAAGTCTGAGAATGATCCCTTACTCATCTCTGCAGCAGTCTCCTTGATGGCCTTGAACTCGTTGTCCACATACTTGCTCTGGACATCCTGGTTGGCAATGGCAGCAATAACTTCCTTTGCATCTTCGTCGCGTCCCTTGAGCACAAGCCAGCGGGGAGATTCTGGAAGGTTCATAACAAAGGCCATGATGATTAGACAGAAGACAATCTGGAACGCCATTGGGAAGCGCCAGCAGGCAGATGTGTCTTGCGCAAAGTACATGCCGTAGTCGACCCAGTACGAGATGGTAATGCCGAGTGTAATGAGCGCACCCTCGATCATTACCAGTTTACCACGTTTATGGGCGGAGCAGGTTTCTGATTGCCACATAGGAACAGTAGATGTGTTGCCGCCGTTACCAAGACCAGTGATGATTCGTCCGATGATGAAGTGTTCCAGAGTGAACGCAGAAGCCTGAAGAGCAGCACCAACAACCATGATTGTGGTACCGAGCATGATCATTTTCCTGCGGCCGAGCTTGTTTCCAAGAAAGATGGTAGCAATGGCACCAAAGAAGCAGCCCAGGTTGTAAGACGAAACAGCGATGCCTTGATAGTTGGAGCGGTCCTTTCGAACAGCGGCTGATACTGTGGGATCATCGCTGTGCATGTCTGGGAATTGCTCCATGAAAGGTGCCATTGTCAAGATACCACCCATGACACCTTGGTCTATCAAATGTTAGTATCTTCTACCATGGCTTGCCTTGGGGCCTTTGTGTGTGAAAGTGGTAGGTATTACCATAACCAAAGAGCAGGAAATCGGTTCCAGCAATGGTACTGATGGCATAGTTGAGGGCCTGGCCTCGGAGGCCAAAGTACTTCTTGAACATGATGAAGAGTTCGAAATCGAATAATGTCTCTTCAAACTTAAGGTCACTGGGACAACAACGAACGTTGGTATAAAGAAAGTGAGAATGATTGAGGCCGGGGGATAACCGGGCTTATAAAGAAACGCAAGCCCAAGGATCTTGCATGTCGTACTGCAGAAAACAGAGTCATGTAAAGTATTTCCTCGACACTGGATCCACGGCCTCTGGGTACCCACCCCCAGGCCATGCGAGAAGCTGGTAACTGAGACGGGCCTTGGCTACTCATACATATTGCTTTGGTCTTGGCCGTTTATGATGGGTCCATCGGCCAAAAGTGATAGTGACTATGACCATACTGTGCATACAGTAAATTATACTGAGATCCGCAGTCGTGTGCACCCATGGCCAGCAGGGCAATGATCCCTGCATTACGGCATTGTAAAGTTTTCGGTGCGTTTTGCGAACGAGTAAGTGACAGTTCAGCCCTGGAGTGACATGTCTCGGTCTCTCCAGGTATGGTTTATTGCTTTGTCCCTTGACTGGCTGCTGTTTAGAGACTCAATGATATATCCTCCTCGATAACGTCACCCTAGAAGCATAATAAACTCGTGGAGAAGGTCCTAAAGTTTACCTCTCGCCTCCGCAAGAATCGGGCGAGTTGGGGAAGTAAACATGGGGAACTTTTGGGAGGCTGGAGCGTGGGGAATACGACGTCATCGCAGGTTCCTCTCAACTGAGGGTCCTTTCGGGGATATGAAAATCGGGGCACTCAAGGCGTGAGTGTTTTGAAAGCCTCCGACGGTCTCGTTATTGTCGTATTTTCTGATGTATTGGCCATAGCTTATCTTTCAAAGTTTCCTAAGGCATAAGCCTGTTTACCATGTTTCCTCGAAACCGACCTTCAAACGTTGGCCTGAACCATGATAGTCGGTTTGTGACGGATCTTTGAATCGTTATTGGACCCTCAAGAAATGCCGAACGGGTATTGAATAAGAGTGGGTAAGTGAAGCACCCAAGCAAGGCCTTTCAACAAGTTAGAGGATTTTGCAGATTCTGTCGTCACCTGGGATGAGGTCTGAAATTTCGTGTCCCTAAATGGAGAATCGAGATAAAATCAAATCTGGAGGAGACGGGAGGTTGCGGTTTCTCCACGTGATGTTGGATGCGAGCAAGGAAGGAACCGTAGAAATAGCATCCTTCCATCTTGCCAGTGTTTTCACTATTGAGGCTCGGTTTAATTCAGCTTTCTCTTGTCAAGGTAACTTATGATTCTTAGGTACCTTAGTCTACAAAACAAAAGAATCACTATTGAAGTCTACACAACGACCATCACTGTTGATCAACGAGAATGCGACTACACAGTGTAAAACAGTACAGCTTCAAGTGGATTGGCCGTCAATACATAACGGATCGAGTGAATCGACAGTCAGAAACGTGCCATTTACCGCGCTTCAGTCCCTGTCACGTAACATACACGCCAAGATTCAACCTGCAGTTGACTGACTCCATCTTGAACCCGCCGTAGATACCAACTGCCCAATCAGTTTTGATAGACAAATGCAAACAAAAGGCCTCGCTGACCGTCTCTCCCCGACCCTCCGCTTTCAATTCCCTTTTATGGATGACAATGGCTATAGAACGCGGAATTGCTAAACCCCAGGACCCCGTATTGTTAGAAGTTGACGTCATTCTCAATTCGGCGGGCCGAACAAAGTCAAAACAATCGTGATGGCTGCTTGGATGAGATGAGATACATTCTCTCTATATAAACAAGTGTCTCTACCTTAGCTCTCGGATTACCTACAATGGTTAAGAACATTCAGCCTCAGCAAGGGCATCGCCATGAAATTCCCAAACTGGTCAGGTTAAACGGACGCTTCAATATTGATCGGTGCAACTGCCGGATGCCAGGCCCTATCAACACACCAGCCATTGAGGATTCTTCGGAAGGGAACCGATCCATCAGAGAAGAGGCCTTCAAACTGAAATGGACCAAGTTCTCGGTTTCCTTCTTACAGTGAAATCTAATTCCATGATATGTATGTTGTTCCATGTTGTTCATTGGCTGCTTTTTCGGACATTTTTGTGAGCCACTTGGCTCTTTTGAGCAACCTTCTTCAACCTTCATCCAGGCTGAATTCAAGACAACGTAGCAAGCAGAAGTCCAAGAACACGATTTGGCGGAGATTATTATCTTGCCGTTAATTGCCTAATCCTATGCCGTGGTCTTTGTAAGAGTACATATTGAACTCCCTTCTGATATTGCTGTATCCGTACAGGCATCACCACTTACACCAATCGACGCCATTCCACTTTGAGTAACTGTTCAAATTTCATTTTGAACCTCACGGCATCTACGATTTCTCAAACTTTCTTTACCTTTAAGGTGCCTGTATCTCATGCTACGATCTTCTCAGGCGAGGAACTTTGATCAAAGCATTCAGTGAGAGATTTGAATGGTATCAAACCTGCAACTGACTACCCATTTTCACCAACGGCACGGACGTGCTCATCATTACCGTGTTAGTTCCCCGCCATGGGAGTCTGCCCGACGTAGGGATCGCGCCAGCAATGATTCCTTGCTGAAGTTGCTGTGTAGAACAGGATGGGGGGCAGCTTGCAGAACCCTTGACCCTGGTCCATCATCAAAGCTGAACCATGCCAGGCAGCAGCAAAACGGTCAAATCTCATGATGTGCCGAGTCCATACTGAGCTGCTCTACTGTTGCTGAAGCCTGAAGCATCATCATGCAAAGTGATTACTGAGAACCGCCAATCACTACGACCTACCCTTTCTAGGACCTCAAATTCACACAGTATCAACTACGAAGTCTTTGTGCTACACCAAGATCAAAAACCTCGGTCGATAATCGACCCTCTTCCCCATGGCACACAGCAACTCTCGTTGTCGGATTACCCGTTTAGGAACATCCGAAGCGCTCCCAAATATTCCATCTGACGATCCTCCACATTATCACATTATGCTTCCCCGTACTATCCTCATGCAGAATGGTGAATACATATACACGGGACGTGTGGGCCTGACTCGTAGCTCGGATTGATTATCACTTTTGTAGCAATATCTCGCATGCATCGATTCGAGTATCTCCCAACCACAATTGTAGGTACGCTGTTTCTTGACACATTGGCATGGCATATTCATCTCATCATTTCCTTGATTGTTTCTTTTCTACAGAATATGTAAATGCACAGATATCCATGCAATGCTTCCAATGAAATAAGCGACAGGCTAATCAGGCAACTCTGTACATGGAGGTATTGTATTATAAGCAGTTCCCAAGAATAAAAACCCCAGCGCCGTTGACAATGCTTCCCGTCTTAAATTCATTTCTTAATCAATGCCTTCCACGTCGTTCTGCTTCGAAGAGTTCCCTCTTCATATCCATAAGCATGTCTTCTAGCTGGTAAACCTCATCACGGCTGAGTGCTGCCGCCTGCAATTGCTGCAGTCCACCACGAAGAGTGTCCATGATCGACCTTGTCTTCTGTGGTACTGGTGTTTCTTCCCCTTCTTCATCGTCATCTTCTTTTGGCGCGGCATCTTTTGGCTCGGCAACTTCGCTTTGGCCCTCCTCTTCTGCTCGTAGCTCATCCTCCTGGGCCTCTTCACCCGATTCGTTGTCAATTGGCATGACTTCCATAGAGTCCTCAACGACTTCATCAGGCACCTGAAACTCAGGCTCTTGGCTTTGCGAGGCTGCAAAAGACTCTGTCACCAGTTGTGACATGAGTTCTTCGTCCGTGTCCCCGTCATCGCGTGCATCGGTCGATTCTGACGTTGTCTGGGGCGCTTGAGAAGATGAGCGTGTAGACCTTTTGGTAGGCGATGTCTGGACTTCTCGGTTTCGTAGCTCCTTGCCCTTTTGTCCAGCATTTCGTCTGGATGACCGTCGCACGGTTGGGATGGGTGAGGCCGTTTCTTGAGACGTCGACTGGCTATCTTCGACCTGTTCTGGCCCTGATGGGTCGGCTGACCGTCTCTTTTTGCGGGGTGTTTCGGCATACACAGCGCTTCGCTTCCTCTTCCTCTTACTGCCAGTTTGGTTTGTATTTTGGCTTTCATCCTTCTCTTGGCTTGATTCAACAGGCGTAGAGGGAACAACACTAGATGGTGAAGGCTCCTTAGTGCCATTCTGTTCTTCTTCGACAGAGGTGTCTCCTTGGACCTCTATGCACTTTTCCGGCGATGCGTTGTTCTTTTTCTTCTCAGGAGAAACAGAAACAGAGTTGTACTTGTCGAATGGGAGATGGCATCTTCTAGATTCAAGTTCCACCACAAATCTCATGAGACTGCTTTCATCACCTTCACTGAGCGCGAAAGATGAGTCTTGATTCTGGCTGTTAGCCACCTTAGAGCCACTTTCAACAGCCTGATCGTCAACAGCCTTTGCAGGGCTGCTCCTGGCATCCACAAATTCGTCGTCTGCGGATTTTGGTGTTTCCAGAACCTGTGCTGGAGGCGGGGCGGTTCGTTGAGGGCTGTCCAGTTGAGTGAGGGCAGTCGGTTCAATATGCTCCTCTTTGATCTCTTCCACATCTTGGCTAGGTGGCGCATCTGGTAGTGCCTCGGCGTCTTCGGCCACCGCTTCCTGACTACCGAGACTTGAAGGAATGACTTCCTCCTTCTTTGATGATTCTGCCCTCCTCCTGCGTCGCTTAGACCGTGTGTTCTTACCAGAGGTCTTGCTCTTAGCAGAAGGAGTCTCCACCTCGGCTTGGTCTTCATTAGTTTGTTGACTGATAGAGGGTGAGCCAGGTGGCGAGGAAAACTGCCAGTTTACGATCGAGTCTCTAGCCTTTGATCGGGTTTGTATTTCAGATAGCAGAGGGTTGCGTCTCGGGTCTGGTGGTGATGAAGGTGGGTCGTTCAAGCCCTCAAGATGAAGTGCTTGACCACGTCGGGGAGTGGGTGTCAGATTGATGAACTCATCGTAAGAAGCTGCGCGTTCAGGAGTAGCTTCGAGTCCTCTGGGCTTTTGCATCTTAGCATCCTTGGAGCTCTCCTCGATCGCAGCTTGTGCTCGAGTCCGTGGGCTCGATCGGATGCCAGGATACAGGCCGGCATTTTCTTCTTGTCGCTCACGGACCTCCCTCTGTCTTTCAGTGAGATGTTGAGAGTCCTCGACCAACGGTGACGAGACAATTGGAGCAAATTGGATTTGAGAGTTATCGTGACGAAGACGGGGTGTAGCTGTTCGCTTAGCTGGCTTTGCCTTTGTAGATTCAGGGGTGGCATCTCTACGGCGCTTTCTAGTCGTCGCACCCCTAAGACTCATCTTCGATATGGATGGTGCAGGTGAGGCTGCTTGCTCAACGCCTTGCCCGGATGACTTGGCAGATGACAGGGCGACGAAGCTCAAATCTTCCTGCGTATCGACAAAGGTTTGTGCTTGGGCTCCGAACTCGCCGCTAGAATGTTCCATGCCAGGGAATGAAATATCAACTCTTGGCCGCAAGGAGGCTATAATCGACTTGAGGCTTTCAGAACAGTCCAAGCTCTCTTCATCCTTTACTAGAGCGTTCCACGTCTCTGCCATCTTGTTCACGACGTGGCGATGTTTGCTCCTGAAACCAGCAGCGACAAGAGGCTCGACCGTGTCGAGGATCTTGTCTTCCAATCGACCGAGTGTCAATAATTGACCACAAATGTTGTCCCATAGAGTCCGCACCTGGAGATAATTAGCATATACAAGAGTTCAACGCCGGAATAACTTACAGATCCAGAGACAGGAGAATCACTGCGCAACATCTTATGCGCCTTTTCATCCTGAATCCATGGAACGAGTCCTGTTTGTAACTTGGGAAGGGTTTTGAAGCCAGTTTGCGCAAAGGATGCAACAATGAAAGCGT
Source organism: Fusarium sacchari (assembly GCA_017165645.1). Classification (NCBI taxonomy): domain Eukaryota; kingdom Fungi; phylum Ascomycota; class Sordariomycetes; order Hypocreales; family Nectriaceae; genus Fusarium; species Fusarium sacchari. The sequence goes on from JADANP010000004.1 coordinate 463,350, forward strand.
TGACAGCCTCAAGGTAGGCCACCATCTTTTGATCATTGCATTCGACTTCGTTTTCGTAGAAGTATTTCATACTCTGACCTTGAAGCTGGTAAAGATACTGGAACGGGTCAAATGACGAGGATCGTGATGCCGTAGGAGGCGCACCCCAAAGTCGTCGTCGAGCAGCCTCCACAGCCTGACGATCTCGGGGTAGTTTGGCAATCTTGAATAGCGCGATCGCTACCGCCAGTGCCATCTGGTTTGATCTTTCAGAGTCCTCAAAGAAGTTGTCCGCAACAATCTTGGCGAGGGGTTCTACAAGGCCAAGTGCTCGACCTGCATCCCCAGACTCCTGAGCGATGTGGTCGGATAACAAATTGAAAAGAGAGAACCATTGTTCTTCAGGGAGCGTAGGATGCGATACGAGTCCTCGTTCGAGAAGCGATACTATCTCCCGGTATTCAGGACCAAGTAACCTCTCGCTGCTGGGTGGCAGCGAGCCAGATGGCGACGGGCTTTGGTCCAGCAAGGTACGAATATTCTGAGCAGCGAGAACCCATGGACCGTATGGTGAAAGAGCGTCTCGCGGCAAGAGTCGGAGCATCTCTCTGGACAGCTCCACTCGAGCTCTTGAAGACTTGCCTTGAAAGAATGGATCAAAGACAGCCAAGAAGCACTCGGCGAGATCTTCATCGTCAGCCAATCCTGGTGGTTTGGAACAAAGTATAGAAAATAGGTGATAAAGCGGCGTCTGAACAGTGCCATTTGACTTGTCAGCTCGATCAATCCGGCTAGGAGTTGAAGCAGGCTCAAATGTATTAGCAAGAGACATGGATAGCTTCTTCTCGGTGAAGGGAAGCAGCCCAAGGTTGCGGACAAGGACGTCCACATAATGCCTGACACTTGACAAGTATTTTGTGCCTGCAGACTCAGACCCTTCGGGCAACCCGGTCGACCACACCTTCGACAACAAATCGAACGCTTGGGCGATGAATCTCGCTGTCTCATCGGTCACCTTGATATCCTTTGCCGAGGCGACAGCAATAGAACCCACGAAAGCTTGCCAGAGCCTATAGGCCAAACTTTCAGTGTTAGCCAAGTCGTGAAACTTCTTCTCCAGAATTGGCCCAACAAGGCCAAAGATCTTCTCAGAATTCCGGCGAGTCCATCTTGAGTCGATTGAAGGCAGCTCCTCGGGGCTTATAGGAGCAACATCCCTGATCCGTTCGTCTTTCCAGCTTCTCGGGGTCGAAACGTCGAGCAGTCCAGTCACGATTCGAGTCGCTTGCGTTACGGAGTCAGCAGAAAACTCGAGCTGCGCATCGACCTGAACTAGTTGCTGCGTGATCGGCGCAAGGATAGAATCCCAAGCAGCGTCGATCCATGCGACATCTTGACTAGGTCGGAAGGCATAGTAACAAAGGTTGCAAATACCACCCATCACTGTTCTGCGAAGCTTCATGGCTTCCTCTGACTGCTTTGAACTAAATTTGCGCCGGAGTTGGCTTGCGAGGGGTTGTGACATTACACCTAGAGACTTTGGGGGTAATTTATTGCTGGTAATTGAAAGGTAAACATAGCGATTCCAGGCGTAGTTGGCTTCCAGTTTGGTCTGCAAATCGGTACAGTTGAACGAGTCCTGTGCAATTTTGAACCATGGAGCAAAGTGTTGCCATCGACTGAGAGGGCACTGCAGGAAAAGGGTCACGGCACCCCATATCTGCGGAACAGTTGACAAGAGCTGTTTCTCTTTGAGCATGGTGTCGAGTCGCTGGATGTAATACTGGATGTAGATTTGTTTGTCCGCCGTTGATTGCAGAATCTCAGTCACCTTGCGCATCACAGGCTTCTCATTTCGCAGCGAAAAGCCAGCTTCCGTGCCCAAAAGAATTGCTTGTGCTCGAATGTCTCGAATCGGAGTAAGCATGTCGTTAAACAAATCCTCTAACCAGGCCGTGTGGACAGCCATATGGTTTCGAGATTGCTTCACAAGACGCTTGTAAATCTGGATACGGCCCATGATGATACTCTTGCCAGTCAAATGATCTTCGATGTTGTGCAACGATGTGACTAAACGACCAACTCGATCCGAAGACATGACTTTTGGGGAGAAAGACTGGAAAGCAACGACTTGCATGAGGTGGCGCGCCAGGTCTTTCGAAATTCCTGGGTCGGAGAAACATCGAATGCAGTGGTCGATTATGAAGACGCCGAAGTCGGATGTGAGAGAAGAAGCAATGGCTGGAAAATGCAAAAAGGTCGTTAGAAGACTGAGGGCTTGGAAGATGAGAGAAGAGTCAGGGGACCCTTCGTCCCTTTTGGATTTGACATCTCGTTCAATGAAGGACATGAATAGGCTCATCTTGTCTTGCAGGGCAACCCGGTCCGGTAGGTTGTTGGAAGCCTTGAGAGCACGAGAGAGCATCATGTATGCATCGAGTCGCGAGTCCCGGTCGGAGCCAGCGAGCTGTTTTATTGTCGAGTCCAACATTTCGGCGATACTAATCTGGCTTGACAGGCCGTTGGGGTGGCCATTAAGAGGTGAAGCGAGAGGGTTGGGAGACGGTGACGGCTTCAGGATACCCTTCACAGGCCTCGACGAAGCAGAGGGTGTCGTAATCGGTGACGATCTGAAGAACTTGGACGCTTCTCGATATTCTGTATGGCTTGACCATTCGACCTTCTTCCTTATCCGCCTCGAACTTGAATTGGTGTTGGTTGCCCCGTTCGACGATGGTGTATTAGCGCCTGGTGGTGTCTGGAGACTCAGTCTTGGGTCGATGGGACGACCGACTGAAGCCTTCATAGGAGCTAGTTTATCTGGGAAAGATTCTCGTGGAGGAGTTGGCGGTCGAGGAGATAGTTCGTCGAGGGTGGTGGCCTTGGCTGAAGATGCCATGGCTGCCAGGCAGCGTCGGCGATCTAGACAGCAGTGAATTGGCCGAGAAACCACTAAAAACGCATGCGAATATTAAGGAGATTAAGATTGGAACAGTGAATTTTGCAGCGACTAAAAAAGCGCAAGCATTTGGATATAATCGCAAAGAGAATGAATGAGTCGGTGTAAGTTAGAGCTGGTGGTATTGCGTAGCGTTGAGGACTTTGAGCAACCACCTGAGCCTGGAGTATCCGTAAGTAAATGCTTGACCGATCCGCGCTTCAATTCTCCGGGGCAACGCGCGAAGCGAACGCGATTTTTAGATGAGCAACCGCGAATCAATTAAAGATTCAGGGACCGTGCGCGTCAGACGCCCCAGAATCAGGCCCCTCTAGCCCCTGTCCGTGCCAAATGTGTCTTTCATGGCTGAGGTAAGCGAAACTTTACGTGTTCCCGCTACAGGGCGCTATCGATAAAGTTCTAGGTACCTACTCCGTACATTGGACCCTGTTGTGTCAGTGAAGCACATGCCAGAACATGGAGGCGACAGGCTTGGACATCACCTCAATACTGGCCTTTTCATCAGTAAAGTCCAAAAGTTACAGAAATAGAAGTGAGAGAGCAAACATTATGTCCTGTTACGATCTGAGCACTTGCCAGTCTCTCCAAAACTACCTCTAGTACTCCTTCTTAAAATGAAATATCACGTTTTGTTAGTGGCTGATGTGCAGTTTCCATCATCTTCTCCCCGCTCATCTTAAACAATCGTACCTGCTACCATCAACATCCCCCTCTCCACTCATCATCGAATCATCATGGCCGCCCAGCAACCTTTTGGTATACCAACGGGGGCTAAGAAGCTCGAAAAGGTCACGGAACTGATCGAAGCCCTCACCGCAGATCTCGAAGAAGATCAGTTTCTTCCAGATGGTGAGTCTCATGACTGGAAAGGATATGAATGCATCATCTCCTAATGCTATAGACAGGCCGCACCACGGCTCTGGACCAACTTAAATTATACAGCCGAGACCCCAGGAATGCCGAACCTCTCTACTCAGAAGCAGTCAGTACTCCCCTTGTCCTCGTGTGAGGGCAAAATGGTTTGGAGGTATTGCTAACTGTTGCCAGGGCTTCTCCATGCTCCTCCGTCATGCCTATGACAAACCATCTACCAATTCGGCTCGGGCTGCATTGAAGGTGATAGCTAATTTGATGCTTCTCGTCCCTCCTACGCGGCATATGTTTGTCGACAAGGGTTTTGCTCCCAAAGCCATTAAAGAACTAGACACTGGAAATTATGAAGATGAATTTCTCAACTCTCGTATCTTATTCCTTACCACATATGAAACAAAGATCGACCTGAAGAAGCTCCTCGATGATGAGAAACTGGCCGATCGCATTATCAACAACCTAGCAAAGCATGCAAAGGAAATGGACACCAAGGCCAAGGCTGATCCCATGCAAGACATGGCGCTCACCGAAACCGTAAAGCTCTTGTTCAACGTTACACACTGGTGTAAAGAGAAGGCCTCGTTGTTCAATCCTGCAGTTCCTCATTTGGTAGCCGTACTGTTCAAGGCTGAAGTTTCCCAGACGAAGCCGCTTGATCCCCCAGTCGGATTCATCATCAACGGTTTCCTCAATCTTGACCTGAGTACCCCAGAGAACCAGGAGGCTCTTCACCCCAAGAGTGATCCCGATAGGGTAGTATCTCGGGTTATCGACCTCCTAGACGTCGCCATTCGAACCATTCCAGACGAGCAGAAGGATCCTTCCGTTGTGCCAGTCCTTGGCCTCGTAAGATCGATATACGAGCATGCGCCTGAATCTACCAAACTTTTCATTCGTGAAAAGCTCTTGCCGACAGAGGAAGAGAGGAAGGATGTTCTCGGAAAAGGTCACGGCTTACCCGCCAAACTTCTCCAAAACAGCAATAATCCCATGGCCCCATCATTGCGCAACCTGATCCAACATGTGCTCTTCGAGCTATCTGATAAGGATGCCTCTAAGTTTGTCGAGAACGTTGGCTACGGCTTTGCATCTGGGTTCCTTTTCCAAAACAACATCCCTATTCCAGCTTCGGTTGCAGAGGCTCACGGCGCAGGTGATGCGGCCAAGGCGCAGAAGCCAGTCAATCCCGTCACTGGCCAATTTATCGATGCTGAGAAGCCGGTTGACGAGCCTGAGATGACGGAAGAGGAGAAGGAACGAGAGGCTGAAAGGCTCTTTGTGCTGTTTGAACGGTAAGTTCACACTTTTCATTTACTCACTCGTTACACAGGGCTGACAGGTATTTAGATTGAAAAAGACAGGCATCATTGACGTTCAGAACCCGGTGGAGGCCGCCGTGAGGGAGGGTCGTTTCAGAGAACTCAAAGATGACGAGGTTGAAGAGCTTGAATAGCAAGCTCAGGTCACTTTTTCTTCTCATTATTAGCATGTTGAGGTCTTGCGCTTCGGTCATCCAGCAGTGATCTCATCAAGCGGAACCTTGCAGATTGGCGGGAACAAAAGAAAGCATAGATACGTATATTAGCTCAGGAGCCTTCGTTCACAAATGCTTAGACGTGTTGTCGCAGACCGTATGGCCGACGTATCAAAATAAGTGGTCAATAAGGTAGCCGACTATTGTTCATTCTCGAATATAGTATATTCACCAATCGCCGACTTGTATCCAATATTAACAAGTCCTCTACAGACGCTCCCATCTTCCAAATTAATTCGTTCAGCAACCTAGAAGTAGTACCTACATTATCTCTCTCACCTTCATCCATTCCCCTGCCGACCCTTTTTTCACCAACATCCAGGTCGCACATTCTCTACCGCTTCGGCTCTTGCAGCTGCCAACACTGCCAACGCCTCGGGTTATTTGTTTAGGTATCTTCTCTTCTCAAAAAGTCCGCCCTGCACATTTTCTTTGCCCCGTGCAAGTAAGTCAGGTGATATATTCACGAGCACAGGTAAATCTCATGTTATCCTTATTTAAACCCTTGATGATTTAATGAAAGGTCAAAGTCAGCGTTGCGCAACACCGTCCGCAACACGATTTTCCTACAACGGACAAACTCACACAAGGACCTAAATTCTAGAGGACCTCATCCTTGCGGCGACAATCTCTTCAGTTCTCTTTCGCTCTCCAGCAAGATGCCGCCCCCCAAGCCTAAGCCCACTGTCTTCTATGCTCGCGATAAGCCCCCTGTGGAGGAGCACAACGGGTAAGTTCTTAATCTCCCTACTTTGGCCTATTAGTCTCACATGCTTATATGGAAATCTTAGGTCCCGTGCTAGTATTGAGGGGAATGGCGATGATGAAGAAGAGCTCATCCCAAAAATCACCTCTGACCTCGTGGGCTACGCGGATTCCGAAGAGGAAGACGATTCTCCTGGGCCTGTAGAAACTGAACTGGACCCTAAACCTGAGAAGCGTGCTCTCTCTTCAAAAGAAGAGAGTGAAGAAGAAGCTGCAGGTCCAAAGGCAGCTCCTCCAGCCAAGCGCCAGCGTCGCTCGCAAGTGAACAGTTCAGTCCCACCTCGTCGTTCTAAGCGCGTCGCATCCACTGCTAGCCTCCAGGATGAAGATGCATCCGGTGTGAAGAAGGAGAAGCCTGTTGCTGTAAAGAGAGGTCGTGGCCGCCCTCCAGCCAAGAAGAGAGCGAACGAAACTGAAACAGCCTCAAAGAGAAGCCCCCCTGCCAAAAAGAAGGCTGCGCGTGCCGAGTCTACTACCGAATGGGAGGTTGAGAAAATCATTGATTCGCAAGTTGATGCTGATTCCAATGTGCTCTACTACCAGGTCAAGTGGAAGGGTTTTGGCAACAAGGAGAACACTTGGGAGCCTAAGAAGAATCTGGGCAAATGCAGCAAGCTCATCAAGGATTTCGAGAAGGATCAGTGAGGAGATTATGATAACATGAGCTATGAGCTAGTTGACAGCGATGGAGACTTTTTGGGAACAAATCAAATCACTGGGCTGTGGTCATGGAGATAACTGCTAGAGGCATCTAGCAAGGAAAGGTCTGGCGACAATTGCTTTATGGGAAGTGAACCACTGGATTCAAAGCGAGCGAATGGGAGCAGTATCTAGATGGGATTATCTCGGTGATTACTTCGATACAGCGTTACCAAGGCCTTTTAGCATAGGAGAATGGAGCTCTAGTACTCTTTTATCGAGACTGGGCCATCTCCCATTGAAGCATAAACAAAAATAGCTCTTCTTTATGCAGAATGTACTGATTGCGAAAAGTCTTGTTGTATAGTGATACATCATTGTTTTGCTTAATTTTGCCATCCCTATAACGGTCTACCTTCCCAAGTCATATCTTCACTCTTCACTTAACAGAGTTGAGAAACCCAGGGCCGCTCCGGCGAGAGGAAGCAGACTTCTGACCAAGTTCAAAACTCCCCATCTTCCAATCAACGTAGCCACGTCCTCCTGTGAAGCATCCAAGGTTCCAGCAGACGCCTTAAACAAAAGGTCGTTCGTTGAACTCATGAATATGATAGTGAAAGGGACAATTGAGACAGTCAAAGCAGCACTAGTAGCCAGACCCTTCCAGTTACGGCCCTGCTGGTGAGCTGTGTATGCGGCGTATAGATAGGCGATTGCAGTTGTCCCAGCAAACTTGGGCATAAGAGCGAATCCGCGGTTGAAGAGGACCTGCCAAACGGAAACAGCGGGTGGTCCTGAGAATTGCAGAGCAGCAGGGATGCCGGCAAGGGAAAGAGATGCAATGAAACCTAGAAATATTAGTGAGTGTCTTATTATCTGACTTGATAGTCTTACCAGATGCATAGGCTGAGCCAGTGATGCCAGTGGCAGTGGCCACGAGAGAAGGGAGAGGGATAGAGATGGGCATTTTGAAATATTATTTAATCAGTTTAATTTAAGCTTCGTATAGTATATTTTAATTGTCTTGAAAATCTACAACGAGTTGATGCTGCTGAAGTCATCGTCATATATATCGGCGAAAAGTGGAACCCTGTCCGGACCTGGAAACTCTCACGGACTTCCTGAGATGTCCGGCCGCGTCCTTGTCCATTTCCCGCATCGTTATTGACCAAAGACCCTCGTTCTTGGATCAGGCCGATTGGTCAATGGGCCTGTGTTATATCCTTATTCGGTTGTCGACCTCGCTTGGCTAAACGACAACCTTTCCCTGGCGAGCAACAAACCCATGGAGGGTCAGTTCTTGAGACTCGTTTTTGGTATCAACTTCCGCCCGCGATGAGACGAATTCGAAGCCTGCCTTTTTGAGGACGTTTTGACTCGGGGCATTATCGCTCAATGTGATGGCTGAGATGCACTCCTGCTTGACATCGTCATCCCCTTCGAGAATTGTGTTCTTGTCCACTGTGAGCTCAACTTGGTTCCTCGGCAGGGACCACCACTCATCGAGGTAGACTTTCATAAACTCAGACGCATAGCCTTTTCCCCAATGCTCTTTCAGAAAGATGTATCCCAGGGCCGGCCAGCCTAGTTCACTCGACCACACGCAGGTACCTCCTAATCCGATGGGCTCGCCAGTCTCGATGAGGGAGATGACCCAATCGTACCTCTCGCCATCCTTTGGAGGCAGGCGAAGACTCAGACTCTTTTCGGTTTGCTCCATCTCAATATCGGGACCTCCTTGCGATGACCATTTCATGCCGTCTGGACATGTGCGAAGAACTCGAAGAAACCCGAAATCATCTTTAGTCATAGGCCGCATCGATAGACGCTCTGATCGAAAATTGCTTCGCTCATGATTTGGTGGAAGTGGATAAACGGGGAGTGTTGTCTTGACTGTTACAAAGTCAATTGATGAAGGTTTTTTGGACTCCATGTTGGAAGTTTAGGGTAAGCTGAGTTGGCTGCGGAGAGGGCTATCGTGAAGATGAGCCTCTGATCGTGAGAAGGTCTGGACCTCATATATCTTCTATGCCCGTTATCACTCCGAGATCGTCTACACCAAAGTCCAAGAATTGTGAGTCATGGGCTATCACGACCGTTAGTTATGAGTCGAATCAGCATGCTTCGATTTCAGGTGTGACAAAAGTACCCCTCGGCACCCGACGACTGGGGCAATATTCGCGTTCACTACGGAGTACGTATAACTTCATAGGTAGGCGTTGATGGCTTCAAACTGGAATTAAGGTGCGAAAACTCACTAAACCCAAGACCAGGTAGATTTTCACTAATCTATAATAACTTTGTCTACCTAGACAAATCCTTAGGTTCAAAGTCTCAGTCTCCAGCCATCCCCAAACCTTTTCGCCATGTGTAGCCTAACTTAAACCGTTGAGAGTCAATAAGGCTAGCCTCACTCATCAGCCTTAGGATTGCAATGCATGCTAATTTATGCAGGGAACTTGATAGGCAGGAAGGAAATCAGGGTCGAGACAAGAGACAAATGTCACCCAAAAAAATCTAAACGTCACTAAAAGTCGAATCGGGTGGGGCCGCGCCGGCACTTCCTCTGTCTGTCTGTCTGTGTCTGCTACAGATTATCAATTCTTGCTGTTCTTTGCTTACTTGTCTTGCTTTAAGTTAAACTTCAACGCATATAACGACTCCCAACGGCATGATTATTTGAGACAATCACTGCGGTTATCTCGGATCGACTTATCAACATACATAACTATTCATATATTGTTGCCCACAGTCGCCCAGAATGAGCTCCCGCGAAGGCCGCCCCGCCAAAGTACTGAGCTGTTCAAACTGTCGCACACGCAAAATCAAATGCGACAAGATACAACCATTATGTGGTCAATGTTCTCGCTTTGGCCTCGACTGTGTCTTTCCCTCAAGAAAGCCAACAAGACGTGCTCCAAGACCTCGCCAGAGTGAACTGCTCGATAGGATCAGTCGTCTTGAGAGCATCGTCAACCAGGCTGACCCCGCCAAACTGAAGCAATTGGATGAGGGGGACATCCAGAGTCTCAAAGGCTCAACTTCACTTTCGGCAACGCTGGATAACCGCTGTGATGAATCTCAAGCAGTAGCAGCGCAGGCCGCTAATTTGGAGACTGGCGAACAATATCTCGGTTCTGGGTTTTGGGGGAATTTATGTGCTGAGGTTGAGGGAATTCGACAAGCGTTGAATCAGCCTTCTGAAGATAGTGATGAAGAAGAGGAGGGTGAGAGCCCAGAGTCTGTAGATATGGCATCTACGGGTCCTTCGGGCTTCTTACTCAGAAACTCCGACTACACATCGAGACAACCGCTAATACACCCTCCACCGAACATGATGATACGGCTCTGGACCATTTACACCCGCAATGTCGATCCTCTCATGAAGATTCTGCATCGACCAACCATCAGCAAGCACTTCCAAGCTTATATCGAGTCACCGACAACACACACATTCACTCCTGAGATTAACGCTGTCTTGTTCTCCATCTACTTCTGTGCAGCTGTTTGCCTGACACCAGAATCGTGTTTGAAGCAACTGGGCGAAAACAAAGAAATTCTCACAAGGCGATACCGTGTTGCGGTTGAGAGGGCGCTTGCGGAGGCAGACTATCTCAGTACAACCAAAATAGAGCCCCTGCAAGCTCTGACGCTCTACACAAGCATGATGCGTGTGCACTTACACGACCGGACATCCTGGGTTCTTACATCGCTAATTATCCGGATCGCCCAAGGCCTCAACCTCCATCGCGATGGTGATGGTCACCGCTTCACACCTTTTGTCGCCGAGATGAGGCGCCGTTTATGGCATTTTATCGTCGTGCTCGATATCCGCGGCTCAGAAGACCGTGGCTCTGATGCAACCCTCACCAGGTCAGGCTTTGATACAGCAGAGCCTACACCCATTGACGATGACGATTTTGGACCTGATTCTATAGGTCCCTTGATACCCAAAACAACGCCTGCCGAGAATGTTGTCTGTTTATGTACTGCTATGTGCTCAGGCATCTTCGGCTTCATATCACATCCACACTACAGCCCTAGAGGCGAGCCAGAACATTTCTTATATACCGAAGAGGAGCTCATTTCTCATATACGTCAACTAGAAACCAGCTTCATCCACACTGCCAAACCTTCACATCTCCCCTCTATTTACGCCTCTGAAATTGCTCGAATCGTCATTCTAAAGCTCTGGCTCAATATTCAATATCCTTTCACCGGTGGGCCAGCTCCCGACCGACCTCGAGTATCAAAGGAAACTATGTTGCGCACTGCCATCTCGATTATTGAGCTACGAGAACGTATGACGAAGAATCAGTGGGAGGACAGATTTGCCTGGTGGACCGACACCTATGTGCAATGGCATCCTCTCGCAGTTGCATTGGCAGAACTCTGTGTGCAGACAGAGGGAGAGTTGGTAGACAAGGCCTGGGTGGTTGTGGAGAGAACATTTCCATCGTCACGAGAGCACATTGCAGACACAGCGAAAGGGTCACTCTGGCGACCGATTAAGAAACTGCTCAAGAAAGCGAGAGCGGCGAGAACTGAAGCGCTCCTTAAACGTATGGATTTCAACTCCAGCATGAGCCTGGATCCTGCAACGTCTTTCATACCCCCAGCTATGAACAACATGGCTCAACAATTACAGTATGGTACCAACCAACAGATGAATATTCCTTCGTCGGGGCCAGGTTTGACATCACAGTACGACACGAGCAGTATGGATCCTTCGATACTGTTCGATCGACCAGAAACATTGAATCTCGACTTTGGTATGGGCTTGGAGCAAGGCGTGCCTATGGAATGGACGTATTGGACAGAATTTTTCAACGACACACAGATAGAAACATCTCCAGGGAGCGGGACAGGCGAGTCGTCATAATATTTCACAATCGGTAGTCTTTGTTACTTTTTAAATCCCAATCAATTGTTTTCACACCAGGCAGCATCCGCATGCTCAGAATTTTTGGTTCATTCAATGCCCGTTTTATTGAGCAAAGTCAGTTGATATTTCCATGATCCGTTGTAACACCCGCAGAGCCCCAACCGTCCTCTAAACCGAAATCATTCTAAGCGAAAGTGGAAGGTCGCTTCGCGCTGAAGAGCTTCTTCGTGTTCTCCTTGGTGATGCGGTGGGGGAGAGGGAAGCTGAGTCCCTTCTGGGTCAGCTGGCGGATGTAGGGTCGCTTGATGTCCTCGGTCTTCTCAATCTCGACGACGCGGAGGATCTGGAGTTTGTTAGTGTCTGCGATGAGTAGCTGATCGACCAAGTTCGACGTACGTGGATGGACCTGAAACGAGCACGGTGGCGGGCAGCCATGTCGGAGTAGAGAGACTCGACAGCATCTGTTCGGGACAGCTCACGGTACTCCTTGTACATGTTGTGCGTGCCGGAACGAGAGTCATATCGGATCCAGATACCGAAGTTCTTGACCTTGAGGGGGTGCTTCTCGTGGATCTGATTTATCCCAGTTAGCCTGGCCCGTTGTTTTCCTTCATTGGATTCTTGCTACGTACAGTCTTGACGCTGACGATCTCACCAGTGGCCTTTTTGACCTTCTTGAGACCGCGCAAGAAGTACCAGTATCGGGACTTGGCGACCGTCTCGTTGGGAGCGAAGATGGTCATGCGGTAGAGGGCGGGGGTAGGGTTAGCCTCGGTGGGCAAGTGGCGCCCAATGACCTCGTATTCCTGAAGACGGCCTGAAGACATTGTCAGTATTAGACGTTGCAGGTGATGGCTGTTTGTTGCTGTGATGCCGGGAGCCGTGCCGGAGGATCAAATCGAAATTTCGAGTGTGTGGTGCTAGTGCCAAGTCGAGGTTATTGACGAAATTCGAAAATTGGCTCTTCGATCAAAATTTTGACAAGCCCCGCTTCAGCAAGCATGTCGAAAATTGTGTGAACAGTTGTCGATGTTCTGTAGCAGCTGAGAGGTGATCCTTCGCCCTTCTATCCCCTTCGTAAAAAGTTGTGAAGAAATATCGAAATTTGTTTCTCGTCGCCATAATCCTCCGGCAGGCGGCATCGTTGCAATCGAGCGCATAAAATAGAAAATCTGCTTACCCATCTGTTTACTTGTCAGTGGGTTTCCCTGTATGAGTCCTGGTATGCACTTACGGTGACTTCTGGTGATTGACTGGAAGGTTAGTAAATGGCAAGTTTGCAGGAGCGCAAGATAAAATTGTGTGCGATTAGGAGGGCAAGAGACAGTGGGTCGTACCTTCCGGAGGGCTTAGGCCCCGGTAGCGATTGGTCGGTCTAATCTCCACTTCAGTAGTGTCACGTGCATCTTGGAAAGAAGGAGCTCTGAAAGACGGTGGGTCCAATGGCCAATCAGAAACGCAGGCGGGCAACTCAAAGAAGTTGGGAAGAGAGGGAGATGAGTTCAACGACAGAGTGAGAGGTCAGTTTATCGACTTGTAACATCACAAACTTTGGTAATACAGACTTGGACGTTTCGCAACCTTGTCACTGGATCATTGAATCATTTATTAAACCAATATTGCCCATTTCGATTGTGCTTATGCTCAGATTGAACTACGACCAGCACTCGTACTGAGCACACTGCTTGTCTAATACAGGAACGATGAATGCCCTCTTCGATCAGTTTGCGGAAGCCCATTCCCAGAAAAATGGCTACAAACTCGCGCAAACACTATCGCCTGTTGCTCCCCCAGATGACCCTCATCGTCTCATGGCTGTTTGGCGTAGTACGAATTCTCACAGCGTTAAGGGCGACATCAAGCACTTCGTTAAGAGCAGTACATCTCATCGACGGAAAATGGGCCACGACGAAAGTACAGGCTGGGTTGAGGTGTACACCTCATATTGGAAAGCTATTGCTGAGATCTTGGCGGGAGAGAGCGGAAAGGTATGAGACTTGTATGGATAGCTCTGAGAGCATCACGCTAATCCATGCCATAGTCTACATGGACTAAAGTGTATGAGGCATGGAAGGAACTGACCTCAGTACTCATCCGCGGATACAACTCGCATGGTTTCGAAGCGTGGACTATCCCCTCACTCTACATGGTGGGCAAGTACCTACGACTATTTGCGATTAAATCCGACGAGGAGCGCCAGGCAAAGACGTTTGATACTGGCCCTGGAGCCTCGTTGATATCGGACGATTTCGACCCAGAAACGGATAAGCAACTTCAATTAAGAGATTGCGAGGGACATCTCAAACGTATCTTTTCGCTTTGTCTTAATGATAGGTATGTCATCATATTCTTGCACATTGATATTGGCTGATTGCATCCAGAGCACCCCTTGAGGAATCACGGAAATGGGGGATCTACTTTGTTATCAACCTTCTCTTCAAGACCTACTTCAAGTTGAACTCGGCTTCCTTGTCGCGGACTATCCTTAAGACGCTGGCTGTGTACAATGACAAGGGCGATATGCCGCCTCTGGAAATGTTCCCAAAGTCTCAACGAGTGACCTTCAAGTTCTACGAAGGCGTATTGCTATTCCTTGAGGAGAATTACAATAAGGTGAGTCAACAGCTACTCGTCAATGTCGCCATCTAATAATATTCGAGGCCGAATCACATCTCAATGAAGCGTGGCAACTATGTCACAAAGACGCGCTCCGTCAATCCGAGTAAGTGAAGTATCGACATAAGCTGTGAAACATATGCTGATATGGCTATAGACGAATCCTGACCTACCTCATTCCTTGCCGCCTCCTCACCAGTCATGTACTTCCTACCAAAGCCCTTCTCGAGAATTATCCTCGTCTGCAAGGACTCTTCCTCCCTCTGGCCAGCTGCATCAAGTCCGGTAACCTACAAGCCTTCGACAAGGCTCTACAAGATGGTGAGGCTGAGTTCGTCAAGCGGCGTATTTACCTTACCCTTGAAAGAGGCCGAGATATCGCCTTGCGTAACCTACTACGTAAGGTCTTCATTGCCGGTGGCTTTGATGAACCAAAAGAGGGCGAGACAACCCCGGTTCGTCGTACAAGAATACCTGTAGCCGAGTTCCAGGCTGCAGTTAGCATGGGAAGCGGTCATATGGTCGACCCGGATGAAGTCGAGTGCATGCTGGCCAATATGATTTACAAAGTAAGTTAATGGATCCCTCGTGTGGATAAAGTGCTGGCTGTCGTCTCGACCCAGTAACTTCTTTGGCCCAAAATGGTAGAGAGTTGTCGTTGGCATCCGCGTGGCAGTCAGTTGACTATATAATCGTCACCAAATTGCTGCCTTAGCCAAGTGTCTGCCTGGGGCATTGACGCTCCTTATCTACACCCCCTCCATCTCAGCCTTACAAAGATCTGAGTCACTAACGTTTGTTTGTTTAGGAACTTATGAAAGGTTATATCGCACGAGAACGAGGCATCGTTGTGTTGTCCAAGAAGGGCGCCTTCCCCGGCACAGGATTGTGAGACTACAGGCCAAGGCCATTGGCTAACACACGACTGATGGACGTATGAAGAGATTGGGAGCTTAGCTGCATTTCTTAAACCAACGACTACTACTACTACTACTACAAGAGACTCTGGTAGCGTGAGGCAGAGTGGATAGATACCGAAACCGTCAGAATGACGCTGGCACCAACAAATCATAAAGCATTTTCAGCTATGTCCGTTTTGCGTTTGCTTTTTCAGCCCAAGCTCACAGTTGCGCTGATTTGACCTCCTTGCTTGTTCCGGTTATCTTTGCACCATATTCACGCTTGAGAATGACACCGTGAACCACCCTTGCGTCTAACAACTTGGGGCCTGCACCCTCATCCATGTTCGTCCTCAACTATTGATACTTGAGAAAAAGCACATTTCCATGCATCTGCTTCCTCGATAGCCATGGTCGGACAACTCGGGGCTTTTGTCAAATGCGAGACGTTACTGAGCCCCCCACATTTCACACGCAGTTTGCATGGTTCGCTTGCTTCCTCACAAGTTAGATCACACCTTATCGAACAGCGTGACTCACAACCGGGGATCTCTTCCGTTATAAGCGACTTGTGTTTCAAGATGTGACTGGTACTTGGCAAACCTTGTTGGACGCCACATTTGACGTTCTCAACAGGACTTTTGGAACCTCACTAAAGAAAGAAAAGCGAGCAAAGCAATGTAAGACATGGAATGTATTTGAAAGCTCGCTCTGTTCAAGTTCTTGAAAATGAGCGTCGTGAATAATGGTACATATTTTGGTCCATTCATCTCAGATGACAGTCTTGGTATCCTCGGCACAAAATCATCGTGAAAAATCTAATATCAAGCAACCAGCTCGCGTACAGCGTGGCCGAAATCCCAAAACCCCCGCTCCAAAACCTTGAACCCTCTAGGGGTCTGTAAGAATAATAGTTGTACAGAAAAGAAATGTTCACGCCAAATTTCAACCGTTGGTACTCCGTGAATAAAGCATCAATAAAGCGCCTGAACTCCACCCCAGTATTTCTTTAGTTTTAAGGTATCTGTCAGTACTGTGAAGTCGACGCCTTGTATCGAAGAGAAAGGAAATTTATGTTTCATTAAAGGTGAGTAAAATCCACGCAGAGAGGGAGGTGCATTAAGAGAAATGGCGGTTTGAGCGAGGAGTGTTCCTATGACCTTGTTAGTGTTTGCTGTGAGATAGATGTTGAGACTCGGACTCACTGTGCGGTTGAGATGTCGTCGACATGATTGCAAAGGGCGACAAAAAGATCGAAGAAAAGTTGAGTGCCACCGTTGTACATCTCGAGTTGCATCGTTCCGCTTCGCTTGAAAGTGCTTCGTGAGCGAATGATGAGTGCGAGATAGTGAGCTCGTAGCTTGGAGTCAGTATCAGGAGTGTTGGCGTAGGCATATCTTGCCGAAGCAAGGATTGTGCTACATTGGATTCCGGATTCTGAAGAAGCCATCAGTACAAGGTTGGAAAGGGAGAGACTCAAAACGTACGCAGTCCTTGCTTCCGCAGCGACAGCTTCTTCAACTCATCAAGGCCGTACTTCTCCGCTGCACAGTAGATGACAGTGTCCTTGAGAAGATCACCATCGATACCACGATGATAAACTGTGCTCTCGACAGCGGCACGCTGTTCCTCACTAGCAGCTTCGAGTTCGTACGAGTTACGACGCTTGTTGTGGACGAGACGGGGAGTGTAGTCTCCCTTGTAGAGGAACTCGAGAACAGAGCTGAAGATCTCGGGTTCTTCGTCGGGAAGAGAGATGCGTTTGCTGGCGACGTCCATGTATCCATTTCGTAGAGCATTGTTGAAGAAAGGGCTGGTGGAAAGCACGTCTTCGTGAGCGGCAAAGAGACGTTGCTCGCTGCCAACCACGAGAGTGACGATAGGGGAGGCCATGTTGGTGCTGAATCGTGTAAGTGACGATTTGGGGACAGAAGAATAGCGTGACTTACTTGTCCATCATAGTATCACCACTGGCACTGGTCATGGAAGTCATTGTTGGCCGGCGATGGCGAGACTCATGTCTTCGCTTGGTGATGCCACTGTCTTTGCTGAAAGAAGAACTCGATTTGCTGGCCTTGTGGCTTTTTGAGAAGCTCTTGCTTGAGCTCTCATGGCGTCTGGAAGAGGAGAACATGTTGATGGTTTGTGAAGAAGGTTTCGAGTGAAAGCGATGTTTTAAATTATTAAATGATGGGGATCGTTGGGTTGTTTTATACTCGTTGGGCCGATAACGAGATGGACGGCGAAGCAGGCAGAGACAGAACGAGGCAACAATGAAAGAACGAGGCAGATGAAAGAAGACGCCGGAAGAATATCGTCGGGTATTTTGTGAACTTGAAACCTACCTCAGGTTCAAATAGTGATTGGAAATGATCACTCTTCTGATTCGTCTCAGGATACAAGAACAACTACGAGATGGGAGAAGACACACCATCTTTATAACTTGAGATGGATGCCCCGTGCGGAACAGTACGAGATGGGCTGCCTGATGCAGTGCTACCCCCCGCTAATGAGCCATCCATTCCACCCATTTCTCCTTTGCGTGAGGCGAGTCAGCCCCGTCAGTGGTGATAGGTAGTGATCCAGACGCGTGTGCCAAGAGGGGTGTACGTGTAGAGTGGAAAAGTGGAAGCGCGATAGTAACGCCAAAGCACGTGACGCAAAAACGAGTGTTTTGATCAATTCAAGGGCGTCTGTTGCTGAAATATGAGCAGGGATTGAATGGGAGTCACAGAGGAAAAGGGGTTGGGAAAAGGAAAAAGCAAACGAAAGCATGGACTCAAAAGGTAAGGGGGCCTTGTTAGCGGTTTGACTTAATTGAAGCCGACCAAAGTCTCGGGGAGGGCATCCTAACAAATTAGGGACAGATACAGCATGTGCTTCCACTGTTGGTGGTGCTGGGATGATTAATTATGGGGACCTTGCGTGCTGAATGGGGAACTCCTCAAGGCAGAAGCACTCAAGCTCATGGGACTGCATGATAACGCATGCTCGGCTAAGGAGCTGCAAGGCTCTTGGAATATGGTCGAGCCTCGTCATTTTCTGCATCATCTGAATCGTCAGCTCTTGTAGAATCAATTGAGATCAATTGAAGGTCCTGCTCAATTGGGTTGATGATGTATGGCCATTACGAGGCCTCCTCGTCTATCTAATTCTCACGACTTCACATAACAGCTTCTCCCCTCCAAGCACACTCTCTGTCACAAACAACTTTTTCCCCTTCAACCCCATGCTGTTTTAATTGATAGTGGATCTTTTAGCCTTTCGTCGGTGGGTATGATTTGTGATTTAACCAGGGGAACCAAGGTACGTAGGGTACCTGACATATAGCTCCCAACACCTCCACACTCGATACAGTCTGTTGGGTTCTAGCGACCCTTAGTGCAAGGCTCGGATGAGAAGCCTCCCTGAGATTTGAGGGCATCGACGCTGACAATGCCCGTTATACGGTTGACCGTGACGGCATTTCTTGTCACACACACTTAAGATCCCTGTACGCCACGGCTGCAGATGACCGACATGTCCCGAATTCACGCCAGAGAACTCGAGACTTGGACGTTTTGCCCCTCAACTTGACCAGTTTCAAGTCAAACCCTTCCCTGCATTGTTCACGTTCTCTCCTTTTCCTAACGAGTCCTGTACCCGTCCCCGTGTTGCAGCCGTCGAGATGGACTGAGCAAGTGCTTGTTTGCCCGAGACTCTCACCATGGCTTCGTTGTGAAGTGCCCCGCGGACCTTCTGGCGCTCCACTGGGAGTCCAACCTGTTGGCATCGCTGAAGCAGTTCCTCGCCGTGATTGGCAGGTACAAGCTCATCTTTTCCGGCTTCCACTATGTATATCCCCGGTGGCGTATCTGGGAATCTCTTGGCTATCATGCCGAGGTTGGTCCAGCTGTCCAGGTGGTTTCGGAGAAACGGCCAGAGATATTGGTATGGAAGCCACTTCTGTGGATATAATGCTTGGAGCATTGCTCGGACGTTTGTAAAGGGTGTTTCCAGAATAAGACCGTTAAGTTTTATATTGGATGGGAATTTGCCTTTGGCTGCTAGATTAGTTGCAAAACCACAACCAATGCTCTGTCCCCAGAGTAGGACTGTTGGTTTCTCTTGGTCAGCATTTTCTGGTCTACTTTCGTGTAGTTGAGCTATCCATTTCAGTGCAGCTTGTGAATCAAGATTGATTCCTGGTTCCGAGGGTCTATCATGAGATGTCCAATACCCTCGATAACTCAGACAAACCAGTGTGTAGTTGACTGAGGGCTCATTATCATGTGCTCGCCGTATGATCCAAGACAGATCAGGTAATCTAGGTGGTAACGACGATGCATTCCCTATGAACCTGAATAAGTTGACGTGCGGTTTGACTATAGGAGTGGCAAACCTTGAAAGTAGAGGATGTAAACTGGGTGCTTTGTACCACCAGCACTCACCTGAGATACTGGAGGAACATCTGCTACACACAAGGCAATCTCTGTTCCGTCCAATGATTTAATTCTCTCTTCCCTCCATTTCACACGCCCACAGTCGCGGGAGAACTCCTCAATGGTCAAGCTCCGAGAATTGGGTGGTAAGAACGGATTATAGATGATGGTATTCTGGAACAGAACCATCATCAAACACTTCCAACTCCACAAGGCTACAAACAAACCAGTAAACACCAGCGGCGGCATGAGAAAAGGCGCAACATGCAGGGACCTAGCGCGGCCCAGATGAGGTCTCATAATTGCATGTGTCCATATACGCGGCCGAGTCCTCACGCAAACGCCTCGCGAGCGCATGGCCGATATGGTGATGGCATGCGAGGCCATGGGAGCTGGCGATCAAAGAAGCGCCTGGCAAGGGGAGGGAGAAACGTGGATTGATATAAGTAGTTGGGTGCAAGGGGTCCAGGTTTATGACATGTTCGAACGCGACTGGGCTTGAGGGATATGCGACTGTGCGAATTGGGGATGATGTGCAGTGAAAATGAGAGGGAGACAGCTGATAGTGACATGGATGTATCGTATCTGACTTCCACATTGCAGGGAGTAGTGATCACAGATATCTCATTAATCTTTTACTAAATATCTTTCAGACGATTCTGATATTCAACCAATTCTCAATAAAACTATGATCAATTGAGCGGCGCCGATGTTTTTGTAGAATAATCTGGCTGTTTATATGTCCCATGGCCTGACTATTGAGGTGATATCATAATGTCACCCATAAAGTTGCAACGGTTTTAAGCCCCGCCAAACTGTCCTGCAGGTAAAGTAAGGCACCCTCAGGAACCAACCATCCATAAACAGAGGCCCAAAGTGGAAGTGCAGGTGGAAGTAGTGAAAAGCACCCGATATTTCAGGTCAAATTGCTCAGCTTTTAATCAGCTTTTTTCCCGCCTCCATCACGTTCTTGAAAATCCCATCCTTCACCTTTTCTCTCTCTCCTTTACCGTCCCTCTCCCCCCACAACCTCAAATCGACAGCGTCTCTCTCGCTAGACTCAAAACTCGCTTACAAACTTGCATCACATCTGCCCCGCCATTACCGCCCATCTTCGTGAACAACTACATCATCGCCCATCTCGTGCTCCAAGAGAGCTCAACACGCACAACCATGTCTGGATCCGATAAAGAAAACGACGGCCATGCGCACATCCAAGTCCCCAGTGACAGCGACAAGCCTTCACCGCGCCCAGACGGCGAGTCAAGCCCTGGCCTCAGGAACAGCAAGGGCTGGGATGGCAAGCTCCGTATGCCAAAGTCGGCTTCCTTGACAAACCCAGAGGCTCTCACCGATTCTGACTACTCTGACGATGAGAATGTCATGAAGGGAGAGCAGATCGACGCTGATGAGGGTACGTGCTGCATATCAACCTACAAAGAGGGAAAGTTTGGACTAACACGTGCAGATCTCCTCGATGACGAAGATCCCGAGACGGACGAAATTATGTGTTCGCACTCTCGAATCGCCTCCATTTCCTCTCTACACCTCGAGCGCTTCAAGAACGTTTCCCGTATCTGCCTCCGCCAAAACAGCATCGAGCAAATCGACGGCCTGTCCGCCCTAGCCGAGACCCTCGAAGACCTTGACCTCTATGACAACCTCATTTCGCACATTCGCGGCCTCGACGAGTTGACAAATCTTACAAGCCTTGATCTAAGCTTCAACAAAATCAAGCATATCAAACACATCAGCCACTTGACAAAACTCAAGGAAGTGTACCTTGTCGCCAACAAGATTGGTAAAATCGAGGGGCTGGAGGGGCTGGATAAGTTGACATCTCTTGAGCTGGGATCGAACCGCATTCGGGAAATCAAAAACCTCGATTCTCTAAAGGCGATTGAAGAGCTTTGGTTGGCCAAGAACAAGATTACCGAGCTCACTGGTCTAGGTGGTTTGCCCAATCTTCGACTACTGAGCATTCAGTCCAACCGTATAAGCGATTTGTCACCACTCAAGGACGTTCCCACACTTGAAGAGCTGTATATCTCACACAACATGCTGGAATCTCTGGAAGGCCTGGAGCACAACACTAAGCTACATGTGCTGGATATCTCAAACAACAAGATCACCAGCATCAAGGGTCTTGAGTCACTCAGTGAGCTGGAAGAGTTGTGGGCCAGCTATAATCTCATCGGCGATTATAAGGAGGTTGCCAAATACCTTGCCGATAAGAAAGAATTGACGACGGTGTATTTTGAAGGAAACCCGCTGCAACTGCAGGAACCTGTGGCATATAGGAACAGGATCCGAATGACGTTGCCGCAGGTCAAACAGATTGATGCCAGTAGGTTGACACTGAAGTATACAATTCTATGGACTACTGCTAACCACTTTTCCCAGCATTTGTTCGAACATGAGCTCGAATATGGAGGGCTTCGTCACAGAGAGCATGGCGTTAAGGAAATGGAGTTTGGCTTTTTCGATATTCAGGTTGGCATCAATGGTGCATTCAAAGACAGATAAAGCTTTATCTGAGTTACAGTTTAGACAAAGTTCTAGAACAAAGACAGAGTTACCGAGGCCACAGGCAGTCACGCACTGCTCAGTCTTGGTCATATCATGGAGCAATCATTTCCCAAAAGGCAAAAAGTGACCAAATTTGTTGAAGGGTTAACTGTCTTTTGTATTCTATGAGAGCGTCTCATCAAGTCCTTGCGGTTCTACAAAATGCAGCCCATCGTCATCAAACGCCAAATATCCCAAACAAACATGTTTCCAATGCTTCTTTCTTTTACTTATCAAATCATTTCATTGTCATTATTTAAGCGAAGATCCAGAGCTTCTCAGTAGGGAAGTACTAGAAATGGTCAGTATTATCTTTGACAGCCAATTGTAGGGGGGGGGGGGGGACTTACGTTGGTGGGCTTGTTGAACTTGAGGTTGAGGTTCATTCTGGCAATGCGCTTCATGTCCTCCTCCTCAATGTCCCAGCCGACACAGTCAAAGTTCTGGGCCATGTACTCGGGTGTGGTGCTCTTGGGGATGACAGCAAGACCTTGCTGTGTGGCCCATCGAAGGAGAACCTGGGCGGCGGTCTTGTTGTACTTGCTGGCGAGGCCAGTGAAGACCTCGTGCTGCATGAGAGGAGAAGCAGACTTGGCAATGTCCATGTCGAGCTCCATGAAGCCAGCAGGGCCGAAAGAAGAGTAGGCAGTCAGAGCAATGCCCTCGGCCTTGGCGAGGCGGACAAGCTCAGTCTGCTGGTGGTAGGGGTGAAGCTCGACCTGGAGGGTGGCAGGTCGGATCTTGGCGTACTTGAGGAGATCGTAGATGGACTGAGCCTGGAAGTTAGAGATACCAATGGACTTGGCGAGACCCTTCTCAACGAGGTCCTCCATGGCGCCCCAGGTCTCCTCGTTGGTGGCCTTGCTCCATCGGATCTCGGTGCCGGCGTCGTCGTAGTGCCAGCCAGGGGGGTAGCGGACCTTGGGGTCGACGTACTCGAGGGCGACGGGGAAGTGGATGAGGAAGAGGTCAAAGTAGTCGATCTGCCAGTCGGCGAGCTGTTTGCGGGTGATGGGCTCGACGTTCTCCTTGTCGTGGTAGGTCTGCCAGAGCTTGGAGACGATGAAGAGCTCCTCACGCTTCACGATACCATCCTTGATAGCGCGGGCGACACCCTCACCGCAGGCCTTCTCATTTCCGTAATCTGTTGTGAAAAATTCATTAGAATTTCTGCAAATTGCTGGTTTGTCCGGGTAAAAAGAGAAGTCATGAAGCTATCATGGTGTGGGGTGAAGCTCCAAGTGTAGGTAGTGGAGGGGTAGTTTTACAGGGGTAATGTGGCTGTTTTCTCGGTGCAATTGACAATTGGCAGGGAAAATGAGGGGCAGAGAGACAAGGATTATCTGGGTAGGAAATGGGATCATGGCCGTGTAATTGAAATTGGCGACGGGTAATTGGAAAGGCAATTGGGGGGTTTTGGAGACAAACATACCGCAAGCACCGTCGAGAAGACGGTATCCAGCCTTGATGGCCTCGTAGACAACATCAGCGCAGTTGTCGTCGACCTTCCAGAGGCCGAAGCCGATCTGGGGCATGTCGAAGCCGCTGTTGAGCTTAATGTTGGGAACGTTGACCATTGTGACGGTTGTTGATGAGTAAGAGATATGGTGGTTGGTTGAATGATAGAGTAGAGAGAGGAGGAGGAGGAGAGGAGAAGCAAGAATGGGATAGACAACTCGGAGAAGGGGACAGTAGTATTTATATTTATGCTAAGAAGAACACATGTTGCTATGCGGACATATTATCCTCAGAGGTAGCTACAGCACCTACCTAGGCAGATATCGTATGCCCTCATGGGTGCGGCATGACAAGCAAGGGGCAAGGCCCATACTACGTAGTATGGCATGGTATTTGATAGCGCTACGCCTTCAGCAAGAGAAAGGCCATGAATAGCGTTGGCATGAGTGCGCGTATTGCTTCCGCGGGTCATAGAATGTCACTCCCTCTGGCCTGCAGCAATGCTTCTGTTGCAGCAGGTATCATGGGATTGTTTCCGGGGTGTGTAACCCCCAAAGGTACAGCACGCTGCACAGTAGACAGAGAGGTGTGTGAGGGCGGCAAATGTCTGGTTAGAACCCATCATGCGAGCCAAGAGAGAGCGAATCGCCGTATTAACCAGCCCAGCCCAGCCCCAGTTTCTTCTCTGGCTTCCAGATTATGCCGCCAGTTGGTGGGACCTAGGATTGGAATTCACCCGGCGGATGAGATGGCGGGCATAACTATTGGATGGGTAGGTAGTCATTGGGGGAGGATGGATGAATGCCATGTGTAGGTAGGTAGGTAGGTATGTAAGTATGTAGGGTTCATAATTGCAAGGGAAGGAATAATATTCTGGATAAACTAAATCTCGTCGCTTATCGCTGTGAAGCTGAGTATTCTGTTATAAGTCATGGTTCATGATATTACCACCATCGCCGATTATTACAGTGCAGATGTTACATATGACGAGTGGATATTTCAGTGAAACAAATCTGATGATGAAAACTTTCAGCCAAAAGAAAGAAGGAAACAAAAAAAGGACACTAAAGTAATGGCCGAAGCTCCCCGAAGTACATGTGTCAGTTGTTCAAGGAACCAATCCAGTCCAGTCTATTCCAGGGCATGCATGGATGCTTCACCCCGCAAATCTAGGACTAGGCCAGCCACACCAAAACCCCAGTTGAGAGAGAGAGACAGATGAAGATGAAGAGGAATACCAGTAATAAGCAGGATCTACACCAAAAAAGCAGTTGTCTTCATGCGCCGCAGATTCTGGTCTGTTTCATGACACATGTGCCCCTGGTCTCAGAGTTGGCCTTTGTGAGCAGCCTATTTGTGCGTTTATTCTGTAAAGCATTTCCAAGTGCCGCGTCTAGGCCAAGTCGGCTTTGACTCGTCCGGGTGTGTCTTGAGGCATCTTTCTTTTCTGTGATTGATGCGCAAACCCAGTCTGAAGCAACTCCTTTCCATCTTCAAGGTTAGACATGCCAACATACGTCCCCTAACTCCGGGCGTTTCGCCGCATGACCTCCCCCCTTCTGCTACTCTATTCTGCCAAAATCTCTGACATGGTCCATATCTCTCGGCTCGGCGTAATTCCAAGGTTCCCTAGTCTACGATACTGTCCATGTCATGTGGATTTATCGCGGGTGAATGCCCATATCATGATAACTAAAACAGAAGTTTGAAGAGCCTCTGAGGGTCTTGTCCTTCCGGAAGAAACCATCAATTTAGCCTAAAGGCAAGTGCCCCACGGATGAGCTGCCCGTCGTCCCACAGTAGCGGGTAATCTCCAGGCACTCACAGCGAATCTCCACTCTAACTAAATCTTGCTCTGTAAACACCCCGCCCCTACCTACAGCACACCCATCATCCATGACAACCTAGTGAGCGAGTCCCATGATGAGGGGGGAAAAGAATGGATGCCCAGGGCCGAGCAAGAGCATGAGATGGCCAAGATCAACCTCAATGGATCCAATTTGCCCAAAATACTGTCAGAGGCTGATGTTGAATAACCTCAATTGCTATACGACAAAGACTACTCCCTCTCAAAATGGCCCTGACTAGCTTACACCAACAATAGACTCGACTCTTTAATCATGACAAGCACCTCTCCAGCTTCAAAGAACCCTTTCAAGCTTGCGCATAGTCGCATCCGTGATCATGGCTCCCGCCGACCAGAATAGGACCATCTTGATATGCAGGGCGTCACCAGGCTGATGGACAAAGAAACCGCAAAACCACCACCCATCACGGAACCACCGCATCTCTTTGTCCAACGACACCCAATTTCGGATTCGATTCTCTCACAATGTCGCCCTCGATGCTTCTTTCAGATGTTGGGGCTATCAATGGTCAATGTCTAATACAAAACACCGGTCTTGAGGGACCCAAACAGCAGCTCCTTCGGTCTTTGTTCAGTCGAACAAGTTTATTACCATCGACTCCTCCAGCCTTTCTCCGCGTGATACTCACTTTCGATAACATCAAACTCAATTTGGCACAGTCTATCCAGTATGGACCCCCAAGACATTCGAATCGCATCAGTCGACCTGGGCTTTGAGCAAGACGATCAAGAGGTCGGAGACTGCTTGATAGGCAAGCGAAACGTCATTGCTGTTCAATCAGCTCTAATTCGCGGCGAGGAGGAGGTCTTCCTTTTTAACTGGAAATCGTTTCCAAAGGACCTGTGGCAATGTGTCTCCCCCTGGGA
Source organism: Fusarium sacchari (assembly GCA_017165645.1). Lineage (NCBI taxonomy): Eukaryota > Fungi > Ascomycota > Sordariomycetes > Hypocreales > Nectriaceae > Fusarium > Fusarium sacchari. Next base: position 489,677 of record JADANP010000004.1, read on the forward strand.
TGAACGTCCCATAGGCCAAGAGACTGTCTACCATTTCACAGATTTTCTAAAGCGCGACGCGCCCTACAATCCACTTGACCCCCTTTCACAAGATGCCCGAAAGATGATAGAAAACAAACGTTGGAATGGCATGAAGTTCAAGTTAATCAAGGTACTTGCCGAGGGTGGTCACGGATACGTCACACTATGGGACGTCGTTTTTGAGGACAAGTCTGTTAGAAGGGTCGTGATCAAGAGACCTATAGACCCTTCGACTAATGCTTTCGATTCTTACAAAGAAGCCGAGTTTCACTTGCGGTATGACGGTGCTCAACACACGACACAGATTATCGACTTACATCGCGAAGTGGTGGATATACGCAACCGTATGATGAGAGATGGCACTATTGGTGCCTGTGCTCTCAGAGTTGGAAAAGATTGGAAGGCCGAACAACAGGGTTGTGTTGTATTTGAGTATTTGAAGTTCGGGGACATGGTCAACATCATGCAAACGGTCGCTACGAGAAACGTCCAGATCCCAACCCAAGTTCTCTGGGGAATTTGGGAATGCCGTAAGTCATCTTGCCCCGAAGCATTGCATCTTACCTTTTCGACTGACTCTATTGGATAGTTGTACTTGCTCTCGCAACCATTGCTTATACGCCGTCCGACAGCTCTGGCAACTCCAGTTTTGAAACGTGGTGGAAAGACGTATCCGATAGGGACCAGGCAATGACCTTCCTCGACCATGTGGAAAGAGATTGGAAAATCGAGCACGATGTTCATCTCGATCTAGAAGTTCTCAATGGTAAGAGTTTATCGACCATCTCTAGAGGCCTCATGCTAACCTCGTGTGTCTAGTTCTTGCGGGTCATGATCCAGCTACGCATCCTGATCAGCCTGTTTTCAAGGTGAGCCTGCACAACTACGGCATTTGCCCTTTGCACCTGAGCTGACCTGATTTTTTTAGCTCCATGATCTCGGTGCCTGGAGTTACAAAATGAACCAATTTTGGGAGACTCACAACGAAGACGAAATTTGGTCCATGAGAGAACCTGTTAAGCCTCATGCCGCGACACCAGTATGTGATGACATGTCTAATATTTGCAGGATTCATCACTAATAAACTCCAGGAGCAATTCAGTAGAGATTGGGATAGTATTGGTGTCAGCTTACAGGAGCCGGACTTGAGACAATTCTTTGGAGGTGAAGACTTGGAAAAGGATGGGGGGATGGAGGTAGCCGGCCGTTTTGGGATGTGGACCAACATATTTCTTATTGCCAAAGTTGTAAGTTTTCCTGGTCAGAACTGTCTCGAGAAAAACACTAATGTTATGGAAAGATGGAGTCCATCATTACGAGGGAATTCAGCAGGTTTCCTTACAGAGTTGTTGAGCATGATGAAACAAACAAGCGGACATATGGAGGGAGACTTCAGGACCCCGAGTTCCAGCACATCGACATGGAATTGCGGCAGACCTTGACGAGGTGTATGCACGAGAAGCCTAAAGATAGGCCCCTCATTACCCAGCTTCTGGGGAATATTTTGGGCCGAAAGAAGCAGGGCTTCAATAATGAAGGCCCAACTTCTGTTCATCAATGGTGGAAAGCCCTCTTCGAGCCTCAAGCGCCAAACCCTATCCCTGCACAAGCACCACCTCCCGCGAATCCTGTCAAGCAGGCCGTGGTAGCCTCTGCTGCGAAAGGAGGCTTAGCAATCGCGTCTCACATGGCGCAAGCAGCTGGAAACCAAGGCGCGCCGAATCAACCTCAAGCTGCTCCTCAGATTCCTCCTCCAGTTCAGCCTCCAGTTCAGCCTCCAGTTCAGCCTCCAGTTCAGCCTCAAGCTCCTCTTGATGTTTATCCTCACTTACGAAACCCTCCTTTTAGCCAACAAAAGGCCCGACCTAATGCGAAGAGGTCTCCTGATCCACTTCAAACTCCTCTTCAAGCTCAGCCTCAAGCTCCTCCCGATGTTTATCCTCACTTACGAAACCCTCCTTTTGACCAACGAGGGGCCCAACCTCATGTAAAGGAGCCTCCAGCACAACCTCCAGTTCGGCTTCAAACCCAGTGGCCTCAAGCCCAGCCCCAAGGTCAACGTCAACGCCAACGCCAACGCCAACGCCAAGTTCAAGGTCAGGGTCAAGGTCAAGGTCAAGGTCAACGCCAAGGACAGGGCCAGTATCAGGGCCAATATCAAGGTCAACGTCAACGTCAACGTCAAGTCCAAGGTCAGGGTCAAGGCCAACGTCAGTATCAGGGCCAACGTCAGTATCAGGGCCAACGTCAGTATCAGGGCCAACGTCAGGGTCAGCGTCAGGGCCAGTATCAAGGTCAACACCAAGGCCAGTATCGAGTTCAACCCCGAGCCCAACAGCCCCCAGCCCGGCCTCAAGTTCAGCCCCAAGCTCGGCCTCAAATCCAACGTCAGGCTCAGCAGCCTCAAGTCCAGCCTGGAACTCAGCCTTATGTTCTTCCTCACCTACGAATGGGCCAAGATGATGTAACTCCATCTGCACTGGGTGAGAACTTGGGGAACATAAATCTCAAGCGCGCAACCCAGATATCTACTACAAAGGTTACACCTGACATTTCTCTGAAGTCTGTCAAGTCAAGCAAGGTCAGCAAGAAGCCTCCAAAAGCTAGGAAGGCAGGGCGTAAAGTGCCGTTTCGGAAGCATGATGCTATTGCAGAGTATGTCGATAAAGTGTTGCCGGTTATGCCTGTGGCTTTTCGCAACCTCTGGACTCGTTCGCGACATCTCGAATCGCAACTCGAGAAAGATAACTTTCCCGTGTATTCCTTCGTGGACTAAATTCAGTCATATATAGGGAAATGGTTTGCATGGGTGTTCTTGTTTTTGTTTTGTGTATCGCGATGGATATCCTGTCTATTGTGTCAAGTGATGCAAAATTGCACTGTTTGTGGTGTTTCTGGTCTGTCCTCTAATCCTTTTTTTGCAGTATTCTCATATAGAATTGTTTCTCGCGGGTCATTGCTTTTTCGTTTCCAATACAATTGATTATAGAACTTGTTGGTCCTGGGTATCACTAACTCCTAACCTACCTACTATATGCTTCCACCTTGATTTTCTCGTAACCAAGTCCCAACATTAGCACTTCCAGCTTAAATACAGATAGAGGCAATCTAGTTGACATCGTAATTTGCATAGCGGCACTCGCACGCCCCAGACTCCGACTTCACATCACCCACTTGACCACCCTCGCTGTCCACACAATTGGGTGATCCTCCATTAAATGTCTTGCGCTGAACAACATCAACATCGCCGGGCCAGGCCGCAAACTTTGTGTTTCCAGCCGCCTCATCACCTCTTTTCCGCTGCGTCCACAGTGTAGCTTCGAAAAGCGTATCGCTAAACGTACACTTTGCTGCACGATTGCTCGACGAGAGCTGATCATCTGGGACGACCGTCTTGTTCATTGAGAAAGAAAACTGAAGACGCTCTTGGGATGTATCCTTGTCAAGAACCTTGAGAGTCAAGTTGGTGAAGGACGGTGCGAAGGGGTTTTCCGTGGATGAGATGGTGTACGAGGAGCCGTTTCTAGACGAGATGATCCAGAAAAACGTTGCTGGTGAGCCTTTCTCGTACGGATAGCAGCGCCATGTTGAAGGGTTGGAGGTACAGTCTGTGGTGGTGTTTTGAAGATCTGCTTTGAAAGCAAAAGAACCAGCTGGGAATGCAGCCGGAGGTTGTGAAGTTGAAGTCTGTTGCGGTGGTGATGTGTCTCTGAAGATGGTGTTAGCTAGACTCAGCAGTGTCTCGGATGTTCAGCTTACTCGTCCTTCAGCCCTATCGAAAGCCCAATACCCAAAGCAACGGCAACAATAGCGACGCCCACGAGGGCAATGATCAATAAACAACATCCTCTGCGCTTATCAAGTCCACAAACCTTCCTCTCTCTATAGCTCCCAGCTTCAGAATACTCATGCTCTAGGAATTTACCCTTAGCATCGCTGTAGCTGTAGTTGTAGCTGTAGCTAGGCGGTGGGGTATAGTGCGCCACGGGCGGAGCATAGTATACTCGTCCTCTGGGTATATACGCCGGTGGAACTGCATTGTTGCGATGAGCTCGCCTGGGTGATTTCCTGGGAATGCGGAGGGGAGGTATTGGAGGACTGTGAGATGAAGGTGTAGAGGCGATTTCGTTCTCGTCGATTGAGGGGAGGTAGGGACGAGAGATTGAGTTGAAGGAGCCTGTTCTGTAGTTGTGATTTCTGTTCATTTTTGAGGTTGTCCTTGGAGGTATAGTTTGGTGGCTGACGATAGTACTGGTAGAGTGTATAGTATAATTGAGTTGAGCGATGACGATGATCAGCGTCTATCGTCTCAACTGATTGAAGATGAGGAGGATAGAGAAGATGCAACAAAGAGAGTAAAAAAGGACTCAAATTTCAGGCTGTGAGTGAGTATATGAGGGTGTATGTGTATGTGTGTGTGTTTGCTGATCTGCATGGATGCAATAGATGCAAGCCTCGATCAGTTCAGTTCAGTTCAGTTCAGTTCAGCTCAGCTCAGCCTACTTCAATCAACGCAATCAGACTCTCTCTCTCTCGATGATATGTATAATTCTCGGCGACTTCATATACACAGATACATATCCACGGAAGAGATTCAGTTCAGTTATCAATTGATGACTCTATCCCTCCTCTAGACTATCGATTTCCAGCTCCTCCGACTGCCCTGATTTTTTCGCCTCCCCCTCTCCGAACTACGACGGTTGAGAAATTCAATTAACAATTCAATGACCCGCCCACGCGGGATCGACCTCATCCGAGGGAGGCGTTTTTTTCCCTCTTAGGCTCTTCTGGTGCTGTTGCTGCTGCTAGCGCCGTTGATAGTTCGTGCTGTCGCTACGACCTCGTGATTGGAGTCGGCCCTGGAGAAGTGGCGCTGGAGCTGTAAAGCTTGGCTTGGGAAATATTGGTTCTGTAGCCGAGTCTGGAGGGATCTGCATTCAATCTTTATTTGATCTAGAATTCCATCTCACTCCTGCACGTTGAGGGTCGACGATAAAAATGGCCCTATATCTCCAAATGTGGTCTATCTTCGACGTTTAATAACCCTTGAGTCTATCCCTTGCCCTCCATATCTCTCCAACGTCACGTCAGCCAACTTCTGCTCTTCTACAATGATAGATCATCGTCTATGTAGATCCTGGAAATAACAGATACACAAATCCCGCTGCCTACTCCACGCCATACAAAAATATCCCATCATCTAAACTCCTCGGGGTATTGCTCTCTGCTTACGTCACTCACTCCCTCAATCAATCAGCCCTTCGATCCACCCTTCGCTTACTCCTGGCCCTCAGCTGCCTTCTCTGCATATGTCGGAGCTTCTAGCACCTCGCCCTGGTCTGTCCAGACTGCTGCCAGCTCAGTCTCGATCTCATCTCGGCGCTTCTTCCACTCGTCAACTTGCTCCAGCCGCTCACGGAGGTCTTGCAACTCCTTCTCGACCTGCATCTTCTCACGCTCGGTGCCTATTCGCTCGAATTCCCACTCATCTCCCTGGTCGCCCATACCAAGGACCAAGTTGTATGTGTGATACTTCTTGAGGGACGCGCGTGTTGAGATGGTGATGAGTGCTGTGGCATGTTAGTCTGATGTCCCCGTCAGAACTTGAAACAAACTATGACTTACTGATGCCTCTCTCCTTGCATGTTTCATATAGCAGACCTTCTACATCGCTCGAAACAGCGCTCGTGCCCTCATCCACGATCGCATATTGGGGCTCGTGGTAGAGTACACGGGCAAAACCCATGCGCTGCTTCTCGCCTCCACTGAGAACATCCTTCCATTCCTTTCGTGTGTCCCATCCACCCTCTCTGTCAGGGAGGTACCCGAGTCGCGCAGCGTCCAGGACGCTTTTGAGGTCATCCTCGGACTTGCGCTTCTCCTTCATATCCACATGACCATCCGGATAGATGACTTGATCACGGAGTGTTCCGGGGCTCAGATAAGGTCGCTGGGGGAGGAACATAATACCGTCCTGGCCGATATCCTTGGGGCGACTGACTAGGCCTCGGTAGACTGGCCATAAGCCGGCGAGTATTCTTGCAATAGCGGTCTTGCCCACGCCGTTTGGTCCAGAAATCTGGTCGTTGTTAGCAATCATACAGGCTTATGTCATGAGTTAGCTTACCAATAGATGTTCACCTCTTCGTACGATGATGGACAATGACTCAAGCAACTCCTCGCCTCCCTGAGGCCACAGACCAGGAGCCACAACTGGAACATGCTCGAATCTAACACCGTCAAACCCTTTCTGGATTGTTCCTGAAACATCTGACAATGAGTATAGTTCGCTTTGGCCGGCCCGAACGTGGTAAGCATCAGCATGTACCCGGTGCAATGTCGAGATGAGTGTATACACACGGCTAGTATAGCCTGCCAGTTCCGAAAGGTCCTTAATAGAGTACATCATACGGCCACCTGCATCGGCAAGTGAGAGCATAAGCCTCTTGTTGGTGATAAAATCCTTCATACGGTTTCGCTCTCGGCCTCCTCGTACACCATTCTCAACCATCTCAGCTCGGCCACCAACGCCACCCCATTGTGGCAGGAAGACGGGAAGCGATGCCAGCAAATATCCGTAAGCACTCCAACTATATTTGAGGATGAAGTCTTCCAAAATGTTGTAGCGAATCTTCAGCATGTAAATACCCTCCATCCATGTCTTTAATGATTTAAACTCGCGGTTCAAGAATGTCTTCTCGGTATCTGCACCACCATAAAATGCAACCTCTTCGGCATTGGCGATCAAGCGGGCGTGTAAACTTCGGAAATCACCCTCTTTTCGGCCTTCAACTGCTTTTAGCTTGCCAAATGGAGGTGAAAGTCTTCGGAGGATGCTGGCAGTCAAGAAGTAGTTGCTCATGAGGCCAGTGAGAGCAAGAGGTCCCAGAGATCGGTAAAGCTGATAATTGAAGACGCACAGGTCGACAAAAGGCTTGCCGAGCGATGAATAGATGTTGGCTGCAGCCGCACAGAATAGAGTCAGATCTTGAGTGATGAACTGGTCAGCACTCTGGCCAACACCACCGTCGAGGTTAGACAGCTTGTAGTAGTTGAGGTTATCGTTAAGGTAAAGGTCATGGATGTAGCGTGTAAGTCGCGTACGGAAGGCAATGGAAACCTTCGACTCCAGGAACTTAATCATGGCATTGGTATATGAAGCAAACCCACCAAGACCGCACCACTGGGACATGTGAGTATAATGGCTTCAATCTTGGGTCGAATACTTACCTTGAGAATACCCCAGAGGAATGCCTTTCCGTTTCCAGCCACCAAATCACGTACAATCTCACCGTCCAAACGGGCGACAACAAGTGAGAGATATGTCCTTAGCATCAAGAATACACCATGGCTGACAAGTAGTCCAGCTTCCTTGCTAGACCATCTGGGGATCATGATGCTCATCAAACTGAGGAATTGGTGCAAGAAGGCAATATTGAGGCCTGGCTTCGTTTGCGCTGCTGGTACAGTTCCCTCCCGGAGTCCAGATACCCGAGGAGGGTTCAAGAACAAACGGCGATGGGCGTCGAAAGTGAGCGGCTTGGTTGTGTTGATCACCACCTTTGATGTGCCATCCTTGTATGGAACGTAAATAGTACGCGAACCGTCTTTGTTGTGAAGCCAGGAGTTTGTGCGCACAAGTTTCCGACCCTGTTCACGCTCATGCCGTCGATTCTTCCACCATCGACGCCCGCCGACTCCTCCGAGGATAATTGAAATCGCAAGGGCCAATGTCGCGAGTAGACGAGTCGTGCGAGTCGTTCCGCGCAACCTTGTCTTTATCTTGCCAGTCCATTTGTCGAGGAAGGCGGCTAGCTGCTCCTCGGCAGCAGTATGCCGCAGCGTCGATTGCGCAGCCATATGAGACAGTATCCGATGGTGAAGTGAGATGCAATGTTTGGTGATGACGTTGGATGCCGTCTATTGTCGTTTGGAGAAGCTTCCCCACAACCCTCGGGTCTCTACGAGGCTCAAATGCGCTTTCTTTACGTGTCCATTAGTGTATCGCGTGGAATGTGAAGGTTTCGCTGGCAAAGATCAAATAAACGTGGTTGCATGAATATCTTTGCTAGGTCCAAATATGGTTGAGGCTGACTTGTATCAAAAGTTGTCATGAGCATGTGAAATACGGGTATCCGAGGCAAGTGGCACATGGGACGGTCTGCGCCTGCTGCGACCTCACCTAAGCTGCAGCCGACGGATGCGGCGAGCGGGAATGACGACACAGTATCCAATCACATGATGGTCAAAAAGCTGGGGAAATATGGGGGAGCATCTGGCGATGGAGTAAGCTCTTGATTGGTCCGATCTATCACAAGTGGGGTTAGCACCTACCCTACAGCTCCTGTGTAAATCAATTGACGATTTACATGTGCTCGACGATGGACTGAGTGAAAATTAATAATTGCATGTTGACTGATGCCTGCTGTGATGTTTTTCTGTTGCTTGATGGTATCTATCGATTACACTGGGACTTGTTAAACCTTTGTCCAACTGTACTTTATAATTCATCTTTTAAATCGCACTAAATTTACAGGTTTTCTATAATGTAAGGTAGTTGTATCCATGTGGTACAGGATATAGATGTCAAGGGGTAAAAAACAGAAACCTTATCCGAGAAAGATAGAATTTAGCTGGTAACAGACACTGTCTGCCTTGGTTGTGATACCTGCAGGGCTGAGGCCATGATGCAGCGTACTGAATTGCACGAGATGGGAGAAACACCCAAGTCCTGGCTTGGATCGTGCGTAAGGAGTGTTGGGTATTCAACCCATTCCACGACTCTACGGAGAGTGTGGGTATTTAGTGAAAACACTAGAGATCTCACCGTTACACGGCATACTGGACTCCAGTTACGTCCGTCGGGCTTAGTGGGTTGCCATGTGAACTGTGCCCTGGACTTTCCTTCGCCTAGTTCTGGTCTGGGGTCGATGGAGTTTACATGATTAATGGAATAGAGAGAACGACTAACAAGCCTCATTTGATGATAAGTGGATGGCTTACGGAGTATGATTCAAGAAAACGTGCTCGCCAACAAAGCCACAGCAAACAAGATTCATGAAAAGACGATTGACAGAAGTTAACGAGAACGCAAGGGTCCATCCAGCACAAGCTAGAGGTCTCTGTAACCGTCCACAGCGGGTATGTAGGTCTCTCAAGTGGTCGAGGCCAAAGGGCCCACGATGCATGGAGACATCACTGATCCGGGCGCCAACGCGACCAATCATACCACACGGGTAAGGACATTGCTCCCGGTCCGACAGGGATCATGTCTCTTTTTCGTGTCTCAGTCGTGAAAGAGCATGGAATTGTGTTTTGGAGCTTGAGCTGCAGAATGCGAGCATGAAAGACGAGAAGTTGTTTTTGACGGGTAGTTATTCGTGGAACTCGGTGGAACAAGGATCGACAAGAGTTTGCATTACCCGTAGCTCGCTGAGTGTGCATAATCAACTAGCGAGTCAATGACACTGACCTACCTACTAACTACCTAACTACCTAGTAGGCACGAAGCAGCTAATGAGCCTGGTTAGGTAGGTTGGCAGAGCATGGACTGAATAGTATCACTTGCTTCTAACCCAGTAACATCATTTACGGGCAGAATAAACTCACCGGATCTTATACCCATAATCGACTCATCGATAACCCTCGCTTGTGGTTGCATACCACGACGAAACATTCAAAGAGCTTGCATCAGGCATCTCGTCCCGTACGTCAGTGGTCATGTAGCACACGGGTGTGAGTTACATGGTGGCAGCCTCAAGACCACCATCAGGATATGGATGGAACAGGACGACAAGGAAGAAGCTTGAAAAGCTGGGGATGAAAGCTTGGGCCTGGCTTGCCTGGTTAACGAAAAAACATCGAACCGAAAGAGGTATTTCAGCTGTTTGTTTACGGATATGTTGCTGCACTTGAAATTAAGCTCCTTTTTTTTGTTCTGGTGAGAGTGCTCAAGAAAAACCCACTGTTGGAAGATCGAGGACATGGGTTTATTAGAGAAAAGGGCACTATTCCTTGTTGGTGGGCTGGAGGAACTACCTAAATGCTCTTGGTTGTCTGCTAACTTCTCACGCGGAGCATTATCCGGCTAGTCTACGAGGGGCATTTAGATCAGAAGATGGCTTCTGATGGCTGTGGCTCTCTAAAAGATTGACTCGTGCCGTATGGTCTTCGCATCTCATGTTCTGAGCTCTCACATCGACTTGACAGAGTCGACATAAAGTAATGTAGGAACATGTATAAAGCCACCAAGGACAAGGGTCCTTAGGCGCCGCACCAAGCCATGAGCGGGCCTTAGCCAGCCATAGGACAGGGTGGTTAAGATGAGCTTGGCGGGCACCATTATTAGCGGAGATGAGAGACAAGGGGTGCTCTGTCACGCTATTGTGAGGTGTTGTAGATGTGGGCTTCGACACTGTGCTGCTTGCTGTTGATAGTGCTCCAAATACAGTGCTAAAAGAGCAGAGTCAGACAGTATACGATACTCCCCTACCACACTGGATGCTCCCGGAGTGCTAATCTCGAGTGAAACTCCACTCACACCTCCCTCTCCAACCCACCCCAGCCTCTGGGAGCAAGAAAACCTTGGGCTTTGAGAGAGAACATCGAAATAAACCGACTTAGACGCTCAGAGATCGTGTGGGAGCTTACTTGCATATTTCTGTCACTGTTGGTCGAAGCCCTCAGTTTTCTTGTTCTAATCCACCCCGGTCAAGTCCAATTCGAGCCCCATCCCGTTCGGCCATTCTCAGAGACATCTCACAGGCTCACAGTCTTCCGCTATCCCCAGCGACCCTGCTGCTCACTGTTTCCAGCGCATAACACCCCCGGCTTCCAGCACATCTTCCCACTGTCGCTGGCACCCAGTCGCCGCCGCCTCCGCCAGCCTTTCACCAACCTTGACCTTTTCCACTCTCCATTTCTCATCATCTGTAATAAACTATCCTGACCTGACCAGACCAGACCAGGGAGGAAAAAGAGAGACTGAGAAGGTAAAGACAACCTAGCCCCCTGCGCGCATTGCAACTGCTGTACCTGGCTGGTTCTGTTCTGTTTTCCCCCATTTCCCACCTCAATTTCCTCTTCATTCAGCTCCATCTCGAAGGCAATCATTTCGCTTGCGCGCCCAGCAGCCCAAGTCTTTTTTTCAGCCTCCGATCCGCCCGCTTTCGCCTTGCCTACTGTACGGACACCACAGGGCTTCCTCCGCCCGTCCTCCGTCTTTCCTCATTCACACCGAGCGAGCTCCATCCCCGACCGACGCAATCCCCCGATCAGGTTTCCTGACTTCTGCGGCCGCCTCGACGATTGGGACAATTCATTCATTCCTTCGTTCACTTCCGCGACCCTTTTGGTCGATTTACATCTTCACTTCGTAATCGATTGCTCGGTGCCGTTTGACTTCCAGCCTCCCCTGCCTCGGTCCAAACGCGCCGTAATTTCCCACCGTCGCCCTTTTCCTCTACGCCTGGATACCCCGTCGACTGTTTCACACTCGCCGCTCCGAACTGCTTCGTTTCTTGTCGCGATTTAGGCCTCGATAGGCCATATTTGAAAGAGTTAGGGGTTATAGAATAAGCTGGTTTTGTTTGGCCGTGGTCAACGATGTGAGTTACCTATCATTCCTCGCGCGCCTGCACAAGAAGTGGCGCGATCGATGGGACAGTACGACTTCAGCAGGAATTTGTTCTCAAATTTGTTGCGCGGAGGGAGCAGTTGTGATGGAACGAGCTGTTTGCTGCATCAGCCACAGGAACCCGTTTCTCTGTACTCCTGATCCATTGACAGTCTCTATTCATAATGACCTGCTTCACGATCCTTTGCACCAAGTTACAAAGAAATACCAACTGACAAATTCCACAGAATAATAACAAACATGTCGGACAAGCTACAATCAAACCCGAACGACGAAATTCAGCCCCAGGCGAACTCTGCCGATGCTGAAATGTCTAACAAGGGTCAATTCTCATCAGAAGGAGGAGTGAGCTCTAAGAAAGGTCGTGGTCTCCTCAAGGTCCCATCAAGATCATCATCACAGCGGAACCAATCGTCACCAACATCTACGGGGTTGAGTGGGGCTACAGTCAGCGATCCCCGGAACAGCATCGGCAGTCGATCGAAAGACTCCAAAGGTAGCCTCCGCGCGCGACGACGGAACGGAAGCACTTCAAGCAACAGGACAGGCGGCGAGACTGAGCCCACAAACACTGCTGCAAACACTGAGCCAAACTCTCCTGTTGCCCCCGCTCAGAAGAAGAAGAGCCGTGGTGGCCTGTTGGCTTTTCTTGGATGTTGTGGTACCCCCGAGGGCCCTGCTGGAAACGACGATAACAACGAAAACGTGCACAAGCTTGATGTCCTACCTCCGCGCCCAACTTCCGCAAGGTCACGAACCAACACTCCTCAGGAACAGCCCAGACCAGCCTCACAGAGAGAACCTCAAACAACCGTATCTGCACCAGAGCCAAAGGACGAGGCTGCCTCGTCAGGCTCAGCCAACAACGAAACCCCAGCGACAGAGCAAGCCAACAGGGAATCGAAGCAATCGATTCCTCCTGCAGTTACAGTGGAGCCCCCCAAGCCGACACCCACAGAAGAGGAGCCAAAGGTGGCAGACAAGGCGGCTAATGACGGTGATGTGAACATGCAAGATGCTGCCACTGAAGAACCAGACGAGGCACCATTGGCCCCTGCAGTCGAAGCCCCAACTCAAAGGACGATACCACCTCCTCCCCCACCCCCAGGTCCTGGTCCAGCTGTCGTGGCACCCAGCCAATTCACAGACGCTGGCCCATCAGCACCCGAGCCTCAGAAGTGGTTATTGCCTCCCATTGCTCCGGAGCACAAGGGACGAAAGTGTCTTGTTCTCGACCTTGACGAGACTCTTGTCCACAGTTCTTTCAAGGTATGCTTCAAGTGAAGGTGGATCATAGAATATGCGCTAATTTATCATGCAGATCTTACATCAGGCCGATTTCACAATCCCTGTCGAGATTGAGGGCAACTACCACAATGTCTACGTGATCAAGCGACCCGGTGTCGACGAATTCATGAAGCGAGTCGGTGAGCTCTACGAAGTTGTTGTCTTTACAGCATCTGTTTCCAAGGTGAGTCAGCCCAATCGCAGATGATGAATGAGCAAACTAACAACCTGCAGTATGGAGACCCGTTATTGGACCAGCTCGACATTCACAAGGTTGTTCATCATAGACTCTTCCGTGAGAGTTGCTACAACCATCAAGGAAACTATGTCAAGGACCTGTCCCAAGTCGGACGTGACCTGAAGGATACCATCATCATTGATAACTCGCCCACCTCATACATCTTCCACCCGCAGCATGCCGTCCCCATCAGCAGTTGGTTCTCTGATGCGCACGACAACGAGCTACTAGACCTGATACCCGTTCTCGAAGACTTGGCAGGGCCCAACGTGGCCGACGTCAGCCTTGTCCTCGACGTCACTCTCTGAAGCATGAACCTTTCATAAAATCACTTTTTTTTTACTTTGTCAAAAACACTTTTCAACGATTCGAACTACAACCCTTGATCTGCAGAGTTGCCATCATAGCGGAAGGCGTTTGGTTGAGAGCTTTCGTTTCCTGGTGTAGATGTACTATTGTCTAATCATACATAATTGAGCGGGTGGCACGAAACGAAACGAAACGGACCTTACCATTACGCTCCAACTTCCTTTTACACAAAAGATACCTGGCGGTCTTTGGTCGGCAGCAGCACAGAGGCCTGTTGAAGCAGGCCTTACCATTACATCTCACAGATTCGAAGCACAAAAGATGGATCAGCATCAGGAGAGGCAACGGGACACATATCAGGGGCTCTTCAACTCCGGGGACAGAGAGGAATGATGGGTAGGCCGTTGTGTGTAGTATACGCTGGGCTGGCCTGGGCTGAAGCAACAGGCAGTCTCACAAGAAAGAGCCACAAACCCGTCTTACCATGTCCTGGGGATGATAGCGCTGGAAGAGGAACTGGGCAAGTGGAGTGTATGGATGACGCGCCAGCGATGCGCGGAATGTTTTTTGTTATCTTGATTCCCTTTGTCTTCTGGTTTCTGTCTTTGCTACCGCTTCTTATTCTTCTTCATCTTGTCGTTGTTGTTATTTTTTCTTCTTGATTATACACTACCCCCTGATACATTCATATCGAGTCTGCTAGCGGACTCGGAAGCGAGCAAGAGAGCGTTTGTCGTTGATATCCAATCCGCCTGACCAAATGATATGATCGACAGGTGTAGAGGCTACAGCCATCTCTCCCATACATAGTCTCACTAAATTGTAAAATTTCTTAACAATCAAAGAAACAACAACAACAACAACGATTGTGGCTTTTTTTCTTGAATTGAATAAATCACATGTTTTCCTTGTGAAACTTGACTTGAATTGGCAAACTATCACATGGCCGCCAAGTTAGCTAGGGGAGGAAAGAAAACTCAGGACCTTGACCCTAAGTGATAAAATGCTTAGATAAATCCAGCCTAAACTTAGGGAACTCTTTACTAAGTTTATTTTGACACCCTACCTACCTATATTGAGGTCCAGTGGGTGTTTTCTTGCTCCCTGGGGGCTAGGTACCTAGTCTGTATTGTAGGTAGTGGTGGAGCTTAGGTACAGCTCATATTGTGGAGAGAGCTGTTCCCTGTGGTCCCTGACCTAACTAACGTTGGGTTAGCAGAGGCTGAAGCTCTCTCTCCAACGCCACCGGAAAATCATAGCACCGCGTCCCCTTCTTTCTGGTGAAGGTGGCCTCAACTAACTCCCTAAACAGGGTGCTCCATTTACGGGGGGGAATTGCACAACACCTCCATTAATTTAGTCCCCGTGTCGTCTCTCTCGATCTTGGTTCCATCAACGTCCAACTTAGTACCCAAACCATCCTCTCCTTTATTTCTCTCCTTCGCGCCTTAGGTTCTCGGAATCCTGCAGTGATTCCTTTGTCAAGTCTCCTTCTCCAGGTTTAATTGTTCAACAATGGTATGACTGCTTTACTCCTACGGCTTCAATTGAAGCTAGTGTCGCATTGCGACTGAGCTCGAATCTTTGATCCCAGGAACATCAATTTGCTGACATACTCTCTTCCTAGTCTTCTCCTCGTCCTTCTTCTCCCGTCAACGGCGGCGCTGCTGCCAGCGGTGCTAACATCGGCCGTCCCTCATCGCCTGCTATTCCTGGTGGTCCCCGTACTGCCATCCGACGACGCGCTGCTGCCGACCAGAAGGAGAAGATTGCCAATGCTCGACCAAGCAGCACTCGCGCCGCTGGCGCCGGTGGTTCCAGCAGCACCATGCTGCGTACGTTGCCGCCGCCCTGTCTCGATATTTGGGACACAAACGCCGATTGGACGACTGTGCTAACAAACTCCCGACAGGACTTTACACCGATGAGTCGCCCGGTCTGAAGGTCGACCCTGTCGTCGTTCTCGTTCTGTCTCTCGTCTTCATCTTCAGCGTCGTTGCTCTTCACAGTACTTCACCCCTCGGTCCCTTGTTGCTACAATTGCGTGTGCTAACTCTATATCAGTTATCGCCAAGATTACCCGAAAGTTCTCCAGCTAAATTGCACGACGACCAAGGGGAAACTCGAAGAGAAGAGGGGGAGATGATTTTTTATGGAGTAGGACCTCTCACAGACGAGAGGATGCGCCATCTGCAATGGGGTTAATACGGCCACTGGAAATTTTGTTTGTGTATTGCGGTTTATGAGGGGAGCCTTTGTATTATATCTCGGGAAAAAGGGTCCGAACCGACAATCTGGACTTTGACTGTTTTGACGCAAGAGAATGAGACCTATGCTGAGCTGAGTGTATGTGATGTCGGTTGAATATTGGTGGTATGATGTGTTGTTCGCAATGCAGAACCGAAGCAGGGGCTGTAGTTGACAAATCTGTAGCTGGTATTGCATTTGCCGAAAGGTCAAAGACCTTATGGCGAATCATCTCTGTTAAAGTAGCTCTCGTAGACCAGAGGTCGCCTAACAATTACGAAAAAGCTACTATCGAACTTGAACACTCCGCCTGGTCTCACAGACTACCCATCAAGGGTAGATTACGTCTGTTTTGATTATATGAAGATTGAAATGATGTCGTAATATTTATGGTCTGGAATGTACTTGATCGTTCAATTGAGAAAACTATCTAATTATTGTTGGTGTTGATATCAATCATCTGAGGTGGCCGAAGTGACGGTGAAGTACAATAGTTCAATCATGGTAAGTTCAGTTTTGTGAATAACGACGTCGAAGTGCCTGAGATGATGCATCTGGGAGAAACTATTGACAAATATCATCGACACTTGCAGGTCTATTCAGAAGCTTAAACCGTTATTGATATGTCTATACCTGAACGAGCCCATGTTGTCCTGGGACGGCCTTCCCCGTGCCATGCCCTTCAATGTAATACATGTATTCTGAATAAAAAGCCCAAGTATCTGGTGTTGATGCGACTTATCACTGAAGAAGGGTCGGTTAAGAACGAAACGCCCTGTATGTTCAGCTCAACCAGGCTCATTAGTAGCCAGAGATTGGCTCGGCAGGTCAGTAATAAGTTAAACCATTTCACAGGACCCATTAGGAAGATAAACACAGTACAGGATTACTCGAGATCTATTCTCTATAGAAAGGTCAGGGAAACCCGATATCGACATCGTAGACCACCTAAAAGGGGGGAGACTGGCCTTAGTTCCCTCTGATGGCACCAATCTCATTGTTAACTCGGCGGACAAGTCTGTTGGTTACTTTAAGGCGAATTTCGTTCTAGCGGTTGGAATTAACGGGGGCGTTGGTGTTCTGGTCACCTTGAGCTAGGGTTTGTTGAATGAGTCTGTTGTTTGCTTCGAAACTTGCGGCAACTCGATCCAAGGCCGACTCGAGGCGGCTGATCAAGCATTGGGGCTGGTTGCTGTAAGGCAAAGGGCCATTGTGAGAGATTCCCTGGAAAGGATGCCCTTGGGGATTCATGAAGCCATCTGCTGGGATGCTCTGGAAGACTTGGGGGTTCTGGACGGCCGAGGGATACTGAGGAGCAGCAAAGGATTGGGGAACAGACACACCCTGGGGAGGAGCCATGTAGTGCTGAACAGACTGGATAGGATGCGTAGGAACGGTTGAGAAGGACTGCATGCTACCAACAGGAGGCATGTTGCTAGAGGAAGCAAGGTCGAGCTCCTCAGAAGCACTCTCCGATCCTTGATTAGGAGCAACACTAGGCATCTCCTGGCTCGCGGTAAGAGCTGCCTTTGCAGCCCTGGCTCTTTGGAGCCATTCGACCTGAGTAGCTCTTTCATCGGCCTTGAGAGAGAGTCAGCAACTTAAGTATCGACGGTGATAGTCTCAAACTCACGCTTTGGCTGTCAACGATGTGGAGGGCAAAGTTCTGGAGCTGCTCTCCAAGTTCAACAGCTTGACCCACGGGCTGCCAAATCTTGTTAGACAGTATCCATAGAGAAACAAGAGGGAGTGAGATGTACAAGTTCACAGCTACTGCGCATATGGGCACAGTCGTAGCAGGCGGCGGCCATCGTGGCTGGTCATATTAGTTAGGGCAGGTCTTGCATCGACACAGAAACAAAGATAGATAGCGAGACGGAAAGGAGGGCAACTTACAAGCTTGAGAGAAGCAGACGTGTTCGTGGCCTTTGTCGGCCATTCTCGAAATGCATCTTACGCAAGGGGTCTCACGAGGTTGGCCCTTGATAACCCTGCGAGGCCTGTGGGTGCGCTTCTTCTTCTTCTTCTTCTTCTTCGGGGGAGGAGGAGGAGAACCACTGTCACTACTGTTTCCGTACATTTTAGCAGCGCCAGGGACATCGTCAGAGCCCTCATTAGTCTTGAGGATAGCAAGGTTGGATGCCTCCAGGTTCTGCATCTATTCTCGTCAGCTCGAGGTGATACGAGGGTACAGAGGGGAGGACGCACGACTTGGCGGCTCTCACTCTTCTTTCGCTTGTAGCCACTGTTGACACGAGGAATATCACTCATTGTAGCATTCTGAGACTGAGTCTCACCAAAAACTTTGCTTTGTAGGAATGAATAACGGGGAGTGGGTGGTGATGAAGGAGGGAGAGACTTTGGGCCCAGGAGAAATAAAGGACCCCCCCATGAGCTAGTTAATTTGGCCTGCCAGGTTGCCATCACTGCCAAACACCGAGGAAATAGCTTTTACTTGCACAAAAAGCTTTCGTTACCTGTTCATTTTAGGGCAAACGTATATCTAGCTGACTTATTGTCCATCTCGGCATGTACAAGATCACGCCCCTACAATGATACAGGCGATATCTCTTTATACAGTAGAAGAAATTGGCGTTTGTACATGCATAAAGACATTCATCTTCTGTACAAGCTGACAAGTGGTATAGTTACAGGCTCTAGGTCTACTATCCAGAAGACGCTTCGACGCACACTGCCCAATATCTTGGGCTCTACCAGTTCATATATGGCCGTACAAGGCCTCGTTACATGTAGAATGTAAGTACACGGTAGAAGAGATGCTCAATTTGATGTGGCGACTAACATTTACCCAGTAAGTCCAATACAGACAGACAAACGATAGGGGCTCCCCATCCTCAGATTTGGTCTACACTGTTGGACCCTCCTGTCAGCTCCCTATGAAGAGCTTCAATCCTTGAGAGAAGCTCTTTATACTTGTTTTCCAGAGCCCGAATGACCTCAGCGTTTTTCTGACGCTTCTTCTCCAACTCCTCAAAAGTCCACCCCTTGGCCCTGGAGGCTCTACGCGACTGCTCGAAGAGGGCCGACCATCTGGCATCGCGACCCCGAGGTGAAGGACGGGGAGGTCGGTTCTTCCTCTTGTCAACTCTGGCCTGCTTTCTCAAGTTAGCATCTATCGGAGGCGTATGCGTTGTTCCATGGACTTACAGGTCTTTTGACACTGACACTCCCATCCTGAGGAGACTTGGCCTTGGATGGGTTTGCAAGTTGTGACTGTGGTCGTTTGAGAGAGCCGTTAATACAAAGAAACAACAAACAAAACGCCGAATGTATTTCACTTACACGTTCGTTCTCTTGCTCCGTCATCTTTACTGGTTTGTTGGTAGGTTGAAGAATGATTGAGTATGGTAGTTGCGATGCAAGGTGAATGGGAGGAAATGTTAAAGTTAAACCTACAACTGACTGGAATGGGATAAATACTTGGCCCTGTCCTCAAGTTGTCTGGCAGAGAGGTTGATAGACAGAGACAGGGGGATGGGTACACGGTGAGTTACTTGTATATGCACGTCGGCTGAGTGCTTGTATATCAGCCATCATCAAACCAATCATCAAACCAATCACATGATGCACGCATACACTTAACGCGGTTGTTTGCACATATAGGTACATAATTATATAATGATGCGGGTATTCTAGTGTATTGCAGGTTTGTCGAATTCACGTCACATCGCCTGTTACGTTTACAGCCTCATCTTCCCGACGGGCCTGATGCATCTCCCCGATTCATCTTCAAACTCTCCTCCATTGCCCGCTTCAACTCCTCGTCGTCTTCATCATCGCCGTTGCCACCCGCTGCATCCTTCCCCTTTGCCATTTGTTTCCTATACTCTTCCTCAGCCAAGCTCTGACGCTTGACGTACTCCATAACGATATCTTCCTCAGACCGCTGATTGCTTTCCTGTTCCATGGCTTCCCTCGACGCCGCAATGGCCCGTTCAAGTTCATCGTCATTTTCTTCTCTCGGCGGGAGAGGCGGCGGAGGTTGGTTTCTGGAGGCTTCAATGGCTCGCTTGAGCTCCGTATCGTCTTCCTGGCTGGGGGTCTGGGCGGGAGTTTGAGACACAGTATCCGTTGCGTCAAGCTCTGGCACATCAGAATAGTCGGGCAACGGCACATCATTGACTAGACTCTGCTGGATCGCCTGTTCAACAAGAGCCTGATACTCTTCGTCCGTGATTTGATAGTCGGCATCCTCAAAAATGGACGGATCCTTCAGAGGAAGCGGGCCTGCCTCACTTGACCCAGCTTGTTGCCGAACAGCCTTGATGCTCTCACGGATAGCTGCCTCCACATGGGCGTCTTCCTCACTGTCGCCACGCGATGTCTCACGCACTGACGCCCGAATGGCCCTTTCAAGCTCGGGATCCTCAGATGGGCTGGTTTGTGTACTTGCAGCATCATTTGCGCTTGACTGTGGGACAGGCACGTCCAGGAATCCCCTCTTCCATGCATCCTTGTCGGCGTGAAGTTTCTTCCGCTCTTCAAAAGACATACTCTTAGTCTGTCTCCATCTTGTACGTGGCCGCTCAAACCCAGCCTCTGAGATGTCGAGACGGGGCTCTTCAGGGCGCTTTCCTGCAACCTTTTCCTTTCTCTTCCACTGATAGAAATTCTTGAGGTCGAACTTGGCGTTGTTCCATCTTTGTACAACGTCATCTCTTTCGCCCAGTGTTGCATCGTGCATCTCACGCTGGCCTTGGATAGCTCGTGACGAAGTGATATAATTCTGGACGCTCTTGGCAAAGTACTTGGAGACCTCTGCACTTACACCCTGCATGGTGTAAGCTGGGATGGCCCAGAAACCTGTCTTATGTCAGTACAGCAATTCCCAACCCTTCGAAAACAAACTTACCGGCTGCCGGCTTCGCAATCAGACCGCCGATACCCTTGCCAAAGCCTTTGACCAGCCCCTGGACTCCCTCCTTCTCGGCACCTTTCAAAGGCTGTGTTACCAGACCAGTGATGCCATCAAACAGGCCATAGCCAAACTCCTTGCCTGCGACTACAACTCCGGAGCCAACCCCCGTTACCTTTTCGACCGGACGAATAGTGTCATCATTATACAGCCTTGGCATGTTTCTGAAACCCCTAGCTAGTCCAAGACAGAAGTTCATTGGTGTTCTGGCACCAGTGGTCACAACCCGGCCAACTCCCTTTCCAGTTCCGACAGCTGCATTCACGTAGTTTACAGATGACGCACGACGTTGTTGCTGCTTGCCAGCCGCTTCTTTGATCTGCTCTTTCCAAGATTTGTCATTAACAGATCCTTGGGTACTTGATTGGTCTGGAGACCAAGGACGAGAGGTGCTGGATGCTGTGTCACTCAGTGTTGGCTGTGAGGCATTGGAGGGAGCAGTAGTAGAAATGGTAGAGCCCAAGGTTTCTGTGTCTGCAATACTAGGTGTAGGTGTTGATACTTTCTCTGACTCATTGCCATGAGGTGCCGGGAGTGACGTCTCGCTTCCTGATGCCAGAGTGGTCGCACCATCTTGTGCCTCTACTGCTGTTGAGGTTTTCCTCTTGGGCTGCGACATGCTCTTGAAAAGCTCCCTGGGCATATCGGCGATTGCCATTCCGATACCTCCAATATCAGTGACAAGTGACAATGTGCAAGCAGAAATTGGGTCAGTCGGCTGCTCTTCCGTGTTGTACTCCGTCATACGGTATCTGTACATGTCAGCTCGACCCTGATAGTTTCCGTATCTCGACTTACAGTTTGAGGTCAGACCATTGCAGCAAGCCTTGCTCAACCAAGACTGCAGCCGCAAACGCACTCAGTCTTACTTGACTTCTCCTTACGCGCCATGCCGCAGCTCGGCTTGGAGCCAGAGTACAACGCAACTTGTCCGTGTCCAGATGATCGTGGAAGCTCTTACCACCAACGTCAGTTCCTCGTTCTTCTCGAATTTTCTGGCCCAGAATCTTGGCCTGCTCCAGAGTCTCCGGTTTGACACAAAAGTTGATGGCTTCTGCAAGCTTCTCTGCTGTCAGTTGTTTGTAAGGAATGGGGTCGGGGCCAGCATTGGCTCTCGCTATCATAGCACCCCAGAATGGTTGATCACCGAAGAAGGGTACGACAAGAGTAGGTTTTCCGGCCTTAATACCAGCGGCAGTGGTGCCAGCACCACCGTGATGTACCACGCATGAGACGTGCTCAAACAGCCAGTCATGAGGAACATTGCCAAGCATAAACACGCCATCAGGTTTACCAAGATCATCAGCACCAAGTCCACCCCAGCCCTTAGAGACCAATGCCCTGACGCCTGAAAGTCTGACTGCCTCAAAGATCATCTGAGTCATGGCGTTGGGGTCGTCGACAACGATGGATCCGAATCCGATGTAAACAGGGGGCGGGCCATCTCGAAGGAAGGCTTCTAGGTCTGGATCAGGGGTGTATGAGGAAGCAAGATTGAGAAAGTAAAAGCCAGCGATGTCGATATGCCGTCCCCAATCATTGGGTTTGGGAATCAATGCCGGTGACCTGTACCAAGTTAGATATATACCTGAAATGTGCCGGAAAAACTGACCAGCAATATGTCCAAGAGATCTTGAGTCTTGCAAGAAGTCCAGGTGCCCAGATTAGTGAGAGTGGGGGGAGATCGAGTGCCTTCTCCCGGAACCTGTTGATGACATCTCCTAAGCCCTGCCATGTCATCATTTCGACTAGAGTGTACGACATGTAGTTCGTCATCACGTCGTCTGTATTTGATGATTGGATATTTGCCAAGGGGTGAGGAAAGGCTCGTGTCGGGGACCAAGGCATGCTAAAGGGGCGATCAGTATTCGGCATCACGGCACCAAGGCAAGAAACTCACGTAAACATCATGTGCACCGGGATGCCCAGCTTTTCAGCAATATGAACATGAGCGAAGCTAGGAGGGTTCGCGATGAGAGCATCGGCAACAAAGGGCTCTTGACCAGGTCCGCCTGGCACCTCCAGAGATACGTCCAATGGAGCATTTGAGGCATGTGGTTTTGGAGGAGGGCCGAGACCGTCGCCTCCTTCGATACAAGATCGCCAACACCCCATAAGAATTTCTTGAATACCTTTTCGGCGTTTGCTCACTTCGCCACTTGTGATGGCATCAAAACCAGGCATGAGACCAGGGTGTTTGACCATAAAGGCCATCAGTTCAGCAGGGTCGCCACCAATACTGAAGAACTCGAGACCATTCTCCTCAACAAAGGATTGGAAAGTAGGGTGAGTAGCTATTCGGACTCTGTGTCCGTAAGTATCCTTGAGAACCTTTCCCAGAGCGACAAAGGGTTGAACATCTCCGCGAGATCCCACGATCTGGACGACGACATTGAGTTTGGGTGGCGGTGTTTGTCCGGGCAGACCTCCCAGACTAGGAGGGATATATGCAGGAGGAAGTTCAGGCTGTTCAGGCTCAGGTGCAAGTTGACCTTGAAGTGTTGGAGCGAGAAGGTCTGTAAGCCTCCTGTTCTTAGCATTGATGTTAATATTGACTCTACCATCGCCTAGAGAATGACGCAGGTTAGTTTATACAAAGTTTCATATGCAGAGACGCATGATATGTACCGGATATTGCTGCACCAGCGTCAAACCCAGGCTGTGAGAAATGAACCTCATCATGATTCTCTCCATAAGGGGGCGGCGCTCCATCTCCCTCAGCAGGGTTGATATCCGGTAACTGAAGGTCGTCTGAGGCTACAGCCCCTGTGTTTCTGTTATCGCCATCGCGGGGTTGATGCTGCTGGCCCGCAGCAGCTTTTTCACCAACAATGCCTGCCATGGCAGCTGCTCACGGGTGATGAGAGGTTTGAGAGGAGATCTAAGTTTCGATGACCATTTGATAGTGAAGAGTGAGAATTGTAGGTACTAGTTATATAGATAATGCGATAAAGATGAAAGAGGCCGGCGGTTAACTTGATACCAAAGGTAAGGTAGTGGCTAATGTTAGTGGGGGAGGGAAGTTGAAACAACGACGTCAGCGGATACGAATCAGGAACGAGGCAAGGATTGGGTGTTGAGCTCTAAGCCACACGAGACCTAAAACCATATGTAAGCTGCGCTTGAATGCTTCCTATTACGGTAAATTAATCGATCCAATTTGTTCCTCGGACTCGCATTTTTTGTGAGAGTGATTAATTGCTGTTTCTCGTGGGCTTACTCTTTTACTTACGCAAGCTGTGAAACACGAGACCAATCGCGCCCGAATAGGACCTATATCGGTTTGATGACTGTGATTCTGCCCCGTACGGAGTAGGTACATAGGCAGTCTTATATAGCATCGTCCGTGTATAAGATAGAATACGACGGGAATAAGACCCTGTCGATCAAGGGATAGCCATTTCTAGAACGAGATGCCTTGGCGTCTGACGAATCTGCCCAAACACCCTCCAAGCTATTGCATGACTTGTGCTTATCCGCCCTTGTCCGTACGCAACTCCGCCTCGACTTTCACGTTGATTCACATGTCGAAACTATTTGGTCTTTACTTCTGAACTGTACTATCAACCTGAGAACATGCTGTGTCAGAAACAAGACCCGCTGTCAGATGATAATACAAGATGGCCGAGTGATTAGGGTGATGCTGTGCCATCTTGCACGAGACATTGAGGCGTTGTGCTCATATGTAGGCGAGCTCTGTCTGTGTAGTATAGTCCAAGGTCGCAATTGACCAGAACATAAGACTAAATGATCTACTTTTCTGTGGTACATTTCAGCCGTCAACTGTGAGACAACACTGTAGAGAAAGAAAACAACTCCTTATACTATGAGTGAAAGATATGGTCTAAACTCAGCTTTACCTAGGTACTGACTGATATCCTCAGCATTGACACGAGCGGAAACTGTATGTTTCTTTGGTTAACACGGAGTCTAGATAAAACACTGGTGAAAGAATCAGAAAGAAGGTGAATTGTTTTTATCATTAAGAATGGCCATTAATGCTTTATTTGGCAAAAGGACCTCGACAACCAGAATAATGAACTTGACGTAAGGCGAATATGCTGTGCAACTCAGCTATATAAACTGACGCTATCTGGTAGCTTATATAAAAAAGTTAGTCACTTTGGCCGAGTGGTTAAGGCGATGCCCTGCTATCTCCGGAAAGCAAGGTTAGGCATTGTGTTCGCACGCGTAGGTTCGAATCCTGCAGGTGACGTTTCTTTTGCACTCTTTGGCAACTGAATCAGGGATGTAATTTTCTTTTTAACATACCTGCAGAGCTATTTTTTGTTCATAGAGATGATTTGTTTGATGATTAAGTATATAGGTTGTAGATCCCTGTTAGCTCTTTCGTTGGGCTTAATTGTTGTTATTAGGTTGGTCGCTCACTGGCTGTAACAATGAATCATTATAAGTGAATTACAGTCAAGCGAACCGTTATTGATTCGTGTACATGACAGGTGACAGTTGCACCGAGAACCTTGTAGCGTTTTGGCGCGATCAGATCTGACAGGACTATAACCTGGATCAGTACGACCTCTCACCCTAGAGATCATGGAGACATAACAGGATCATTATGATACGTGTGTATCTTGATATGATCGACAGCACGGACTTTACTACACTCGGGTGCTGAGCCAGCGTCTTATAGTGTCCCATCAGTCATTTACAGGCATCGTACGGTGCAACCTTGAGAGAAGAAGTATTTCGACTCTCACGATTCGGTTGTAAATGATCAGAAGACCTTACTGAGTGCGTCTGACAAGTCGGTTCATTACCAGCCACAACACTTCACAAATGATCCACCGAAAGACAGTGTTTGATATTGTTTCTCTCCTATTATGGAAATATCATCGTGGCCTCGGAGCTAGCATGCCCTCGTCGGACGGACGAGATGGACGACCGAGCTGAATTTTTCCGACCAAGAGAGATTGTCGATGGTAGGGTTGATGGGTCTGGTCTCGGGCCAAACAAGGCGGTTTATGATTGATCAATGCATTAATTCAGTTGATCAGTGGTCATTGAATGTTCTGTTTGGACTCTCGGCTTGTCATATTGTTGATATATCACAGGCAATGAACTGGTTTGTTCGGCGGCTTCCTTGATGAATAACATCTGATCAAAGATCATAGATTGATAAGACGAAAGATCAAGGCTGAGCTTACGTGGGGGGGTCAATTCTTTAGGCCGTTTGCGGCGCCATAGTTTCAACTCCAGGCGAGCGGGACGATTCTGTCTAACGAGAACCCGGCACTTGAGTGACTAACGGAATCTCTGCTGTGGCCGCTCCCGGCTTGACTAAGTCTGTTTCTGGCAGCTCACAAGAAAAATTGACCGATAGATCCAGGAACTGGCCGACGAGGAACTGACCGAGCAGGAATTCATGCCGAGATGAAGGGGACGTTTCCACTGAGAGTGTGACCCTTGTTATCTCGATATGGATGGATGACTTGATACCCTGTAAACGTGCATTCGGAAGGCGGTTTCCGTTCCCTGCTTTGGAAATATTCTAGAAGACCAAGAGTGCACATGAAAATAAAGAACTTGCATAGCGTGCCTGCGTGCCTATGTCCTTGTTTGACTAGGTTGACTCGTCATGTCTCGTCTGCGCCTCATTCTCAACGTCATGTTCTGCTCTAGCTAAAGTGTAGAAATTATTTAGTTTATTAGACAAGCATAAAAACTCTAAATACGCATCAACCAAGATTACAAAACATGGTGGAGACTGTATCCGAGTGGGATATCGAGAGTGACGTCCATATCCATACATACCAGCATCCGTCAAAAGATCCACCGAGAGATCCTTAACAGTGAGAGATTATTCAGTTCCTTGGTCTGATTTGATGTTGGCTTGTGATGCCTCGTGAAACAGACGGAGGATCAACCGGATACAACAAGATGCTCTATGCGTAACAGGGGAGTGCCTCATATGGACCACGGATCCTTATGTGAGCATTAGTGATCCAAGACAAACTCTGCTAGTTTTGGGATCCTCGCCTGCCTAGCCTGGGCCTGCCCTGATCGTTTGGCCATTTTCTAAGCTTAAACTACCTAAAGTCATCGTCAAACAAAACATTTCAGGTTTAACCGCCCAAGGGGGCTGAATGACTCGTTGCTTTGTTAATGCCGACCACTGCCTAGAGAAACATACAATGTACAGACTCATGAAGAGAACATGTCACAACTTTACTACTGTACAGTAATGCCCGATCTAGTAACCGTCTCCCGCGTTTTAAACTTCGGCGCTGTCGAAGTATGCGATCGAGGTGTGAATGACATGAGCTATCTGTACAGGGATCACCATCATGCCAAGAAACATGCTGTATCACTCCCAACATAGCCCTCCACATTAATTATTATGTATGTATATCCTCGAGAACGGATGAATTCTGAACCGGAGCATTGGGCCAAGTTGCCAAGATTGTGAATGCGCGTATATGACGAGTAATGTAGTATTCTTGATACCATATAGCAAATAACGGGCAACAAACACCAAAGAGGAATGTAGTATAAACGAGAGGACCTTTGGTATCTCGTCACCATCACTATCACATACCTACCTACTGTATACAGTGTCCAAGTGCCCATACCAAAAAAAAAAAACCTTTCACCTGTTACAGAAACGGATCAGATAGAGTAGAAGCTGCTACAGGCGTAATTTCGGTAGTGGACCCAAGACAGCGGCACTCCGATGTGTGGCTCATGGTCTGCCGTTGCATCGCATTACGTATCGATGTCATTGGTCTTGGCTAGTAGGTATGTATGTATCTCCATCTGTTAGACTTTGCAAGGAGGCTTGACATGTCAGTCGCACTAAGTAACTACCTCACTAACACGGACAGAGCAGATGGGTTCATTGTTAATCAAGACAAGGCAAACATCCTTGACCATGGCCTTGACCTTGACCTTGACCTTGACCATGGAATACATGTTTCCGTAGTATTCGGTCTTGACATCAACTCTCATTCCCTAAAGCTTAAAAGAGCCGCTTCGCCCTTCTGATCAACGCCTCTTATTCCTCAGCCAGATCCCACCTCAAGACACTCTTTACTACCCATCACACACACTCATTCTCACCACAATACAATACAATGCGCACCCAGATTCTTACCAGCGCCCTCCTATCGGGGGCCATGGCCGCTCGTCCTTTCCTCGAGCAGCCCGACACTGGTCTCGAGATCGTCGTCGGCGATCTTCCCACTGGAAAGCTCCCCAAGCTCGAGCAGATGATCGGCCTCCCTGACTTTGAGTGGGCTGCTAAGAACTACCTCCCCATCGAGAACTACACATACTACCGCAACGGTGCGGCCGGCGAGTGGTCGTACCGCAACAACCTCGAGGTCTTCCAGCGTTACCGCTTCAAGCCCCGAACTATGGTTGATATCACAAACGTTGAGAACACTCTGCCCACCAAGATCCTGGGCCACAACTTCTCTGCTCCCTTCTTCATCAGCCCTTGTGCCAGAGCTGGCAACGCCCACCCCGATGCCGAGCTGAACCTCATGAAGGGTGCTGGTGAGGGCGACATTCTCTACATGCCCGCTCTCTACGCCTCTCTCACCATCGAGGAGATCGCCAAGGCCAAGTCTGAGGGCCAGGTCGTCTTCCAGCAGCTCTATCTCACCTCCAACGACACCGAGACTCAGGAGCTCCTCGACCGCTCTGAGAAGGCCGGTGCTGCTGCCATCGTCTTCACCGTCGACTCTGCTGCCGATGGCAACCGACACCGCGCTGCTCGATTCGGTGTTGGTTCCGCTGACTCCGACTACTCCTACATCACCTGGGACTACTACAAGAAGCTCCAGAAGATGACCAAGCTCCCTGTTATCATCAAGGGTATTGGCTCTGCTGCTGACGCTAAGCTTGCTGTCCAGCACGGTGCTCCTGCTATCATCCTCTCCAACCACGGTGGCCGTCAGCTCGATGGCAGCCCCTCTGGTCTTGAGGTCGCTCTTGAGATTCACCAGGAGGCCCCTGAGGTCTTCAAGAAGATTGAGGTCTATGCTGACGGTGGTGTCCGATATGGCGCTGATGTCCTGAAGCTTCTTTCTCTCGGTGTCAAGGCTGTTGGTCTTGGACGTCCTTTCATGTACGCCAACGTCTTCGGTGTCGATGGTGTCAAGAAGGTCATCGACATTCTCAAGCACGAGATCGCCATTGACGCTGGTAACTTGGGTGTCCCCGATGTCCAGAAGATCAACCCCAGCTACGTAAGTTCATATCTGTGTGCTAATGCCTGATCAATTGCTAACAACATGTTTAGGTCAAGTGGCAATTCAACAACTGGAACCAGTAAATATGCATTGCGATGGCGTTGGGCGGTTGGGTTGTTGAGCTGTGGTGCTGGTACATACACATCTTGATTCAATTGTTTATATTTCATCATACATATAGATCCAAGAACATAGAGCATGAATCTTTCTATCACTTCATATGCTAGTCCGAATCCTTCGTGAGACTCGTACCTTGCGACCCAGCTGCTCCTCTTCACAAAGTGTATCTTGATGATTGATGGCTATTATATGATACACCTAATTTGATTCTCTCTTGTACTCCAGACAACATTTTTCTAGCTATCATAATAACAAATGGGATAGCAAAGGGTAGCATCCGTAGGCCCGTCTATGTTTATGTTGTTGCCGACATATAACACAGATAAAGCGCATTGATATTCTAGAAATCCGATTAGTTGACATGCAAGACATGCATATGCAGGTGCAGCTTTGAAACACATAAAATCATCCTCTATTGCATACTGAATAACCCCCCTTTCCCGATATGCGCCGTGTCTTGTACATATGAGAGTCATATCATGTCAAATGATCAGTTTCAAAGGGATTTGTCCAAGGAGTGATTCGTTTAGAAAATTCGTTTAGTTCATTCAAGGGTCCTGTCATGGTCGGATTGAATGATTGCGGCTTACAACGCTCATCCCGGCCCCGATCCGGCCGGCTCCGGGTGTTTCCCGACTTCAACCGGAGTGGTTGTCCGGAGGCAGCATATTCCCTGCTATAAAAAACAAAACAATGACCACCTGAGATGAAGACGTGTCCCTTTGTTTACTGCTCCAGCTGCTTGCAGATAATGTCACGTTCCGTGAAGCATCGAGGGCCTATAGATTCGTGATTCAGGTGGAACACAGGCCTTTCAGCTCTTATGTCGTGCAGTTACATACATGGATCATCCATCTACGATCTCCCGGCCGCCCCACGGGGCGGTATGGCCCGAGTTACCATCCAACAGGATAGTACATTGTTATACTGTTGAGGTTGAGTTATAAATACTCGGAGATATCCTGAGCCTGGTCTCATTTCTGTTCTTGTCTGGTTTGGTTGGCTATTGATTCTCAGTCCATGTGCTTCTTTGACTATATCACTTATATATAACCCTACCAGACTTGCATGGTCTTTAGATATCTCGAAAAAATCTCTTCATAAGCTCTCACAATAGCCGGCTGTACTCCAGTCATCCTTGTCACTTCGATCCCGGGCCTGTCACCTTACAAGACAAATCTTGACCAGCTTCCTATCGACAGTTGACCGATATTCTCACCATAAACCAACATGCCTGGATCTATCAAGTCTCTTAAGCGTCGGCCTACAGCCAAGTCAGCTGCCAAGCGCATCGGCCGAATGTTCAAGCGTACAAACAGCGATGACCCTGAGGCAACTTCGCCTGCAGATTCGGGCTTCTCCAAGGACTCGTTTGACAGTTCAAGAGTTTCGACATCGTCTCGGTTCTCTACGTCTTCACGTATGACTACAAAGGAGAACGTCGAGCAGCCTCGCCCTTCTGTATCTCGGTACGACACTGCACCACCGAAAGAACGCGAAGTGGTACCCCCTCACCCGTTCTTCTCGTCCACCTCAGAGCCGCTTCTTGAGCATGGGAAGCCAGTTGGCCCTGACATGCCAGTTCAAACTGAAGCAGTGATTGAGCCTGGAACGTTACCTCCACCTGTAGACAACGAGTCCAAGGATGAACACAAGTTGCCCGACACAAACTCTCCAAAGCAGCCTGAGGCCGTTGAGAAGCCCAGTGGCATGGGCAAGACCACAAAGCCACTTGATCAAGTTATTACACCCAAGCAAACACCGCGTCCTTTACCTGAGCCCCCGACAAAGAAGAATTTACTCCCTGATCCCGAGTCGCCCATTCTTCCGAGAAAATTCAGGGAGGAGTCTAAGGTCACCCCTCAACCAGTGCCCAAATTCGAAGAGAAGATAACGCAGAAGTTCGAGCCAAAGATCGAACTCAAGCCACAGGCTGAGCCGGTCAAGAAGACGATAGTTCCACCTCCGACTGTGGAAGATGAGCCAGAGCCTACCACTATTCCCGTCAAGGAACAACCGAGACCGAAGCCCAAAGATCAAGTCAAACACAACCCTCCCAAAGTTGATACTCGGACGATGTCTAAAGCTCAGCATACGGATGTCCAGCCAAAGCTGGAGTCTAAGGTCCAACCGAAGACTCAGATTCACAAGAAGAGCACACCTGTTCAACCTCACGTTCCTGGAGTGACTCAAAAGCTATCCAAGGCACTGTCTCCAGAACTCCTAGCTACTTCATCAGCCCCAAATGTTCCCATGGTATCATCTGCCATATCAACATCTTCTGCCCCAAGGGTTGCTTCTATCCCCAACACAGCACCAGTTCAAACATACTCAGTCACACTCAGCACCTCAACAGTATTTGTGCCCAAGACAGCCCCAGCTCCTTACACAGCTCGAGCACCTACGACGGCCCCAGCTCCGATCATAGCGACAGCACCCAAAGTTGTCATGTCAATGCTCGGTTGGACTCTTCCAAAGCCTGCTCCGATCCCTAAACGAGCTCATTCCCCGATAACTTCGTGGTTCGTGTCTTCTGCTTAAAGTTTGATCATTGGTCAACTGCTGTAATTTGAATAGTTCCTTGGCATCATATGATGCCTGTTATGATTAAATAATTCTTTTCGTGTAGTTTATCAAGGCTGACCTAGGATAAGCAATAAAACAACTTAGCAAATTTGAAACTCCATGATGCATAACTATTAGGTCTACTCTGATACGATAATACGACATGATTCAAGCGTTCATTTGTATATGGCCTATGCTACCACTTCATCCGAGGATTTCTTAAGGTATCCTTGCGAAATCAAGCTCTGAACGAAAGCAACGACCCCTTTGATAGCAACAGGTTCAATAGTTCCCTGTACATCTTGTGAAGGGTCAAAGGACGCAATCGTCAACGATACCGGTTTCGTCTTTAACGGAATCATCTTGAAGCATTTCTCCAGATCGTCTTCCAGCAATCCGCCATGCGCAGAAAAATTGTTGACAATACCGACAGAAACGTCGAGAGCGTCAAGATCCAAGTGCACCATAGCCTGATCAAACTTCTTCTCATCCAGGACCTGGCCCAGTTCACCCTCAAAGTCAACATGATGATCTAAATTTCCCCAAATGATGGGGAATCCAGCCTCCTCGACTCGAGAACGCTCAAGGTCTGTCACATCTCGCATGCCGCAGTGCACAAGGTTCTGTTTAAGATCCATGGCCTCAAATCCCTTGATGCTAGCCAAGAGAGTTTTCCAGCACAGACCTGCCATCATGGCAACAGGCATCGAGTCAAGATATCCACTCTTGAGTACATCAGGCGTGTTGAAGTCGTCGTGGGCGTCGAACCAGATGCAAGAAGGTATTTCCCCAAGCGCAGCTGTTAAACCGGCTTGAACGCCGACAGTGGTGGAACAGTTGCCAGCCAAAATGATAGGGAACTCCCCTGAGCGAGCGATATCAGCTACACCCAGGGAAGTGCGACGCAAAATCTCGAAGAGGCGACTGATATCACCGTCAAAGCCATCGACAGGATCGATCTCGTGCACGTTGACGGTCACGCCGAGGTTTCGAATGGCGTCGACGAAGCCGGCATAGAGGAGCGCTTTTGGTCCAGCACCGACGGCAACATCTTTGATACCGAGGTGATAGGGAGAACAGAGAATAGTTATGGACTCTGCGGGAGACATGATGAGTATGATCAAGAATGTGTGTGTAGAGTAAGGTTTCTTGTGAGCTAGTGATGTTGACTCATAACAATGGAATCTTATCCAAAGGCCTGATCAGAGCACACGGAGAGATGTGAATAGTTTGAGAATGAATGGAAAAGAAGTAGTGATCAAGCGATGACTTAGGTAGGTAGTGCTTCGTTTATATATGTGATCATGGTAACTCCTTGACCCTTGCCAAAGCCCGAGCAGTATGGACATCGGCCAGGTATCCCCAAGGCTGAGTCAGAGAGTAGTCACTGGCAACCGTGGCTCTGACTCGTCCACTGAAGGGCGCGCATTTTGACAAACACCATGGATTGATCAATGAATGACTGCAACTCCACAGACTAACCCATGGCCTAGACCTGGAGATTCCTCTTAGCACTTCATTCACCCAATCAAATGACCTGTCAAGACTCATTGAATACAAATCTAGTAGCTGTCTTCTTCCATCCAGAAACACCCCTAACCCAAAAGTCAATTCAACATATCCCTGAGTCCTCTGCTACACGGGTCTATCCCGTCCAACCTATGGAACCAAAAGCGCCAGCTAAAAAGAAACCACTCATGCGTACTCCAGTGTGTCGCCTCCTCGGCGCTCTCCAAACAGATATGCTGCCTCGAGACAAAATCGTCCATGTCCTCTTTCCATGCGTCTTTCGCTGCCGTAGCATATCAAAACTGCGTCGACGATACCGCTCAGGATACCTTCCATTGCGCCCATAACAGAGTATCCAATGAAACTAGCCATCATACCAACGACATAGGCGTAAGCAGAGCCTCGGACACCCACGCCATCTGGCAGCTGAATTCGAAGCTGCTTAGCAGTAATCACCCAGCCTGCAAAACCAAGACCAGTGGCCATGATAAGTCGTGTTGCCACTAGCAGCAGCTTGGCAAGACGGTAGGGCAAAAGTCCATTAGGCTGTCCGCGATTTCGCAAAGCTCGAGGAGTCAATGTAGTTGTAGGAACCGTCGGGGATACCAGCTCCATCTGATCCAGGCCCCTGGCTGAAGTAGCAAGATTCTGAGAATGTATAGCAGAATAAGTAATAGTCAGCGGGTTCATCAATGCAATGACCGGCGTTGGGATCCAAAATGAAGCAATATTTGTAACGGTAGCCCCGAGTTTCCTTGGCAGGAAAATCAGAGGTGCTCGAATCAGCAGAGACAAAAGAGTTGATTCGCAGAGACTGCCAAAAATGGTCGTGAGGGCATGGTTGAGAGCAGCCGAAACAATCTCGTGTGAAGGCGTAGCAGGCCCAGCATTACGATGGAAGTACCACTGGGATACCGTTGCCGCCGTGGTAGCACGATGAACAGCATTGATCACCGAGACTGTCCACATATAGAGGAAGATGAACGCAGCCCCAAGCCACCAGCTAGAAAGCTGAATTACGAAACGGAGCATAGACTTGCTGAAATGACCGCCCATGAAAACCCTGGTAAACATAGCGAGCCATGCCCAGGTCCACACGACAATCAAACCCAAACATCCGAAACCGACGAAAAGGAGTGCTGAGTTCTGGGCCAGAATGCGGCTGGAAAACTGAAGAATCTCGATCGCCTGTTGGATAGCGCGTCGCCCTCGGACTACAAGCCAAATCCATAGAATGCAAGAGATTGCAGGGATTATGGAAGCCCACCTCATGACGGAGTCCTGGAAACTGCTTCCATGCCATCGACCTTTGAAAGACGACACAAAGGAGTATATCGAAAAGGAGAACAGAATGACTGGCACCGCAATCAAGATCACGCTGACCAGTGGCCGCACAAACGATCGTAGGGCTGCCAGCCAAATAAACGATACAAACACAGCCACTACTGTGTCCACCGCAAGCATATGAAATGACTTTTGTAGTGTAGTGTAAATGGTATCGCCAACCGGGCTTTTCCGTGGTGATGTGTGAAGCCACACCAAGAAGAATGTCGAGAGCATGCCAGCAAGACTAATTAAGAAGATCCAAGCAAAGAAGGGATCATGTCGAAAGATCTCACCCTCGATGTATTGGAATGCCGTTTGTATAGGCTCTTCCTCCTGGGGGGCGCCTCGCTGTATGCTGGCGTCGGTCTCTGTCGTAGACTCTCGCCTTGCCATAAATGGTGTTCGTTCCGTTTCCGTACCCTTAAATCGCTGGAAAGCCGGAGGACTGCTTTCCCGAGGAGTTTGTCCTCCCAAAAGCGACGCTGGAGGGTCCTCATCTGGATCATCTTGCGACTCGAGTCCAACGTCAACCATTTTGCCTTTAACATCGGTTCCATGACTACTGTCTCGGTCTAGACTTGAACGAGCATCGTCTTCGGCCTCTTCTCCTATGGTATCCCTCGCAAGTCCTGGGCGGTGAGTGCTTCTTGTTCCATTCCAACTGCTTCGAATACCGCGGCGCATGCTCATATCTCGATATGGGTCTTCATGATTTAGGCTGTCCTCCAAAGATCCCCGGCTATGGGCGTCGGATTCAACACTGTCGGCGAGTTTGCTGGCAGCTGCTACCCGTCTTGACCTCTGGAGAGCAAACATATCGGCAGCCTCTCGGTCCCTCTCTTCCTCGTCGTCCTCTTCCCGAAATTCGTCCAGAGTGCTGTGGAATAGTGGTGCATCCTGGGCAGCTGATATGCGCGATGCGAAAGCTAATTGACCAAACCGAGACCCAGCGCCGGTTTGTTGATATGGGTTTCCCCCATAGCCTCGGCCCAAGAAAGATCTACTTGGTCCATTTCCTCGTCCTGTTTCGCGCTGGTTTCGTGTGGAGCGAGATGGCCACTCTGATTGTCGTGGAGGATTGTCGTTGTTATCGGTTTGTCCGAAGTTCGATAGCCTGGATTGTGACTGGGCTAAGAACCTCGATGCATCTAGAGAACCAAGTCAGCTTGCTTGCAAGACGGCGTTGGGAATAATAGAACGTACACTCCGAAAACATCGCGCGGACTCGACTCCTTCCGCCTCACGTGCTGGCAAATATGTAGGAACCAGTCCTTGTTGGTGTAGATATCTGACGTGACGTAAATACGGTGATAGGCAACCACAGGCAGGTATCGCCGTGTAAGCGCAGAAGACGACTGTTGTTTGGATTACCGGATCGCAATAATGGAGGCTGGTGGATGGAAAGCGGAGGTGGTGAGGAGATAAAACTGTCGTCCAGGCAAAAGTAAAAAATCAACGGCTGATATGCAGATGAATGAATGGCTGGTTGTTAAAAGGTCAAGGTAGAGCGTGGAAGTACCCGACCCAGTCCAGGTCATGAGGCGAGGCGGCAGATGGCAGATGGACGGTCCGGGGCTTATCAGCGAATGAGTCGCTGACCGATTGCGTCCATCCCCAGTGCAGTCAGTGCCAAAGGTGCCTAGGCAGATCCGCTGGGAGGACCCCTGTCAGTGGACCTAAGTACCTTAACGGACAGAGCCACCTGGGCAGGCGGTCAATGACCTGAAGACCTAGACGGGAGCAAGAAAGCACCGGACCTCAAAATAAGGTGTCAAAATAAACTCAGCAAGAGGTATCCCAAACTTAGGCTGGTATATCTAAGTATTCTTGTCATTTAGGACTAAGGTTCTGAGTTTTTTTCCTCCCCTAGCACCTCAGGCGCCACAGGCAGCCGTGGGGTTCCATGAGGTGGAAGACCGGGAGGCACACGACATGTCCAACAAGTATCGGGGGCAGTCAAAGAGCGGGCTGAGATACCTTCACGTGAGGTATTGCACCTCAAAAAGATGCACGCAATCACTCTCGTTTATTTAGCATTCAACTCCACTTTGTTGACGATTCTTTGACTGCATGTTATTGCCACCAAACAGTTGCGATGGTGATCGTCTTTGTTGACGAGTAACCCGTATCTCATATACATCATTACGATTGTTTTGAAACTCTCTTGACTCGTCGCTACCTGCCAAGTTGAATTTGAATCAAGCTTCGCTTGTTGGTCTTGTGACACTTTGAAGATCTCTGAGTCTCACTCAGTCCTCACGCGCGGAGGCAATTTGCTTGCGATATCAAACACGGCGACAGATGACTTTTACTGTATCAAAGAAACAGATCAAACGACTCTAATCTCAAAGATAGTATAGATACATTCACTTATATATAGTACCTACCTACCTACTTATCAAAGACAAAACACATCAACTGACCCAAAGACCCAAGAACTAACAAGACGTTATCGATCCATTCCCCTTGCGTCACCGATAACCACCAAGAAACCTCTAATCCACATTCGGAGAGGGCCCTTCAGGCACGAGGTGCAGCACCAAAGCACCTAGCCCTCGGGGGGAAATATTAAACGACCCCAAATGCACCGAAATTCGCTGGAGTTCCACCCATCGAGGGGTCGTTTTTTATTTCCCCCCCTAAGCCTAGGCACCCTCGAGGTTCCACTGATACTGGATCTGATCTGATCTGCTTGGTCGTCGGGTTGCTTCACTGAGTTAGCTTGCCTGCTTGTGTCGTACAATGCTGTAACTCGTGACAGCTCAGCGTCTCAAACCATAGGTAGCCACAGGCCCCAACATCTGACTTGTGCTACTCTTCAGTTCCCTCCCTATAGGCGTGCCATATTCTCTGTTGTTTCTACTAATTATGATCTGTAAAAACACAATATTTGTCTCATTTACGCTATTTTGCTCTTATCGTCATTCCGTGACTATCGCCATCTCTAAGTCTGAATTTAGCCCGCCTGGAGCCACCTTTAGCTTCTAGCTCCCTCAGATAAACCACCCAGCTTCCTCCATCCCTAAATTTCTACCACTTACAACCCATCCCTTCTCATTACCAAGTCACGCTCACGAAACACCAGCATCGCCGAATCAGATACTTCTCTTATCTTACTTTGTACCTCGGGTTTGACGTCGCACCACCGCAAAGGACAGCTTGCACGTGCTTAACTCCATTCTCTTTAGCTCGAGGAAACCAAGCCCATCGATCAGCTCTTCTCCAACGAACCTCTCTTCTTCAATTCTCATCGTCCTTCTCAGTCTCTTCCCATGTCGACCACACCGTGGGATTACATCGCCAAACTCGTCTGCATCGGCGACTCAGGATGCGGCAAGTCTAGTCTTACCATTCGTCTCTGCGAAGGACGCTTTTCGCCTCATCACGACGTCACCATTGGCGTTGAATTCGGCTCCCGTATCGTCCCCGTCGGCCCTCCTCACTCAAAAATCGGCGCTGCCAACTCTTCAGACCCCGATAGCCAGGACCAAGAAGCCGACGGCCTTCCTGAACCTCCTCGGGATGACTCCAATACGCCCCAGAAGCATATGAAGCTTAGTCTTTGGGACACAGCTGGTCAGGAGACATACAAGTCTGTCACTCGATCTTACTTCCGAGGCGCAAGCGGTGCCCTGCTGGTCTTCGACCTGTCTCGAAAGCAAACCTTTCAGCATGTTACAGACTGGCTCAACGATTTACGACAGATCGCCGAGCCCGATATTGTGGTTATCCTGGTTGGTAACAAGGCAGATCTGACACAACAGGAGGACAACAAGCGTGAAGTCACACGCGAGGAGGCAGAGGAGTGGGCCAAGCGTAATGGCGTTATGGAATACGTCGAGACAAGCGCAAAGAGTGGCGAGAATGTGGAAAAGGCTTTCATGCGGGTAGCAGAGAGGATATACAACAACATCCAGGCGGGCAAGTACGATCTCAATGACAGAAGATCCGGGGTCAAGGGTGCAGGGGCCGGTGGAAATCGCCAGGTCAAGCTATCTGGAGATGCCAATAAGTCAGCGGGAGGTGGCTGTTGTTAGAGGACAACAACCCAGGACAATGCGAAGAGGAGGACACAAATGATCTACAGACACACGACGCATCATGATACCCAGTCAGCCAGCAACCGTCGTCATCATCGAACAAGTGTATGAAAAGCTCAATATGAATTGTACACAATAATGCATAATACATTGCTGGCCTTACCGAGGCCACCTTTATTAAGGGCAACAGAAATGACAATATCATAGCATTACCGAAACAAGATCCATCCGTAACTGCCTAATTCCGTTGATCCTGTTTCGTCTTTTCTTCCTTCATTCCATGCTTGATTTCCCAACAAATCCCGCGACCCGTCTTTTACATGAGTTCCCCAGTTCTATATCCTTGCAGCACGTTTTCGAAACCGAATAACACAAAACACGTCTGCATGGCGGTACATGAGACAGTTCCCCTAGATCACTGTGTGATCAGAAAAAAGAGATTGCTCAAAACATTGATCAACCCCTTAGTCGGTGACTCGCCAGTTGTCGAACCACTTCATGTACTTGTACTGCTTGTGGTTGCCAGTCATGCCCCAGCAAATGGGGATGAAGTAAATGTAAAGGCCGATAATGGCTGTGTAGAGAATGCCATACACGATGGTCTGGATGGTCTTGTTACGGTTGCGAGTGAACCAGTCAATAAGGAAGCCAAAGTTGAGAATGGCAAAGTAGAGAGCAGGGTAGTAGTGATGCACATAAGTGACACGGGCCATAATAACAAAGGGAAGGTAGTGAAGGAACCAGCCGGCAAGGGGGTACAATGCTGCGTAGTGAATGTGGTCAATCTCGTTCTCGCTGAGATCGTTAACACCTCGTTGCCATCGAAGGATATACCAGACAATGACAAGACCAGCGATTCCGAGAGAAGCGGTGGAACCCCAGTAGATGAGAGGGTTACCGAGAAGGAAGTACTTGACGATATCATCACCCCAGCCGCACATACGGAGACCGACGTGAAGGAAAGGCCACTGCCACCACTTGGAAGCGAGGTCATCCTGCTTATCGGGGTCGGGAACCAGAGCGTTGTTGGAAGTCATCATAGCGACGTTAAGGTGGACGAAGTCGTGGAAGAATGGGGACTTGTAAACACCAGCCTCAGCGGGAGGGACTAAATGAAATTAGCATGCGCAAGTCTGCATCATTTTCTTCTAAACTTACGCTTGTCGTTCCAGTGAGCCTCAACGTTCCAGTGGGTGTAAGTGTCACGGGGGTTGTTCTCCTTGGTGCAAGTAACCTCAATCTGCTTGAAACCCCACTGAGGAAGGTTGACGTTGCCAGCTCGGAGGTAGCAGCCCAGGACCTCGTGCTTAAGACGGAAAGCAGTGGTAAGAGTCCTGATCTTGCTGCGGTCACGAGAAGCAGAATCACGAACAACCTCAACCTTCCAGTGGTCCTTGTCGTCACCAACAGTCAGGTTACCGTAGCTGGAAACTTCCTTGTGGCCTCGGGTGACAGGGGCAGCGATGTCATGAGAGTGCAGGTTGCGGCCAGTCTGAGCATGGATAAGTCGGATGACGGAGTTGTCACCAATGAATCGCAGATCACCCTCAGGGTTGTAGTCCTCCTCTCGGCGGTTGGGGTAGAAGAACCAGTCGTTGTTGGTGTCCTTGTGGTGATAGCAAGTAACCTGCTGCTGCTTGGAACCCTCGGGGTAGGTCTGAACGTGAGAGTGAAGAAGACCACCACCGTAACCCATGTTCTTGATGGTAGCGCGAGAACCAATTGCAATCTCGAGAGGGCTGTCCTTTCCAACCTGGGTACCCTTGAGGTTAGCCTGGAAGAGAGAGCTCATCTGAGCATCGCCAGGGCCGGAGCGGTCGAGAATGGCGAAGTGCAGGGCGAAAGAGAGGAGGTAGATCAGGAAAGGGATGACGATGAGGCCAACAACACGGGTGATTACGTGGGCACCAAGAGTGGTCTATGGATGGTTAGTCAAGAAACAGATGCCAGTCATGATACTACTTACAACGGGCATCTTGGTGTCACCGAACTTTCGCCAGAGGTCCTCAACGGTGTAAAGACCGACAAGAGCAGTAACGAAAAGACCAACAAGCTTGACACTGCAAACACAGCCAATGCTGAGACCAGTCAGGAACAACCAGAAGAACCACTCGGGCTCGAAGCTGCTGTGTCGCTGGTTGTGAAACTTGGACCAGCAGAAGACGGTGGCAACAGTACCGCATAGCAGCATAGAGTCGAGCAGGATGAAACGGCTGATTGTGGTGTAGGAGTTCTCGCAAAGAACCATCAAAGTAACGAGCCACACAGCAGGACGTCGAAGCTTGAGCTCACGGGCAGTGTAGTAAGCAAGGGGAATACAGAAGATACCGAAAGCAGCATTGAAGATGCGCATGATGGTGTAGTTGACTTCCTCGGGGTACTTTTCGCCAGACTTGAATTCGAATGTTCCATTGTAGCCAGCCAGGACTCCAGAGAGTCCGACGAGCATCTTGCCGAGAGGGGGATGGACATCGAAGTAGTATTCATGCTTGATATAGTAGGAACCGAACTTGCCGAAGCTATCGAGGAGTTAGAGAAGGTTTACGGAACGGCGAAAGTCAATTCGACATACTGAGCTTCATCCCAAGTGACGATATTGCTGATACCAATCTTGTAAAGTCGAGTGAAGATAGCCAGGAGAGTGAAGATCAGCGGGGCAATGACAACCTCCCACTGGTCGAGCGTTTGGAGCAATGAGGACTCCTGAGATGCGGTCAGTATTGTTCAATGGCACTTCTTCGATACGCAGGTGCAGTACCTTCTTGACAAGCTTCTTGTTGTCCTCGGGCTGAGGAGTCGGGACTTGCAGGCTAGCTTGTCCAGCGACAGGACGCTGTCTCAGACCATCGCCCAGGTCAGCGCCTGAGGCGACGGCAGCCTTGTCGGCAGCCATGATTATTCAATCGTATAGATACCGGTTCGAAGTAGAAGTCGCGATGTTTGCAGAATGGATGTTTGATGGGGGCCAAAGGGGGTTGATGTTGGCGAAGTAAGCTCGACAGGAGGAAGAAGGGAAAAAAAGATTGGACGAGCTGTCGAGACTCAAGGGAACCTGGAAGGGAGGAACACCAGCTTCAACGAAGGAGCTGTTTCTAAAACGCTGTGATCATAGAAGAGAAACACAGGTCGGAAGAGGAGGAAAAAATAAGAAGAAGAATCAGGAGAGGGAAAACGATAGAGAAAAAAAGAAACTGGAGATGCCCGAGTCCAAAGAAACGAAACTGAACCGGTTCGGCTTGTGGTGGTTCTAAGAATATTACACGACCCGACAGTGAATCTCTTCTGTCCCCTGAAATGCCACATATGCTCTACGGGCGAGTCGTCACCCACGCTCCACGCTAAACAGCTGCTCCCGTACGGCTCCCCTTGGCGTGAGCTCCCGACCAGTCGATAGACTCGATACTACCCCCACCTCAGCCTAGTCCAGCCTTCCAGCTCCCATGTCCGTTTTCGAGGTACTGAATGTTTTAGGGGCAATCAGCTGCAGGGATCCAGGGATGAAATTCAAAAAAGTGGCGCCGTTCTCTGTCAGACTCTGTGAGTTAGCGACATGTACTCGTCACTGAGCGAGAATGACAAGAAATAATCGAGGTCGCGTGGCCCAATGGCAAGGCGTCTGACTACGAATCAGAAGATTCTGGGTTCGATCCCCAGCGTGATCAGTTTCTTTTTGCTGTTTCTCGATATGAATTTGTTTCTGAAGCTTCTTTTGGGCTTCTTTTGGTTGAAGTGTTTGTTTCAAATTGACCTTGAAATCGGTAGATCGAAACATCACATTCACTGTCAAGTTAACGTCAGACTGCCAATGTCTAAAAGAGACTCTTGTCTGTCTCTATTTCAGTAGTAAGAACCTATATTTTGCTGAATCAAATTTTCCTTCTATCCAAGGTCACATGCTTCTTCAAATCGATGATTCTGATTGCAGCCTCTTCAGACAGTGAGACATTGATTAGCAGACAGCTGTCTCCTACTAATGACGTCCATCTCTGCAACCTCCCTGGCCTCCCTACACAAGCGAAGAGGCAGAGAGACATGCAGAGCCGAAGGCGTTCAAGGACCCACGGATCTTCATGGCTGATCAACGTCGAATTACTGGGCAAAAACAGCGCCTCTCTGTTTGTCTTTTGTACTGAATCATGAGACACGAATACGCTCAGAGTGAGTGGCCTTTGAACACTACTTCAGCAATTGAGTTTCAAGGTTATGAACTCTTCTAGTATCGTACAGTATCAAAGGATCGAGCGAGGCATCTCAAAGGGTCCAGAAAGGGTCTCCCTGGCCTGACGGCTTCAGCGAAATACACCCCGATCTCATCTGTGCCTCACTTACACAGATGGCCTAAAACCAAGAGATTGACCGCTGAATTCAATTTGTTCCACCGTATTTTGCCGTCTTTGGCACCATTGATCCTGATCCTATGCCTCTGTCGTTCAATTTCCCCACTACATTCCCTATATATCCGAATCCTCGTCTGATCGAGGTTACGACAACATGCGGTTTGATCCGTTCCCGCAATCGGAGCGTACCTTGCCTTATACTTATGGAACTGACAAAAATCCATGTAAGTTGGGGTTTCAACGGCTGAAAGCGAAACCGTCGAATTTGACTTGGCAAAACGACGGGATTGAATTTGTTGCTAATAACAGTCAATCTATGATATCCAATGGCCATTGCATACCTACCTAGGTACGGAGTAAACAGAATACCTGACTTCTATGAACCACAATCCACAGTCACATGCTAAA
The DNA here is from genome assembly GCA_017165645.1 of Fusarium sacchari. Taxonomy (NCBI): domain Eukaryota; kingdom Fungi; phylum Ascomycota; class Sordariomycetes; order Hypocreales; family Nectriaceae; genus Fusarium; species Fusarium sacchari. The sequence goes on from JADANP010000004.1 coordinate 532,868, forward strand.
AAACGCCCCCTATCTTCCCCTTCTCATCGCTCCAAACGCTGCACTTACTGCATATTCTCCGCTCACCGTCCGCTATTCGGAAAACTCCACTGAATGTCACTGGGGAACAAAATCGCCTTATGTCATCCAACTCCAGTCTAAAGTCAGAAGAACAGAGCTAGAGACGCCGTAGTCTCTGGCTTCTCCAGTCTCTCGTCATTCCGTTGTTTTGAGGCGCCTGGTCCTGTGCCGTTACCGTTTCTCCTCATTGCTACAGTACCATTACTATATCGCAGTTCTCTTCTACCTGGTCAGATCCCCTCTTTCAGCGTCGTTCTCTATCATCCTTCTCTCCCCTCCACTGTATCTATCAGTATCGGCGCAAGTACAGTACAACAATACAGTACAGTTCCAAACAACCAGCTCCTCCTCTATCTCATTAGTGCGCCCGTACGGTATCTTGGATCGCCGCTTAGGCCTTTCCCTTCTTCCCAAATTACTTTAAGCCTCCACTCCAACCTGCCTACCCACTTGATGTCTTCCCTCGTCTCAGAGTTTCTCATCAACCCCGTCTTGCGTCAGGCTCGTCGATTTTCCGAAATCTCGCGATCTACCTTCACTGGCGATGGAGGCGACTCGACCGAACATGCTGACGCAGTGAGCGATTCCGGTCATCCTGATAGTCCTGTCTCTGCGCCCGTGCCTGTACCTGTACCTGTACCTCTGCCAGTACCTGAGCCGGCACCGGTGCCGATCATCGAGTCTCCCCTCACCAGACCCCTCAGCGTCTCGACCCAAGAAACAAGAGTTGAAGAGCCCGAACCAGTTCCAATCATGTCCCAAGAAACTCCTCCCCGCGATCATATAGGTATTGCTCTGAGCCCGCTCAGCTCTCGTCGGATTCCGGAAGACGATGGTATGCGCGAGTTGCGATCCCGGATCCATTCCATCAACGCCCAAGATATACCCCAAAATGATAAAGCGCGGTTAATCCATGATATTCTGTTGGAAGGATATAAGTCATCTAAGACAGTGCCGCTTGTGAAGAAGATCCTCGAGAGTGGTGAAGGCTTGGATGTACCTCTGTCGCAATCACCGTCGTCGCCAGTATCGAGACCGTTGAAGTTCTGGCAGAACCAACCGGATGAGGAAATATTTATCTTGAGCGAGGAAGACAAAGCACCGACGTATGTGCCTGTGAAGCCTCCAAAACGACATGGGAGTGAGACTCCAGTGGAACCTTTAGAAGTAGTACCAGAAACGGAACAACCTCTTGGATGCCAACACTACGAACGAAACGTCAAGCTCCAGTGCTTCACATGCAAGAAGTGGTACACCTGTCGTTTCTGTCACGATGCGAACGAGGATCACAACCTCATCCGCACAGAGACCAGGAACATGCTTTGCATGCTCTGTGCAACACCACAGAAGGCCTCGGACATGTGCATCAACTGCGGCGAGTTGTCGGCATACTATTATTGCGATATTTGTCACTTATGGGAGAACCGCCAAAGTAAACCCATTTACCACTGTAACGACTGTGGTATTTGTCGTCGAGGCATGGGCCTCGGCAGGGACTTTTTTCACTGCAAGGTGAGAACGGTCATGCTTCTATGATTATGATTGCTAACTAGCTGTAGACCTGTCGGGCATGCATCTCAACCTCAATCGAGGGCTCTCACAAGTGTATCGAGAGGTCAACAGATTGCGACTGTCCCATTTGTGGCGAGTACCTCTTCACTTCACCACGGCCCGTGGTCTTCATGGCTTGCGGTCATAGTATTCATAAGAAGTGCTATGAACAGCATATGAAAGTGTCATACAAATGCCCGATCTGCAATAAGAGTCTTACGAATATGGAGAGCCAGTTCCGAAATCTGGATGTTGCTATTCAGACTCAGCCCATGCCACCGGAGTTCCGCGACACCACTGCCGTTATTCTGTGCAACGATTGCTCCGGAAAGAGTACTGTTCGTTATCACTGGTTAGGTCTGAAATGCTCCATATGCCGGTCATATAATACGGTAGAACTGAATATTGTGGGAGGTGACCGTGCAGGATCTCAGCCGTCTGCTGAAACGCAACCGATTGTGGAAACTGGGCGGGATGCTTCTGGATCTGTGAGTGGAAACCGAGCACCTATTGCAGTGGGGAACAGGCGCAGACATTCGTCTCGCGGTGTTGAGGCTCAATACCGGGCACCAGATAGAGTTGCTCGATCAGTGTCCCCTGGCAATATGGGTTTCGATTCGATCATGGCACACCTGCCACCAGACGAAGAGTCCGAGGACGATATCCTTGGAATTTGGAGAATCCGAAACCGTGGCAACAATGCATCAGAGAATGACGAAGATTCTGAACTGGATGATCTTAGCGACACACTGTCCGACGCTGAAGAGGAGGACGAAGATGATGACGAAGAAGACGAAAACGAAATTGTTCTTATTGGGCATCGATGAGCAATCACAAAACAGCATGATATAAAAATTCAAAAGGGTTGGCTAGGTTGTTTTACTGCAAGGCGTTTGGGGGGGAGGGACTGCATTAACTTGGTGGGGGGATACCAGTTGGAGGCTACTGACTGACTATATGTGTACGAAGGGATGTGACTAGGTTGGTGGTTTGCATCTTGGGCGCTTATTATTCTGCGTTGATCTTGGGTTTTGGAACAAGATTCGACGGACACAAAGTAAGGTAGCATGATTGTTTGAGTAGTACCTAGGGCATGAGTATAACAAAATCTCTATTCTGGCAGAGTCTTTTGCGCCGGTAAAGTGAAAGCATTTCCCTATGAACGCCTACCAAGACAATATTTCCATAATTCCAAATTCAATTCGTGTCAAATCTCTGTATCGAGTTCATTGCGCTCACTCATCGTCGCCTTGCCGTGGCTGCAGGTTGCTGGGCCTCTTGTCTGAGTTCCTTGATAACTTGCTGCATGGAGACACATATTAGACACCCTTTCAAATCGGAAGCATGTGAAGTCCAATTACGTACCGCTAAAGCCTCTGGGTTGACTCCGCGCTCAATCATCGAGATGCAGATTGATAGAGTTCGGCGATCAAGGTGACAGTTCTGTGATGTCAAGTCAGCGGTCGGGTCTTTACGCGTGTTGTTTTGTGGATGAGCTATCGTACTAGAACAGTAGAGATCTCATGGAGAATATCTACGGCTTGTTGCGCAGCGGCGTGCTTATCTGGTTCAGGCATGATGATGGTTGGTGGGTTCTTTATATGGTGTATGAAGAGAAGGAAATGGAGGTGGAGGTTAATTGATCATGGCGGGGAGACGCGGGTCACGGTTCGGTTTGGGCTGATGCAAACCATGATAACTACCCAATGAACAGCAAAAATGTTATAAGCAATAGCATGGCTACCAGTGTTTTCAGAAGGAGATTTCAGAATCATGATCTCTACTATTTTAACATTCGATTTCCAAGTCGATCTTTTTGGTAGACTTAATTAGTATCTAGGAGGGTTCCATGATAGCTCAGACGTTAACTCAAACGGTATTTCAAACAAAAACAATCCTCCAAGGTATAATCATCGTTCTTAAAACAGCATTATCGCATATAAACGGTCGTCACAGCATAATCCATCAATCAGCTCTTCAGCTCTTCATAGCCTCCACAAACAACTCCCTCATCCCCTTCAGCAGAACAACCAATTCCCTCGACTCATTCAGCTTGTCCAGCACCCTCTCAACCTTCTCCCGCTCAATCTTGGGTCTGCAGTGCTTCACATCGTAATCGCGCGAGCTTGTAACAAGTTCAAACCAAGCCTCGCGTTCCCAGTCCTTCTCGTCAACGTGCGTGTACACAAACTTGAGACGATCGTCGTGGCCAGCGCCCTCGATCTTGAGGCATAGGTTGGTGATCCAAAAGTCCAACTCGGGGACGTTGAAACGAGACTGCGCTTGTTGCTGTTGAGCGTATTCGCGCTGCGCGGCAAGTCGGGCTTCGATCTCGGCTTGTGTTTGTGCGATTTCAGCCTTGAGACTGTTGCGGGTTGCGAGGTGGTTATCGCGCTGGGCAGCGAGGGAGTTGATAGCGCTCTCCATCTCGCGCGTTTCCGCCTCTTCCTTCTCAATTGTTTGTTGATGCGTCGAGGTTTTGACTTGAATGATTTCGATGTCTCGCTTCTTCATACGTTGATCCTCTGATATTGTGGTTAGTAGATAGATATCTTATGCGCCTGCGGTTTAGAGCATACCTTGAAGTTCAGCGACGTTCATGCGAAACTGGTTGCGCTCTTCGAGGACGCGCTTACGGCCCTCTTCAATGAATGCATCGAACCGGGCTGTGAACTTTGCCATGCGATCGCGCAGGTCATCGAAGCCAAAGTTGATGTTGGGCAGCTGGTTTGCGACAGAGGGACCGACGGTGGCCATGCTCTGTCGCATGCTGGCAGATAGGGAGGACTGAAAGTCGGTAGCCATTGCGTATGACTCGAGATCGTGAAATTGCTTAGCTGGTGTTGTTTTCGGCTTCAAATTCTTGTTCCGTAGGGTAGATGGGCTTGATCATGAAGACATAAATTGGGCATTGTTCATGCATGTGTGTATGTATTTACACCGCTAAATTGCGTTGCTCGGTCGACTAATAAATGTGGCGCACCTCGCTTGCACCGCCACGTGGGGCCGTCGAAAGCTTCACTTCCATTCTCATCGCATGCGCTGAGCATCTTCTACTTTACCGTCTACTTATAGTCACCGATACTTCTCTTCTGTAGATATATTTCTGCTTGTCTGGCCAAATTCTTCATCGCATAACCTCATATGACATAGGATGCCTTTTTAGTGCTTCAAATACCATTGACTCCCGCTCGAGACTCTCTTGCGCCTGTACTAGCCCATCTCGCGATGAAGAAAGGAAAATCGGCCAAAATTTCAGCACATTGGAAATCAAGACTTGGGCCAAATGGCTGAGACCAGGCGACTTACGGACCTGATCCACGGTCACGTAGGAAGTCTTACCTATATACCACCTGAGAATGCGACAACGCAACCTGGGACTCTTCACTCCAGTCGCGTAACTGCTGAAGGTGAGTTTCTATACAATCTCTTTGCGCGCATCGCAGTATTGACAAAGATGTCTAGCGCCACAATTCAAGGTTGTTGGATCTTCAGCCGAGTTGTACCCGCCTTCAAAAACTCCTTCTCCAGAGATCTCGTCCAACCTATGGCAGGAAAGAAGAGTTCAAAAGCGATGGCTTCTCCAGGCTCACCCCGAAGCCTTCATGGGTAACTCAGCGCTATCCGAGCTTCTGCAGGAGAACATGAATCGCTACTCAAAAGTCGAGGGCGAAGTTAGCGATCAACCGTTACTTGCTATCGGCCAAATGACAAATGTGTCGGATCATTCGAGAATCACTGGATCACCCATGCTTGCGGCTGCTACGGGAGAGTCAGGAGAGCTGCTTAGACTGGCTCGGATCGATCAGTCGAAATGGAAATGGGGAAATGACAAGCGCACGACTCTTCAACCTTCTGTAATAGACCCTGATGATCCCGAGGAAGAGGCTATTTGGGCCAGCGATGGCTTGCCAATCTCTCAAGTCAAATTCGCAACCAGTCTCACACGATATGATTCCATTCGCTGGCTCATCGTTCAAAAGCAGACTTCGACCACCATTCTCCATCCAGAGTACCACAAGGTTCCAGTGGCCCAATCGTCCGCTTCCGATTCCGGCATTCATCAACCACGGCTGTCGCGAATCGATCCTAACCCGATCCTGACCATCTCCCATAAGTCGACTGGCGGTAACGCGCAGGTAGACGTCGCTTTCAATCCAAACTCTAAGGGCCAGCCACCGCAGATCGCCATCATTGATGAATGCGGATATTGGTCAATATGGGACATCTTAGGGGGAAACAAGTTGAAAACACGACTTCTACCTTACTCATGTGGACATATCTCGGATGGGTTGCTGAAGGAGTTGCCCTCCACGACTGAGCATCCCGCTGAAAAGCACGGGGTTCTATTTGTCGGCACAGCCAAAGTGGACAGTTTCTGGGAAGATAGTTCACAAAGTGCTGATGACTCGAGAGGTTCCGCACAACGATCGAGTCATCTACTGATCTGGAACAGGGGGAAGTACGAGGTCATCGATCTCGTGTCGCACATAGCTCTGCCTCGACTCTCATTGTTGGCTCGTCCAAAGTCCAAGCCTGATGCAATTCTTGACATCAAAGTCAACCCAGCGAACCAGAATCACATATTCGTCTTGACCAAGCGCACTATTTACTGGATTGATTTATTTGCGAAAAGCACGCTGGAGGAGGAGGTAGGACCAAAACCGACTATCCTGATATCCTGCCCTCGTTTGTTGGACAGAGAAGGATTGCGAATGACAACATGCCTTGCTTTAGAAGGTGGACACGAGACTGCTATGGTGTTCGTCTTTTCTCCGAGTCATAGACAACTTCAAACATACTGGTTCGGACAGTCAAAGACAAGCGGCCTTCCTTATTGGCACCGTGACACACTTACTCTTCCTCAAAATGCCGGATCGGCCAGTGGTGATATTCAATCACTCGAAATCCACCCGGTCAAGCTCACACGGGATGGGGACGCCTCGTCTGGCCTTGGGGCCGATTATTACCGTGCAGGAGTTCAGTTCTATCAAGGCAGCATCCTGAGCAAGAATTTGGGTGTGCAATACTGCATCTGTGTCTCAGTCAAAGATCGCAATATGCAGATTACGTTACCTAGTGGGCGGGTTGGTCGTAACAAGTCAGACGAGGCGCAGCGTTGGAAGAAGAAACGAAAACAGTTCATTAGGCATATGGGAAGCACGTTTGTGCTTCCTGAAGGCATGGCTGATGACAACATCAAACATGTGGTAAAGCATAACAATCGATCCAAGGACCTCGACAAGATGAAGAGCAGAGAATCTACAGTTTTAGGGCCTGTAAGCTTGAACTTGGATGGCTTGTGCCGTTCTCTCCAGAAGACGTTGCTGGCTATTTCAGACAGCGTTCATGATATACCGCCCGCCTTACTTTCAGCTATTCAAGAGAATATCACTAAGGGGGTGGCTGAAGGGAGACTGCCCCTGAAGACTTGGAAAGAAATCGGCGACGAGCTTGATCCGATGGACTTACGAAATGGTTTTCACGAAACACAACCTGATATGCTCGATTTGTTTGCAGGCAGTGATGGACAAACAGTTGTGACGCAACTCGGAAGACAGACTTCGCAGGAGTGGATTCGAGAACTCGTCAGCTTGTCGCATCTTAACCAAACATACGTTGACCTTTGGCTTGATCCGCTGGAAGGAAGAATACCCCAGCAAGAGGAGGAAATAATGAGGGGATGGATCGCAGACTTAGCTAAGGATATGTTTCTAGCAACAGCCGGAGTCATGGTTCAAGATGTGCCTCTTCTGGGACCGGCAAGCCAGGAGGAAGATGGACGAACTCAGCCCACGCAGTCGAGTGTAGTTCGAAACAAGTCATCGCAGTCATCAGAAGGTGGAATTCCTTCATCACCTCTCGTTGCGACACCAAACGGTGCCAATGATGCGGCGATCAGACGCCTGCAGCTCCTCGCACCATCATTGAGATTGGACAAGATGGAAAATGTCAAACCGTCCAAGGTGCTGTCATACTGGCCCACTGAGCGTGGTATCAGCACAGATGACTACATCTCTAGTGTTGCCGTTGCTACGGATAAGAAGTTTGACGATGCAAGGTCGCGACTGCAAAGGATCGAAAACAAGCGCAAGGCCCAGAACGACAAGTACAAACTTCCGCCTTTTATGAGAGAGGGCAGAGACCCCAAGGCCATCAGGACTTCGGTGCGAACTACAGCGGGCAACCCCATGTCTTCGCCGATGCGTCCTCGCAGAGAAGAACCCATGGCGCTGCCACCGATATCTGTCGCTCCCACGCCTCAAACCATGTCGAGTCAGCAAGGCATACCTTCGTCTTCACAGAGTCAAGGACTCTTTGGGCCATCGTTTGCTATGAGCCAGCCTGTATCGGGCATCTTCGGGGATAGGAAGAAGGCGAAGAAGAGTAAGAGGAAGAGTGGATTTAGATGAAGCAAGCGAAGCAAATTGCCGGCGTATTGGCTATACATTCAGGGTTATTGACGATATACATGACATATATAATTGCTATTATTTAATTGCTAGTCAGGAAATCAGGAAGATTGGTTGTTTCCAACTGTTGTTTGGATCGTGCGGCCTTGAGTCTGTTATTAATGTTCATGATATTCAGGCTTGGGCGCTTATGTAGGTAGGGGACCCAGTGCTAAAACGTCATCCTCAATTGTTAATGGTTCACTTGACTTACAACCAACATCAACTCAGCCATCACCACGAGCTTGACTCGAAATTCACAAAACCAACGGCTTCTTCGAGTTACTCATTGTAGGACTATTCAGATCAATTTGTCATCATGTCTCACTGCCATGACGAACATTCTGGCCATGGCCACGACCACGACCACGAGCATGATCACTCCGACGACATTACACCAGCAGTGCAGTTCTCACTCTACAGTCAAATCAACTTTGATCACATTGTCACTCTGAATGAAGCCCAGCGAGATGCTGGTCAGAAAATTGTCAAGAAGACGTGGCAAGAGAGGCTCAGCGTTGAGCCTGAGCTAGAGAGTGATGTTGATGAGCAGCTTCTCATGACAGTGCCGTAAGTACCTATAGATCTTATGTACAAATACTTTACTCAATTATATCAGATTCACGGCCCAAATCAAGCTTCACTCCATCCTCATCCGCACATCCCCCTCAGCCTCAGCCCCCAAAACCCTCCATCTCTTCATCAACCGAGACGATCTCGACTTCGCAGCCGCCGAGGAGTCGGACCCTATTCAAACTCTCGAGCTCTCCCAGACAAGTGACCTGCAAGAGATTCCCGTGAAGAGAGCCCTGTTTGGAAAGGTGCAGCGGCTGGTGCTCTTCTTTGCGGACAACTTTGGCGACGGCGATGAGGATGTGACCCGTATTTCGTACATCGGTTTCAAGGGCGAATGGACTCAACTTGGCCGAGCGCCTGCGAATATCATCTACGAGGCTGCTGCGAACCCGGGAGATCATAAACTCAAGGGCACGAGTGTGAATCAGATGGGGAGTGGTATCGGAAGGAGGGGTCCTGGAATTTAGAGAGGATCAAGGTCAACGACAGTATTCACCAACAACAAAGAAAGAATAAATAGAGAGACTAAATGATAATCTCTTATAAACTGTTCTAAACTCTTATAAAGTATCAAATAAAAAATCGACTTAAACCGCTTCGTTTAAAAGTATTTCATAGCATCCGTCTCTCGTCTTGGATGTCGTGCCTTTTCACTACAGCCAATGCTAACCGGGAATTCTCCGGGTGCTGCAAAAGCTCTCCAGTATCTCAACCTCACCCAAAATCTTTCACCACTATCAACCGATCCGACCCATCGCCCTCAATATCCCACCCACGGCGGCCCAATTGCTCTCCTCGACAGCGTCACCGCCGCCGTCGACACGCCGCCTTTATAAAAAATGCCTCCCCGTCTGCCAATTCGTCTGGCCCTCCCACGGCCATGCGCCGTCGCCGCCCGGCCTCTCCTCCTCCCGCTCACAGCTACCCGCGGTGTCAAGTATGGATGGACCACGGCTCCTCCTCGTAGCAAGCACAAGCGATTCAACCAGCCTTCTTCCGGTCTTCCTGCGCTCACGACTGGTCCTGCTGCTGCGCTGAAGCGTCGGGAGAATACTACGCCTCTGCGCTCGGGTGTCCTTGCTACCAAGAAGGGCATGACTAGTGTGTTTGTTGGAAAGACCCGTGTGCCTTGTACTGTGCTGCAGCTCGATCAGGTCCAGGTCGTCGCCAACAAGACCAGGCAGAAGAACGGTTACTGGGCTGTGCAGATTGGTGCGGGCTCGCGTGATGGTCGAAACGTCACGAGCCCATTGCTGGGTTACTACGAGGCCAAGGGCATTGCACCCAAGGCTGAGCTCGCCGAGTTCAAGGTCCGAAACGAGTCTGGTCTTCTGCCTGTTGGTGTTCAAATTCTTCCCGACTGGTTCAAGAAGGGCCAGTACGTCGATGTCAAGGGCCGATCGCGGGGTATGGGTTTCGCTGGTGGTATGAAGCGCCACGGCTTCTCCGGTCAGGAAGCTTCGCACGGTAACTCCAAGAACCATCGAACAATCGGTACAACGGGCCCTTCTCAGGGTAGTGGTAGTCGTGTTATGCCCGGCAAGAAGATGCCTGGTCGTATGGGCAACGAATTCGTCACAGTGCAGAACCTCAAGGTCATGATGGTGGATAACGACTTGGGTATTGTGCTAGTTGGTGGACCTATTGCCGGTCCCAAGGGTCGTGTTGTTCGTCTCCAAGACGCCAAGAAGCGAAAGGCTCCTCCTCAACCTCATCGTGAGGCTGCTTTGGCTACTCTATTGGAGCGCAACCCCGATCATGAGGTTAAGCTCCAAGAAGCCCGGGAGAGGCATCTTCAGCTGAAGAACGAGAGAGAAATGGCGCAGCTTCAAGACTAATGACTTTTACCAAAGATTGTAAGAGGGACTTTGTACTACGTATGATAAAAATGGGAGAGATCATAAGCGGGCTTTTTGTATTATACACACACACACACCATCTACTGTACAGATTCGACTACAACCGGAGTACCCAGGGTTATCAAATTCATTTTAACAACAATGCTCGCCTCCCACGTTCCCTTTGAGTGGCCCATCATGCCTCACTTGTATTCGACCTGCTTTCGGAATCCTCTTGTAGGAGCATCTTCCTCCACAGCGGGAAGATCCTCACCACCTCCAGTGAGCGCTTTGAAAGGATCACCATTATCCAAGAGGTCCAATCTCGTACCATCGCTCATTGTAAGACTCCACTCTGTAGTTGAGAAGAAACCCTTGCTGGTAGGTCTGTTGCTGGCAAAGCGCATAACACCCTCGCCTTTCGTGCCTCGTACTGAGAACCAGATGTCGATACGGCCGTGCAGCTGGTTCATCTCGCCGTGGATCCAGGGTATTTGGTGCTTGAAGTAGATCTCGTCACCTAGAAGATCGCGAGCCTCTTGGTTGGTTCGTAGAGCGTAGAGCGTCGAGGAGACGACGGGCGAGGACATCTTTTGGTAGTTAAAGATGGCGACTGATGAAGCGGCCACGATGAGGAGGAAGATGGGAAAAGTGCGGCGCCAGCGAAATGTGACATCAGCTACATCTACACAATCACCAATGTCAGTCTGATTCAATGGCTTATCGAGTCTCAATTGTCCGTACCGGGAAGCTCTCGGTCCGCCCTCCTTGACATCATGGGCCCATCTCCAGGCTTCGGCGCGGGAGTCATCCATCTTCTCTGCGCTGGTCTCAATGTGACAGTTCTTGACTTGAGAACAGCCGCCAAGCGTCGTCGGACGATCCTAGGTAGCGCTAGTTGTTGCGACATGGCGATTTTGCGCTTGATTTCTGGTGATCAACTGAATGCGAGCTGATCAGCTGAGGGCTCAATTCAATTGCTCGATATCGGCGAAATTTTGCTGCCGGACGCCGATCCGATGTTGCTCGCTCAAGGTGGGCTAGTGGGGCAAGGGCCGGTGTGGCGTCGTAAGGCTGAGCCTCACTTCAACCTCGTGGACAGTTTTAGTTACCATGTGACTGACGAAAGACAGGCTCTTACATCAATAACCTGGCCTCAACTGTTTCTTATTCTAATACTCTATATTTTCTCCTCAGTTCAAGTCTTTCATTGGACATTGGCGACTCTATCATGCCTGCTTATCAGGGAACGACAGCCCGTTTGAGGCGCACATTTCACTATCCAGAGGAAGACTCTACAGACTCACAGCCTGAAGCCTTGGATGAACAAGGTATACCAAAGCAGTCTTGACAAAGTACCGAAAATATACATCTAACACTACTCTAAGAACAAGAAGACTACATCAATCAGCTCGCAGCGGAAAACGCCGCTCGAGATATTCAGTTTCGCCGGTTCCTCCTCGCCATACCCCTTCTGGCAACCATCCCTTATCTTCCCGCTCTCATAAACCCTCCTACAGCCCTTCTCGCGCTTCTGAGCCTAACCTCTCTCTTTTCTACGGCCTATCTGCTTCATCACCAACCGCCAGCGTCGTCAGGAATTCCATTCCTTGATAGCTGGGCAAAGCCCAAAACTCCACGACCCACTCGCCCACCATCATTATCGACAAGAGATTCTTCGGGCGTGTTTGACGATGATGATGAGGACGAGGTAGACGATGTGCCGTATGTACCTCGTGGAAGGCCACGGCAACGGAGAAGTTCGTTCAGTTACGTCGAAAGAAGGTCGCCGCTCGAAACTTATCTCCCCTATCTAAATTTGGGCCTCGGCCTAGTTTTGATTTTGATGGCCTGGGCAATAGGCAGAACAAAAAGTGAAGCCGTGTGGCCCGGAATGGGATACCTGCCCTTGGTGGTCTATGGTATTATCCTGGTGTCAAAGATGGTCATGGGCAGTGTTGACCCCGAGAAGGAGTTGTCATCACTCAAGTATGACTACAAAGGTGCCTAATCACATTAAGCAAGCATTTATTTAATTTAGTATAACAAGTGCAAATACACAGTGATGAATAGTTCTATCCGATCAACGCACGTCTTCAGGTCCCTCTTTTTCTATCCGTCCCGGCCATTTCAGTCGTTATTTGGGCATTTCTCATTACAGCCACCTACATGTCTATCGAATCATTGAAACGCAAAATACCATGGCTTTTCAAAACTCCATCGACACCCTTGGGTGGTCGAGGGAAAGGATCAGTCATCGGGCTCGCATCTGGTGAGTCCGACGACTTGTCTGTCACCAAAGCCAGCCCATGAGACTTGATAGCATCTACCAGCGCAGGTACCATGTCCTACCGGCAGTCAGCAAACAGTGTATCAATAGCAGAGAATAGCAGCTTCAACTTACCAGTAGTCGAGAATAGCATATTAATCCCATGAAGTTATTGCTTTGGGCAATTCTCACCACCTCCTTAATAGAGGTACTGCGCCTTCCACTGGGTCCTGAGGTCTCCTCTCGCCCCAAGTCGTTACATAAGAAAACGGGGAAATTAGGCTGCTTCCAATTCAAGGCCGTACATAGTCGAGGGCTGAAGCTGCTGAATACAATCGATCGCACTACATCAGGAGCCTGTGCACGTTGTGTTCGCGCATGCTCAAACACGATGTTGAGGATTGAATCGACAAACACGTTGACGTCTAAAGCAGGTCCAAGCGAGAAAGCCTTTTCCTCCTCCAGAGTTGGGTACAGTACTTGGAGGTTAACATGCATTCCAGGGTTGAGTAAAGCAAGTGCTTCCTGAAGTGTCACGCCAGCTGTCGCAAGGATGTGATAGACCTCAGCCATGCTTTCAGCTGACTTGGTTTTCAAGTTGGGAAGTTCTGCACGGCTGTTGCTCCTGATCGTCATAGAAGTGAACTGTTCCAGAGTCAATCGGCAGACAGGAATATCAAGGCCACCGCAGGCTATTGTCCATCTAGGCCAGAGCACAGGGACACCGTCACTGGTATACTGGATAAAGAGCCTTACATAATCGCCAGAGAGGCTCGATCCAGTGACTATAGCGCTTGTTGGCTGGTTGAATTGGCTTGTTGCTTTCCAGTAGGTTTCAAAGTCGGTAATCTCCAGAGGTTGCCCTTGGAATGGCTTGATGACCTGCACAGTGAAGCTGATCTGGCCAATGGCGCGGAGGCGGGGATCAAACAATGGCAAGCAACATGCTGAAGAGCCCTGTAATCCCTTGAAGATGCTTGATAGAGCGACTGTCTTGGCAATAACCTTTGCGCCATATGTGGGGAACACATCGATATCGAGGCTGAAAGTATCCAAGTTGTCAACCTGGAAGGATACGATACGAGTGTCCTCTTGGAAAGGTAGAATAATATTCTTCGGTATAAGATCCGAAACCTTTGAAGAGATCGTGAGGCGAGCGGCAGGGTATTTTCCATCCTGGAAGAATACAAGGGGTTGATCCTCGAAATCCCCGAAGGAAATCTGAACAACTGTCTTTGTGTCGAGGAAGTTGTGTCCGTATCGGCGCAGAGGAATGATTGGAGGAGGAAGCTCGAGTTCGGGGATCGCATCGGGGTCAAGAGACATGGGCAGAGGCGCGGTACTTGAGTCCATAGGACCTAAGGCAGGCTGCACCATGAAAGGGCTGGCTCGTGGGCGTGTGTTGAACGGGGTTAGCAATTTCATACAGGCAAGATGTCCCTCCCAGGCAGCATAGTACATGGCTGGGAGGTCCTTCTCATCCACAATGTTTGCATCGACCCCAACCTTGAGCAGTGCTTGAAGACAATCGACATTGCCTTCGCTTGCAGAATGTACCAGTGGTGTCCATCCATAGAGTTTATCAATTTGGTCGAGATCAGCGCCATATTGCTTGAGGAGTAGGAGCAGTTCTGATGTTTGGCCAGCTCTCGCTACGAGATGCTGAGGGTAAAGGCCTTCAGCATCAGGCAAGATCTTGGCCCCATGCTTCAACAACATCTCCACCACGGCCACCGAGCCATGTTCGCAAGCGAGGTTCAAGGGGACATGATCTGAATCAGAGAGCGGATCTATACGTGCAGATCTAGCAAGGAGAAGTTCGATGCAGTCGAGATGTCCGTGGATAATAGAGTGAATCAAAGGTGTGAAGTTGTCGTGGTCGATAAGGTCAATTGTTTTTTGATTTGCTAAACGGTAGTCAGCCAACTAAACCAATACACTAACATTATTCGGCAACTTACCGTCCAAGAGGACCTTGATCATTTCCAATCTTCCGTGAAGGCTGGCATAATGCAGAGGAACCCGGCCATAGACATCCGTTCTATCCACAACAACATTGACTGACAAGCCCCACTCCAGAACGTACTGCTTCCCATAGATGGCAGCTTGGTGCAGGGAATTTCTCTCGTTGATATCATCATAAGAGTGGAGATCAACGAGACCTGTATCGAGTAGGACTCGCAGGGACTCCTGTGGAGCTTCTGAGATGGCTGCTAAGAAGGTCCGCGTGAGCCTTTCCATCAATGAGCTATCTCCATCTCCGGTGTCGTTAGCAGAGCGCATCCGTTGAAGAAGATCTTTCAAGGATTCGAGGTTTCCTGTGATAACAGTATCAAGTAGCAGTGTATCTGCGTCCCCTTCATCAGTACCGACGAAATGCTGCGAGGTCACCACGTGCCCTGACTGAAAGTTGACTTGGATTCCATCCGACCAAGCACCAAGCTCTTGTAGACTTGTGGTGGCCTGGTCAGAAAGCTCGCTTATTACCGTGGCATTGAAGAAGGGCTGGACTTCGACGGCTCTTGAAAGGTAGAGCTCCTTTGTCTTGGATTTTGATGTCTTGTCCCACTTTTTGAGAATCTTTGAGAAAGCAGTACCGTTGATCTCGACAAACTGTTGGAGTTTGTTTAGGTCGGTGGCAAACTGCTGGAAGCCTTCCTCGAGGGTAGTGAACTTGGCTGAGCGCCGAGAGACGCCATGACGAGACTGTATCACCTTTTTCTTGTCAAGTAGCGTCTTGAGGCGAATTTTCAGCTATGGTATGTTAGCTGCATGTGTCATTACTACGTTCCGGACGTGATACAAACCTCGGCTTCCTTCTGCAGGTAGAACGCGTTGACCTTGTCGAGTTCCCGTTCCTGTTCCTCATTTAGCAACCATGTCGGGATGTTCATGACGAAGACGTAACACCAGAGTGAACTTACCAGTTGGAAGAAGAAGGTTGCTTTATTGGCCTGGAGAGCGGCCTGGGAATCCACGGGGGTGGCTGAGCGGAGAATATCGTTCTGCGAGGTTAGGGTAGGGGTTGCAGACAGCTTCTTGATGAGCTACATGGCAGCGTGTCAGTGGAAAAAATCTCACGAGTTGGTCGAAATGCTATGGGGGCGATGAAGAAACGTGGAAGTGTAGGGGAGGGCGAATGGAAAACAAGGAATTGCTTTTGGCCAGCCACGGTCACACTGGGCAATACTTGATACCCAATGTGATGGGTCTGCGAATCAAGCAGGGCATATACTTGGAGAAGGATAGCCCAGAACGGCAGTGGGAACAGCAATGGCAAGGGCAGGGACACGAATAGGAAACTGAGAAGCCAGTTGGCAACCAGAGCTGAGAAATGCAGACCGAGCAACTGGAAGAGGAAGGATTGTAAGGGCCTTGGAAAAGTGATAGTGGACCGAGCACTGCAGCGTGGGAGATGACAGCGGAGTCGGTAGATGGACGGACGCCGGTGTTCTCGGTAGCAGGAACGGAAAGGTTAAGGGGCGGGAATGACATGGGCGTACCTTTTTCAGGGCCTTATAGTTGACAAAGCTGGCAGCATATTCGGGCACCTCAAGCTGACGCCTCTGGATCTGCTTGCCAAACTTCCTATAGGAGAATGTGAGTAAGCTATGTGCTCATAGTACAGACCATGACGGCAGAGTTGTCGTTAGTCTGTGAAGAGCTTCCGGCTCAGAGTGGGCTCTTGAAAGGTCCCTGAACCACTGCGAGCTGGACAACTCTCGACGTAGAAACAAGGAGCAAGGAAGTACGGATATATCTTACATGTTGCGGCGTGGGCGCCCGCGGGAGCTCTCGGTGACTTAGAGGGCAGACGAGGAAGCGGATAGGCGACAAGGAATGGTTAACTTGGCGATCGCTGCTTGGAGGGAGAAGTGAGCGAGGATGTGTGGCTTGAAATATGCGAGTTTCAGTGTCAGTTACAGCGTCCGTGTGGTATCTTGCGTGTGTTTTGTGTGTATGTACAACAGTGCAGTGTTGAGGGGGAGGGTAGGTAGGTAGGTAACGAAATAGAGAACAGCCAGTAGCGGAGACATGACCAGGTCAAGCAAGACAGAGACCAGAGCAAGGAACGGGGTCTTTGAGAAGCTCCATAAAGATGCACATGAGAGATGAGCCAGGCATTAAAGGTGCATGTCAAAGTCAACCCAAGATCAGCTCAGCCCAGGCAGAGTTGTTGAAGAGCCCCGGTGGAGTGTGAGTTGAGACCCTGTGGATGCGTCCCGGTTCTTCACAGCAACGCAAACAACCACTTGTTTTCCAAGTAATTCCACTTCTCTTTTCCTCTCTTGCACAAGCCTGTCATGTATAGAGTGACACACACACGATAAACGCCCGGTTTCTTCAGGGTCTTTGCTTGGGCCTTGACCCGTCACCCGACAGCCCGGTTGTCCTTAGACGACGTCCGAGATCGACTCCTGTAGGGCACGTGGGGGGGTACCTTGACCAAAGTCTATGCCATCACTTTGGCTGGGCCAGCGGCGTGAGAAAGGGCGTGAAGTGCGGACGAAAAAAACGCTCGCGAATGGCGTGGCCTCCAAGTGTGCGTATATAGAAACGAGATGCAGTTTATGGGTAAGGGTTCGCTAGAATTACGAGAGTGAAGGGTAAGGCAGGGTTGAATCGGATTGGATTGGATACGATATTGGAGATCCTCACTCACCAAAAGCCGAGGCACTTGCTCTCGAAGACTCAGTCAGTATGTAAAGCACAGACCGATAGTCAAATCAATGGTGTTCCTTGACTGCTCCAGGCCTGTCAAAGGGCCTTGTTCGTTGTATGTCGAGCCTTGAAGGGAGCAGAGTCCACTGAGACGAGGCTGGACTGGCTAAGGTTGTTGAGTAGGTTCCGTACGTTGACTCAAGTCGACGTGACGTGGATCCGAGGCGTGTTCAAAAACGGCAAGTGATTTTAACAACAACAACTTCTTCTCTCCAATAGGAAGATCTCTAATTGTATTTGGTAAGAGAAGACTTCAGAATAAAATCAACGTCGCGGTGATGGTGTTTTTTTATTATGTCAAAAAACGAACTTGATGGGAACCAAAAAACTGCCCCTCTATGGATGTTCTAAGGCAAAGGAAAGCACAAACAAGCTCAGCCCAGCCCAGTGAGTGGCTCTTGCAACGAGACGGTCAACCAAAATGGTAGTTAATGGAACCATTCACCAAAAAGAAAGAAGCGGGGACATGAAATGACATAGCTTGACTGTTTATAGCGTCTGAGCTCCCTAGGTCTAAGCAGTAAATGACCTCGTGCCTTGAATGGTTCCCTTTTTTACTTGCTCATTCTCCTCTTTCTCGACTCGATCACGACTCTCATGGTCCCACGACGTTACCAGCATGGCGGGGCAATTCAAAAGTTCAAGTCGGTGACTTGTTCCCCCCCGCTAGCCCTCTAACACATCACCACCACCCCATGCCTACTCGGAAGATACACCACTATCAAGCATAAGGTCCCGAACAAGCATCCGCTAATCTCAAGCCGTCCGTTGAACGATCCGCACATCCAATGACCGTCCCGTATCCGACCCCGTGCTCGAGCGACAGGCGGTCCGGCTCACAGCTCCGGGCCATCTCTCCATCTTTAGCTGTGCGATGCAATGCAGTGCACGAGCCTGTCTCCTGTGCATCGCAACGGGGCCTGTCGGGTGTTTCTCCGCGCGTACTTCTTCCACTTACGTTACAATAAATGATTCCAATGACCTGCCTTGTTTCCATTGGTAAAGCCGAGACGGAACGTCATGGAGCAAGGGGTCTCGAGAGGTTCAAGACTCAAGAGGGAGTGACTGTGCAGTTCCTAGGAAATTTGTTATGTCATTTTCCCCATCTCAGCTCCATCACCATAAGGACTTGCACGACTCGAGGCACGTCTCCGTTTCCTAGTTCATGAGTAAGGAATGAATAATCATTCAGGCTTGCTCTATGCCTGTCACCGTTGACAGTGGTTGGGCAAACACAAACATCCACTTGGTAAGAGCTCTTATCGTCGTGTGTCCTACAGAACTGGATATGCTATGCAAGCCAAGCAACGAACATCGAGTCCGCACCGACGCCTCATGATATCGTCACCCTAGAACTGTCACGGGTCATATTGCGCAATGTGAAAGGACAGCAGAGTATGCAAAACCAGGAAAAGAAAGGCTATTATGTGCTACCTACTGAAGCGTCGTGAAGCACGATACGGAGCTATAACCATAAACAGACCACCCATGTTTGCCATGACAGCGAGAGTGGCACCAAACTCTTCGACTCTGGTGCTCATGACTTCCATCCTCTTCCAAAATCTGAACGACTGGTCTACACCAATCTGCTACCATCTAGTTCTTCTTTGCCTCTGTGTCTTTAGACTCGCTCAGGCTATCAGCCATTGCCTCAGCAGTAGCCTTCTTCAAGCGCTCACTGTCATCAGTCTTGTCGTCCTTAGTCTTCTGATATGTTTCCCTCTCATCTTCACTATCTCCAAGACTAAAGGGATCGTTTTCTGCGATAGGGCTTGGCTCAACTGCCGACATGGGCTGCCATTTGCTTCCCCTTGAGCCACTCGCGGGAGCTGCATCCTTGGGTGGTACTCTAGGTGAAGAGTCATACATATTGATTTCTTCGGTCTCCTCCTTGAAACCAACTCGTCGGCCGTTGCTAGGCTTGGGTGAAGTTGATGGGGGAGGGGGCTTGTACATGCCAGTATTGGCCATGGGTCGGTTCATGGGAGCTGCAAGTTGTCAGCATTTGCTTCAGCAATACAGGTATCAGTACTCACTTCCATCAGACGAAAACTTCATGCCAGCGAAATCATCGCTGAGAACTTGGGGATCCGCATCATATCGGTCATAGTCACCGCTTCGCCTGCTGGACTCTCCGGGACGACGGAAGGGCTCTCCCTGTCGTTGCGTCTGCTCTTCACTCTCATCAAAGTTCTCCTCGATCTTCTTCTTGATGTTTGTAATCCATCCGTTGACCTTTTCCTGTGTCTCAAAGAATCCCTTGCGTAGGTTTTCGCGAATAACAGGGAGGTCATCGTCAATGAAGCTGTGCTCACGTTCGTCACCCCATTCATCCTGACCTCGCTGGCCCTGTCTTTGACCTCGGTTGGCAGTGCGCGACTCGTAGGCACCAACATTGTCGTAGTGTTCTGCAAGCTGGCGTGCATATAGCTCGTCTGCCTCCAATTGCGACATCTGAGTTCGGTTCTGAGGCCTAGGGGGTTGAGGCGGGGGGACTTCGTCGACGGGTTCGTTTTGCGCAGCATCAGGATCGGTCATTTCTATGCTTATATCAGTTTATCGTGCCCTCTAGTCAGAGTTTGTGTAAGCGTACCCAAGAGAGCATGGAATGCAGGCTCAACGCGACCACCACTAGCTCTCAACACAGCCTTGATGACACTCAGCTCTACAGTAGGGAAAGCTTCCTTGAGTATAGTCTCATTCTTTTGCGCTTCAGAAACAGGTCGGGGAGGCTTAGGAGGCGCTGTCTCATTCGTGGGTGGTGGTGCCTGAGTCTGAGCCTGGGTGGTAGTGGTGTTGGTCGCAGCAGCGGGTGTAGTGTTGCTATCGAGAATGCCAGATTCCTGAACATCATCATCATCATCGAGATCAAGGGGTTGCGCAGTAGTAGGCGACTCAGGCCCGCTCTCGGCGGTGGCCTTGTTCTGGTAGGAGAAGTCGTGTTAGCACAAATCCTCTAACATCAGCCGTCTAAGACAGTTCTCGAAAGGAGTAGTAGTATACCGTTTCTCCAGGGGCTGACATCCTGATCGCACTTGTCGTTGCTATGATTTACTTTCAGTCTGAAGTTATCACGAGTTCACAGTCGAGATTCGATTAGAAGTCGGTTGAAAGATGGGCAATATCCAGGGAAATTGGGGATTTCGCTTCAGCCTGGCCTTGCTTGTGATATTAAAGTTGAGGCGCGAGGGGTCAATCAGCCTACACGAAGCTGATGACGTTGACCCACTCGCCACAATGCATTCTTAATGGGGAAGTTGCTCTGATTGGCTGTAGCTCTGACAGCAGTATCAAGTCTAGGGTAACTTTTCATGCGTCTCATGAAGCTTGACTTTGGCCATAATGCTTCATGCAAAATGAATCGTGTTCAAACAAGTTGAATTTTGTGCGCGCATACAGGGGAAGCCATACAGATGGCATGAGAGACTCTACTTTGGTCTTTAAAAGAAGGGTCCTAACTTTATTGGAATTGTTTGACCCAATCCAAGATGGCAGACCTGGATCTAGATGCAGCTTTTATCCCAGCTCTTCATAAGCCAGCAGCCTTGCTTCCAATCGCGAAACACCGCGAGAGCCTTCTCTATGTGATTGAGAGATACCAAGTCACCATTGTTATAGGCCAAACCGGTTCGGGAAAGACAACGCAAATACCCCAGTTCCTAGAGCGAGCAGGATGGTGTTCAGATGGCAAGATCATTGGCGTCACTCAGGTATGTAAACACAAAACCATGTCACCACACAAGCTGACCTTTCTCAGCCTCGTCGTGTCGCAGCAACCACAGTTGCTGTCAGAGTCGCCGAAGAAGTTGGTTGCGAGCTTGGCAAAGAAGTCGGATACTCAATACGGTTTGAGGATGTGACCTCGGCATCAACAAAGATAAAATTTCTCACAGATGGCCTCCTCATCAGAGAAGCTCTCGTCGACCCATTGTTGACGCGTTACTCAGTTATCATGGTTGATGAGGCACACGAGAGGTCTATCAGCACTGATGTCTTGCTGGGCCTACTGAAGAAGATTCGCCGAAAGCGACCCGAGCTGCGTATCATCATCAGCAGTGCCACTCTCCAAGCTAAGGAGTTCCTGGAATTCTTCACAAGGAGCAGTGATGATCAGCCAAACAAAACAGACAAAAAGGATGATATCGGGACCATCGTCAGCCTCGAAGGAAGAACATACCCAATAGACATACTCTACTTGGAGTCACCGGCAGAGAACTATGTTGAGAAAGCAATCGACGTGGTCTTTGATATCCACACCCAAGAGGGCGAGGGAGATATCCTAGTTTTCCTCACTGGCCGAGAGGAAATCGACAATGCGATACAAGCAGTCAGCGAGCGCATGCTTGATCTTGGCTCAAGACACGGTCCCTTGATGCCCTTGCCATTATATGCTGGCTTGTCTACCGAACAGCAAATGTATGTTTTTGACAAGCTGCCCGAAGGCACACGGAAAGTTGTCTTTTCTACAAACATCGCCGAAGCATCAGTCACAATCGATGGGATTGTATTCGTGGTGGATAGTGGATTCGTAAAACTGAGGGCATATGACCCAAGAACTGGCATAGAATCACTTACTGCTACAGCAGTATCAAAAGCAGCGGCGTCGCAACGTGCTGGACGAGCTGGTCGCACAAAACCTGGAAAATGCTTCCGCCTTTATACTGAGCAGAGTTACCAATCGCTGCCAGATGCCAATGTCCCCGAGCTTCAGAGGTCGAATTTGGCACCTGTCGTTCTGCAACTCAAGGCTTTGGGAATAGACAATATTGTGCGGTTCGATTTTCTATCTCCGCCACCATCTGAACTCATGGCAAAGGCTCTTGAGTTGCTCTATGCTCTAGGAGCTCTGGATGAGTATGCCAAGCTCACTCGACCTATGGGCTCAAGGATGGCCGAGCTGGCCGTTGAGCCTATGATGGCGAAAACCCTCCTAGCAGCACCGTCCTTTGGATGCCTCAGCGAAATGCTTACAATCGCGGCAATGACCAGTCTCGGTGGCAGTGTATGGTTCTCTCACGAAGGCGAGAAAAAGAAGATGGAGACATCACGCAGAAAGTTCGCCGTGGATGAAGGCGACCACTTGACTCTCCTGAACGCCTATCAAGCCTTTGTTACAAAGGGGCGAAAAGAAGCAAAGTTCTGTCATGAGAACAACCTCAACTTCAAGTCCATGAGTCGAGCAGTCAGTATCAGAGCTCAACTAAAGCGGTATCTTGAGCGATTCAGCATTAATATAGATGAGACACTCGCTGGACAAGCATCACCGGAGGCGAACGTCAAAAAAGCAGAACAGATCCGCCGTTGTCTTACATCGGGCTATTTTGCCCACGCAGCAAGGATGCAGCCAGACGGAACGTTTCGCAACGTCGAGGGCAACATGGTCCTTCACGCACATCCGAGTTCACTAATGTTCAACCGCAAAGCGGATTGGGTCATCTTCCATGAGGCGATGGAGACGGGAAGCAAGATATTCATCCGGGATGTCACCAAGATCGAGAAAGGATGGCTCTTGGAATATGCGCCAGAGTTTTACCAAATCACGACAGATCGGAGAGGGTGAGGGGCTTGATATGAAGGGAAATGGGGCCATCGATATGTGAAACTGCCAGGCCGGGGATAAACTGGGATGGTATATGAATGGCGGTTTCACAGCTTCGGGATCAAGGATAGCAATGTTGGTTAATGTGTGAGGCATTTCCCCACAGTGAAAATATCATTTTCTTGATTTATAAAAGTGAGATGACATTACTGGAGGAAGCCTTGGCTGGTCAAGGGAGACCTTGATTCCGATATGAACTGCTACGGACATCCATGGATGTTAAGCTGTTAGCTTGCCTGTCAAACACTGACCGCCATTGGATCAGATGAAACCCGATATTGATGTTTTCGTAAGGTAATAGCGAAGATGACGGTGAACGGGCCGAAGGCAAGGCAAAACAGAGTTCAAAACAATCCGCAGTAAGGAGTACATATTTACAACATGTGAAGGTAAGAGTCGTGATGGCATCGTCTCTCCGATGTAAGGGAGCTTGATCGTCCTGACTAATATTGGTGAACGGCTCAACTACCTAATAATAAATCATCCGGCTTCCCCGGCGGATCTATGTGATATGCCGTGAGATGGGTCGCGGTGGAAGTCACCGAATCAAAATTACAAGCTCCATATTGACGTAGGCGAGCGACTGGTAATTCCTGCAAAATTGAGCCATTTCAAGATTTTTTATCTCCAATGTTTGTGCGTGCGTACGTAGGCAAGCTGAGCACTAATAATAAGCCAGTATGATATGGGCGACGGAGATGAGGGCGATATGCATATCTCAGCACTAGACAGCGCATAGTGGGTGAGGGTTAAAATTATGACCCACGATAAGCCCAAGATCCTAATGCAATAATTCTGATGTGGGACGATTCAGCTTTTGTGACACTGGCGATATGCATCTTGATATGAGGGAGTTGGCGATCTCGAGCAGCCACTTGGGGTTAGGTTGATAGCCAGGGGTTGAAACCAGGAAGCAGACGGTGTGATTGATATCAAGTTTGACTGTGTTTGCGAGGTGAGAAGTGTTTTTTCGCTTTCATTTCAGGTGGCTTGTCGCTTGTCTTGTCTTGCCTTGTCTTGTCTTGCCCAGGATGACAGTCTCATCCAGTTGACCGGTAACGGGAGAGGACAATACGCTCTCGGGTTGTTACTGACACTGTCTTGAATGACTCCGTCCAAGACCATCGAGACCATTCTCGATAGATAGAGCACCGTCGACCGTATCTATTGAACTCTCTGAACCGCGTACCTGCAGCAGCCACTTCAGTTGACATGATATAGCCCCTGACGCCACTGCGGATAGGCGGGGAGGCTTTCTCCCCCCTTTATTTACTTTCCTCTTCGGGGCTTGGTCTAGTCAGAGCAGAGCTGTTCCATGACGTCCGTTGGCTGGTCTTGGTCCCGGCCCTCCACATGATTGCCGGGGTTAGCCTGGCTGCCGCTCGCGTGCCTTGCATGAAGCGCTCATAACTTAATGCATTCTTTGTGATTTTACTGGTCAGGGGTCGATTGTGCATCTGGGTTATGCGAGATTGTACCTGGTTGTGCACCCACAGGCGCATGCTGATGCTTCCCTTTGGGCTCTGATGCTCGATGTGACTGGTGGTTTTTTATGCGGGCGCTAACGGGGTGGCGAGGCAAAAAGAGACTTTTTGGAAATTAAACGGTTGATAACTGAGTTTTGTTAATTGATTGATTTTCGGATCGCTCTGCTTGGAGAGAGAGAGACTTGGTTGTTGTTGATTGTTGTCTGTCTGTGGGAATGCGGTCAATGCCTCATTCACCAGAAGCAACCGACCTAATGACGAGCTTGTGCACTGAACATCGTACAGGGCTTCCATGACGAGATTCTTTTCTTCGGCTCTGACCAAGGCCTCGTTGCAAACCCTTTCCATGGGATCCAGTAGGATGTCCACCTTAATCTCTCTTGGAGAAGACCTTGGAAGGGGTCTGGAAGTGAACAAGGGTTCAACCACCAATCCAATGGTTCATCCTGGTGCCACTCCATCTCGCTCCGTGTGAATCCCCTGATTGGGATATCGTTTAAGAGCTATGCTAACTAAAGCAAGGCTCATTCATTGTCTGGGATGGACGGGACCTGACCTGATCCATGAGTGGTCATTACGCCCCGCCCCTGGCCTGGTTGTCTGGGCCTGTGTTGGACGGCCCCTCAGGCATTAGTCCGCTGCGAGAACAGCGAGTCTTGTCGCTGCAGCAGGACATCTCAGGCCCTAGAATGACACTGGACTGGACTCCAGGTACCGGCTTTCGAGGCTGTCCTTGGTGGAGGTTGCAACCTACTCCTGTGCCTCTCCCGTCGTGCTCCACGCCTACACCTCCACTCACTCGCTAACCTCGTCCTCCTCTTTACCTACTCTCCTTCTCTCGTCCATTCGTCGTTCCTTTCTTTCGTTCTCCAACTGTTCATCGGTCGACGACGACAGCATCATATCGTTCTGCATTTCTGCCAAAGCTGCCTGCCAGCGGGCTCGTCACTCTTTTATACAACACTGCTTAATCTAGAGTCTTGTTTACACCAGCCAGACTCGAGTCATTCGTTTCGTAACGGTCTATTGTTTTAATGACCTAGTCCCTCTTTACACAACAACAAACATCACACAACAACAAACATCACACAACAACAAACATCACCGCCGCTCGCTCACTCGCTTTTGCTCGCTGGCTTTTTGGCTTTGTCCAGTCTTGTTCTTCTCGATATTACGGTGCCCAACATCTGCTTTGACGCTTCTCGCGATCCTTGGACGAAAACGATTTCAGATTCATTCGAATACCGTATCAAATTGGAGACGACGATAATACTCGACGCGTGCCAGCCGTCTACCGTCATTGTCAATCGCATTACAGCTTAATGGTTATGACAGTTGTGCTTGGAGTTTAATATTCGACAATTCTTAATATTCTCACGCCTATTTCACTTTTTTCGCGGAGGAATTCACACTTGACGATCAACATCTCTTTGTTTGTTTGGAAGCTTTGAGTATATGCGCTAGCATATAACGCCAACATGGGGATCGCTCATTACGAAGGTGCTCGCCTTCGACCTCGCACCAACATCGAAGATGTCTCTTCAGCTTCCAAAAATGGAGTCGCATCGTCTTCCTCGATCTTTCGTCGACTCGTCGCCCGAGAGAACTGCCAAGAAACCGACAGCTGTGCAGCAGCCAGCGCCAACACGAACTTGGTAGTTCCCATCGTTGTCGCTATTGTGTATGCTACCAGCCACGCCTTTGTTTTTTCGATTTCGGATGGTCAACTGGATCCCGATATGCTGACCATGTTATGTGTAGGGTTCCTATCGTTCTGATCGCTATCTTCTTGTACTACCTCCACCGTAAGAACATGAAGAGGCAGATGCTTGAGGATATCAATGATCCTCACAAGAGCCTGGACTTTGGGCTCGACGGCGCCGGCGGAAAGAAGTCTACCCGTCGAAGTCTCTTTATGGGAGGGGGTGAGAAGGGCCTCAACCATAAACCCAGTCAGCTCTCCATGGATATGAACCTCTCTTCGCCCTACCTGCTGCCACCCGGTCTGCAGGAGTCGCGAGAGTCGCTCAACTCGTTGGCTAAGTCTTTGGGAAATGATAATCAGGACCCTTACCAGTATGTTGCGACCATCACGCAAAGCGAGACCGGCTCATTGCGGTCCTTTAATCCCAAGGATTCCCTCTCGCACAATACTAAATTCAGTAGTCCTCGTAACTCTGGCAAGCCTGGTAGCATGAAGATGCCCCCATCTCGCATGAACTCCCTGCCCGAGACGCCTGTCTCTGCCACCGACTCCAAGGTCGATCCTTTCGGGACTCCCAAGGCGCCTGCGCCAACCCACCAGCCAAACTCTCACTTCGACGAGAAGGATGGATTCCAGCCTGCTCCCATCATCCCTGAGATTGGAGTGGTCTCCGATTTTGATGAGAAGCATGACGGCGCCTCCGTACAGCCACCTCCCGCAGTGAGGAGCAAGACTCCCGAGTTTGAGTTGCCCAACTTCTCCTCGGAGCCCGCCAACGATTTCCCTCTACCTCCTGCCAGGGAGCATGAGGCCACCGGTCTGGGTTTGAACTTCTCTCTTCCTCAGCCTAAATCCCCAACTGTGACTTCCCCTGATGCTCCCAAGTCCGCTCCTCTCCCTCACGACCGCCAGAGCGATGGTTCCAACTATCAGTCCTACACCCCCGCGGCTGACATTTCAAGTTACTACGAAGACCATGAGGACGATTCTCGTGGTCGCACCATGCAACGTGGCTCATTCGTGGAGGATACGCCTCAGTTCCAAGGCCTAGGAGTTCCCCAGCAGGATAACAAGAGACTCTCAGTTGGATTCCGTCCCCTTCCTCCGGATGAGATCACAGAGTCTGAGGACCCCGAATACCGTGCCAACCGTATCCGTTCTTTCTACAAGGAGTATTTCGAGGATACCAAGGAGGCACCCCCACCTATGCCCCCCATGTCCAAAATGGCACAGGGCAGACCCGGTCCTCAGTATTACGAGGATGTTGACCAAGGCTACATGATGGGCGGTGATGGAGCTTACTTTGATCCTGAGACAAATGCCTTCGTCATGCCCTACGCCCAGCCCGTCACTCGCCGTGCCATGACACCTCCCCCAGCTGGCCGCCGCCCTGGTCCTGGTCGTCCCGGACCTCGTCCTCGTGGCCCCAACGGTTCTATCGGTGGTATGAGCTACCAGAGCGGACCTGGAGGACGTTCCCGCGCTGGTTCTGCTCTTGGCCCTCGACCCGATTCTTCAGCCTCAGCTCGCATCCGACAACCCCCAAGGAAGAGACTTCCACCACCCGCACCCTTGACCACTCTCCCAACCCCCTCCAAGCTCAAGGATGACAACATCGCCCTCATCAACGCTGCTGACTTTGCTCCTCCCAACACCATCCGTGACACTGCGGCAGGTCGCTCTCAAAGTCCCTTCGGCGAGCGACGACCTTACTCGCCTTCCGTTCCTGCTGCTCAGACTCTTGTCTCGCCTTTCGAGGAGTTGACCGCTCTCCCCAGCCCGTAAGTTCCAAGCCACTACCCAACCAGATAGATAAACTTTAGCTAATGTACAACAGCCATCTTCTCCGCAAATCCAGCACATTCACTGGGCTTGACTTTGCACCTCCTAAGAGATTCAAGGATGCCGACAACATGAGCGATGCTGGAAGCATCAGGAGTAACCGCAGCGGCATGTCTCAGGCTCAGCTTGGTGCCATCCGCGGCGGAGCTGGACGTGTTAGTCGCCTGCCTGGTGACCAAGTGTTCACCCAACAAGCGCTGCAAGATACATTGAAGCCTTCATGGGGAATCCGACCTTGATAAAAGGTAGCGCATCAACACATTCAGTGGATCGGCCTATGCGTGGGCTACCACTGACATGTCAAAAAACTTTCTTAGCGTTGTCTTTTTGACATTGCATCACACACAGCGTGCGCCGGTCTTGGTCAACTTTATACATTTCTTCACTTCAAGGGCGTATTTTAGGGTCATGATGTCTTGCGATATTTTCTTTCACACTGGGAACCTGCAGGCCTGCATATTATAGAAGGTCTTTGGAAACCACACGACAAACTAGATGACGACTGCCGGCTCGGACAACGTACGTTCGGCCGTTGTATATAGGTCAATTGGATCTGGCGTTGATCACTTCAACATGGCCATCTTGTTTCTACCATTCTTCTACTTATTATTCGGAACTGGCCGAGATACTGTTGTGAGATGCGTGAATATGTCAATGTATGTATAGATCATGACGATCTGAGCTTAAGTAGGTGGTAGTTCGTGAGTCCCAAAAAGGCAGCTCGAATGATTTCCGTCTCATGTTGGATCACATCACCAGGCGCGCCAATATTGCAATACCACCGATCCTCCCGCATTGAGTGAAGTTATGATGTTATGTACGTACGGAATATCACTCAAGCATGTCATAGCACGATTGGCAGATCTAAAAGAAGAGTTTGATATCGTGGATACTCAAGATCAGCGGTGTCTGTCGAATCAAGGCTTTGTTCCTGGGGCGATACGACGACACGCGATCAAGTTACTATTTTTGGTCAATGCTGTGCTTTAGTCGCTGCGGAGGCCCACGCCACCGGGGCAGAGCGAACCAAGAACCAAGCTACGATGAGAGAATGCTGAAGCTCACAGTGGCAATTGGTAGATATTATTAACAGACTCATTGATTTGTTTGTATGTAAAAAGAACTGCCAAGTTGACGTTCAGTCGCTGAGTCGAATTGTCTAGGTCATAGGAGAATGATGGTTCCCGTCAGAGGCTGACACTTACGCAGCGTCTTAAACCAAACTCCCCCCTCTATGTAAGCTATCCCCTTCCAGCACCAGCACCAGAATCGAGAAACGTGGATGTCTCAGATATGCCATTCCAATTTGAAGAGAAGGTTTTTGATTCAGAGTGCAATTCGATCTCGAGCCTTTCCTCCATGTGAGTGAGTGTTGGCGTTGGTTTAACTAACACTTGACAGCCAGCGTCGCATCGCATCGACTTTTCAGGACATGGCTCCGAGATTACAACCAGAGCAAAGCGTATAATCCGTCCGTTAAGACTGAGGCACGTGAGGACGTAAGATATCACTTTTTGAGACTTTCAGCCGAGGAGATTTGATCAGATCAGATAGGAAAGCAGAGTCTAGATTGTGCCCGATGAGTGCGGACGTAGGTACATTAGAATGACATTCCATTGCTGCACGTTGAGATTAAAGGGTTCCCGGCACGCTATAGAAATACTTGAATGCCAACCAACGACATGTGATCTCTCTCACTCACGATTAGCCCCTCGAATCTCCTCAAAAGAGAAGAGTAATGTCTGCGAGGTATTTAATAACGATTATTGAGATGTCTCTTGGAATCTGTCAGTGGAACTAGAGCTGAAGGGTTCAATTACTTGGCTTCATCATCATGACGTTGTGAGCCATGTGGTGAAACGACAATCGATCCATCTTGAGCGTCCTGAAGACTTTTTCCACAGACAAAGTTCTTATGAGTCTACAGCTGTTGGTGGTGGTCGACGTCTTGTGTGGTTTGAGTCTTCACATTTGGATGCGCTGCAGGGGAAATTGAAGCCCCCCAAGCCCGATGCAAGGGAGACGGAAAGTTAATTATTAGTTGTATGTACGCCTAGAAATTAATAAATGTAAACAAACAAATAATTCTGCATATCACAGCACTGCACAGTACAAGTAACTCTGAATGTGTACTTGTAAATAATCTTGCCTACTGACGTTTTCAGGTCTTGTCGTTCCGTTGATCGTCCCGAAGCCAACACAAACCAAAGAGTCACTGCCTCTCTGGGTGGCTCGTATATCGTCTTGGGAGGTCTCCACGCCAAGAGACCCCGGCTAAAAGACGAGATCGAGAGAGACGGCGATACCTAATTAGCTGCGGGTGAATGTGGCTGAGGATATAATCACCTCCCATTAGACTTTTGAAGAACAGAAAATGGCTGTGTCTAAAGGCCCGATGCTGATTCAAAGACTCTCGTGTGGCACACCTTTTCAACCCGTGATCTCTTTTTCCTTCTGTCTTTTTCCTTCTGTCTTTGCTGTTTCTTTCTTTCTCTCTCTTTCATATTACACACGTACAGTATAATACGGTTTGTCTTGTTGTTTGTTGATCTTGACTCTTCTTGTCCCAAAGCGAGTGGGTGGACCTGGATTAGTACATAGCGTATACGCCTCCCGAAAGCAAACCGGCACCCGTTTTCCCTTTATTTTTAGTCGCCGTTCTCAACAGTGAGAAATATAATTTTTTAGGCTAAACCAACGGTCGATGGAAGGTTGAAGTTGAAGTTGATCTGAGTTGCAACTCAATTAAACTTGTGCAAAGCAGGCGCAAACTCTGTTAGGTACGCACGTTACTCTTGTTACGTTACGTCAAATCCCAATTCCCAAGCCCGTTTAACAAGAGCCTTGGAAGAAGGCGAAAAAAGAACTCCACTGTATGGGCTTTTGCTCAGGCCCGGGCAGCCCTGGAAGTTTAGGTAGTTTCATGGCCCCAGGTTCAGGTCCCGGTCAGTGGCCGACCCAGTAAAAGCCTCCACCCCGAACTGACCTCCAGCGGCCGCTAGTACGCTTCAATTGGGCTCTTTGCTGCTGTCCGTGTCGTCTGTGTTTTCTGTCTCAAGTCTCACCCCCCCGACCTTCCAAATCCAATCACTCACCCAACCCAGCCCAGCCCAGCTCAGCCCAGTCCTAGTTAGCCAACCTCATTCTCGCTCGCTCACTCTCATTCTCGTCTTTCATCTTAATCTTCGCTTCTCCTCTATTTCACTTCTTCTCATACATCACCAGGTCAATTCCGAAATATCGCTTAATCATTCTCGACGCGTCCTTGTTAGCGAATTCCCTCGTTACTCCTTAATTCTCAAACGGATCGACGGTCGGTCAACAGTTCCAAAGGTACGCCGTGTCACGATACATTGCATCCAATCCCATGCAGTTGTACCTCCTGCTCGCTCGTTATTCACTATCAATCCTTCAATCCAATTCTCCCTCGACGATCCCCATACAAGTCAATTTGAGGTCCCAGTTTGGTTGAACCTCGTCGCCAATATTGTCTCCCATCATTCCGACCTCATCACGTCTAATCCACCAACGACCCCCTTGTGTTGATTGACTTGATTCGTTGCTGCACCGCCTCCCTTGCTACATGCTCTCACTATTCTTCACCACATTCTGAATACCCTCAATTCTCAATGCTAGACTTACCTGGTCGCTAACATGATTCTCGATCATAGACAACTTCCCGTCGTGAGCACACTAGACTTGGCCATGTCCACGCCGGGTCAGGGCACTCAGCCCACAGGGGCGTCGGCTCCCAACCCATCCTCTGTCGACAATAACAGCAACGCCAACCAACCTTCGTCTCCTGCTGAGAACTCATCACCAGCACAAGCGGCAACTTCGAACCCAGCTTCAAACAACAGCCCTTCGGCCACGCAGCCGAGCCCATCCGCCGACGAAACACAACCAGCGACTAATGATGCGAGCCAAGCATCCGATAACGCCAGTGCCTCTGAAACAGCTGCACCTGCGCCAACATCCGATAATGCATCGCCTTCTTCCGACCCCTCGCCCTCACCGACGAGCTCCAGCAAGTCAACTCAAGTAAAACCAACTACTGAGGCTGCAGACGCATCTTCAACAGATGACAGCAATGATCGACAGAGCACTACGGAAGAAAACAAGGCGTCTGCCACTGAAATCACCACATCTGAGGTTTTGTCGACTATTGTCACCGTAACGGGTAGCCAGGGACCTGAAACGAGCATTGTTTTGGTTACAGCGATTCGTACACAGAGAGTTACCGCTACCGAGGCCTCCGCTTCCGCCACCAGCACCGACGATGCTGACGCCATCGGCGGTAGTGGCAGCGGAAATGGAGGTGGTGGCTTGAGCCAGAAGAGCAAAGTTGCTATCGGTGTTGCTGTGCCAATCGCTGCGATTGCCATCCTTGCGCTCCTTGGTCTATTCTGGTGGAAGAAACGCAAAACTCGACGGCAAGCCGAAGAGGAGCGACGAAAGGAAGTCGAGGATTATGCCTACAACCCCAACGCCGACCCCACGATCCCTGCAGTTGGAATGGCAGATGGTGGCTACGAGATGAGGGAAGATGGCTCTTCCGGTTATCGTGGCTGGGGCAACACTACTCTTGGCTCTACTGGTCGCAAGGCTTCTACTACTCTGTCTGGTGGTGTCACTGGAGCCTACTCAGATATTACTTCGCCTACTCGAGGCAACATGTCAGACGGTCGCTCTGGCGAGCCCCTTATGGACGGCTCACACTCGCCAGAGGGCGAAATTCTCGGAGCAATGGGCCCTTCCGTTGCCAACAACCGAGGCGCAGATGTGCATCGTGGACCATCCAACGCTTCCTCCTCTTACAGTGCTGCTGGCCGATCCGATGCCTCGGACCCCATGGGAGTACCATATGGCGCTGGTAACGGGTACTACGACCAATACTCACAGAACCCCTATAGCGACAACGGGCCACAACAGGCAGTCATTCGCGATAACCCTGCACGACGAAACACACGCATTGAGAACCCGTCTCACTACCCACAGCAGAGCGCGGGTATTTCACAAAACTTTTAAACTCTCACTTGATCCTCCGTGCTACCTAATTCGGTCACCACGACTTTTCCTATGTCTCTAGAAAGATACCCACGCCTTTCGATAACTCTCGCTAGGAGGTGGAATATGCACTCGAATGGCGTTTCACACTTCCAGCATCTCCTTTATTTCACCAGTCACCTACGTTGAATAGGTTGCAACTTAATCACTCACTTGTTCCGGATCCCCTGAGTCCCATAAGGGGAACCTTTTCCTTTTTGGCTACCACATCTTCAAAACGGAGCATTTCTGGTTCTTTTTTCTTTCTTCCTATCTCGCTTCAATGGGCACAAACGAAAGGGTGGCACCCCTTGGAATATGTTTACATCATGAGGTGGAATCTGTACATATGAGGAACGATGGAGTTATCTTGCCCTCTGTCTGGGATGATTGATTGAAAGGGCAATTATTATTCGCCTGGTAATACTTGGGTTCAAGAGGAAGTGTAAAAAAGTTTATGTCCAAGTTGAAGAGTAGTGGGGATGGTGTGTCAGATGAGTTGTGTAAGGAGAGTTTGGTGTGGTCTTCTAGAAGTCACCGGTTGAACAATGTTGAAACGTGGATTTATAGAGGTATATAGCAAGCGAATTGACGAAATGTTATGTAACAGTACTTGTACTACCAGTTGTTAACGGCGTGATGCGAGCGACTCCAGTTCTGAGGCTCAAACTGCCTACTGTCTACATCTCAATACCTCTTGACTCTCTGTTTGGGTACCTACCTACCCGTGTATAAGTACTAATGGAACCGTACGCGTTTGACATGGGCGTCGCAGAGAAGAAACTTGAACCTTCGTTGAGGCGTTTGAGAAAAAAGCAAGGCTTGTTACAGAGATGAAAGTGAGCCTTACTGGTGCCAATGCTGGTCGACAGATAGCTCAAGTGGCAGGCCTCTCAGGTCTTGTACGGATGCTAACATCTATCAAGCCAATACTAACGAGTCCACGTGGCGTTCTTTGGATGAGGGACATGAAAATACATGCAAGACAATTCTGGGATTTTATGATCTGATGATAGTCTCTGAAACTAAGTTTTGCAGCAGCACACAGCGGTACAGTCTCTGGCTGCGTGAATGTTCTCTGGTACACCAATGTCCTTCGAAACCAACGGACAAACGCCTAAAGATAGAAACCTTCGAAGTAACAATATCGCAAAAACAAAAGTGCACATAACCAGTGCTATAACTCCTAGCCATCCAAACTCCAGGCTCAAGGCAAATAAATTAGGGGGAATGAAATGCCTCTACTCCACGAGGAAAGGCCTTTGCAAAATGTGAGACCAAGCACTTGCCTGTCTTTGAAGCGATCAGTGCCCCTTGAGGGACTCCAGCATGGCCAACTCCTTACGTCGTTTCTTCTCTGCCCATTCCCGGCTCGCAATTCTAGAGCGCTCCGCAGCCTGCTCACGAGCAAGGCGTGTTGCTTCTTCACGTTCACGCCTCTCACGCTCTCTGTCTCGTGTGAAGCTTGTGTTGTCTCGCTGGAAAATCTCCTTCCCACGAAGTCTTAGTTGATAAGCCTCTTCTGCAGTGAGTGTAGTTCGCTTTCCACCGCCGCTTCCTGTAGAAGTTGAGGTAGCCCGGCTAAGATCCTCTCGTGATATAGAAGTGGAAAGGCGACCTCGACTCTGGGTAGCCGGAGCCTCTGACATGGTGGGTGGTCTTGGGCCCTGCATTGACATCCGCTTTAATTTAGTTGAGGTTGATGTCTTCGTTGCCTCATCTTGCGGGAGCTTCCCTTGTCGAGCAAGACTGGTAATCGTTTCTCGCGGAATGCTACCCGGCATTAAACTATGACGCACAGGCCTCGCTTTGAACTCTCGCTTCTTTTGTTCCTCTTCTTCTTGTGCCTTGAGCCGGGCCTCACGCTCCTCACGCTTACGGCGAGAGATCGCCTCCCCTGGAAGCTCGAAGTTCGGCTTGGTAAGTGGTTTGCTAGACTTTGGTCTCGGAGGAGGCGCATAAGCTTTCTGAGCCTCAGCCTGTTGGGCTCGACGAGCCTCGCGTTGTTCCTTCAGGCGTCGAGAAACAGCCTCACCAGGAAGCTCGAACTTGGGGACAGTAGGAGGCTTTGTAGACTTGACAGGCGCCTTCAATGGTGCGGAGTGAGAGTTGGTCAGCTTTCCGTGTGCAGTCTGTGGATTCAGATTTGGGATGTTGTCAGAGTCGTCCTGTTTCTTGTCTCTGAATACCAGAGAGGTTGATCGTCGAAGAGGAAGCTGTGGTCTCTCAGTCTGTTTGATGCGGACTGTGGAAGACATGCCGATGACTGATGCCCTCTTCGAAACGGTCGGCTTCTTACCCGTGGAGGGTGGTTCGAGATGTTTATTACTGGGCGCAGTGTTGTCAGGCACAGGAATGCGTTGTGGTTGGGTGAAAGCCTTGATGGCTTCGAGCTCATCCTCAAGTTTGTCGAGTTCCTCGAAAGAGTCCTCGATTCGGGGCACCGAGAAGGATCCGGTCCTAGAGGAACCTGCGTAACTACTGCCTCTCTCACTAATCAAAGTAAGAGAAGGCGAAACAGGCTCTACCGTCTCGACGACCTCGGGAATCTTAAGTGGGACATTCTGATGAAGCTCATATGCTGGAGGCGGAGGCAGTGCCATCTTAACTTGAGAAGGATCAAATCCCAAAGCCAGATACTCCTCAGCAATCAATGGTGTGGCTAGAAGATTGAAGACGTCAGCTTTGGAATTGCCGGCGGGGCCCGGACGTCGTGACAGCAAAGTGCAGCCATGAACCGCTAACTCGACGTCGTGGCGATCGTTCTCACTGTCGTCGGAAGAGCCGTGGTCCTTGGAATTACTTGCTGGCACTGGAAACGCCACGAGCCATTCAAACTGACCTGCTAGATGGCTCTCTAAGTTGTGTCCAATTTGAGGCTCTGCATCCAACAACGGGTGTGAATAGACTGTGGTTCCTTTGTAGGCTGTGTTAGCAGATTGCATAAGGAAATTCACAAGCTGTGACTTGGAGTGATGATGCAAGACGCAAGAAACGAACCTGGAGAGTGTAGCTTATGTGAAGTTAAAGCTGAAGGCCCTCTGGGTGCAGTATCAGAGTCGCTGGATTCAATTGACTCTTCAGGAACCGCATCGAGGAGTTCGAAGCTGTCGGAATCAATGAGTGAGCGCCGCGGCCCTCGAGATGTGATTGCCTTTGTCGGCAGCTTGATGGGACCGTGCTTCAAGTACAATTGCTGGTTTTGGTTGTTCTCCCCTCGAGACGAGTTCCAAGCAAGACTCTTGTTATGAACTTGATCAGCAGGAAGCTCTTGAAGAATCCCTCGAGTTGACGGAGAGGGAGAGGGGATCGAAGAGGGACGTGTATCAGAATTGGGCTCGATGAAATTAACATCCTGGTTGGCCTCGGGCCTTGGAGAGGCCAGGGTCTCGTTAGTGGCACGGTGGACTTGGGGTTGACGACCCATGATAGTAGCCATGGATGCGGATATGGATGTGGAAGGCCTCTGAACAATGAGCCTCTGGGAAGGAGTTCTCGATGGAGCCGAGGGAGACCCCTAGTCTAACAGCGAGGCTAGAAAGCCAAGGCTGAGCTGTGAGAGGCCCTCGAGAGACAATGACTAGAGATTGGAGCGCCACCAGACGTGTTGTAGTTCAAATTCCAGGGAACATGAGCCAGGGACCTGAGCGCAATTTCACGAGGAGCAGGGATAATAGTATCAAAGCGACGGCCAACAGCGGGGCCTTGTCTGAGTGTGATAACTGTAGGCAGAGGCCAATGTGATGTGATGGATGTGATCAAAATTGATGAAACCGAAAACGACCAAAATATCTAGCAATGGTGAACGGGGAGAGATGATGAGATGCTGATGTTGATGATGGGGAGGAGAGGGGAAGGGACGAAAAGGTTGTAACGTCAATAAAAATAAACAAACAACAATAAGAGCCACGGCAACCGCAGTTAATACAGGCTGTGCCTTCTATTGCATTATTACCTCCATCAGGCATTTCCAGTAATTACCTTAAATCTCTTTGTTCTTAAAAATTCAACAGCCAAACGCCATCTGAACTCTATCCACAACTGTAACCTTCATAAATCAATTGTCGAGTCATGTCTAGTTATCATTTCACAATTTCAACGGCTTTTGTCTCCACGAACTCATAGTCGCGTCTCATTGGTCGACTTATAAGATGACTGCCCCAGAGCGGGAGTCCCACTGTGCAGCTCATACGTACATAAGTTCCAGGCGGGTTATAATGTACTAACTCATCACTTCAGCTCCAGTTATGTCTAAATAGAATCTTCATCTCGGTACTGCGTCTAGCCTATTAGACAGTTAAATATAGGCAAACCCGCTGATTAGGACAGCCAACATCTCAACTTTATCAAGTCTTTGGAATCTCGAGAGTCCAAGTCCATACCAAGCCTGCCGCGTTCTGGACCATTACTCTCTGTATTCTCGGGCCTTTATCTCGTTGCCTAGCAGTACCTACCTAGTAGGGTTGAGTTAATGAGATCCACTGCTACTGCATATGCAGTTCCAAATCACAATCACAAGTAGATATCCACAGTTATACTTTATATCATGATAATTGCTGTGAAAGTTTCACCTGAACGCTCAAATTAAGCCAGTGGACTCACAATAATACGTGAATTTTGTTTGTCCTGACTAGGTACAAAGTCCGGAGGAGGTCTGAGGAATCAGCCATGGGAAGAGGACACAAAGTATACAGCCACCTATATCGTCGCCCCATACCAATAAGAACTCTATCAACGAAGTTAGGTAGCTACTAAGCCTGTAGGACCTGGTGAGGGAATCATGATTAAACACACTCAAATTCCTCGTTCAGCCTGTGATAGCTCCATCAGATCTTTCTCAATTCGAACCCACTTCTATGGCCTCTCTTCAGCCAGACATGGGATCAGTGAGCCAGCGTTGACAGGTGAATGCATATCCCCTCTTCAAGAGCTACCTCAAGTTTCCCCCGGAGTCCTGGTGCCTCTGGCTTGGGAACTTATCAACAGAGACGGAAAATCTAGATGTCTTCTGAGAAACAGCCTGACTCCTGTGTGTCACTTTGATTCTCCGTGCTGAAAACTCATGAATACGAGAGCCCCCTCCCAGATACGAGTTCAGCCGTTCTTTAGATATCGGGCGGTAGTCGAGGCATCATCTTATGATCGGAGCGTGGTCGCAATATGCTGTGCTGAGGATAGTTTGGAGCTGCAAGTAATTGCTGCCGCCTGGCTCAAAGATGTCGATATCCAAAACCAACTTCGTGGAGATGGCAAGGAACTGGCGGTGTCTATCAAATAGATGTTCATGTAACATATCCCCATAGAAGCACCCATGAACCGCAGGGCACCCTACAGACTGCCAGAAGATATGTCGACTCGTAATTTTGTCCTCGTTATCAAGTTTGTTCATGACTCTTCTTCTTCTGCTGCGGCTTCTGCAGCTTCTGCCTGGGCTTGCAGAGCTGGTGCATGCTCCGTTGGGATTCGTACTAGAGTTTGTGGTAGAGGCCCAGTCGAATCTTCCGATACGCTTGTAGGATCGGCGACGGTCTTGGCCAGTTTAGCTATTTGAAAGTTAGACAAAATCAACATTCCTAAGCTTTTGGGGGCCTACAAGAAGCCATGTTGATGGCACGTAGCACATTATGCCAGTTTCCAACAACGGCTGCAATTGCTGCTGAGGGTCAGTCCAGGCACTAAATAGCTTCACATAGGATCACTACCCTCTGTTCCATCGGATAGAGTCGAGAGTTTCTGTTCCAAAGCTTCCATTTGCGTTGCGACCGCTGCGCTGAGCTCTCGAAGCTCTTTGAGGTTTTCAAGTTCGGCCTTTTTCTCTTCGATTCGCGCTAATAATGCCGGTGACTGTCCACTCGATGAAGCCGACGCGCTCGGTGCGCGCATATGCGAGGAGATCGGTCGCGTTGGATATGACATGGTCGTATTTATGGCGTGTCACCAAAATTGGAATAATTCGCGACGTCTTTAGCAGCAAAGTTCAACACTGCGTTTCCGTCCAACGATGGTGGGGTTCAACGTGGGGAGTTCCGTCACTGGGGCAACCAGTCACCAAGCGCTATGACAAAAACAGTTACGACAGTAAATAGATGCAACCAAAAATTCCCTTTTTCAGACCGACATCCAACAACACTCTGTGACTTGTGCGAGAGCATATCAGCAACGTCCCTACTACTAACTCCACAGGAA
This sequence comes from Fusarium sacchari, assembly GCA_017165645.1. Lineage (NCBI taxonomy): Eukaryota > Fungi > Ascomycota > Sordariomycetes > Hypocreales > Nectriaceae > Fusarium > Fusarium sacchari. The sequence goes on from JADANP010000004.1 coordinate 572,201, forward strand.
GCCTCTGCTCACATTGTCACGATCCATCGCAGTATGAGCTATGGCTAGACTGAACGAACCCCCCGTGTCTACGGACAGTCTCGAAACGCGTATGTTCCAACATCTAGAACTCCTATGAGTAACATGACGCGAGCTGACCATGTCTTGTGATTTAGTTCGAAAGAAACTCCTACGTCAGAACCGCGATCTTGCAAAATCAAACAACATACGTGCCCTCCGCATCCGAGAACTCGAGAATGACTGCGCCTGTATGCTATCAGAGAACCTGGAGCTCAGAGGTCGTATCATAGAGCTAGAGAAAGAGCTCGAAGATAACGACACTCGAAGAATTGCTGATCATGCACTTGCTATCAAGGCAAAACTTGAATCTCAACTTACAGAATGGGGTACCCTTCTTGCTGGTCTTGGTCTTGAGCCGCCTATGAAGCGACACTCTCCACGACCAAGAAAGTCAACAAAGCCCAGGATAAGCTTCAGCTCAGCTCGACCCAGTCCTTCCCAGCGACGCCTTAGAGATATGGCCCGTGAAATTGAGGAACTGGGACATATTTCAGAAACCAAGTCCTACCCGAGACAGTCCATGAAGTGAGTTATTCGATCAACATGAACAGAACTTCTCTAACAAGATGCAGCCAAGAACAAATCCTAGCACTTCGGTCAGAGGCCAACAACGATGACATGGCCGACACATCTCAGTCACCAGAAATTGGACCTCCTCCCGTCTCCCATTTCATCGAGGAGGAAGAGGAGCCTGTCAAGGTTGACTCACCCACACACTCACGCCCTTCACCGACACCTACACCAGCGCCCGTACAACAGAGTCCCACAAGGAAACTCGCGCCACCCGAAAAGCTCGCATCACCTCAGACCACCAAGACCTTACCGAGATCACCTTCTCCCGAAAAGAAACAACACGCAAATGCCACCAGACCTAAGGAAACGGAGCCAGTCAAGGCAAAGCTCTTAGCAACCAGATCAATCGAGAACAATGTCCAAGAAATTATTGATGAAACCCCAGTACCTCAACCCCAGCCAGTCAAGGTTGGGTCAAAGCGAAAGCTCGCCGCTCGAGATGATATGGTTACGAGCAGATCTCAGAGGGTGAACAACGAAAACGAGCCCCCTCGAAACACTATTGACAAGCCTTCAATCCGTGAGAAGGCTGGAGGCCGAACATTGAAAGAACTAAGCAACATGAGAAAGGACGCTCGTGAAAAGGCGAGTGCGACAGGCACAAGGAAGCCCCTTGCAGCCAAGAGCACCAATGACGATTTGACCTCACCAAAAAAGAGTTCCAAACCAGTTGTGACCGATGAAGTCGCTGCAGCCAAGGCGGATCTCATGAGATCAAAGGCTTCCCAGGAGCGACCTAAGTCCAGATCCAAGACCTTGGCCCCTATCACTATCGAAACTGCACTCCAGCATCCTACGGCCCCTGAAGTTGTGGAGGTCACATGCGGACTCACAACACCTTTCACAGACCCAGCACTTCTCTCCCCCAACTCGCCAGATACTGCCGCATCTCAGGAACCCGGACGAGGAGGAACGCCTCCACCTGGTGACGTCAATGCGAGCAGAGAACCAGCAAGGCCCAGCCGACGAAATAGGACCGCGGTCAGCTATGCAGAGCCTAACCTCAGAGACAAGATGCGGCGACCCACCAAGGAGATGCTCGACGCTGTTGCCGGAGAAGGCAAATATGCTCGGAGGTCTAGTGTAGCTGAGCAAGCCCCAGACACAACCCGAACGAAGCGTGAGAGCAGTGCTGAAGAGTCATGGAAGAATCTGCCCAATGCCAATGCCGTCAACACAGAAAACGAGCCTGGTAGCATTCCCGCTAGTCCTCTAGCTGGCAAAGGATCATCTCCTGAGGCCCCTAAAGCGATAACTATGCGTGGTGGAAGACGCACCTCTATGATGATTCAAGACCTTGTTGCCGGCAGCGAAACCTCACACGAAGATGGAGAAGTCAAGGAGGAGACGGCTTCTGACACTACTGGTGTCAGTGAAGTTGATGTTTATGAATTCACACCCTCATCACCACAAAATGACGAAGAAGCTTCTGCCGATATCAAGAAGAAGGTCACTACCCGTCGCCCGTCGCGGCGCGTTTCCTCAGCAGTTCACACCGAGGATGGCGCTGGAGCTAGGGAGCGAGCCTCATCTAGGCGAAGGAGTATGATGCTGTAATGATGCATATTGCAATCGCGGGAGTTCGGTAGAGCATTTGGGCGTTCTTGTCATTTGTTGTTCTTGTTTATTCAAAAGGAGTATGTTGCTTGTCGGCGCTGATACTGCTTCGCTGGATCATACAGACTGGTCACATGCCCAAGATACCTCTACAAAGCGATGGATAATGGTGTTTATTTTTGTCAATATTTGTATTTACAGTTTTAATGTCTTTATTGGACACACACAAGACCCAAATGGTCAACATTTGGCAGTTCGTCTTGCCAATTGATGCTTTGTTGGATATGAAAGTCCCATCTCGTGGTCTCCCAGAGTGTGACTGGGTATAAATTCTGCTGCTGATCTGATCTTGAATACGTCGCTGAATGTAAACTCCCCCTATCTATATGAATTTCATGATGATCCTCCCGCTGAAGGTTCAACTGGTTTTGTGTATGTAACCTTCTCAACCGCCACGTTCTCATTGCCCTTGTCGTCCTTTCGTAATTGGTAGACGTATAGGGTGAGTGAAATGCCTTGGACCTAGGGTAATCAGTAAACAAGCTCAAACATGGACACTTTGTAGAGCACATACATCCATGAGACAGAAGCTTGGTGTTGGCTCTTCGCTTTCCAGTCCTGATCCCTCTATGAATGCGCCAGTCGCACTTCCAGGATTTACAAAGAACTTGTCCATATACTCGAAGGCGTCAAAGCGGTGAGTGCCACCCCAGCACAGAACATCCACATCCAATTTGTTCGCCTCGGCCAGAAGAAGGTCAGGCTCATTAGAGACAAGTGTGAAGCCCTCTAGAAATCCAATTCGAAGGCTTCCGTGGGTGACAACCTGCGTCAATGGCAGGGAAGCGGCCTCGACGTCATAGCGGCCTTTCACGATCTTCAGATCGGGGGAGACGGATCGCAAGTACTCGTACGTGTGCTTATCGGTCAAGTTTCCGAGGCAAAGCGTCTGGCTGATCTTTCCGGGAGAGAGGAGCTTCTTGAACTACAGATACAGAGAGAGACGCTGTTAGCGATGCGCGCGACCTTAGAAGAACCGCGCGTACCTTGGCGGGAATGTCGAGCGCCCGATCCGGGATATGAAGGTCTCCTATGACGAGAATGAGGAAAGCCATGATGTTTCTCTAAAGACGGAAGAGAAATCGAGGCTATAGACGTATTCGCGATTGAGTAACGAGAGGCGCGAGCTGCTAACACCTTACCCAAGGTCAGCTCCGAGGGGTACAGCTACAGCCCAGTACGTACGTGGGCGCTCGGATACAGCGGTAAGCTGACGCCACATCCTCATAACGGGGAGGATGACAGATGTGGCTTAGCTCCATCCACCGAGAAAGTCCACATTAAATTCTTATCGGTTCAGCGGGGTGCGATAAGCAAGTAAAAATTTGGGAATTTTTGGCTGGGGTCTCTTTTCACCGAACGATTAATCCAGTTGGTGGTTGCGCATTGAATTGCTCAGAATCAAGATGGCGACCCCTTCTCTGGCTGAAAAGCTGGACAAGATCAAGTCCCCTGGACTTCAGAGTCAGAAGAGGGTACGTTTTACTTTACTTTGTCCTTTGCAGCGTCTTCAATCTTGAGTCGCACACTAACAACTTTTGCTTGCAGACTGTCGTTGTACTTCAGGCCGTCGAGTCGACTCTCAAGGAACAGAACACGGCTCCTACGCCAACAGGATACTTTGCCGCTCTTCTCGCCCTTCTTCAGCAGGCGAACAGCAATGACACTGTAAACCCAGAACTGGCGACCCCCGTCGTCTACCTTCTCGACGTCGTTACGCCTTATGCCCCACAACCTCTGGTCCGATCCAAGTTTACACAGATTCTTACTCTTCTCGCCCCCGTACTTTTGTTGCAGGATGCCGAAGCCCCGTTGTTGCGATCGTCCATAGGATGTCTCGAATCTCTTCTTCTGGCCCAGGATGCCGCTTCTTGGGAGCTTTCTGTTTCCCAGATCGGTCCTCGACGAGCTGTTGCTGGACTCTTGAACATGTCTGTTGACCACCGACCAAAGGTGCGAAAGAGGTCGCAAGATGCTCTGAAGACGGTTCTTCGAAACCCGCCTCCGAGCCCCTCCCTGGATCACCCTGCTGCCGACATGTGCGCCCAGACTGCTACCAAGAACCTCGAGGATCTCGCCGGCAAGATTGCGCAGGCGCGCAAGGGAAGGAAGGCTGATGTTAGCCATGACCCTGCCATGATCCACGCTCTTCAGCTGGTCAAGACTGTCGCGGCTGCCAGTGGTGGCTGGCCCAGCAAGAAGATCGAGTCTCTGTGCGAGCTCCTCTTAGGCATCGCAAAGAGCGGAAACGAGTACATGACCATGGCGTCTTTCGAGATTTTCGAGATGATCTTCGAGGGTATGACAGATGAGGTCTCATCAGCCAAGCTCCCACGACTGATGGAAATTATCTCCGAATTGCGACCAGCTGCCAACGACACCCAGCTTGTTCCCCCGTGGCTCGCCATTCTGTCCCGAGGATACGATGTTTCCGCCCAGGTCGAGCCTGAGGAGACTTTCCAGAACCTCCCCCAGCTGTTTGATATGGTCTCACAGTTCCTCGAGGCGCCCTCCGAGAATATTCGAATTTCCGCCTCAGAATGTCTAGTGTCTTTCATGGCCAACTGTATACCTCAAAATGTTATCCTTGAGCCTTCAATTTTCGACGAGAAGGTTCTCGAGAAGCTGGCCAAGTCAGCAGAGTCTCTTTTGACTGTTCAGTTCCAGGCTGCCTGGCTCCAGACTTTCAACGTTTTGGGAGCCATGTTCGATACTTTGAGATGGAGATCTTATCCTATCATGATGAACGTCACGAAGACTATCGGCGAAATCCGAGAGAACGGTTCTTTCCGCAACAAGAAGGAGGCTGATGAGGTTATTGGAAAGGCTATCCGAGCAATGGGTCCTGAGGCTCTTCTCTCAATTCTCCCTCTCAACCTCGCAAAGCCAGCCAAGGGCCAGCCAGGCCGTGCTTGGATGTTCCCTATTCTACGAGATTACACTAGCAACACAAACCTAGCTCACTTCAAAAGTGAGATGGTTCCTCTCAGTGAAGTTATGTTTCAAAGGGTTCTTGACCATGGACAGGCTGAGAAGACAATGGAGGTCAAGATTTACGAAACAGTTGTCCAGCAGATCTGGTCTACTCTTCCCGGATACTGCGATCTTCCTCTGGATCTCACCGAGGCTTTCGACCAGGGCTTCGCCGAGATTTTGGCTAACCTCCTGTACAAGCAAGTTGAGCTGCGACTGGATGTTTGCAGAGCGCTCAAGACTCTGATCGAGTCCAACCAGGCCATTGCCAATATCGAAGACCAGGAGGAGGATCTCGTTCTTCAGAGCCGAGTCAGCCGTGCTGATGCCAAGAAGAACCTCGAGTACCTTTCCAACTTTGCAGGCAACATGCTTGCAGTCCTCTTCAACGTTTACACGCAAACTCTTCCTCAAAGCCGAGGTCCTATCCTTCAGACCATTAACACCTTCCTTAGCATCACACCCAATGCTGAGTTGATGGAGACTTTCGATCGAGTCAGCACTATGCTCGCCAGCGAGTTAGAGAAGGAGAAGCCAGCGGATAAGAAGAAAGAGAACCAGAAGTCCAAGGATCACATGCCTTCAACAGCCCAGACATTGATGGATCTCGTCATCACAATGTCCGTCTATCTCCCAAGGGAAAGCTTCGCCGCTCTTTTCAAGATTGCCGAAGTCATCATCAACAAGGAGGAGGAGCCTCAACTTCAGAAGAAGGCTTACAAGCTCATCCCCCGCCTAGCGGATTCTGAGATCGGAAAGGCTGCTCTCCAGGAGAGAAGTGCTGAGCTCCAGCAACTTATCTTCTCTAGCACCGAGAAGGTCTCAGCTCCTGCTCGACGAGAGCGACTTGCTGCGATTATCGCCCTCCTACCTTTCATTCCCGACACCTCCCTTCACTTCATTCCTGCTGTGCTCAGCGAAGTTGTCATCTCTTGCAAGGAGAACAATGAGCGTGCCCGTGAGACAGCATATGAGCTCCTGGTTCGCATGGGACATCGTATGGTCCAGGCTAATGGAACACCCATCGACAACAGCAAGGTTCCTCACATGCCCAACGATGCCCCCGCTGGAACCGCTAATATCGAGGAGTTCTTCACTATGGTCAGCGCTGGTTTGGCTGGCAGCACACCTCATATGATTTCAGCTTCTATCACGGCCATCAGCCGACTTCTATATGAGTTCCGAAGCGAACTGAGTGACGCCACTCTATCTGACTTGGTCCAAACTATGGATCTTTTCCTTACTTCCAACAACCGAGAGATCGTCAAGAGCTGCCTGGGCTTCGTCAAGGTCTGCGTTATTGGCCTCCCTGTCGAGCTCATGCTTCCTCGTCTCTCAACTCTCGTTCCCAATCTCATTGTCTGGAGTCACGAGCACAAGGGCCACTTCAAGGCCAAGGTCAAGCACATCCTGGAGCGCATGGTCCGTCGCTTTGGTTATGATAATATTCACAAGAACACACCTGATGACGACAAGAAATTGATCGTCAACATCCGCAAGACCAAGGAGCGTTCCAAGAAGAAGAAGGATGCTGCCAAGGGTGAGAATGACGGCGACGATAGCGACGAAGACGAGGCTCAGCCCAAGCGCCAGTTCGAGAACGAATACGACCAGGCCCTTTACAGCAGTGACTCTGATGATGATGATGTTGAATCCGAAGATGAGGCTCCTAGGCAAAAGAAGAAGGCCCAGAAGGGTGGCAAGACATACATTGTTGAAGACGACGACGAACCCCTCGATTTGCTCGACAAGAAGGCCTTGGCCAACATTTCTTCTACTAAGCCCGTTAAGATGCGCAAGCCCACACGCACCAAGGCCAAGGTCGACCTTGACGGCAAGCTCATCCTCGGCAAGGACAGTGACGACGAGGGTGCCATGGACGTCGACGAGCCCAGCCCTGAAGCTTCAGGTGTTGGCGCCTACGTTGCTGCTCTCAAGGGCAAGGACGTTGCCAAGCGCGGTCGAGGAGGCAAGCTCAAGTTCTCCAACCGTCGCACCAAGGACGAAGATGACGAGGACTTCGAGATGGATGACAACGATGTTGCGGCAGTCAAGAGCAGGATCAGCCCTGGACGGGATAGGGGTAGCCGTGGAAGCTTCCGCGGTAGAGGTGCCGGTCGAGGCGGAAAGAGTGGAAGAGGAGGCATCGCTGCAGGACGAAAGGGACTTGGTGTTGAGAAGAGACACGGAGTGTCTGGCGTGGGAAAGCCTAGGAGAGGACGCAACTAGATGCCATAGTTATACCCATTCGATGCGTCATGAGGTTTCGGTATTCGTTTTATTTTTCAAGTTCGAGTTTAGGTCATGGGTTGTTCTAGGGTAAATAAAAGTCAAGCAATCATGAAGTTCATTCGTACACGGTTCATCATCGTATTATGGGGAGTAAAAGGCCTCGTCCAAACGTCTAACAATTCAAACGCTAGTTCCTGTAGTAGTCAAGTCTTTCCTCCGAATCGGGGTATCATCAGATCATGCCATCGTCGAAAGTTCATTCCGTCACCATCGCTTTTGCCGGACTGCAATATCAACAATGTAGCCTCCAACGCCTTTTCCATGCTCAACGCGCTCAAGTACTTTACGCACATGCATTATGACGAGCAAAACAAGCAGTATCCGCAATTCTCCAAATCATCTTGCAGCATTACTCCAGCACAATTACATCCTCCATTCGACGCGGGTGCAGAGGCCGAGGTCGTCCGTCTCCTTCAACAACGGGCTCTTCTCGGTAGTATCGATGCACTGGCTCCCGACGCTGAAAGGGTTCGGGTGCTCGTTCTTCGTAACGACTATATCATGTTAGTGTGATTCTGCTCTGACGCGCCACAATCTGCTTACACCTCGCGGTACGGTTCGTAGCCTGGTGCCAATGGCTGATTAATGACGGGACGAGGCTCTGGGCCAGGTGGATTATAGCGGACGGGACGAGGGTCTCGCTCAAAGTAACTTCTAATATCACCTCGAGCTCCTGAAGACACGGGGACCTGAGCTGGTCCAGCCCGGTTGTCCATTACGATAGGGCGATGTCGATCTTCCAGAGACACACGGTTCATGGGGATCATCTCAATGTCTGCGTTGGTTCGGTTTCCTGGTACTAGCCGGGAGTTCTCCTGCCAAGGGCCTGCCTGTTGCTCCCTTGCAACTCTGTATGGCTCCGCACCAAGTCTAAAGCCAGGCCCTGCTTCATCACGGGATGACGATGGCAAGTCCCCAGTTGAATGAGCTGGGACTCGTTCATAGAACCCACCACGATCTTCCATGACAACTGGGGTGTCACGAATTCCCGGTCTTTGTGGCTCGTCATATGGCCGACGACTTACTAAAATCCTCGCTGGATTGTTCTGTATTCCATGCGATCTTGTCTCATAACGATGTGAAGGATCCAAAGGAGCCGGAGGAGCAGGTATTCCTTGAGATCTGGTATTATAGTGATGCGCAGGGGCATCGAACATGTGACCACGGGGTGGTGAGGGATTGTGGCCAGAAATTTGGTAGGGCCTATCTCCATGAACCAACGGTTCACCCATAACAGGTCGTGATACTTCCATGGGCTCGCCTCTTGCAGGAGGGCCTCGCAATGGAGAAGATATGATAACTGGATGCTGCATACTGGTGGTCATAGGGGGCTCATTTCTGAAGCCCTGTCCCCTCGGGGGTACTGCACGCACAAAGGACGGTTTCATAGTGTCAGGAGACGCTGGCTCAATGGATTGAACCAACATATCCTGTAGTCGATCGGCCACTCTCGACACAGGCGGATGAGTGCTAGGTGGCGCGTCATAAAATGGTGACTTTACCTTGCGGGCAACTTGTGGCCCTGAGCTTATAAAATGGCCATTTGCAGGAGGATACTGAGGTTTCCCAACATAACCGTTCTCATAAGGTGCAGGTCCCGCACCTCCAGAAACAATTCTGAGCTGGGATGGAGCAGGCAACTCATCGCCCAAGGGAGCCAGAGCCGTAGGCTGCGGCGGAGGACCACGGGTATACTGAGGGGAGGGCCCTTGGGGAGACTGGGGAGCTGGCTCTTGTACATTGCGGCTTCTGTCAATGGCTTCTTGCCAAGCAGCTTGGTACCGTTTGAATCCGCGCTGTCCTTTCTTCTCGGCGGATGTCTTACGCTTTGTTTTCTTCACCTTTCCTTTTGGTTTTGGCGTCGCGGGTGTTCGTCGGCCCTGGTTAAGTCTGGGAGATTGGAGGTGACCAGGACCAGCCTGGCCAGAGACGTTCTGTACAGGCCTGCTGGGAACGGGATTCGTGGACTGATACACAACCTCTTCGATTGATGAGTCGGACTCGTTACCAGATTCCTCACCTTCTGAGTCGGAAATCACAACGACTTCCCTCAATATCTCGTCCAGCTGGTCCCGACCGCTCTCCTCATCTCCTCGCCACTTGACGAGGGTGTCTAAACAAAGGGCCTCGACAACTTTGCGAGCATTCTGCCATGTGGTCTCCCTTAGCAGAGTGTCATACCTTGTGTGAGTATGACGAATGTGAGCGAGGACTGCAAGTTGAACCCTTCGGGCGAGTGTTATGTCTTCCGAGAGGCCTACTTTTTCCTTGTTGTTTTTGCTGGTTGGATCCTATAATGATAAATACCTTGTCTGTATGTAGGTGTCAGGGAGGAGAACAAACCCGTCTGAAAGCATGTTCAATGATCATCCGTCGATCGGTGTTTGGGATTCTGGGAAACAGATCGCGTAAGGCAGCGTCAACTTGTGCATCGTATTCCTCTTGAGATTCGGGGATGGGTTCGGGAACACCGCAAGCGGCTGCAAGCATGTTCTCCATGACATGTCCTAGACCCGCGCGGGCTTCCTCGACGATTGTTTCTCTAACATGATGTCCAATGCGATGGACTTGGTGAGCCAAGATATTTGAGCCGGATGCTTCTTTTGCGTTCTTCATGTGGCGAGGTTAGTAACAGACGGCTGAGACCAATACATCTGTGCTTTGCATACCGATACGATAAATATCATGGCATCTTTTTCTCGGGATAGTTCTTTGCATGCTTGAGTTAGTTCAGGGTTGCCGGCAGGGACAAACTCGAAACCAGGAGGGGGTGTTTTCTTTGTAGTGATCTATACATGGTGGTGAGTGCTGTGATGACCTCGTTGCGCGACAGTCGCATTATACCTGGAATTCAAGCTTCTTTTTCTTGTCCTTGTTTTCAACGAACTCGAAGTACGAGTGATGCTTCGTTGTCTTTGGAAGAGCTGGTTTGGCAACAAAGCCAGGGGGAACAGGTGCTGTATGATCATACTGAGATCTTTGTGCACGTCTATGCCTCTCCTTTGGGCCACCTGCCACAGCCGCGGGCAGGTTTCGTTTTTCTCTCCCCATTTTGTACGGCTATGGTCAGCTTACCATAGTGGCAGTGATAGATATTCAGTTGATATGCTCCGACGAGGGAACTGAAATAGCAACTTGATGGGACCTTCTGAGGCCTCGTAGAACGCGGTATGTTTGCAGAGGACGATGCTCTTTGCAGTACCTGTTTGCAAGTGCAAGCTTGGATGGTAACCGTATCTTTAAGGTTGGAGAACACAAGCAAAAAAGAACAGGCTGTCGCGATGCGCGCGATGCTGCGCAATACTCTGCTATGCTATGCTATGCAATGCGATGCGATGCGATGCAGCAACGAAATGTGACGGCCGAAACTGTTTCAATCTTTCACGAGTCGCAACCAGGCACAGATAGATAGATAGACAGACAGACACGGTATATACAAACCGATAAGCGCGTTCCAGTTGACACTTTGGCCGGGCGAGGAATATGTCAGACACGACTGTTCAGGCGCGAGTGCAGTTGGGCGCGCACGGTTGTAGGACCTAAGGCTCCGACGACGTTCTCCAAATGCATGCAGATGCAGGCGAATGGGGCCATTGATGGATGGCCTCAAGAGGCTGAAACTAGGTAGAGGCAGGCTGTCTCACGGAGCCAATCACGTGCTAATCAATTTCATGGTCACGTGAATCTAAGCACGTGATTAAACATGTGACCTTGAATTCGTCTCGATCTCGAATCTATCGAGGCGCAAGCAACATTGACATGTAGCTATTTTTATTACAGCAATGACAGCTCTGAAGCCTCATCGCCTCTTACCTTATCACGGTCTTGGCAGAGGCTATGTGCTTGCGGTTTGGAACTGGAGTCGCTAAAATGATCTAGCTTCTGGAAAAGTTCAGAACTTTAGGCGATGCCGAGGCCAGCATCCATACCAAAGTGGCTAATTTGCATGGGCTGTGCTCTTTAAACCATGCGAAATTTTATCAATGCTGAAATTTCTTTGGCCAGGATCGTCAAGATTAAGCTCTCATCACCGCCGGCAGTTGTATTAGATCTGAGTAAAGCGAAAGCGAAGCCTTGGCACGAGGTTGAATCATCAAGAACTTCAGATCAGAAATTGTAGATGGCTGAACATTCATCAAAAAATAAACCCAAAAGGGGTAAATTCTCGAGCCGTAACGTGAACCAGATGTTTCAAGCCTGGTACCGATAATCAGTCGATCGACCATAATTCGAGACTCCCGCCACGGCAAAACCCCCTAGCCAAAGCTTGTTCGAGGCTTCCGGTATGTGGGATGAAGTGACGGAACCACTGTCGACGAAAGGAGGACCGTCGTTTTGTGAAACAAGTCTCGGTTGATGCATAGCAAAAGCGTTTTGGATGAAACTCATAATAACGGCAAACGCCGGATCCTCTTGTGTCATTGTCCATCATCGTCAGGGGCAGTGGAGAAGATAATCAGGGCGGCAGTTGAGCCAGCGCCAGGGCGACCACAAACTGGGAAGTTCTATTTTTGTCGAGACTGTCGATCGGTTTGTCTTGTCATGGGAATCCAACACTCATTGGCTGGGGAGTGGCGAAAAAAACAAACCGGGTTTGAGGCTTGGATGTCAACACAGATCTGTTCCGGACGGATACTAGCAGCGCTGTAAACGCCGAAGATTACTCGGTGCCTTCAAGATCTAGAGCCCGGCGACGGCATAACGGCGTTATTAACACCCGATGTCATTCTTTGTGGCACGACGGAGACCACCAGAGAAGATGAGTGGTTCAAACCATCTCAAGAACGACGATCATTGAGCTTACCTGGGAAGCCAAGACTCCAACTCTGATGACACAGCCTCATGGGTGCCCGCTGATGTTACTGTGTGGGTTTACACGATTATAGCAGCGTGGCACAGTAGATGACAGTGAGCAAACGGGAATAAAGAGCGAGCAATGGGAGATGGAGCAGCGAGCAGCGACGCAGCGTAGAGCTAGGAAAGGTGAACGGTGGGATGAACTCAGGGACTCTTCAGGCTTCTGAAATGGACTGTGCTTGCGGTGGTGGGATTTTGGGATATGAAGGCGGTGGCAGTGCAATCGATAGATGATATTGATGGAGATTGTCATCCCCGCAATGTCTTTATGGTAAGGCAAGACCTTGTCTGTTCATTTCTCATTGAAATGAGCAAAGAATCAAGGGAAATGAATCATATCAGCGTTTCCCTCCTAATGGTCTGATTTGGCAACGCATCGCTTGAGGAAAAGTAGCTGCATCTATACTTGAGCATCGTAATAGTGGACTCTGGAAGCAGGAGACAAGCTTTGGAAAGCATACCAGCCAGTGTAAGGGCACAATTCTATTGTTTTGTACAGCCACGCTCGGGTCGGACGGAAGACAAGTTTCAGCACCCGCCAACGCTGATCAGTGAATTGGCTGGTATGCATTTGTTGTTTATCTGCAGAGTGCACACATCAGTGGTCAGAGGCTTCTTGTAGTAAGTTGCTGACGAGCATTCCAGCCATGATAACCGATAGTTAGCGATGGGCTGCCGCTTTGCCGTCCGGTTGGAGCAGCCGCCGGATTTAACGGTGACGATGAGATTGATCTTCCCTTATCACATTGAAACGTACCAGAACTACCTATTGGCCGGAGGAATTATCTAGCCGTGCTTTTGTCTGCATCAAGCTTGATAACCTCAAACAGGAGGGGGGTTGGTATTCAGACGCAGGCAGAAGAATAATCAGCCTGAGGCTTGACCATATTGAGCCCAGGCCACGAAGCCTCAGAGGATGAGAGACGTAAGCTCGTAGGTGCATCTGCAGGTGAAGTCGACTATGGACCAGAAATGCATACGAAAAAGCGCAGCCAAAGACGAGCCATGAGACTCTGAGGGACCAAAAAGACCAGCGCCGTGCCTCCATCATGGGCTTTTTGGCACCAAGCCTGTCCCAAAGGGGCAGTTGAGCGTCGTCATCCTCAGGCCGCAGACGACTCTGGTCGTTCGTTTCGCTGTCTTCTTGGAGCTAGACTCTCGCAAGACTCGCACCTTTGCTCGCTCCGCACCCCTCGGAGGACGAAACAGGGATACGCTCCTAGGCTCGCTGCTGTCTCTGAGAGGCTCGGTCGTCAGAGGCGCTTCTTGATTGGCCTCTACGTAGTAGAAGTTACGGCGCTGCCTCAATGAGTTATCCACCTCCTTGGCCCTTGACTCCCACCCTTGGCTTGCACAACCCAAGAAAAGAGCTGACGCGTCCTCACTCCTCTCCCTCACTAGTCGGATTCCCGGCCGCCGATCTATCCCTGCTCCCTGGTCAGCCCTGACAACAGCCGGCGTTACCTGACAGAGAGACCTGGATCTAGCGGTTCATAGCGCTCGAGTGGGATCAATTCAGGGGCCGAGTCCCTGAAGTTGGGGGCCTTGAGCACGTTTATAGTGGATTACCTAAGTGGGCTTCAGTGGCTTTCACCAGTTTCTTCCTCCCTGACACGCCGGGGATCTTGTTGTCGGACCCGGCGGGTACGTACCGCCGACCAAGGCACCCACCCCATTCATAGAACACGGTCCTCCCCAGTTCCCGATTTTCTGCCTGGTTCCATCTTTCCCCTTCTCAACTTCCAAACAATCACTTCTGTTACAGAACTTCCATCTCTCAACAACCATTACTTTTCAACAGTCTCCTAAGCGAGATAAAACACAACAGACAGAATCTATCGCAACAATACTCGAGTCTTCCACTGATCATCACTTGGGCGACGAACTCAATCTCTCACTCATCATCAAAGACTACATCCTCCGGTATCGCCGAACTGATACAACATCATGTCGGGTCCTGGCCAGAATACCGTCGATATCGACGCTCTCCTCGATCTTACCGAGTACGATAACTTCCAATCTCCTGCTACTTCAGTATCACCATCAGGAACATCAAAGGCTACCTTCGCGAGCCCCATCTCAGCCGCTGTCGCTGCTCCCGCCACCACAACTGCCCAGAGCCTGAGCGGTCCTAGTCACAACTATGACATGTACAGACAACAGACTGGCTTTGTGCCCGGTGCCATCGCCAACACAATGGCCGTCAACCAGACTAATAACACTGGTTACCAAGACTTCCGCAACATCGACTACCTGACCACCTTCAGCCCCGAGGCTGATCTGTTTGACTTCAACACATCTCCTTCGCAGGCTACTTTGGGTGCTTCGGATATGGACATGGATTTCGAGTCGCAGACCGAGACGCAACAATTTTTCACCGTTGACCCTAGTAGCATTGAGCAAGAGAATGCTGGCCTTCCCTCACCACCCGTTTTGCCCACACAGAACAACGGCCGTCTCTGGCCTGGTGCTCACTCCCAAGCCGCTCTCGCCAAGGCTCAGCAACAACAGCGACAGCAGCAGCAGATCATTCAGCAGCAACAACAGGCTCAGCGCCAGGCGTCGCAGCCCAAGTCTCGTGGCAAGGCCCCACAGCCTACCGACCCCATTGTTGAGCAGAAGATTACTCAGCTCCTGAACTCAATGCGAGCCAAGCCTTCAATGCCTGAGAGCCAGGCTACTAGCCCCATGGCCAACCTTCCCCGATCCAAGAAGGACGAAGAGGAGATGGACGAGGACGAGCGCCTCTTGGCCAGCGAGGAGGGCAAGAAGCTCAGCAGCAAGGAGCGACGACAGCTTCGCAACAAGGTCTCTGCTCGTGCTTTCCGTTCCCGAAGAAAGGGTAAGTTTTCTCCGTGACAATCAATTGAAACAGTTTGCTAACATTTTCTCAGAATACATCACTCAGCTTGAGACTGAGATTGCCAATAAGGTCAGCGAGAACGGTGACCTCCGCGCTCAGAACCGTGCCCTGGTGGACGAGAACAAGCGCCTGACCGACCTCACCCGCATGCTTCTCTCCTCGCCTTCTTTCTCCAACTTTTTGGACAACCTCAGCAGCAACCCTACCGCTGTTCAGCAGACTCCTCAGCTCAAGATCGAGCCTCAACCCGAGCAGCGACAGGTGCCTAAGGACATCAACCCCTACAACGCTCAGCAGTCTTCTCAGCACCAGATTGGCATGGCCATGATCCCTGAGCAGAACATGGACTTCTCCATGCTCACTCTTGATGGCTCTTTCAACTTCCAGCCTCAGGTCTTTGTTGTCGATACTCCTGAACTTCCGGATGCTATCGACGCTTCTGTTCTCTCTGGCAAGACCTCCAACTTCGCTGAGCCCATCTTCGATTCTGAGGAGGAGAAGCTTGAGGTGCCCGTCATTGAGCGCCCTGTCGAGAAGCCCGAGGTTTCTGAGCCCATTGACGCCGCCCCCATTGATCTTGAGTTTGAGTCTGATCCTGAATTCGCCCTGTTCCATACTGAGACCGCTACCACTGCTACTGAGCAACCCAAGGAGTTTGATACTGAGGGTCTATCGCACGTCGACATCTTTGGCGGCGTTGAGTCCGAAAAGGTCCTTGCCCGTCTTGAACTTGTCGATGCCGGTGAGGAAGAGTGTATCGCTGCTTTGGCCATGGCTCGCGTGCAACGTATCAGCGCCAGCTGTGACGCTGTTACATCGAGGTTAGAACTTCTCACCATGGACCTGTAAAGAGTGGTTTAATGGACTCGGGAGAATGGGAAAAGGACATGCACTAAGCGCTTCATTACTTTCTTATTTGTAACTTTTGGGATTCCCAGTGGATTGGGACGGGACTAGGCGTTACTGGCACAAAGGATGAATCGCCCATGCGAGGTGTTATTGCACTGTCTATTTTGTTTTTATCTCCTACTTGAAACGATTGATGACACAGGAAAGTTGTGTATAGCTAGATAGAAAGGCCTACCGCCGCTCGATATCACAAATTAAACATTGAAGGCCATGAAGTGTCCCATTTCCTACGTGATGTACTATGCCTTGCATACCCTCTTGCATCTATAACGTGACATTAGCGCTGACCTACTGGTGTCTGTAAAGGACGGCTGCATGGATCTCCGCAAAAGAACCATGACGAGGGGCTGTGTTGCATGTTAGTAACCGTTCGTTGGTCCTGTTAAGTACCGTATTAGTTCCCTGTCTGGTTCTGTGATAATTGCAATGTGCCTTAAGTCTACATCCCCAGTGCGACTATTGAGTCGACGTGCTCTGCGAAAAAGAACTCACGCTGGTGATTTGACGATCTACAAAGAAACTAAATCCACGCCGTCGATTGAGGTTTCGCCAAAGCGATCTAAAAGAACTGGGCCTTCAAGTTTCGGTCTGCACGACATTTCTCACCATCAACGTTCACCATCTCATTCTAGGACTCTTCTCAAAACCAAGTCTCATTGCTCGACTGTGTCTTTACTATCATCCATGGCCGATGTTGTGCAGCCATCGGAACCAACAGCGCCAGAGTCATACGCCTATACACCATTCACGAATAGCTTTACGATCCGCATTCTCACTCTTGAGCCTGGCACGGGGAATGACCCATTAGTTGGCCACCTCGGCTTTGAGAATCTTGATCTCAACCCACAATATGAAGCCATCTCATATTGCTGGGGCACAGGTGGTCGATCCTCTGAGATTATATGCGATGGGAAACCGCTGCCACTAACGGAGAGCATTGAGGGTGCTCTACGCCGTATGAGACATGCAACTACCCAGCGACGATTATGGGCGGATCAGGTCTGCATCAACCAGGATGATATTGCCGAACGAAGTCAGCAAGTCAGTCTGATGAATGCTATTTACAAGGGAGCGAAGCATGTGTTGGTATGGCTCGGAGAAGACAAGGTAGGGCATGGGAAGGCGGCTATGGAGATGGTTCACTACCTTCATGGAGTGTTTAATGATGAAGAACTACACAACGAGTTCAAAAGAGCTCATTCAGAAGATTTGCTGAGCCAGGATAGAAAACCTTGGGTGCCGTTCTCGAATCTATCGAGGCTGCCATGGGTGAGTTCCGAGTGAGACAGAAACTGACGAGCCTTATACTGATGAGAATAGTTTAATCGTATATGGATCGTTCAGGAAATAGGAACAGCAGCACCAGCGACTCTTTACTGGGGTGATGCAGAGATTGACTGGGAGATCCTATCGTCAGTTGCGGGCATCTTGAATACGACCTACCACTTCCTACGCTCACGATTTGCTGTCTTCACACCAAACATTCGGTATCTATATCAGCGCTTCGTTGAGCCAGAGGAGGCATACGATGTCAACCATAACCGCGCAGCCTTCATATACGAACTTCACCGCGCAAGACACCTCTTATCTAAGGACCCTCGAGACCATGTCTACGCTTTTCTTGGCCATTTCTCCATCAATACTGGTAGCTCGAGCCTTGCAGAGTTGGTTGCGGATTATAGCAGATCGATAGAAGATATCTATTATGACGTCGCGGTCAGAGAACTCTCCGGGTGCGAATCACTTCTGCTTTTGTCCGCTTGTCATGCGATACCAGTTACTTACAAGAAACGAATCATGGAGAGGGGAGATTTACCGACTTGGGTCCCCGACTGGCGTGTTGTGCCTCTGCATCTCATGGGTACCCCTGTGACTCCTCATAGAGCATCAGGAGAGTATCGGCCTCAGCTATGTATCAACGAAGAAACAAGAGCTCTTCACATTTATGGTGTTCGCTTAGATCGTATCCGTCGACCATCGTGGATTTTCTGGAACAACGCTTTTCACTTCCGTCGCAACAACCCTTTGCGCCTCCCCATCGAGGCCTTATGGCGAGATATCTGTGGTCGAAACCAACCCTTCAACCTACGACAGCGCTACCGAAACGGCGACTCAGCATTCTTCGCCCTTGTGCAAACACTTACAAACGCATGTATCGGAGCAGATCGCTCACGGCCATATGAGAGTATTCCCAAGGAAGAGTGGCTCGCCAACGGCGCAGCGTATCTTATTCGCGCGCTGGATAAACCCGGTGCCGTTTCACCAGAGATACAAGAGCTTGCGCAGACAGGGGATGGGTTCAAGTGGAGCCATGAAGCAACACTTGTTACGCGGTATCGGGGTTTTGCGATCACTTTTGGGGGATGGTTTGTTGTTGGGCCGGATATCATGCAAGCTGGAGATGTGGTTGTTGTGTTGTATGGAGGTAGAACACCGTTTCTGCTGAGAGGAAAGGATGATGGGACGTGGATACTTGTCGGGGAGTGTTATGTACATGGGATGATGAACGGGGAGGTTTTTGACCTTGATGGGGTTGAAGAGGAGGAATTTGTTATTGTGTGAGGCGTGTGAGATATAGATACCCCCTGGATAAACATCCATTATCCGCATTTTACTAAACCAAGGTGTCCAGAGATAATTATTCCAAGGACAATCATGATATCGTTCTTGATATCCGATCATTTACTCGCCATAAAATGTCCATCCTCGGTCTGTGTTCAAGTGATTGTCTCATTTCAGTCGAACTACCTGTTGTATTGTAAAAGTCCTTTCAGTTTATGCCACATATGGCCAATGATCAACTTATCCAAATGAGTGTATATGCAAATTCGCCAATACCAACGCCTATAGAATCCATCCAAGTAGGTATCAATAGCTCGAACGATTGTAAGAATCAAAGGGTATAACCATGCATGCAAATTCCTCGTCCAGTTCCAAGTTCCTCCATATAGTTTACCTGTTCACTCGCCCCTACTTACTCAAACACTCTCGCGGGCCTTGACTGGCGCCGCATTCATGACGCTGATATCGTCGTCGCTGTCATCCAATGATCGTCTCTGAGGAGGAGATCCCATGTCCTTGGTCACGATTCCAGAAGTCTGAGGAGGTATTTCGCTTGGACTGCGGAGTTCCCAGCTACCGACGCGCTCATGGTGAATGCCCTGCTTTGTCACCACCACATCCGCATCGCCGTCTTTCTTTTCTGGACCCTTGAAGCCTCCTGCGGTACCCCCTACAGCTGCGGCACCGTGTGTTGACTCCTCAGGACCCTTACGACGTAACCGAAGACCGCCGCAGACGCACAGGCAAATGAGTAGAACACCCAGAACAGCGATCGCAATAATCGCTCCGATAACTCCTGCGATGACGGGCCCAATCGAAGAGTCATCTCCCCAGTTGGAGCTATCTGAGTCGACTAGGATGCACCAAGGAGCAGGCGTCGGGTTACAAACGTCGCACCACTGGTTGGGAGATATTCCAAGGTTATTCATTGTCTGTATGAAACTTGAGTATGCGATGCCATCAGGACCAGACTTGAAGATGGGCTGATTCTGAAAAGACTCGTCCGCGTCTGCTGAAGCACGGTAGGACATTCTCACACGAAGACTATCCGTGGCTGGCTGCCTATCAGGATCATCTGGATCCTCGCCAAAGAGCTCAAAGACCAATGCTGCGCCAGGCTTGGGGAGCGTTGACCAAGGCGCTTGAAACATGTTGTCTTGAGTGACAAGACCTGAGAGTTGAATAAAGCTCACGATGGGATCGAGAGAACCAAACATGAGCGTGAGTTTGTTGTAGCTGCTTCCCCAGCGAATGTTGCTCCTGAACTGCGATGCGACTTTGTACGCCATGGTTCGGCCAGCGACAGAGTAAAGAGCACCAAGTTCGCTATCGTCGTCTGAGCCGCCGTAGCTGTTTTGCGCGCGCTCCATGGACAAGGCATAAGTGTTCAGAAAAGACAGTGTTGAGTTTGCGTTTTTGAGCCCCTCGTGGACAGTCTCGTTGTGTCGATACTGATAATCGACGAATTCCCAGAGCTGGTAGGCGTTCCAGAGGTTGGCGTAGTCAATGTCAATCGTGCCGTCAAATGGAGCAGTAGAGAAGAGGTTTTGATAGAAGGGCAGAGTAGAATCATAGAGCTCGTCGAGCCCGTTTTCCTGCGTTAGGTTTGTGGTGATCTCTGTCTGCCATGCTGAGCATCTATAAGTGCCTTGTATTCTGTATTTTATTAGTCGAATGTAGGTAGGTAGAGGTCAATGAGCATACGCTGTTGATTCTGGATCGTAGTAACCAGGAGCTCGAATACTGGGGTATTGATATCCGTCTAGCGGATACTCAGTCTTGTTATCGCTAGAAGCCAAGTTTACGGCAATCTCTTCGCCTCCAGTGCTATTATCGAATGCGTTTGGTGATGGCGGATAGAAGCCCTGCATAAAGGCCAGAGCACCAGTCGACACCCATTCATCTGTCTGAGTAATGATGTCAATGTCGTCGTTGTCAATCACATCAGGTTTGAGATTCTGGAGATAGGCCATTTGAATGCTCTGGTAGTCGGAGTTGTTCACACCGTCTGGGATATATCGAGCGCGGAATGCAGTGCCTTGTCGCAGCATCTGCTGAGCTCCCTCAGGTGTCAATACGGTACGAAGATTGGCTATTACGGGTGTCCTTTCGCCATGGTTGATGAATGCGACGGCAGCCCAGACCTTTTCTCCAGTGCCGGCGGATTGTGCAATAACGCCATGGGCGAGAGGTAAAGCTGCCAAGAGCTTGAACATGATCATATTGAGGGCTGTGTCTTTTACGACGATACAGTGGGAGGTCAACTATAAGTAGACAATCAAGGCGAAGCTCTTCCTTCACCACGAAGAGGTGAGAGGCACTTGAAAGAGAAGAGAGGCAAAGACCCAGCTCAGCTCAAAAGAGGTGAGGGCCATAGATAGGTAGGTAGGTAGCTTATGGTAGAACAAGCTGCAGCTACCTGCAACTGACCGTCATCCATCCACCCAACGCCTGATGCAGCTCTAACACGACCGAGGTTCATGTACAAGTAGCCAACGCCTAGTCACAGCGGCACAGAAACTCCTCGCAACATTCCATTGGCATTCCTCCAACAAGGCTGGCAATGGGGGCGGGAGGGGGAACACGATAAAGCCATGGAGGGCCGGCAAGTGACGAGATAGGTCAGCTCACCATGATGCCATCCAATGGCTGAGCTAAAGGATGCAGCCCAGCTTCTGTGATGCTGTACCAGTAAGTTTAAAAAGGGCCAAGACAGTGCTGAGTGCGGGGTGAAGATGAGCGGATAGAGGTGGCTGGTAGGCTGGGAAGACGATAAGCCCAGTGTCAACTGCAATGATCAAGATCTCGATGGAAGATATATTGAGTCAGCGATTCTAAGCAGCCAAGGGACTGATTCATTCGTGATAAAAAAAAAGTACCGAGACTCAAGGCTCGCTTTTGGCTTGGCTTTGACCGCTGAATGCGCAGATCTGTCCGTAAAGAGAATGCTTACTACGGCGGGGTTTGCAGGTCGCGCAATAAAAGGTCATCCTCGTGACAGAGAGTAAGACAGGGCTACGGTAACATAAGGCTAAATATAATTCTTTGATACGAAGAAAATGTTTGAGTAAAACAGGATATTGACGTCAGTTGTCTTGAAGCCAGCTCGGAGCTAATTGCGCCCACCGACGGCACTTGTAAGTGACTAACATGGGCCCAACACCAATTCCTAGATATCCGGTTGGCGTTTAAGAAGTATTTTGACTTCATGCAGTGATTTATTTGTACTAACGGAGTACTAAGCGCAGCTTTGTAATCGGTCACTCCATGAGTGAGAACTGTTCAGTGTCTCATATCACATTATATCCATGGATGTATGTACTATCGCGACTTAGAGGTACAGAGACTCTCACCCCCTGGTGTGGCTTAGTGCAACTGCGAACCAGGTTGGCATTGGACACACAAGAATGACCTGAAGCCCTTTCTGTATATTGGTAACCCGAGATAGCTTTGAGGAACACACATAAAATATTTGACAAGTACTGGTATACATTGCATAGGTGTCTAGGTAGGATACGATGATTCGTTACAAGGTACCCTGGTGTTGAGCCTCCACTGTTAGACTACAAGGCCTGAATGTTCATTGAGACAAATATTTTTGGAAGTCTATTAGATTTTGTACAACGTCTGCAGTCGAGCAAATATGTCGGCTCGGTGCCTGCCCATTCGGATCCGGGCTAATGATCTGGCTTAGAGTCTGAAGAGTGTCTTTAATCTATGAAGCACCGTCCTCGTGATTATATCTAGAATTCCTGTTTTAGATCTGATACAACAAGCTCAGACTCTGGGAAGAGAATGAGTATTATCCTGGCATGTCTTGTTAGCCATTTTCAAACTCTGGGACCTCAAAGTCAACTCTGGAGTGGCCGAGCTGTGACTTCACTAAATGAAGACAGTACCCAGAGTAACGAGTTGACTACTAAGGGCCGTCACTTTGACGATCTAACCAATTTTCTGGTCAAGGGCCAATAAGGGTGAGCAGTTTAGGCCTTTCAAATAAAGATGTAATACACATGCGTTGTATGACTTACTAACTTGACTGTATCACGATGGAGTAATTTGTCGGCGTCTACACCCTCCAGGTTCTTAGCTTGCGATCATGTCATGCACGATAAGGCACGGGAGTGGACTCTTTCTTCACTGTTAGTCATCAACTCCATCGTGTCAACAAGGGAGACTAATGCTCAGTCTCATGGACAGCTAGTGACAGTCGATTCATTACACATTTGCGCAAAGGCTGTCCTAGTGATACCGCCTGTGAGTTACCAAATAAGTTCTCAGCTGGCAAACTTCCCCAGCAGTTTAGTATGACGAAAGGAGCGTCACTTGAGAATACCGCGGAACCATAATCTTCACATGGAGTCTAAAAGCGGCTTGTGGGGGATATTAAGGAGAAAGCTTCGAGAACTATGTCTTCTCCGATAGTCCTGTCGCTGGCGTGTCAGTCAAATATTCAAGGAACCAAGATAAACACTACACAAAGGGGTCCCCAAGGTGCGATACAACGTGTTGTGGAAATGTAAAGGAATAATGGATCAAGTTGAGTTTGTCGTACAATAGCCTCGACGTCGGGATGGAAGTATATGTTCAAGTGACAACCCTCAATGGTCAACTCGAGCGAATCATGATAGCTTACATGTAGGGGTGCATATGCAAGACATAGACACTACGAACTGTTCGGATGGAACAACACAATATAGTGAGTTAAAGATGAAGAACAGAGCGGAGCCATGGCAACAGCAACTAACAACCACTTAACTCAGCCCTGAAGCAGGGGACCACAGATGCGGGTGAGGTGCTCGTGAGCTAATGTCGCCTACGTAAGGTGGGACAAAGCCGGGCCAGTCCAGGATAATCGGTAGTGGACGATGTCCCCAGCTTTTGGGTCCTTGGTTTCAGATGCCAATCTTATCAATCTGATCAAGCTGCATCAGATCAAGATCTTTAAACAATGCATACCTAACAAAGCCTATGTGTGCGTCAAGAAAACAGAACAAGCCACGACATTTTCAGTGTTAAATAAGAGACCATCATCAGTTATGGCATTCGATAGTTCAATAGTCGATGCTCAATAGTCAATTGGATATTTCGCCCTGCTTATGCCAACACCCTCCAAAGAAAAAATGATTCGTTTGTAAAAAGGGGGCCAGTTTGCGATGCTGATGGAAACCTCCGAAATCGAATGATGCGTGTTTAGCGGGCCCATTTCGGGGGTACATCCCCTAGGGGAGGAAAGAAAACTCAGAACCTCGATTCTAAATGACAAAAAGACTCAGGTTAATTGATAGCAGTTTGAGCCATTATCTGCTGAGCTTATTTTAGCACCTTCTATCGAAGTCTGACGTTTTCTTACCCCCTGAGGCTCCCTGCCCTGTTTCTTCCGTTTGCATTTAGCCCAAGTTGAAATCTTAGCACAGTACGAGGCCTACAGGTACCGCCTACCGAGGATAAGCCAGGAAGATACTTCCAAGCGAGCCTTTTCATTCGCCCGCTAACAATTCAATCCGCATCACCTGCCCTTCTGACCACCAACTTCAGTAAAGTTGTACCTACCTGCCACTCAGACTCAGGTTCTCACCCACTGTAGTACCACTTTCCAAGTCTGCGCTCACGCCCTTTTCGTCCGTTGTACTCAACACCTCCAGCGCAAAAAGATTCTTGATAGAGTAATTAATTCTTTTCACCGCATCGATATTTTCAATCGTCTGTACTACGCCGCAGCGAGAAACGCACCCGAACTTTTGAATTCCTCCCTCAATGGCATCGTCGCTGATTGCGACGTGATCGCCCACCATGTCGGAGTCGACGTCCACGTCGATCGACGCTGGCATTGCTGTCGCTGCTACACCACATTCTCAAGATTCGGTCGTTGCGACTGCGCCTGTCGATACCAACACCAAAAACCCTACGACCGCTCAACCTAGCGCTACCTTTCTGCATTCGCCTCCCGATAGCAACAACACGGCGAAGTCTGATGGTTCAGATTCTGAGTTAAGCGATCTTGAAGACGAACCCATCCTGAGCGATCCGCCGCAGCCTGTTTCTTCAAGCGACAATGTCAACAATGACGATAAGAAGGAAGATGCTGAAGAAGACATTGACATTGGAGAGGTCCTGCCAGATTCCTGGTCTGGTGCTGTTCCTATCTTCAAGCCCACCATGCACCAGTTCAAGGATTTCAAGCGCTTCGTACGTCGATCGCAAGTTCTCTCGTGTCCGTCGCTAATATATTCTCCAGATGGAAGCCGTCGATAGCTATGGAATGAAATCCGGCATCATTAAAGTTATCCCCCCGCAAGAATGGAAAGACGCCCTTCCCAAACTCGACGACCTTGTGAAGCAGGTTAAAGTTCGCGAGCCGATCAAGCAAGATATTATGGGATCCAATGGAACTTATCGCCAAGTCAACATCCTCCACGGACGATCCTATAATCTGCCCCAGTGGCGCCAGCTATGCGACCAGAGCGAACACCAGCCCCCGGCTAGGCGTGGTGAGCGACGCGCCAATGCCGAGAAGCCTAAAGCACGAACTCGAGCTGCGACCGCGACCGCGACTGTGGCTAAACCTTCCGATCCTTCGACCCCTAAGAAGAGAGGTAGGGGGCGACCTGCTAAGCGAGGAGGCAGAGGGAAGCGACTCAAGCAAGAACAGGCGGATGATAATGAAGACCGGCCTATGACTCCGGTCTCACCCAGGCCGGAGGTTGCTGAGACTGAGGACAAGCCTGTCGAGTCAGTAGAGAAGGACCCTGGTGAAGAAGTTGAGGAGGATTATGAGCCTACTGTTGGTCGCATGGGTGGCCTCCGACAGGCAAGGACCAAGACACAAACAGTCTCGGCCCGTCGCAAATACAGTCGCCGAGAGGGATCCGCTATGATCGACGAAGCTGCCTTCAAAGACTGGGATTACAGGATGGACATATCCGAGTATACCCCCGAGCGCTGTGAGGAGCTTGAGAGGGCATACTGGAAGACCCTCACCTACGCACCTCCCCTCTATGGCGCTGATCTGATGGGCACGCTTTTTGATGAATCTACCGAACAGTGGAACTTGAACAAGCTGCCTAATCTTTTGGATGTCTTGGGCGAAAAGGTTCCAGGAGTCAACACAGCTTATCTCTATCTTGGCATGTGGAAAGCAACTTTTGCTTGGCATCTCGAAGATGTTGATCTTTACAGTATTAACTACCTTCACTTTGGTGCTCCCAAGCAGTGGTATAGTATCTCTCAAGCCGATGCCCGCCGGTTTGAGGCTGCGATGAAGAATATCTGGCCTACAGATGCGAAGGCCTGTGACCAGTTTCTTCGTCACAAAGGATTCCTCATCTCGCCTCAGCATTTAAAATCGCATTATAACATAACTGTCAACAAATGCGTTTCTTATCCTGGAGAGTTCGTCGTGACCTATCCGTATGGATACCATTCTGGTTACAACCTGGGCTACAACTGTGCCGAGGCTGTCAATTTTGCACTCGATTCTTGGCTAGACATCGGCAAAATCGCCAAAAAGTGCGAGTGCGCCGAAGCGCAGGACAGTGTCTGGATTAATGTCTACGACATCGAGCGCAAGTTACGGGGAGAAGAAACAGAATATGAAGAAACCGAGGACGAAGAGGAAGATGACGATGATGAACAAGGCGGCATGCCAACACCACCTTCTGGCTCTGGTGTCAAGTTCAGATTGGCTGGCCGTAAGCGAAAGCGTGTACCTGGCGAGAAGGGAGGCAAGGTCAAGAAGATCAGACTTCGTCTCAAATCGAGAGCCGAACCACCCTGCTGCCTCTGCCCTAACGACACTCCGTCGGCCGATCTATTGCCCACAGATGATGGTCGAAAAGCTCATCGACTTTGCGCGCATTATCTGCCAGAGACGTATACCGAAACAATTGATGGGCAGGAGACAGTCGTCAACGTGTCTAAAATCCACAAAGATCGATTCGAACTCAAGTGTCTCTATTGCCGCTCTAAACAAGGCGCTTGCTTCCAATGCTCCCAAAAGAGATGCGCCCGCGCTTATCATGCAACATGCGCGGCCGCAGCTGGTGTTTTCGTCGAAGAAGAAGAGATCCCAGTCTTCGGCGAAGATGGCACAGAATACAAGGAGCAAGCCTTTGAGTTCAGTTGTCGATACCATCGGACGAAGCGAGATAAGAAGCTTGATGGAGATGCGTTGGACACTGACTCACGAGTTCGGACGGCAGCTTCAAAGCTTCAGCCTGGCGAGACCTGCCAGTTGCAATACTTCAAGGGAGACATCTTTGCTGGTGTTGTGGTTGAAAACCGGCACGATGAGCAAACCTTGCTTATTGACATCTTGCCAAATGGGTATGCTCGAATACATCAGAAACTCGATCTCGTCAAATCTAAACTAACCGCTTGCAGTGACCGCCTTGAAGTCGAATGGAAATGGCTACTGGTACCCGATCCAGCCGACTATCGTCTGCCAAAGGCATCAGCAAAGGCCATTCCGATGCCCGCGTCCCAGAAGGCCAAAGAGAAGCTCAAAACAAAACGCCTCCATGACGACAAGCCCCAGAAGGACGATTCGTTCGTTGAAGGCTGTACTTGGGCCGAATTCAACTGCCAACCTGTTGCAAACAAAGAACAAGTCAAGATCGATTTCTGCAAACCCGGCCAAATTTGGTATTACTTGCCTAAGACGTCGACAGAAGCCCGCGCCCAATTCACCGAGGATCCTCGCAACCCACGTCATAATCCCAGGGGTAATTTCCTATCGACTGTCCCCAAACCCGTCAAACCCGCAAGGCCGGTTCCAGCATATCCTCCACGACAAGCCTACCAGCCCGCCGTCCCCTATCCTACAGCGCGACTTGATAAGCCATATATGTACAAGCCACGAACCCCTGTTTCTAACAACTACCCTGCGATGGGCAACTTCACCACACAAAGATTTATACCAGCTGCCCCTTCGCCCGTTCCAGTCCAGCAACAGCCCGGGAACTACCGGTATCCGTATGCACATCCTATACCTGCAGGGCAACAAGCCGCTCCCGCCTACTCTGCGCAAAGGTTTGAGGTCAGGCAGTCGCCCGCATATACACCTCCCGGAAATACACCCAGGGTAGAGAGTCCCGCGAACACAATGCCCCATTATCAGCAGAACCAATGGCACGGAAAACATACCTCTGCCCTTCCCGCATCCACCCCTAGTTATCCTGGAGTAGCCCATTCCTATTCGCAAACATATCAGGCTCCGGCACCTGTGAACCGCCACCAGGCACCACAAGCAAGAGTGGCTTTGCAGGCAGATGTATCTATATTCCAAAAGTATCCCTTTTTCCAGGTCAATCACAACAGGTACGTATTATCGACTCAACACATTGGTCCTTTGCTAACCTCCATAGGGACTCGACTCAGTACCGGACGCCATATGCTCCTTGGGGAGGCTTCACCAACGGGTACGAGGGCAACTTGAGGGCTCATATTATGGCCAACAAGGATGCATATCTCAACGGCACAATGAAGGATCATAGATTCCAGAGCAGTCAGAATTTCGGCGCCTACCAGCCTCAACACCATAATCCTCCGGGACATGGCTACCATGCGTCTCCTGTAAGCCAGCCTCGGATTAGCCAACAAGCGAACTTGAAGCAAATGCCCATGTCATCTCGAGGAACTGGCACCTCTAGCTTTAGCCAGTTTCCCCGGCCTGCGATAAAACAACAGTATTTGCCCCCTATGCCTGTGCCAACGCATGCACCAATACAAGCACAAGCACAAGCACAAGCACAAGCACAAGCACAAGCACAAGCACAAGCACAAGCACAAGCACAAGCACAGGCACCAATGCAGCCCCATGTGCAGCCCCAAGCCCAGCCGCAGAAGTCGACTCCGAAGCCCCAACAGAGGCTTCCGCAGAAACCTCCCCAAGAGGCTGAAGAAAAACCGCAGCAGAAGCCCCCACAGACCACCCAGCCCCCTAACCAGAGCAGTAAACCTAAGATTGGGACGATTTTTAAGGAATACAAGGTGAGTACCTGGAATGCTCGATAGGAATGAAGGG
The DNA here is from genome assembly GCA_017165645.1 of Fusarium sacchari. Taxonomy (NCBI): domain Eukaryota; kingdom Fungi; phylum Ascomycota; class Sordariomycetes; order Hypocreales; family Nectriaceae; genus Fusarium; species Fusarium sacchari. Next base: position 600,931 of record JADANP010000004.1, read on the forward strand.
TCGGCTGAACAGCCCATCCAGATACCCCCGAAAGAGTCGCCAGTTCCGTTGCCTGCAAACTTTCTGGCTTCGATGGCGCCTACTTCCAAGACTCCTGCTCCCGTTGCCGCTGGAAAGCCAATCTTGCAACAAGCCGAGAGCAAAGGCTCCCCTTCTACGCCCAAGGCTGCAAAACCGATTCCAGCATCTCAGCAGACATCATCGATTGGGCAGTCTATGAACAGTCAAAAACTTGGGACCAAGGTTTCCAAGACCCCCATTCCAATTCCGCGATTGCCGGGCGTTGCTCAGAGATTTTTGCAAGGTTCAACGACGGCGTCAACCCCAGCCCCAATACAACAGGGTGCTTCACCTTCCCAGGATAGCAAGTTGACATCTACGGATTCAAACTTGGTACACGCGTCCGATACGACTGTGCCGGCAAGGAGCACCTTTTCCGGAGAACAAGATTTTGCAGACGTTCCTGGAGGTGAATCGATGGAATTCATGGACCGACTTATGGCGAGCATACGTACAATAGCCCGTCGCGACGACGAAGTCTGAGCTGTCACCGACACAAGCAGCTGTAGACTATGTATCCGAATACCCTCTTCAATTTTAGCAACTACCTTTGGAACCATGGGAAGGCGTTTATGGATTTCAGTGTTTATGGTATGCATTAGGCAAATGGGAGTTGGGGGACATGGAGTGATACGCATATGACGATCAGGTTTAAGACGCATGACGAAGGGAAAGTGTGTTTATGTAGTATCAGGTGCACGACCGGCGCCCTCAGAGACGCCCGAAAGTCAACGGAGTTTCAACGATTCAGAAGTCAACAAACAATATAAGGCATCATATAATACGCCAAAACAAAACACTTCAACCTTAATATTGAGTCTCAGCTGATCAGACAGTTGCTGTCTTGAACCTTATGACCCAAATGAAGGAGTGGCCTCAAGCCACGAAGGGTAACGATAAGACAGCCCCTACCTACAATTACGACTTGTCTCTTCAAGAATCCCCCTAAGTTAGTACCTAGGTAAATATGGAATCTACATTAAGCAAAGGGGGTCTCGTTCGAGAGCTGTCTCCGGGAAAGACCAGAGTCTCCTTGCCCTTTTGTAACCTAAGTTATTTGAGCGATAAAAAATGGTTAGGTAAATATAGCCTGGGCTTAGTTTGCTTTGACACCCATTGACACCCGGTGTTTTCTTGCTCTCTAAGGACTGATTCGCTTCAATTTAAGATGAATTCGCTAATGTATACCCAAGATATATGCTGAAGTTCCCTGCTTTTATGCCTTCCATGTATTTCGCCGATTATTCTTTCTCTCACAATCTGTAGAATCGAACTAATTTGCGACCCCCGCCTCGCGTCACAAAGCGACGTCCCAGCCATGCCAGCTAAGCAAGCAAATGTCGAATATTATCCCTGATGAGCCTGAAATACTCCCCCCTGAACGTGACCGCGAGAGCCAGGTTTGCCAAGAAGAGGCCTTCCCAGAAAATCGTCAGGACTGGGAGATCAGGACCATCCGGATGGACAACTGAAAGGTTAGACTGAATGGAGTCGCCAATACGGACACAGTAGTACTCACTGGCTTGCCACACAAACGTTATTATGGCTGCGTTGATGCCGTAGCGTACAATTGGCGAAACCATTGTTGGTCGTTTCCCTCGAAGCCGGCTCGAGTGGGCTGCAAGTAAAAGACTCGTTGGTTCAAGGTTCAAGAGGGAGCTCAGGGACTTGCTGTTGATGACGAGTTATTGGTATTTTGTGTGGATAAGAGTGATTTAAGAGCTTGGTAATGATTTGATTTGTTTCAAGAAACGATTGAATGGATGTAAGAGATTGATTGTGATGATGTGCAACAAGACTTCTGACGTTGTTGGTATGGAGGGGACTGGGATGTTAAATAGGTACCTCTTCCCCTTTGTCGAGTTTACCTAAACTCGACAAATGGCAAGCTGAACTCATGCGAACTTACCTAAACCTTTCTGGCACTTAGGTAGGATCGAGGCCTAGAGGCAGGTATGTATGAGAGTCAAGGTCCTGGTTTTCCTTTCCTCCCCCTATTATAGCCAGTGAGGTGTGCGGTTTGGGTAGGTAGTCACTCAAGATATTGCTCTGCAGGAAGAAGATCTCGGGTGTTGGTGGTGTTGAGCTAACTTTTCTGGGCTGTGGGATTGGAGCATCTTATATACCTTCAGGGCCGGCTAAAGAGTCATCATCTACTTAGATTTTCCAATTATTAGCTTTATACTGTAGCAGTTAATGAGGCGTTGTGGTATCATGTCTAAGTTGTGGGCTAGATGTCGAGTGTTATTTGCAGTTGTGACTTGTGGCTGAGAGCTTAAATCAGGAGATAGAATTTAGCTCTGTTGCAAGGCTTGTATTAGATTTCTGGGTAAGGGAATAATGGGGCTGTATCGCCTGAACATGCAATTCAGGGGCCAAGTGAAGTTGTTCACTTCATGTTCTAGTGGCAGTTCTCCAGGCATAGACGAGATCCATTGGGTGGTTGTTCTTGCAGTGGCAGGCAATGGACAGTTGACACTGTCCTGACTGTCCTCTCATGGATCTCTGTGACGCACAACCACTGGCAGCGGTTACACTGCATTGTGATCCGAGAATTGATACATTCCTTTCTTCGATATGGCCTTGCCAACTTGTTTCCCTTTCCTTTCTTCACCATCACCATCACCGTCATCATCACCATCACCACCACCTTCTCACCTTTCCAACCTTCAAAACTATCAAGACTCGTGCGAAATATAACGGCATCATTCACCATGAGCATCACCGCTTGGACCGACGAGGATGTTCGAGCATCCAACATCCCCCAGAACGAGTTCCCTAGCTGCTCCTATCGTCGAGGAACTCGACTTGGACAAGGCGCATGTGCCGTCGTCTACAAGGTACTGAACGTCAAAACCGGAAGCCTATTCGCCGGCAAGGTCTCTCCTCAGAATTACGATCACCTTCGAGAGGAAGCCAGAAACTTGACTAGATTGAATCATGTGAGTCTTTACGTATTGCGATATTGAATGTCATGACTGACCATATATTTATGTAGCCCCAGATTGTCAAGTTCGTCGAATACTTTGAGGACAAGTGTAACCCATCCGCCAACGTCCTCGTCATGGAGCTCTGTCCCGGGGGTAGTCTTCAAGACAGAATTCATGACAAACCCAGAGGCCTCGAAGGTGAAGAGACCTTGCGAGTCATGCTTCAAATTGGACAAGCTGTGCAGTATCTGCACATGAAGGGGCTGTTCCATACAGATATCAAGCCTCGAAATATCATGGTTCGATCCTGGACTCCCGTTGATGTTGTTCTGGGCGACTGTGGTGAGACTATGAAGGTCGAGCAGATCGACCCACGGAAACGGCCGTACGGAACCCGGTCGTACTGGTCGCCATATATGGGGAGATATGGTAGAAATGCCGGGAAGAGCGACGATGTGTGGGCACTCGGCATCTCACTTCTCGGGATGATGGCCCAGTGGCCTCGTTGCCTTCAAAAGCAAGAGAAGTTGTATCCGAAAAAGTGCCACAACCACGCAATGGAGTTGAATAAGCGAAATCATGGCGATGACCGTTTGGAGATCCTACTGCGCCTGCTGGAGTGGGATCATAACAAGCGGATCACCGCTTCCGAGCTGGTGAAGCTGGTGACTGCGCGTCTGGACGCTGGCCCCAATTTTGTCGAGGAGCTGGAGTCTCCCGAGGGCTTCCAGCCTTTGGTGTTTTGGTAGAGAAAGCTATCTTGTCTATTGCGGGTTTATCTGCCGTCGAGTTGAAGCAAGAGTTCATTGATGGGAAATATTGGAGCGACATGACAGAGAGACTGAATATGGGCAGAGAGAACGACAACACAGAGACTAGATCTGGACAGAGAGAACAGCGAATGTAACTACGCAGTAGTACAGGATGAGACTTGTATAGCAATGTGTTCTCACACTTGGTGATATCTCAACTCAATAGAGTCATTGGTACTAAAGCAACCGATTTGCGTGTGGTGTTTGTGACAGCAACGAGTTGGTCGCTGAAGACGCTCCAGTTCCTCATGAAGCATTATCGGCATCAGAATTATGAGCCGTATGTAAGTGAACCCTTGTCACGGATATCTGTATGTACCAGTATGTATGGAGTCTCATGTCGTACTTTTCCGACTGATAGTACTCCGTAGAGCCCTCCGGTCTCGCTGTCTGAACAAGAGACTCAGAGCAGACAGCGAGGGATAGAAGAGCTTATCGTCGGAACAAAGCCGATGCATTCTACAGCAGCATCAGCATCAAGTGCTGGACACAACCTTGCATCGAGTTATCGAGCCAATCCTGATAAACCAATTTCAGTGCTCATCATTGGAGCTAATGACGCGATTAGTAGGAGAATTAAAGCCCCGCAAAAGCCATTAGTCATCACTTATCACTCCCTCCCGGTTACGGCGATGTCGCAACCGTTGAGAGACAAGCAGGACAAGCTACTAGTGGAGAGAAAGACTGCTATTGATCCAATTGTTAAGGCGTGGTTCTTCTCATTGGGAGAATTATACGTGAGTATCTCTGCTACAGCACGATTATCGAAGAATCTGACTAATACTGAAAAAAGACCCTTTCGTCGCTGTTGATGTTGCGCTCCATATTAAGCCCGAGCTGCCCCTCCCAAGCCGTGCTCCGGACTACACTCCGAAGCATTATCCCTCTTCACTCATCAAGATCATTCTCAAACAGTGTCAGCGCCATGAGTAGCCAGACTCAGAAGCTCAAGCCCGCGGCTCGAGTCCAAGGCCAGAAGAAGGATGTTTGGTAAGTTATGTACAAATCCTGCGAGAAACAACGATAACTAACTCGGCCGAAATAGGTCCATGATCAATGAGGCCGCTGCGTCTTCACCTATCCAGCCTATTGTGAACTTGGGTCAGGGTTTCTTTGGCTACAACCCTCCTGAATTTATTCTAAACGCTGCCAAGGAGGCTTTGGATCGTGTTGAGTGCAATCAGTATGCGCCTGCTAAGGGACGACCGCGGCTGAGGAAAGCCCTTGCGGATGCGTATTCACCACTGTGGAGGCGTCAGTTGGACCCTGAGACTGATATTATCATCACTACTGGTGCTAATGAGGGTATGCTGAGTGCGTTTATGGGTTTTATTGAGCCTGGTGATGAGGTTATTGTATTTGAGCCATTCTTTGATCAGTGAGTGCCCTTAACTCGTGTATTAAATACTGAGCTAACATTGTTGTAGATACATTAGCAACATTCAAATGCCCGGAGGCAAGGTCGTCTATGTTCCCCTCCATCCTCCCGAGACAGGCGCCACAAAGAACTCTTCTGCCGCAGACTGGACAATTGACTTTGACGAGCTCGAGAAGGCCTTCACACCCCGCACCAAGATGATTGTCATCAACACTCCCCGTGAGTATCACAAACTTCCCGCTTATATCAGCGCTGACTTCCCGCAGACAACCCTGTAGGAAAGGTCTTCCACAAGGACGAGTTACAAAAGATTGCCGACCTCGCTGTCAAGCACCAGACTATCATTCTCTCAGATGAGGTTTATGACCGTCTTTTCTACGTGCCATTTACGCGAATCGCCAACCTTTCTCCTGAGGTGGAGAAGCTCACTCTCACTGTTGGATCTGCTGGCAAGAACTTTTATGCCACTGGCTGGCGTGTCGGTATGTGAAGAGTCTGTGGCCGGGATATGCCATTTTGCTAATACTTTACAGGCTGGCTGATTGGCCCCCCAGAGCTGATCCAGCCCGTCACTGCCGCTCACACCCGCATCTGCTTCTCAACACCCGCCCCCTTTCAAGAAGCCGCGGCCATTGGTTTCGAGCAAGCCGACAAGAATGGTTTCTGGGATGAGACTATCAAAGAGATGAAGGCAAAGGTCGACCGTCTCAACGAGGTATTCGAGGAACTCAACCTCCCCGTGACATACCCCGAGGGCGGTTACTTCCTGCTCGTCAACATGGCCAAGGTCAAGCTACCGGAGGACTACCCCTTTCCTCCTCACGTCGCAAGCCGGCCTCGCGATTTCAAGCTGGCGTGGTTCCTCATCCAGGAGATTGGTGTTGCGGCTATTCCTCCTACGGAATTTTATACTCCGGACAATGCACACTTGGCGGAGGATTATATCCGATTTGCTGTGTGCAAGAATGATGATATCTTGGAGCAGGCCAAGGAGAGACTAAGGGGGCTGAAGAAGTACATTCAAGAGTAGAGCGTATTAAAAGGAGACAAGGTAAAGAGTCGGAACAAGGCTAGATTAGACGGGCTTTGTAGATCTTGTGTTTGTTCTGCAAGCCCTATAGTGCAGTTGGTTCGTATCTCAGTGACTACTAGTGTGAGATAGACGACAACCAGGGTGTGAGGGTTCCTCTGGTTGGCCAAGCCTTTCTATCTTATCTGGAAGTCTGATTTAGTGTCTTCGAGTCCGAGAAAGACTACAAGAACTACAGTATCTCTCTAGATTTATCCTACAGCTGCTACATCCATAGTTCACCGCTATATGCAGAATAGGTATCTACAGTCTTGTTCTTGTCTCTGAACTCCGATGTCAAAGTGGAGGATCCCGACCGTGGAACTGGCCTATCGTGGTCACGGAGCCGGCCGTTAGCGAGCTGCATCGTGGGGTAGAGGCTCTCTTCCCCGCACAAGCAACAGGGAGATCAAGCACTGAGTGGCTGCTGTAGCTGAGAGCGGGGGTGCAAATCTTGGGCTTATCAGTGGCGATGGGTTAACCTTGACACGTCCAAACGTCCTAAACAGAAACAATCCGTCCTCTCATTCGTTCACTGTTTGGCTATCACAGGTATCTCGTTAGGAAGAGGAAGGTGCCGTTGCACAAGGTCCAATTGTGTTTTGTCAATATGACGCAGGGAACAATCTCGACTTGAACCCGCTATCTAACCATTGCCGGCCACGCCTCGTGAACCTGAACCCTTTAACTATCCCTTCTACAGCAACTAACTGTACAACGCCTCGGTTCGTTTGTTGATAAGAGCCACAGAGGCCCCGTCGTCTTTTCTATTCTTTCCCTTTTGACTCTTGGACTCTTCTCCTCTTCCCAACAACCATTCGAGATACCCATTCCTTTTCATTCATCTCTATCATGGCGCCGAGCGCTGTCTCTCCCACAAGGGAGTCCAACCCTGAGCCCTTGGCAACTCTGACCTCTAAATTCGATGATACCCTTCGATTCTATCTCAACGGAACCAAAGTCATTCTGGACGACATTGATCCAGAGGTCACAGTCTTAGAATACCTACGAGGAATTGGTCTCACAGGAACAAAACTGTAAGCGCTTAACGCAGCCCCCAACCCCCCTCTATCGTGATCCTGACGATGATAGTGGCTGTGGCGAAGGCGGTTGTGGAGCTTGCACAATCGTGGTCAGCCAGTATAACCCAACTACCAAGAAGATCTACCATGCCAGTGTCAACGCTTGTCTGGCCCCTCTCGTCAGTTTAGACGGTAAACATGTCGTTACCGTTGAAGGTATCGGTAGTTCTCAGAAGCCCCACCCAACTCAGGAGCGCATTGCCAAGTCCAATGGCAGCCAATGTGGTTTCTGTACTCCTGGTATTGTGATGAGCTTGTATGCTTTACTGCGAAACAACGACTCACCCTCCAAAGATGATGTTGAGGAGGCGTTTGATGGCAACTTGTGTCGATGTACCGGCTACCGTTCTATCCTGGATGCGGCTCAAACGTTCAGTGTTGATAAGCCGGGTATGAAGTTTAAGAAAGCAGGGGGTACTGGATGCTGCATGGAGAACGGCAACGGGCCACCCAGTGGAGGTTGCTGTATGGACAAAGCAAACCTCGACGATGCACCCATCAAAAGGTTCACGCCTCCAGGTTTCATCGAGTATAACCCAGACACAGAGCTTATCTTCCCACCGGCTCTCAAGAGACACGAGTTACGGCCCCTAGCATTCGGAAACAAGAGACGGAGATGGTATCGCCCTGTCACCGTCGAGCAACTCCTGCAGATCAAGAGTGCTCATCCTCAGGCCAAGATTATCGGTGGAAGCACAGAGACTCAGATCGAAACAAAGTTCAAGGCTTTGGAGTACCCTGTGTCAGTTTATGTTGGCGATATTGCTGAGTTGCGGCAGTACACTTTCAAGGAGGACCATCTTGAGATCGGTGGAAATGTTATCCTGACTGACCTTGAGAGCATCTGCGAGCATGCTATCCCTCACTATGGACGGGAACGCGCACAGGTATTTGAGGCAATGCTCAAGCAGCTCAAGTTCTTCGCTGGTCGACAAATCCGAAACGTTGGTACCCCTGCAGGTAACTTGGTCACTGCATCGCCAATCTCAGATCTCAACCCCGTATTCTGGGCTGCAAATGCTGTGTTAGTGGCCAAGTCGTCATCCAATGAAACCGAGATCCCTGTTTCCCAGTTCTTTACAGGTTATCGAAAGACAGCACTCGCACAGGATGCGATCATTGCGTCGATACGAATTCCAGTCACTCAGAGCAAGGGCGAGTACTTCAGAGCGTACAAGCAGGCCAAGAGAAAGGATGACGATATCGCTATTGTCACTGGAGCTCTGCGGGTTCGCTTGGATGATGAAGGTATCGTTCAAGAAGCAGCCCTCATTTATGGTGGCATGGCTGCTATGACGGCTGCTGCCAAAACAGCCATGGAATACCTTGTTGGAAGACGATTTGCCGACTTGGAGACTTTGGAGGGAACTATGAACGCACTTGGACGCGACTTTGATTTGCAATTCAGTGTTCCGGGTGGCATGGCGTCTTACCGAAAGTCTTTGGCCTTTGGGTTCTTCTACCGGTTTTACCATGACGTTCTGACGATCCTCGATGGAAGCTCAGAGCAGGTTGACAAGGAGGCTATTGACGAGATTGAGCGAGACTTGTCCAGTGGAGCAGTCGACGAAGACGCCGCTGCGGCTTATAAGCAGGAAGTGACTGGCAAATCTAACCCCCATCTGGCTGCCCTTAAGCAAACAACAGGCGAGGCGCAATACACGGACGACATCCCTGCCATGAAGAACGAACTTCATGCCTGCTATGTCCTTTCGAAACGAGCACACGCCAAGATCATCTCTATCGACTACTCTGCCGCTTTGGATATTCCAGGAGTAGTGGATGTTGTTGACAAGGATGATATGCCATCCCCTGATGCCAATAAATTTGGTGCTCCTCACTTTGACGAGGTCTTTTTCGCGGAGGGCGAGGTTCTGACAGTTGGTCAGCCAATTGCCTTAGTTCTGGCGACTTCTCCTCTGCGAGCCCAGGAGGCTGCTCGAGCAGTCAAGATTGAATATGAAGATTTGCCATCTGTGCTCTCGATTGAGGATGCTATTGCAGCCGATAGCTACCACAAATTCTATCGAGAAATCAAGAAGGGAGATACGGAGAAGGCTTTCAAGGAGTGTGACCATGTGTTCACTGGAACAGTGAGAATGGGCGGTCAAGAACATTTCTACCTCGAGACCAATGCTTGCTTGGTTGTCCCCAAGCCTGAGGATGGAGAGATGGAGATCTTTGCCAGTACACAGAACGCCAACGAAACGTGAGTCTTGTTATTGTCGTTTCCCTTTGCCAATAATAGATACTAACCCCATGTTTCAGACAAGTATTCGCTTCGCGAGTTTGCGATGTACAGTCAAATAAGATTGTTGTTCGTGTCAAGCGGCTGGGTGGCGGTTTCGGAGGAAAGGAATCACGATCAGTGATTCTCAGCTCCATCTTGGCGCTTGCAGCAAAGAAGACCAAGAGACCAGTCCGATACATGCTGTCGCGAGAGGAAGACATGGTTACTAGTGGACAACGCCATCCTTTCCTTGGCAAATACAAGGTCGGAGTAAACAAGGACGGTAAGATCCAGGCTTTGGATTGCGATGTCTTCAACAATGCAGGTTGGACATTCGACCTCAGTGCAGCCGTGTGCGAGCGAGCAATGACCCATATCGATGGTTGCTACGATATTCCTAATGTGTACATTCGAGGACGCTTGTGCAAGACGAACACGATGTCCAACACTGCGTTCCGAGGATTTGGTGGACCTCAGGGCATGTTCATCGCAGAGTCGTACATGGAGGAGGTGGCTGACCGATTGGGAATGCCTGTCGAAACGCTGCGCCAGATCAACTTGTACGAGAAGGACGGCCAGACTCACTTTGGTCAAGGTCTTGGAGACTGGCATGTTCCCCTGATGTACAAGCAGGTGCAGGAAGAGACGATGTACGAAGCACGCCGACATGCCATTACCGATTTCAACAAAACGAACAAGTGGCGCAAGAGAGGTCTCGCATTGATTCCGACCAAATTTGGTATTTCGTTCACCGCTCTATTTCTGAATCAGGCTGGCGCTTTGGTGCACATCTATCACGACGGCTCTGTCTTGGTGGCCCATGGTGGTACTGAGATGGGGCAAGGCTTGTATACCAAGCTCACCCAGATTGCAGCACAAGCACTGGGTGTTCCATTGGACAATGTCTTCATATCCGAGACTTCAACCAACACAGTGGCCAACGCCTCTGCAACAGCTGCTTCGGCCTCGTCAGATCTGAACGGATACGCCATCTTCAACGCATGTGAGCAGCTGAACGAGCGACTGGCACCATATCGAAAGAAACTGGGCCCTGAGGCGACCATGAAGGATCTCGCCCATGCTGCTTACTTCGACCGTGTCAATCTTTCTGCCCAAGGCTTCTACAAGACCCCTGAGATTGGATACGACTGGAATACTAACAAGGGCAAGATGTTCTTCTACTTCACTCAGGGAGTTGCCGCAGCTGAAGTGGAACTTGACCTGCTGACTGGAACATGGACCTGCATACGCGCAGACATCAAGATGGATGTTGGTCAGTCTATCAACCCAGCGATCGACTATGGTCAAATCCAGGGTGCATTCATGCAAGGTCTTGGTCTCTTCACAATGGAAGAGTCGTTGTGGCTACGTAACGGTCCCATGGCCGGACATCTCTTCACACGAGGTCCTGGCGCATACAAGATTCCAGGGTTCCGAGATATTCCTCAGACTTTCAACGTGTCACTTCTCAAAGACGTGGAATGGAAAGAGCTACGTACCATCCAACGCAGCCGTGGTGTGGGTGAACCGCCATTCTTCATGGGAAGCTCGGTCTTCTTCGCCATTCGAGATGCACTCAAGGCAGCGCGCGCACAGTCCGGAGTAAAGGCTACGATCGGCGATGACTCTTGTGAGGGGCTTCTGCGGCTCGAGAGTCCAGCGACACCTGAAAGGATCCGATTGGCGTGCGAAGATGAGATTATGCGCAAGGCGAGAGTTTTGCCCAAGGAGGGAGAGAGGAGTTTCTTCGTTGCGATCTAGTCTGATATGTACATGACCTTTTAAGGAGGAATTACGGATACCGTATGAGGTCTAACAAGGATTTGGGTGTTTAGGATACTTGTTACTATTGGAGTTAATAAGGTTGACATGGTCAGGCACACTTTACGAGTAATATGAAATATCATGTATCATGTATCATGTATCATGTCATGTTATATGTACCTATGTATGGCAGAATCTTTGACCTTTGTGATGTACGTGCGTCTTGGCCCGAGTAGAATGAAGTTACCAACAGAATATGGATCAAATCCTATTGGTCCAAATCCTCTTTAACCTTCCTAAAGTCGTCAACCACGAAGAGTGAGCCAGCCGTGAATCGCCGGCATTCGGAACGAGAAGAACGAAACTACAAGAATACTTCAACGGCAAGTTCACAATATGACATCAGCGATATAGATAAACGAGGAAAGGATGCTACGCGGCAATTAATATAGTGCAAAATGAGAAGTGATAGGTATCAACATCCATCACAGAGTTGCAGTGAAGGCACCTCAGGCATAATAACGCGCAGAGATGCCCCAGACGAGCTATTACCCGATTCGGACAAGTGTTTCAGCCTGCTGTGAGTTTATTTACAAGTAGCGCCATTCTCTTTCACCGAAGGTCAAGGTCAGCATGCCCTTGGAGCATCTAAGTATCGTACCAGGTCCTGTCCTACAAGATCATGTCAGAAATGGTCAACAAAAGACTCATGGCCCCTAATTTGTGCACGGTCTTTTATTTAATGATTCAAGAGGACTGAAATCGTCTGATTAATGGAGAGATTGGGATTGTACCTGACTTTGAAATTGGAGGCTGGGGTCAGCAGATGTGAGGATATTGGAGCTCGATTGGAGGCCTGTCTGTCTTATTCAGATGTGGACGTATATCTCCCATTTTGGCAGTTTTGTGCCCTCCATTTAATAGTCTAGGTTGAAAATTATGTACCCCAGAAAGTGAGGGAAATACGTAAACTGCAACTTTTGTCTTGTCTTGCAACACTGTACATATAGTGCGTAATTACATTATGCATAGGTATGGTATCAAAATACACCTAGCAAAAGGTAGCCTAAGTTTATGCTCAGTTGCCTAAGTCTTTTTGTCACTTGGGATCAAGGTCCCAAGTTTTCTTACCTCCCCTACCTACTCCGTAGTAGGTTATGAACTCCCTTCGGCTGACTGCGTTTGCCTCGGTTGCCGGCAGTTGAAGGCAACTAAATTGGAAGCCAGCGAGTTCGACCTTAGAAGCTCATGAATCGATCAGTACGAATAATGTACTTTTATCTTGTGTATGTCTGCAGGTTTGAGGCTTTTGGGAATAGGTTCTGGACTGTGCTCCGGCAGTACGGAGACTCGTCCGGACCCGCCCCGGCCGCTCGTTCACCGAGACCGGGGGACCACTGGCATTGTCCCTAATAAACCCCGCTAAGTATTCCAAGAGGCACTACCTGTAGGTAGGCTAGTAGGTAGGTCCAGCCCCCAGGAAGCTTGGATGGAAGTCCTTCACGCTGGTACTCCGTAGTGGTAGCCCTCTGCCTGGGTGAGCTCACGAGGTGCAATTGACTTTTGGCTCTGGCCTGTTTCTTCAGTGTCCAAAATGAGGAGAGATTTCATTCTGTTATTTACAGTTCTTGACTAACAGCAGCCAAGCCCTTGACAAATACGGATCACTTTAATAAGGATTGATGCTCTCTCACGCTCTTGACGACGATATTCAACGTAAACTGGCTGATCCAAGGCCCACTTGGCTCGTGAGCCTGTGCTGCTTCTGCTTCTAGGCGTCCCCACAATCCTCAGTCATGGCCCGAAGTCACTGGGTGGTCAACCAGCCCATGGAGCCTATTTCGGCCCCAGGTCTAAGCCTAGGCCTGCCCTGCCTACGCCTACTACGCCTGGCTCAAACTTCACCGTCCAGGTCCTCGTAAGTCTTTTCGCCTTCTCTTTCAACTTGGACGGCTGCAAGCTTCTGGTGTCCATTGCTTTACCTCTCTTGGGCCAGCCTCGGCTGCTGAGCTACCAATTCATCTCTTGCATCTCGTTGCACTCACTCGTGCCCTTCAAAACCTCATCCCTTCGACCGTTTCGGCTCACACCACCTGCGCAGCCACTTTGCTCCCCTCCTCCCCCCTCCACGGGACCAATTCACGCGCGCGCGACCCTCTCAGGGAAAAGCTACAGTCGACAAACCTACACCCGCGCACAGGAACTGCAGAAATAGCAATCGCAATCGCAACAACTGGCCGCCGACAACGTGCGAATGGATCGTGTCGCTTCGGCTGAGCTGTAGACCCATACAAGATTGCTGCAGCGAGCCGCAAATGATCTGCGAACCTGACGCCGCCTTGCGTAACCAAGAGATCCAATGGGAGCATAAGACACAATGACCGACCGGAATGCCGCTACCATGGGCAAGAGCGCTAAGCAGGAGCCTGACAAAGGCGACGATGGCAAGGCTGTGAATCGCGACAAGACCTCGAATGCCACTGCTTCTGGCAATCATAAGGCCCCTACAAAGAAGAGACGCAAAGTCAACCACGGTACGTTCTCCCAAGTAAACACGCTATCATCCCTTGCACGGGTTCTTCATGTGGTGTTACGCATGTGCTCATGGCGGTTCGCGCTGGGGTTGTGAGTGAAGGTCATGATGCTGGATAGTGGCGATCAAAAGAATCAAATCTTGACATGACCAATCAACTAGCCAAGCAGTCGACTCGTCAACTCCAATTCCGGGGGCAGGGTCGAACATGGCGCATGAATCTATCTATCGTAACAAGAAGAATATTGGGCTGACATCGCCGCGGCGCTTCATTATAGCTTGCGTATACTGTCGACGATCTGTAAGTCAACCCCAAGTTCAACGACGCGCGTTCGCATTGGTTCTGTCTGGACCTTGAGCAGCTTTAGGCGTTCTAAGCAGCCAGTTCATTTGTTGAGCTGAAGGATTGTGCGACGGACATGGCGCCCATGAGACAAATCTCGTCTAGTTTACCCATCACTTTGCATATGTGAGCTTTGAGAGAACTGTAGCTGACAATCCGTTTTCTACCTGCGTCCAGCATATGACTTGCGATCTTGTAAGTACGATCCTATGCGGCCCCTGTTTCTTGCATTGATAACATGCTGGGACACATGAGCTGCAGCTGTTGTGTTCAGCTATTCAGGGGAGGGGCTGGCTTTCTGCACCATCAGAACCAAAGTCACTGACGCCATGAACAGGAGAGACCATGTACCAGATGCATTAAGAGGAATATTGGGCATCTCTGTCACGACGAGCCTCGCGATGCCGATTCTAAGAAAGCAAAGAGCGTTCAGAGCACCCAGAGCATACAGGCGCCCTCTGTAGTTGATGAATCGGACGCACAGTCCGATATGGCTCATAGCTCGATTTCTAGTACCATGGGCCCACCTCCCCCAGCGTTTGACACGACGAGGCAGCGAGGTTCCAAATCTTTTGGGGGAGTGCTCGGCCAAGGAAGCCCACTGTCCATTGTGCAACCCGGCCAGGTCTCGGGCCTGCAGGGCAATGCGTTGAACAACGGCAACAGTAACGCGAATCAATGTACGTTTTGTGTCCCTTTGTCCTGGTCTGAGTCTGAGAGAGGCCTGTCCCTTGTTTCGATTTTTAATCACGAGCGGAGACGGGTGGGCTGAGGTTGGGGCAGCCCAGGCATCTGTTCCTGATCTGAGATCGCTGACACGCCACTAGTTGCGGGTTTCCAAGATGCGTGGATGACAGCTCAGAACCATTTTCATGATATGAACAGCTATCACCCCAATTACATGATTGCCTCAGAAGTCACTCACGAGTTCAATCTTCTCAACGATTTCCTCCATACGAGCCTGCTCGATGACGGTAGTGTGCCGCCAGAGGAACAACAGAGCCCGGCATTCAAGCGGTCGAGCCAGAGCCAGTCGGAGATGCTACCCAGGTTTGGTAATAATAACACCAACACCTCTATGGGAGTCGGTGGTTCGAACACCATGTCAAACATGACAGAGGGATCAATGCTGCCACCCCCTCCGAATGTTGAGGGCAAGAACATTCCACGACCGGGAAGCGTTGTGCCCGCCGACAAGGCTCGCGAATACTATCTACAAGCTGCCGACCCATCAGGCAACGACACGCCAGAGGAGCGAATGGCGCGGGTGCTCAAGGCCAAGTACGACGCTGGACTCTTAAAGCCGTTCAATTACATCAACGGTTATTCTCGCTTGGGTGCATATCTCAATTCACACATCACAACAGCGTCTAGGGAAAAGATTCTGAGGACCATCGCCCGGTTCCGGCCCGCTTTTCGAGAAAAGGCACATGCTTTGACGGATATAGAACTTGTGTACGTTGAGATGTGGTTTGAGAAACAGCTCATGGACTATGACCGGGTGTTTGCAAGCATGGCAGTGCCGGCGTGCTGCTGGCGAAGAACCGGTGAAATCTTCAGGGGCAACAAGGAGATGGCAGAGTTGATCGGCGTGTCCGTAGCTCAGCTTAGAGATGTAAGTCTTGCTTTGCTTGGCCTACACCTCCTCGTGACAGCAGTAGTTTGGTGCCAGCCAAAGCACAGGGGGTTTGGCAAATAGATTGCTAACGTTCGCTTACTCTAGGGCAAAATCGCGTTGCACGAAATCCTCACAGAAGAATCAATGGTGCGATACTGGGAAGAGTTTGGCACGATTGCCTTCGATCCAGCGCACGAGACCCTCTTGACGGCCTGCTCCCTGAAGAATCCAACCCCTGGGTCAACGCATCCAGTTGTGAAATGTTGTTTCTCCTTCATGATCAGAAGAGACGAGCACAAACTGTACGTATTAGTCACTCGGGCTCCATCTGCCTCCCTATACTGACTAATTCGAATAGACCAGCTCTTATTGTTGGTAATTTCTTGCCGCATGACCCACCAGCACAATAACCATGGGCACATTGATACATGTATATGCCGTAAAATATATGATATGCTTCGTGACAAGAAGCACAGCATGAGTTTCCACACTTGCAAAAGAGTGCTATAAGGCCTCAAACAACAGTAAGAAAAAGAAGATAGTCAGAATCAGGAACGGCGCTCGGATACAAGGATTCGGAGCGTATGTATTCATTTGCATTACGTTAGACAGGAGATGACAGTTTGAATATTATCTTGCTTCTGAGAAGTCCCATGGTGATTGATGGTGGTCTTCTGGGTCCTTCCTTGGGCTCATGACCTTTGGAGTCCGGTTTTCGGCTTTGGGCAGTTGGAAGGAGCACCTTCATCACTCCTGCTCTCAACCGTTCCTTCCGTAGACTCACATGACTCGGTTCTAAAGGCAGGAAGATCTTACCTATGGGTCGAGGTATTATTTACCTTAGTACCAACCTTGGCTTGCCCTGGGTATCTTATTCTTTCCATTGATACCATACCTTACCTACCCGATAATCATATTATTCTCCAAATGCACGGTTTCTAATACAAGGCGGCTGCTTTCCCCTTTCTCAACCCCGTCATGGCGTCGGCTGAAGTATCCGCTATCAACCACACCAAAAAGCTCGAGGAGATTATAGGCAAGGATCGAACAGCGAATGGATGTAGTAGATCTTACTGACTCGCAGTATCGGGACAGAATTCGCCACAGATCTCTTTTCCAAGTTGCCCACCTCATGTGACTCGAGCTCAACCGATGTTCTCCTTGCCGACCTGAACCATCACATAGCCACAGCCAACGTTCTGGCGGAAAACCGCATTGCTCCTCCGTTAGAGATCTCCAGGAATCTCAAGGACATCGGGAGGAAGCTATGGAACGAATGTATCAAAGAAAGGAGAAAGAGGGACAACCTCCTACAGTCGGCCTCTAGGACTCAACTGCTGGTTCGCACTCGGGTCCTGGCCTTCCTCGTCCATGCCCTCGCACGGGAGCATCGACGTGGTAAAAGAAGGGATAATCTGGAAGATATTATATACATGATGGGCTTGTCACTCATGTTGGCGCGAGTGTGTGTCGAATCATCGGACCTGGACGGAGCGCTTCTAAGTATGGCCAAAGCCGCGAATTACATCGACCGACTAAAGAATATCAACAACTTGACCCCTGAAGATAGGGCCCAGGTGCAAAAGATTGAGGCTGAATACTTGACCATGCGATGTGCTTTGGTGAGTTAAGAAACAACGTCTCTGACGACTTGCTGACCGGTCAAGTCGTGGAAACAGGGCCGTCTCGACGTTGCGGAGCACATGTACGCCAAAGCAGATGACCTCTTACACAATCTCGATCCAATTTCTGCAGAACATTTGGCTGACACGTTTCACGGAATCGGGGGCGACCTCTTGTCCAAGGGCGATAATGAAATGGCTTTGAAGTGGCTCCGGCGCGCACTCGACCTCATAAACGACCAAGCGCTAGAAAGGCTTTCAACAGAAGGGCTCGAACTTCGAATATCCATCCACCACGAACTCATACAGGCATTGCTCGCCACGGGATCTCAAGATGGACTACAAGAAGCTGAGAACCTAGTGTCGCATGTGGAATCAGAGATCGGCGACAAGCCGGTGGTTCTACATTGGAGACTCGAGATTCTTCAACGGTCTCCAAGTGAAGTCTTCAACGCCGATGCATGCGCGAGTATACTGCGCCGTATGATACGTTCGCTCGATCTGTCGGACGCTGGGCTCGGGTTTCTTCTGCATGGTATCAGCGAACTGCGAATAAGAGGTCCACGTTTGGCGATAGGTCTCATGGATGAGTTATTGCTCAGGAAACTTATGCCTTCTCATAACATGGACTGGATAGGCAAGGCCATTGTCCGGCGAGTTTGGATGGGTACGATGGAAGCAGACGCACCTGTGAGCATAGCAGATTTAACCCAGACCCTGGATCAGCTCGTTCAAGAAGTTGGCCAGTGTGACGTTGAGGCCTCAACTGCTGCACTTTCTGTCAGTTTAACTACTTCAACACTCCTTTATGCAAGTGACTGACAAGAGAAGCTCATTTGGAAGAAGCTCGATACTAGTTATTCCAAGAAGCAGTACAAAGAATCCCAGCTTTGGTGCCAGGTTGCGCTCCACTCTATCTTTGCGAATAGTGGCGAGGCATGCCAGGGCAAGTTCAGCAGGAGGCTGGTGCTGTGTGCTACTTCTTGTAGTGATGCAGAGACTGCATTTTCTGCATTTCACTCAATGCCTAAAAGTATCCAGGATGAGCCGCTCACCAGATACCTCATGTTCAGGGTTTCTCTTTTGAACTGGGACCATGACTTGGGTCGTCAATGTGTCGAATTCCTGGGCAAATTTGCCGAGAAGTCCCAGTGTCGAGATATACTATACGCATGTATAAGAGATGCACAGCACGTTGGCGATAAGCTGATGACGTTGGAAGCTTTGAAGGCGGTTGCCGAAACCTTTGATGATGAAGGCTCTTTGACTATCAATCTGCCATCGATTCTGCGGTGTACTATCAGGCTTATACACTCGCTTGAGTCGCAAGGGGGTAGCGAAGGAGGTCCAAGTCCTGAACTTGCAGAAGAAACTTGCCGGATTTTCGAAAGGGGTGAGCTCTCTCTCTCTCTCTCAAAGGGTTGATTGTGTTCTAACACGCACAGCTTGTGAGCACGCCAAATCGGAGCCAAAGGATGAGCAAGGTTGCAAAGTCTTCACAGTATCGGAGCTGCACTGGTTTCGAAAGAACGCATACAACATCGGTGTGACAAAGTGTCATGTCTAGGGGCTGTGGCATCTAATCCGCATTTTCCGTGCGTGTCTCGCATTTGTGGATTGTTACCCATCCGATCTTCCTTCGGAGGATGATACTGGTCTACGACTTATGTCCGTCCGTTGTCACTTTGTCGTCGCCGCGGCACTTATCTCCCAGGCTCGTACCGAGGACAAGGTTGATGAACAGCTGCAGCATTATCTTGAAACAAGACGGCACATTTCAGAATTCGACACCCTTTTTGACGCTCGTTTCCGAAACGACCCCAAGTCTCAGATATATCCCGACCTCCTAGCCAAGCTATCAACGCTTTTTGTTTTTGACTTTGAGAGTGCCGTGTGCTTGAAGAGTTGGGACGACCTTGGTCAGATTATTAGGAAGGCTCAAATTTGCAAAGATGAGATAATGTATAAGGCAATGGGAGACTGCTTGTTGAGGAGTGAAGCTTCGGGAAATGGTATGTATCAATTGGCCTCTAGTAGCGCACACGGAAAACTAATTCCAGTAGTCGTATATGGAACCATGCGGCTTATAATTAATGAGATATTCTCACTGGAGCAGTTTGACAACCAGCAACTCGCAAAGTACATGCGTTGCATGTTCCAAGCTATTCTACCCCTGGATGACAACCTTGCTTTCCAGGTTGTGGAACAAGCAGTCCAAATAGCACGCGAAGGCAGCCAAGTAAGCGGTTCTTCCCATCACTATAGATTCTTGACGGAGTTCATTTTTAGGGAGGGCTAACATTTATCACAGATGCAGAAGCCTTTTCCAGCAGAGGACTTGGACTGGATCATCGCAACGACATTCAATCATGCGATTGATATCTTGGCGAGAGGTGATGAGGATCTATGTCAGCAATGGGCTATCAAGGCCCTTGACCTGACCGAGTATATGGATGATAATGGCGATATGCGAGATATGCTGCGGGAGAGAGTTGCCAAGCTGTGCTTGAGCAAAGGGGCACACCCAGCTGAGTTCTGACATATTCTTCACTCACACCGATCGATGTTGATGCATTTTTTTCACTTCAAATTGGTACCGGAATATAAATGAAACGGTCTTCTTGATGGGATATCCAAGCTGAAACTTGTCTCCTTGTGCTACCACACAAACGGTAAATTCGTGTTACCATTATAACCGTTGCAGAAAGTATACAGCTCTATGGGTCATGTCCCAACAACGCCGGGTGCGCCTCTGTGCTATGCAAAAATCCTATACTCATCTCATGCAGCGCGTGGTATCTTCGTACAGATTCTCCCCAAGCAGTACTATACTATACTACCTAGAGGCAGCTATACACAACAAAATATCAGGACGCCGTGTCAAAACAGAATGCACCAAAAACCAGGCTGTTTATATGCGCCTTGTTCCTTCAACTTTTGCAGGTGAGCCAGCTTCCAGCACTAGACAAGGAAGACAAGACTCGTAAAATAAACATTAAAAATCGCTTTCATAATTCCCACCAAGCTCTTTATATAATATTGGCGATGCTCAACCGCTCTTTGCTGGTAGTTGGGGCGGTTGCGCTTCCACTTGGTGTCCTGCTGCCCCCTGCCACAGGGCTCACCGCTGTACTTCCCTCGCCCAACTTGGGTATCTCGGACCCGAAACGCGATACATCGCCTAGCCTTGGGAGTTCCACCGCTGGGCCAGGCGTCTCGCTCTTGATGGGCGGAGGTAGTGTCCAAGTTGCACTCGAGGGGGTCGGAGTCGTGGCTGGCACACCGTCCAGTCCACGAATGGCCGTCTCGAGCCTTGCCCATCCACCCCAATCTTTGTTGTCGACTTCGTCCAGTCCCGTGCGAGCCTCAGGGCTGAACAACTCGTTTCTGGTGGCCGATGGAGGGTGCTGAAATGGCGATGGAGACTGATGCAAATGGACCTCTCGCTCTAGGCCTGCCCAAAGCCACGAGGCATCGGTTGATGCTTGAAGATCAGCAGAAACGTACACAATCAAATCTTCGTCGCGTGACAGCATCTGTAGAAGAGCTGCTTGGTCTATCGATGGCCTCGAAGAACCAAAGTGCGGCG
Source organism: Fusarium sacchari (assembly GCA_017165645.1). Classification (NCBI taxonomy): domain Eukaryota; kingdom Fungi; phylum Ascomycota; class Sordariomycetes; order Hypocreales; family Nectriaceae; genus Fusarium; species Fusarium sacchari. Next base: position 621,961 of record JADANP010000004.1, read on the forward strand.
GGGCACTCCTTGTTAGGTAGTTTGTGCACTCAACTCTCTTGGCTGCCAAGGCGGATACAAAGAACGACAGGTAACGACCGCAAGCGATTGTGATATCTCTTTGTCGATCGATAGAAGCCAGTGCTCTCACAGCCGTCACTGCAGGGTCTATGTAGCCTGTAAGGAGAAGAAATAGGGTGCAGCGAAATATGTGCGTTGTCAACAAGGTAGTTGCACTGTCGGCTAGGAGGCTTCCGTTTAATCGATGGAGTAGAGATACGGTCTCGAGAGCAATGTGAGTACAGCTTTCGAGAGAAGCCATCCGAGCCTCGAGGGGGTACACTGGATCGAGATGATGCCGATGCAGGAGAAGACGAGCGTGGAATAGGTATGCCAACGGAGCAAGAAAGCCAGGTGCAAGAGGCACGCTACTCGAAGGATCGCATGCCGGCGGAAAGGTGTTCAGACATTTCTTCAGGTGGGTGTCGAGGGTTGAAAGATGAACTGATGACATCGACTGGGGTGTCAGCGCTGTAAGAAGCGACGAATACGACCGCACAACGTGGATAACGGCGAGTAGAGAGTGAGTCAAAGGTTCCGCTCTCGTAGGTACCAACATGCCTCCTTCATGGATAAACTGATCGTCAACCCCGGCTGGCAAGGACACGTCGCAGTCGTCGTCGTCGATCAGAACGGGTCGGCTCAGCTCAGTAGCCAGGGTCCTATCCAGTATGTATATCATCCACCAGGTCCTGCGTCGCATCTCTCCTTCGATCACCGGCCATGGCCCTGATTCAACGTGCATGCCGAGATCTTGAGAAACACGGACAGCCCTACCCAACCATCCCCAAGCCGCTGACTTCAGGTTCATCTCGTTCAGGCAGAGAGTTACTAATGTTAGTGCCCGGGCATGTTCGAGAGTAAAGTCGTTAGACCATGGGTCAATCATCTTGTTGACCATCTCAAGAAACTCGGCAGGTTCGTAAAAGGAGTTTAGCTGGGAGCCTGATGTTGGGCTAAAGAGACTGCCAGTTGCCAGGACAGCGAAGAACATAGAAAGCCAGGCTGGGGACATTCTGTTGGACGCATTGCTGTTGTAGAGGTCGTTGATAGTAGATCGGAACGATGGCATGTGTATGATTGGAAACATGGAGTGGGACGAGTTGCAATAGGCGTGCAGCAGTTGGTCTACCACGTGCCTAGGAGGCAGCTCTGGTCTCGGGGGATCGAAGAATATAGGGGCTCGTTCACGATACTGGGCCGGGAGTTTCCAGATACCTCTCGAGAAATCGCGTACATTGGCCCTCGCTCTCGCTAGCTCTGGAACTGGTGCCGGTCTCTTTCGACGCTTCGGTTCGGATCCAATAGCTGGTAAGCTAAAGCTGTTCTCGTCAACTCCTTCAGCATCGAGGTCCATGGGCCCTTCTCGATCCTGAAGCATACGACGCAATCCACTATTCTCCCTCTTCACTCGTTCCATTTGCTTCTCCAAGTCCTGCACCTGTTTGATAGACGACATACGCCGGTTCGTCTCCTTGGTGAATTGGCATTTGACATTTCGACTCGAGCACTCCGAGCAACTCGTCGTTTCGGTTGCGTCACATTTCACCTTTCTCTCTCGACAAGCATCGCAACTGGGATCCTTCCTTCGCTGTCGGTATGCCCTCTTCTGTCCCTGACCACCTGGTCCTGTCAAGTGGGCGGATGATGGTCCCGGAGTGCTGGCTACAGATTCATTCGAAGCGAGTGAATCGTGTCCAAGAGAAGATGATGTGGTCATTGGGCCGTACGTTTGGAAGCCCTGAGTGACTGGAGGTAAAGGGGGGATGCCAATAGGTTGGGGCGTTGCCGGAACATTCAAACGTGGGTTGGTACTCATGGCCCCTGGCGCAAACTGGGACAAAGATTTGGGGGAAGTTGCAGATGAGACAGAAGACGAGTCGTAGGATCGGTTTGAGAGATTGGGCGAGCGGGCATAAACGTTCTGCGGCGTTGACATAGCTGGGTGCCCTCTCGGTGCCCAGCCTCTACTAGGATTTGTCGAGGAAGCCTCAAAAGGTCCCCCAACGGGATGAACGTTAGGGGGGCGTCGGTCAACGAGCATAAAGGTAACTCTGTTGAACGAAAGCTGCAGGTCGTCAAGTACAAAGTGGGCAAACTCCCGTTTCTCGCTTTGCCCGGAAAGAAGAAGCTAGGATATGCCGTTTGTTTGTCAATTAACCCTGCAACGGAGCCTTCAATCTTTGCCGCCAGTGTCCTAGTCCGCAATCAACAGTGTGAATTCGTCTCTGCGAAATGGATATCTTGAGTGTCGCGAAGCTGTGTAACCCGAGACCTTTTTGCTCCGAAGTAGTTATTCGGCTCATCACCTTGTTTAACACTAGGAATAGATTGCGGGTTTCCCAAACTACAATGCTTGGACCAGGAACGGCTAAGCAAAGCTCTAGGCCGTTACCGTTGTACCTGATAGCACTCCTTCTAGACTTAGAATGTCTACTTGGGGTCCAAAGTTCCAGTGTTAGGCGGGAGTATCTGCGGCTCGGAGTACTGGCCAGGTTAGAACGAGTGACTTCAAGAAGGGCGTCGGCTGTGTGTTGAAGTCGCAGCCTTAGAGACCCGGGATAATCTTCTGTTCTGGAAGGGCCTGCGAAGAAGAAAAGAAAAGGCGAGGCCACGAGGCCGGAGCTGATGTCGTTAGGTTTGGCTCACGGCGACTAGGCTGAGAGAAAGAGGAAATGTACCGTATGGAAGAAGAGGCGCCTCCAGGCAGGTATATCGCTGCTCGTCACTAGCTACCTGGGCGGGCACAACAGCACCAGGAGCAGCAGGAGCAGCACCGTGTTAGTGGCGCTGGTCCGTGATCCGGGGCTCTCCGCGCGTTAACGCAGATTCGGAAATATTATCTGGGCCAGGCGATGGTACAGTAAAATGGGGGGAGGGGTGGCCGGACCCTTGACGAGTTGGCTGAGCAGGGCTGTTGAGATCAGCCATGGCCGCTAATGTGTTTCGAGCGGAGACGGGCATCCTGGAATATGTTGCTAGTCATAATCCCAGATCCTAGCAGTATATTCATCGATCCAACAAGACAAGTCCTTGTACCAACCCCAATGCCACCCTCGGATGTCAGAACTCGGGTCCGTAGTGAGATCCTGGCCTTGATCATCAAGAAGAAGACCCTGTGCGCCAAACGCTCTCAGCTATGCATGGCATGAGCAGGACTGTAGAGAAAATGCCCTCAAAGCTTGGTTGGTTCAGTAAGCGCACTATAAGTTCAGTGACCAACGACTGAGTGAGCCATTTCCCGGCGCTGTGCTGACCGATATGCCCGTCTGGACCAAGCTTTTCTCGGCGCTGGTTTGCTGAGAAAAGCTTGGTACTTCCGGAAGATGTTATGCACAAACAAGCCGGTCGATATTCGGTCATCTTTGCCTTGTGTTATCCGCGATGCCATGTGCTACCCCCGCGCCTAGATCGGCGTGCCTTGTTGTAGTAAGGTCGGTCAGGTATTCGTAGATGAGGCCCAGAAAATTCGCCGAATCTCAACCTCCAGTCTCAGACACGTTGGGTTGATTCTGATGTACAAAATACCACTCTAGTATACCAGATCTATTCTCAGACTCCCCGGGCATAACACCTTGCAATAATATGCAGCAAAACCAAAGTTCGTATATATCGATCAAATCGAGTTACTTATGTGAAAGTGACATGTTTGCAGGCGATTGCACACATCAGGGTGTAGTCTCAGAACTGAAACACATCGTCTGTGCGGTCTGGCATGGTTCAGCGGTATCTGGCTACTATCTGACTGCTTGACTAGTGGAGCTATGGAGCTATAGAGCTCAACCAGTACTGGACTGCGCAAGGCTCACTAACTCCTGATTCATGGTTGTCATGCCAGATATGTGGCGTCAGCAGCCGATAGGCAGTTTGAGGCCAGGGATAGAATGGTGATGTAGACGGGAACTATAATAATTAGTCGCTCTCGCGTTTGTGTGCAGTCCGAGCATGTCGATTACAATGGCCCTTGGCCCATTCGAGGCTTTGCGCCGAACTGGTGGACTGGAATCGTTTGCTGGTCGACTTAGAGAGCTGCAAGCTGCCGTTGGGCACACGGCCTGCCGGGCGGGCATGGGTTCGGTCATGATGGTTTCCGAAGGTGCCACCTTGTCCAGGTGTTCGCCAATAGGACGGTTATATCCGCCGCCGTGGGTGGGAGGCGGATGACGAATCCCCAGTCAGGGTCGCAGTGGGGATTCGGGCTAGAGCCGAGTGGACCGCCGGGAAGGGAAGGGTTGGACGGGTGGCTCGCCCGGGCCCTATATGGAAGGGCAGGATCTCGATATCTGGTCAGCGCGAGGAATGAAGGTTAAAATAAACTGCACCATGCAAGCATATCAACCAGCTAGGACACCAAGGCACTCGGTAGGGAATGCATATATGATAACGTCCAGTACCATGAAGGGTCCAGAGATTTCGCACTCCGCATGGGACTGTACAATCATTAATACGTACATACAGTGCTGCCCGGGCCATGACCCGCCTTGTATGTAACAGAAGGCAGGGGCATACTGTAAGAAAGCACAAGTCGGCGAGCAACCGGCGTTGGAGATTCGAGTGGCTTGCTTTCCTTGGACATCCCATCAAGCCCACGTCCATGACCAAGTGAAGTGGGAGAGATGCGGGCCCGCCTCATATGCTGGTTACATCCATACACATTCTAAAATTCCAGAAGGGCAGAGGCAGTGCTTCGATGCCAGGATAGAGTTGGGACGAGATGAGTTAGTTGTCCAGCCAAGTCTGATTCGTATGCAAGTCAATCCCTACAATTCAGAGAACCGGCGACATGGACATGGACCACAGACACACTGATTCATATTTATTAGTGGCGGCAGGGGCGCTTCGCTTTGGGGAGTTGTCACGCGCCTCAGACTAAAAGCAATCCGTTGCGGCGTCTACCAACGGCCGATTGAAGTGGAAACAGATGGTCCGCCAGCGGAGGCAGCGGGGCCGAAAACCGGTATTCTTTGATCGGTGCCTTGTGTGTATCGAGTCGTGTTTGGTCACGGCCCCCAAGCTCTCCATGTATCCAAAGGTAGTTTGGCATAATAGCAAAGGCTGCGCTACGAATACTTGGCAGAGCATCGGATCGCGAATTGGGGTGATGAAGGTGAGGTCCTCATTCGCTGCTAGGCTTTGGCGTGTGCCCTTGTCAAGATCGAGGGGGCGGGGGGCCGTGTGGGCTGAGATTCGAGTTGTGGTCTCGGATGCTGACTACCGTAGAAGGGGTGCCATAGCTGTATGCTATCGTCTTGCAGCAGGGACCACGATCTCGGAGACGGTTTTAGTGTGAGCTATGGCACCGTGTTATTGATACAGTATTCGGGCACTCGCATGCGCGCGAGATAGCGAGCGAGCGATGCAGGCTGTAGATGCAGCTGAAGCTGAAGCGGAAGCGGAAGCGGAAGTATCTTTTTCTGAATTCGCAAATAGGAGTTGAGAAGAATATCAAAATAACGTTGTTGCCGGGGGGGATGCATGCCGCGATACAACTTAGGCGAGCCTCAGGTTTACGCTGTAGGCAGGGAAGGTAAAGTTAAGGTTGCCTTTGTTACAGGGGTCTCACCGTGTAGGACCTGCCGTGTTTCTCAGTTCATACAGTATCCGATGGCTGTCTTTGAGCTTGGGTTTGGTTAATTCAGGGAGGGAAACAATGATTCTCACTCAACCCACGGGCTGTCAATGAGCTGGTTCCTTCTTCGATCGGTCGGGGATTTAGTACATGCCTATCGCAGATAGAGTTAGAGATTAACTCCTGCCTCTAGAGTACTAAGTACATATCCATTCCAGCAAACCTGCTAATTTAAACATTATGGGCAGGAAGGGCCTTATCACGAACATTTACCTGTCTGCATAACTTACCCTATTCCCATGCTGAGACGCTCAGACTTCCATCCAATGCCGATGAACGAAACCTCCCCTGCTCCTTGTGTTGATTCACCAGTTCCACTGCCAGGTCTGGTTTCCCCGTTCCCTATCTTTCTTCGTATTCTCCGTCGGCCTTCAACACCATTTCTTCAAACGACTCGCCTAATCCCTTCGGTCTGAGCTCCTTCACTCGGCCAAGAACCTTGCATTTTCAACAGCCACCCGAGAAGAGACGGATCTGGCGATCAAACATGCCCGCTGGCACGGATTTAATGGTCAAGCCTTTGTTTCATCGGCCCGTCCTTCGTTTATGGGCCTTGCCACCCGGGAATGAATCGCGCTTCTGAGTATCGAGGCCAGTCCCTGACACAGATAGGACAGCATCCAGCTCAGTTCGAGTATCACACAGACTCGGCAAGAGATTCAACGATCGAAAGACTCCGAGTGCCTCAGACCCTCAGAGTTCCTCAAATTTGACAGTCAGCGGTTGAAGATTGGCCCATCGGCGCGTCTTTCCATCCTCTTGGATGACGGAATGAGCCGTCAAGAACCTTGCTACGAATTGACTCCAGGGGTTTGTGAGCAATTGGCTAAATTCATGAGCGATGGAATGTGGCAGCTCGAATCACCGCCACCGGCTACATACATCCGCACTTGTTGATCATTCTTCTTCCTGCTAGCCGTTGGAGTATTCAACACTTCGAATGACTCAAAAACATCGAAAGGCAGCCGATGTGCGCATAATTGATCAGCATATCGCAATTAGATATGTATTCTTGAGATACATTCTGCCACTCTTTGGCGGCTCATCCTTCCTATTCAAGATGATCTGCTCAAGCCACAGAAACGTTTACATGTCAGGTTGACCAATGATATAAGACGGATCTGTTGCACCTCAATTTTCAATTGGTTTCGTTGGGGCTTATTGAGACCCACATCTCACTATATACCGCCATGGGTTTGGATGGGCTTCATATTCTCCAGCAACCTGGTTTTCGGACCAGGCATACGGTAATCGCCTGGTAGGATACGCGAATTTGGCGTTCAGAATCACGCCAATCCACGTGTTTTTACCGTGCGGATCGCGGAGAAAGATTATGACAGTTGGATAAGCATCAAGGTCAAGCCTTTTCCTCCATTGGACACTTCCTCACTGATAAGTATGCAGTCAGCTGTGTGGCACAACAGTCGCAATTTCAAGCACCGCTTAATCATATAGCCGTCACAAGCTAAGACTAGCACAAGGCTTTGAGCATTTGACATGAATCATTGATGAAGATGGCATTCCGCATTCTTCACCTGATTCTGAACATATCTCCGTACAATATCTCCTCTCGTCACTCGACTAGCTATCTGATCCATTTGCCTGGTCAAAGTGCCGGCAACGCTTGGTCCAATTAGCATGTGGCTCCTCCACCCGATGTTTGGTTGCTAATCGGTTCTTGAGACATTCTAGCCGTCCTTGACTGGGATGCTCTGCCCCTTCTCTCCACTCGCTCGGCGAACAGACCAAGCAGGCTTATTCTCAATTCAACATCCTCGTCCCTCATGACTCCTGAAGCTTACGTACCCTGTTCCACATGGCCTAGTTTCTAGGACCAGCCTGCCAGCTCCATCGTGATGGATTAGAGCTCCATCGGTTGATTTATGCCAAGGACAAATGAACGTGCCGGACAGGCAGATCTATAGTGTTGTACACGGCCCGAAACGCCTGTCGTTGTCTCCTGGACCGAGTTGAAGTCTGCTTGGGTCTTGCGACTGGACCCTCAACTCTATTGGTCTGTGTTTTCAATCGACGAAGTGTCCGTCTGTCAGGCAGGCAAGATAATAATGCACACTAGTATAACTAGTTAACGGGACACCTGTGTTCCGATGCCATCTGCCAGTTATATAAGCTACCGAACGGAATGGCGCCACCGACTGCGACTAGCCCTCATCAAGCAGGTATATGGTATCAGACAGCTCTGGTCAGTTTCTGGTCATATCGCTTTCAAGAAGCAAGAGTTATCAACCCTGACTCTTAGTAATATCAAATACACGACTCTCTGACAGATAATGTATCCAAGAGGCGTTCGAGATTGTGTGGATTCTATTGGAGGGAAATCACACGGAGACTTATGTCCTCCTCAGATCAGAAACACGACTGGGCCGTCCATTCTCGACAGCAAAGGCCGAGTTGGATGACATTCTGGACCTGCCTGCCGGGAGAAACTCATCAATGGCACGCATTTGGGTCCCTACATCTCATCATGGCGGCACAGATCCAACCAACCCCCCGCAATGTCTGAAACTGAGCCATGTACAGAGCAGTAGTGTCCTTAAGGAGTCGGGGAACCGGTCTTTTCCACCTCTGTTGTTAGTAGGAAATGATATTTCCGAGAATCCGAAAATCCAATGTGAAGCATCTTCTACTAACCATAATGCCATGTTGCCTGTTGGGAAGGGAGAGAAGCTAATTACTGTCGATAGCGCATGTCACCCTATAGATGCTGTGAATCCTCATGCACATCCGATTGTGATCATGGGAACTGTTCCGATTCGCACCGTCACACTATCTGATGGATAAGATGCTACATGTCTTGACGAGGGTAGCAACCTAGCTGAAAGCTGAGGCGAGTCAAGATCAGAGGACCATTCTCCCTTCTCGGCGTGCACGCATACGGCTCCTACAGTAGGGAACGATAAGCCGGCAATTCTAGCCAGTAAATTGATCTTAATCGAATCTCCTGACACCCACATCATTTTCGCCCATGCTCGGGAAGACACAAAACGCCTTGGCATCGAGACGGAGGGATACTACATCATCATCGCTAATACTAGGCTGGCACAGAAGCCCGCGCAGACTCTGGCAATACCTAATACGGAACCCAGAGCGAGGCAGGAAAAATATGGAGTCATCAATATGAAAGAATTGTCTCTCAAAGTTTGCTTGGCGTTTGAGAGTGCTGAGATGTGGATTTTGTACCCGCAAGCCATAGATATCCCATCCCAGCCTGTCTGTTCCTGAGGTTGTAGTGTACTGTGCTCTGAGGAGGACTGGACAAGGTTCATTTGCTTTTGGCGCGGGTGTCGGAACGGGAGTGCGTCCCTCTATTCCTGGAAATGGATGGTTCAGGGGTGGCACTATAAACCGCTGTTTAGTCAAGTGACGGTCAAGACTCAAGACACTCAAGAGACTGGCATCTGAGGAGGAAATGAGAAGAAGCCTCTCAAGAGTGGAGAGACTTGTGCAGTCTCAGGCCGTGGAGTTCTTTTTGTGTGGCATCCATGGCACAACCCAACAAACGACTAGGTACAGTAGGCACAAGACGTTCAGTAGGATGCTAATTGACCACTAGGCCGGGACTAGTACCCGAGGTCAGCACTTGATGCGATGATCAGTGGACATTGAAAGGACTTTCAATTAACAAAGGCAAGAGACTCCGGCACTCATTTCAGCCCACGGATCCCATGTCGACCTATGCGACTATGACAAGTCGCTTACCAAGCTTGCCAAGCAAGATACCTGTCTCAACACGTCGAGATTGAACCAAGATAATATTAGCGACCATTTCAGCGACGGAATACTACCTACTACCTACTCTATCCACATACACAGAATAATCCTCACACACAATGCAGTTAATATATCCATCCACCTATCTATCTATCTATCTGCCTTAATGCTTGATACACTTTCCCAGATCACAATGAATGAAACCACAAACAAAGAATGACTTTAAAGGGGCCGGGAGCTCCCGCAACTCTACGTGCTTTTATTGGACGAGATGCTAATCAACCTGGGCCTGGGCCTATCGAGTTCCATTGTCAAGACTTGAGCAATCGGTGCGAATATTTCGAATTCTCCACAGTCCAATTGCCTCTGTCTTTTTGGTAAAGGCGAAGTGGAAAAAAAAAAGACAGAAGAAGAAACATTGCAGTGATAATCCCAAGCAAGAACTCGGCGAGACGAAGTCAATCTTGATCGCCAAAGATCAGTCACTCAATATGTGCAAATCTCAGTTCCACAGCTTCCTCAAGGCTCTGCCAAAGGTCGAGCAGCATCTCCATATTGAGGGAACTCTTGAACCCGAGCTTCTCTTCTCCCTCGCTGAGAAGAACGGGATCAAATTGCCAGATGACCCTGTCTATGAGTCGGCTGATAAGCTGCGAGAGCGCTATGGGAGATTCACATGTCTTGATGATTTCCTGCACTACTACTACCTCGGGATGAGCGTGCTTATCACCGAAAACGACTTTGAGACTCTTGCGTACCAATATTTCCAGCGCGCGGCGAGCGAAAAGGTTCGACATGCTGAGATCTTCTTCGACCCTCAGGCGCACATCGCTCGAGGTGTCAGCTACGACACTGTCGTCGCGGGACTCACAGCCGCCAAGCGTCGTGCTCAGAAGGAGTTGGGTATTACTATCGAGCTGATTGTCTGTATTCTCCGCCACCTGCCTGTTCCCGAGTCTCATGCTCTTGTCGATACCCTTCTGGACCGCGGCCACTTCAACGATGGTACCCTGACGGGCTTTGGCATGGTCTCGAGCGAGAAGGCATTCCCTCCTGAGCTCTTCACCGAGGTCTATGCCCGTGTTGCAAAGACTGGTACTCACCTCACCACTCACGCCGGTGAGGAAGCACCCCCTTCTTTCATCACTGCCTCACTCGAGCACCTGAAGGTTTCGCGCATCGACCACGGTCTCGCAGCCGCTCAAGACCCCGAACTCCTCAAGAGACTGGCTGCCAACCGTACCCTCTTGACTTTCTGCCCTTGGTCAAACGTAGCTCTCTGCAACCTGCCCGAACTCGCCGATGCCCCTGTGCGTAAGTTCCTCGATGCTGGCGTCCTCTTCAGTGTCAACAGCGACGATCCTGCTTACTTTGGCGCCTACGTCCAGGAAGTTTACTGCCGCGTCCAGGATACCTTCAGCCTCTCCGTCAAGGACTGGGCATGGATCGTCCGCGGTGCCGTTGAGGAAAGCTGGTGCTCTGATGAGCGCAAGCAGGAGATCCTCAAAGAGCTGGAGCAAGTGTTGGAGGAGTACAAGGATTTGAAGGCCTGAGCTGTGATTCAAAAGTGAAGTAGGCGTTGGGGATAGGGGAAGGGATACGGCGGAAATACCCTGATGTGTAAGTAGATGGGATGGTTAACTGGAAATGCAGCTCGCTTTATTTCTGACGAACAAGATATCTATCATCTAAAAATGCGCTGCAGTTCCCGAACCGCTGCGTTTCATCATACTTGATCTGTCATATCATGTAGACTGCGCCTTCTAAGCAGGCCATTCTCCATGCTCACACGATGAGCCAAGTGACGTACACATGCACCATCCCCAATCTTCGACAGACAGTAGAACAAATCTAATCAGATAATTCCCCCTTTTCAAAACCATTCTCTCGCATGATTCTAACCCTCTGTGGTATCCATGGCATCACTCTTCAACTTGTCCTTGGCAGCTTGCACCCGCTCCTCTCGCCACTGCTCAATCCTCTCCTTTAGTTCCGTCTGTGGAATTGCATCGTCAATAGTCATGGCCTGTCTCGTGAAAGGATCCTTAGGATCGCTGAGCAGATGCTGAACAATGGTTGATCGATCAACGATATGCTTGCTGGGTAACAAGACAGGATCCTTCATGAGATCGCCCATGATGGGGTCCTCAAACTCGGCAGGGATGTCACCCAGGTCGAGTTCCGCTTGGTCGAGGAGCGTCTTGGCATCGACAAACTTCACCCTGAGCTTGTCCCAGCGAGCGACATCTGCGGGATCCTTCTGGTGTTTGGAGACGAGGATGCGTGAAACGCGCTCAAGCACTTCGGGTTTGTAGGAACGACCATCTGCAGCGACGGCGTCGATGAAGACTGGTGAGTTGCCGAGATTGAGATAGATGTCGACAATGTCTGAGATGATCTGGATAGGGCGGAAGTGGTACTTGTCTCTGTTAGAAACACTGAGCTCCGCAGCCGCCTTCTTTCCTGCTAACGTCTCCAGGTTGTAGTTGAGCATACTTGCCAGACGAGACACAATCTCGGGCATGGTGAAGGCTTCACTCATAGCCTCTGTGAAAAGCTTCATCATCTCAAGCGTCTCGTTGGCCAACTGCATGAAAGACGTGGCCTGGTTAGCCAGTTGTTGCATCTCCTCCTCCTTCTTCTGGCGATCCTCTTGTGGTATTGACGGATCTTCAAGCTCCTTCTCAATAGCACGGATCTTGGGAAACTTGGTCAAAGCTTCGTCTAAGACATATGTAGCATCGTTCAACAACATGTTGACAAACTGAACAAAGAACTGCTTGTTGACTCTGCGGTGGCGGTGTTAGTACCATCTCAAAAAATGACTTTCGGGTTACTGACCGACTCTCCCGTGTCAATTGTCGCTTGTAGTGGTCGTTGACCCAAACACATTTGATCACTTGGAAGATCTCGTATCGAATGTTGAACTTGTCATAGAAGGCAGAATCCGCGCCCGTTGACTCGCACTCGATGTAAAACTTCATCAATCCCTTAAGAAGGTGATCGTTGGCGAACTGGCTGCCAACAAGCTGGTCACCTAGAACACCTCGCTTTAGATGCATCAATGGCCAAGTCGCTGAGAAGAGCAATGAAACCAATGATGACTTCAGGTAGGGGTTCTTGATGTACTCAGTCGAGCGGAGGAACGTCACGCAGAGCGCAATCATTTCATCGCCGACAGCGCTGGGGAGAATCTTAGGCAGCCACCTGTTAACTTGTCAGCTCAGGCCTCTGTCGAATGTCAGCGTGGTGGACAAACCTAAATATGAACTTAAAATTGTCCACGATATTCTGTAGCGTGTACTCTGGAAGACATGAGAATACGTCTGACTTCTCCGCGGGAAGGGGAAGTCTACAGTTGTCAGTATCATCATCCATATTGCGTGCCAGGGCACATACTGTATCTCCTTCGACTCTTGACCAGGCTTGTACTCTGATCGAGTCACCAAACGAAGCAACCACACAGCCACAATGCGCATGAAACGCAATGAAGTGCTCTGCATCCGTTCATCAAGCAGGACACCTTCGATGGAAAGCTTGACAGCAATGCTCTTTTCGAGAGCGTCGACATGTCTCTGAACAGCCTTGTCATACTGTTGAAGATGGATAGGATTGTTCACAAACTTGACACGATCTGCCTCCATGATCTTGACTCGCTTCTCCAGATACTTTATGTCCCTGTCCAAATTCTTCAGTTGGGAGTTGCAGGCTTCACTTCCATAGTGATGCGCTGCCAGGGTCAAGAAGAAAGCCTCCGAGATGAAGTTGGTTTCGCCTGTTATCTTGTCCGCATAGAACGATTTCGCATATGCATCGTCTGCGTTCAGTTTTGTCTCATCGCTGATATCTATCCGTGGTTGCTTCCGGAAGTAGTTGTCATCGATCTTGTTTACTTTGCTGAAATCCATATCCATGAAGGGTTCGCAAAATCGGTCTAGAATCGTGGTCACGTTAATCATAAATCCGTTAGAAGCAACCTCTCTAGGGTCGACTTGTAGTGCTCTCCTCTTGTGATTTGAGTTCATGATGTAAGCGAACCAGTCCAGAGTTCGAGATCTGGTCTCCTGGCCTGCACGGATAAAGGCGTTTGTGATCGCGAACAGATCATCTTGGTGTGTCCTCAGCACCATTCGCAAAGCGTCTTGTGAGTTTGCGATTCTCCCCTTGTCAAGACCACGAGCCCCAGGGAAATAGCTCTTGATGACTTCATTCTGGAGTGGTGAGATGCGGAAGAACGGACCCAGAAGGGTGTGCTTTTCGATTCCAGCAGCTGACTGAGCCATGATGAAGATTGGGTGTTTGGCGAGGTTCACGATTAGAGGAGGGAATCTGGTGTACGTTAACATGGCCTGGATATACGGCTTGTAATCCTGGTCCATGGAAATTGTACCCAGCTTGTTGCTGATCTGAATCATGGCATCGTTGAATAGAGCAGGGAAAGCCTCGTCATCGTCGAATCTCTTGATAGCTTCCTGTATGAAGTTGAAGCAAAGGCCGCTCTCGTCCTGCACGCCCTTCAACAGGTATGGCATGAGCGTATCATGCTTAGGGTTCGGTGATCGGCTACATGAGGCGTCAGGATTGTATCTCCGACGCAGTGAAATTGCTTACCCATAGAGATCCGGCATGGTCAGGGCAAACAAGCAGCCGCTCATACACAAACGCTTAGCCTCTTCGTGCACCTCGAACTTGGGCCCCTCTGTTCCCTTGAACTGGAGTGACGCTTTCACAGCACGCTTCCAGCATGGCAAGAAGTAGTTCATAAGAGGCTTATCATGGGGATAGCTGCTGGCGGCCTCCATAAGAGCTTGATCTAGCGTGTTGACGGACAGCTTCAGAGGCTCTCCGGACTCGTTCAGTTCTTCATTCAGGTTCGGGAGGAACGTCAGCCGTTGACCACTGCCGTTGACCATGTTGTGCGGGTCCACGGTGATGCGGAAGATCTGTGACAATGTTCGGTCGGCATAGGATTCGACGGTCTCGGGTTGAGTGGTGGATGGCTTGGGGGAGGGTCGATCCGCTGGAGCGACGTCAATCTCAGATGCCAGTCTTTTACGATTCACAGAGGAAGTACCTGTTGAACTCGATGGCTCCGCCTGCACCCCCAGCTTGTCGAAGGGGTTCGGGCTGGAAGAAGCCGGCGGAGCGGCGGGAGTGACGTTGATCTTGGGCCGTGATTCAGCGGATGCGGGCTGCGGCTGCGGCTGCGGCTGCGGCTGCGGCTGCGGCTGCGGCTTCGGCGTTGACGTGCGCGAGGGGTTCGACGACTCGGAATCGGGAGCCTTGTTCTCGTCTGACTTGGCAGACACAGGCGTTGATGTCCCTAGCTTGGCGAGACGTCTCGCGCGGATCTGGAGGTTCTAGCTTAGCATAAGGTCCCCATCATGAGCTCTGCTGGCGCAACCTGCCTGTTCCATCTTCTCCTTGTCTGGGGCATCGCCTCCAGCCCATGAGGGTTGCTCGTTGGGGTCCATGATGGAGATAACGAGTCGAAGTGCGGATGAGAAAGGAGGAGGAGGTGAAAAAGGACGAGAATTATGTTGAAAGAAAGAGGTTCAGACAGGATGGCGAGGCTGAGAGTGAGATGGGAGTAATCTATGAGGTGTGGACCCAAGCCTCACAAAGACGTAGTACAGTTGATAATGATGAGCTTGGGGACCCGAGGGTGGGGGAATTCCAGGCAGAGTTGGGCCTAGGAACTCTGAGCTCAGTTCGAGGTGGGGCGGTGAGGCTTTAGTGGCTGCTTCTAAGCTGTGGCGCTGAAACTTTGGTTGCCAACCTACTCGTGTAGAAGGACGTGGAAGAAACAGAAACAGTCACTGAGGTATTGGTAATAGTGTTGATGATGGGTGTTAGACATCAGTTTAACGAAGAATCTACCATTAAAGCCGTAAGATTTATGTTGGCCTGCCAAATCATCTCCCAAACTCCGCAGTACTCTTCTAAACTCCGCAATATAAAGTGGCTCACGGTTTCCGAGCACTGCTGGTCATGTCTAAGCTGAGGTGATACAGAGTCGAGGATACAGCATCTATATTTCCTGTATCATGATAAGATTTAGGACTTGCACATGATGCTTTAAAAGAGCGTCTCAGAAACCAATCAATTATGATGTGTTCTCTCTACCTAGATTATCCAATAGTATCTATGGCAGCCTACGCAAAAATTGCATTTTGGTTTGTCAAACCTTCATCTCTCATGATCAGGCGGGCTCTTCCTTAACCCAACATCAAAATATTTTTCATCAATGGTGAAGTGTGTGAAAATCAATGAAGTTCTAGACCCCTGACGTCAGGCCTTAAGATCTTTAAGTGACGCAGCGTCATGTCTGAAATAGGCAATGTGTCACAAGAAGCATCTAAACACTGAAAATAGATATAGAAATCAAAACTGAGTCGTCAGATTAAATTAAGTCTATGATAAAACACTACCGCCGATGCTCAATGAACCATAACCCTTTTCCGACTAAGCCTACGTGTAAATGACGGGGTATTCCATAAACCGTGACGCCAATAAAAGATTGAAAAAAGAAGGGTAGAAAAGAAAGCCGACACTTATCACAGACGGGGCAAATCTGTTCCTTCCACGCTAGCTGACCGACGACGTTCTGCGAGGCGAGGGCCTTCTACCGACCTATCCCTCTGCAAAGTCGCCGTTGATCCAGAGCTCGCGGCCGCTCTTATGCGGCCTTCTTCGCGGCTTCGGTTCAAAAGCCAGTTAACATGCATTCGAATCATGTTAATATTGTTTCGTAGTTCAGTTACCTCCTCGCGGATGGGCATGATTTGGTTGATAGTCCACATACTCTGCCGTGCCTCGAGGTGTGTCAGGTTCTGGTGAACTTCTTCGAAACCAGCGTCGAGGTCTTGAATTGTGCGGTTGTCTCCCATTACCGAGTCGCCCACACCCCGTCGACTGAGAGATGAGTTGAATTCCGTGATGCGTTGATTTGTCTCGTCCTGGCGAGTCTGGAGCTGCTGTACTTGTTGGCCAAGGTTGGTGTAAGAATCGATAATTTCTCGTTGTGAGCGAATTATCATGCCTGACGGCGTGTCTGGGTGGAATGCGCAAGCTAGAGTATGAGCATCCATTTGCCCGCGCATCGCACGAGCTGGACAACCAAACTCGCTGTAAGGACAATTGATAACAGCACCTTCGCATTCTAATTCATCGTGGTCCTTGATCTGGCTGCGATATACGAGCTTCCAGCATGTCTCACAGCGAGTTTTGCTGTTCGGACATGACAATAAATGCAGCTCGCGATCAGTGGCCTCGATTGTCACTTTGCAGTGCAAACATTTATCTTCTTTGTGAGGGCATGTATCATCTTCGGGTTTAGAGCGCAATCTCTTGTCACAATCAGCGCCGGGGCAGGTGAAGTCCTTGAACCAGCATTCCGTCGTAGCATGTGTTTCGACTACCTCCCGACGAACTTCCGACTTGCAGCCTCGTGCATGGTAAGGACACTTGACTTTGAGACTATTAAGCTGAGTGCGAATGAGCCGTGGTGCGCTGAAGCAGTTAGGCCAGGCGAGAGGCTCTCGGTCAATGGGACAGGCCGTTCCGGAAGGACTGGAATCAATGCTCTGTCGCAAGCATCGGTAGCAGAATGTATGATCGCAGGGAGTTGTAACCGGATCCACCAGCGGATCATGACAGATAGGGCAGAGTAAATTGGCATCTGGTTCATCGACATATGTCAAAGAATACATATCGAAGATGCAGTTGCCGCCATATCGTTTGGGTATTCCGAGGGAGGATAGATGTGGAGGTAGGAGGGGTCCGGTTCGACGATCCGAGTTAACATTTGGTATCAAAAGACCCGAGTATGATGGGTCAATTCTGGCCCTGATATCCTGTCTAACTTGCTGCGAGACTTGCGCTCCGACGTAGAAAGTATCTGGAGAGGGCGGCCGAACGAGACTAGTGACGAGGTCGGGAGTTGGAGATGTGCGGCGAAGGTTGCGGCGAGCGAAACGGCGAGCAGCGGCCGGGCTCAAACGAATTCCATCATCGCTCGATTCGGAGGCCGACGTCAAAAGAACAGGAACAGCCGCAGTCTGTGTAGGAGCGACAGGAGAAGTAGGAGTCGTCTGTCTCGAGTCTCGGAGGGTTGTAACCGCTGCGGAAGGAGGAGTTGTGGCCATGATCGGTAAAACGGGGGATTATGGCCGGATCAAAAAACAGTCGAATAGGACCAGATCGGAAAGAAATTGAGGACTTGAGGTCGAGACATGTATTCGTGGATTGTGTGCGTGTTGCGCGACGTCGTGATGACGCTCATGGGCGGGGGAGTCGATGTTTTGATGAAGAAGGGAAGAAAGGGAGGATCTCGATGTGCACATCAGGACCGTATTAGGCGGAGGTAGAGCCGAGGAGGCCATGCCATGGCCATGATGTGATAAGAGCCCAGGTGTATGTACTAACAATTTTAGCGGGAGAGTTTAGGAGGTAGCATTTTGGCGGGGTTGACAAAAAAGAAGCGGATCAGGAGAGGAGGCTGGCCGTAGAAAAAGCAGGGGTCTTGTTATGATGCATGGGAATAGAATGATCAATTGAGGGTCTATAGAAGATCATTGGGGAAGTGATTAGAGTCTACGTGATGATCATGATGTGCTCTTTCCCTGTGTGTTCTTGTTGTTTATAAAAAGTGTCTTTGTCTCTCGTGATAATCGCTTCTCGCCATCGTCACCCAAGTCATCATCAGTTTCAGCTACTCCCCCGGGTCAGGGTCCTTGGCTCGGTTTTTTTTGTCGATTACATCATCGGTCTGTCATTTTCGCCTTACTTTTTTCTTTCCCATGCCCATATTGAGCACATCCCCGCCAACTGCCGACGACGAACCCTTTCTTCACCACATCGGGCTTGGTTGCACCGTTGACAGCGACAGTTTCAGGCCGGGCTCTGAAGGAACAAGCTTCAAGCCAGGACTTTCTTGTTAGCTAGAACCTAGAGCCCAACTCTCACCATCCACAGGTTAGGTAGTTGCCTTTCAACGGCTTTTCACATTCCATATCCAGCGCCGTACCGTAAGCTACTGCACCGCTAACGTTGCAGTCCCACGTTTTACGACTCTCGATGAGTTTCTCTGTGCTCCTGAACTGTGCGGTTCCGTAAGAAACCCCGAGACGTCCGGCTCCGCGATGGAGTTTGCAGTTTTTAGAGTTTGTTCAAAACATGGAATCGGTCTGCTATGGACAATACCGAGAAAAGGAAAAGGGGAAAGCGTTGGGTTGGTTATTTACTTGTAATTACCAAAGAATGACGATCACTGGGTACCTTGCAGAAATAAGTGAAGCAAAACGGTTTGTAGACTGACTCGTGAAGGGTCTCAAATCAAGGCCGTTGCTGAACCAAGTGGAGGCTGTCAAACCTGTCAAAGCAGCATCAGGCATTTATACCGAAACCTAGTTGCGCACTGACTGCATTGCCTGCATCAAAGCAGATTGAGGTATTGAATCGAGATACTCTTTTTAGAAGGTGTTTGATATTGAATGTCTCAAGACCAAGAAATTACCAGGTCACGATGATCCTTCGGCATTATGTATGAGTCTGAACTGAACTGAATCACCCCGGGACTATCCCACCTCGGGGTACATTTCAGTACCAGTCCAGGCGTACCGTTCATCCCGAATCAGCCTCTCTTTCTGCCTTTCCTCCTGTTGAGCCTCATCTTTTCTCCCTCGTCTCCTCCAGGCTCCCACGAGGCATCTTCCCTGCTGACGTGGCAGAGATCAAGCCGTCTTTGATTCGTTTCGTTATCTGCAATACAACGTCAGACGATCCCGCTACAGAAGGTGAACCAACGGCCTCAAAACCGAGCAAAGCGGACTAGATCGGCCAGTTCTGTCAACGTGAGGCTTATAAAACCAAGTAATTCACTCCCTCGTGCTCTTCTCGGCATGCACCTGTTGCTCTAGTTCTGACTGCTGTATGTCGGAAATGGCCCCCAACTCGCTGCTTTTAGGGTAAATCGCTTGGCCTGATTGACTCTGACGAACGATTTCAGCCTTTTCCTTCAAAGCGAACCGTCGGGTTCGGCCGATATCTGCAATCGTCGGCGAATAATAGCTTACATCGCTTCTTTGAACACTGCCACTCACAAAGAGCCTCTCTTTCAACCCGTGATTGTCCATGTCATGAACCTATCAGATCTCAAAGAATCCCCATCATCTTTCGACGTCTCCAGTTATTGTCCTTTGTTGCCTAATTAACTGTAACGCTTCCTGCTGCACTTCACCCACCTTTCAACCCATCACTTCTGGCACAGCCTTGTTCGCGATGCATGCTGTAACCGACTCGGTACGGGAAGAGAGCGTAAAGCGGCGGCTTACAGGCCAAGATGCATGCACTGCACTTTCAGTATACTTTGCGCAATCCCATGTGCAACACGGCGATGCTGCTGTTACCTGGTGATCATCAGCCAAACAGGTCACTGCATCTCCGACAAAGGCGTCCAATCCATCTTTACAAAGAAGACGCCTCGAGAGGCTATATAGGACCCCAATATTTCCAATGCACTTTAGACATTCCAACTCTTGAAAATTAATTCTTCACCTAAACATGAAGCCAACTCCTCCTACTCCTGGCCAGCAGCCCACCCCTGCTAAGCCAAAGCGTAAACCTCTAAACCCTCAAGCTCTTGTTTCCAAGTTCTGGTCAAAGTATCACTCCAAGGCACCAGGCAAGGTCACTTCCATCTTCCCCCAGAGCCTCTATGAGTCACTTCTCACAGACGCCGACTCGTCTTATCCCAAGTCTCGCAATGCAGCACAGAGCTATGAAGATGCTGCCAAAGAATGCCGTGCCCGAGTTAGAGCCATTGTTCGGGAATGTGAACGAACCAATGCCAAATTCAGCGACCCAGACTTTGATATTGAGACCGACTTTTCGTCTTACCAAGATAATTGTCTCAATGGTTTAATGGGGAGAGGGTTCGAGGAGGACAGCAGTGATGACGAACCACTGTCATCCGAAAGGGAACCTAATATTCAGCGAATGAAGAAATATCGCAACACGCGGAAGAAGAGCGCGGAGCTGGAAGACGATAAGCCTGACATCAACAAGAGCAACCTGCAAAGACGCATGTTCAGCGGCAGAGACTATGGTTCTCGATACTCCAGGCCAGGCTCAGTCCATCGTATTCCATGGATCTTTGAAAATCCTCAGTTTACAGTTGGAGGCTTTTCCAGCACAGACATCAAGCAAGGTGCTGGCGGCGACTGCTGGTGGTTAGCGGCTCTCGCAACCATCGCTCATCGCAAAGACTTGATGAAGAAGATTTGTGTTGCAAAAGACGAAGAATGTGGTGTCTATGGCTTCGTCTTCAACCGAGACGGAGAGTGGATCTCTACTGTGGTTGACGATAACCTTTACCTGAAGCACAAGGACTTTGGAGAAGATTCCGAAGTCTACGATGCGACGGGCAAGAAAGCCCGACTTTACAAGAAGCAGAAGCAAACCGGTTCTGAGTCTCTGTACTTTGCCAAGTGTGAGGACCCTAACGAGACTTGGCTGCCCTTGCTAGAGAAGGCTGTAAGTTGTCCCTTTAAGACGCTCCATATAGAAGCTGACGACTTTAGTTTGCAAAGGTTCACGGTGACTATCATGCTTTGGATGGTGGGTGGTCTGGCACTGCAGTTGAAGATCTCACAGGCGGCGTCAATACCGTGGTCGCTGGTAATAGAGTCCTTCGCAAGGAGAGACTGTGGCGTGAGATGTTGGGATCTGACGGTGAAGATGGAGAATTTGTCTTTGGTCTGTCCGCCGGTGGTCCTGGAGAGGACCATAACAACGGAATTGTGTTGCGGCATGCATACTCGATTCTCAAGGTGGCTGAAGTTGAAGACGAAGATGGCAACAAAGTCCGCTTGGTCAAAATTCGGTAAATATGACTTGTAGCTTTGGATTGGCTCAGACAACTGACATATACAGAAATCCCTGGGGACAGAAATCTGAGAATGGCCATGGCGAGTGGCATGGTCCATGGTCGGATGGCTCCAAGCAATGGACTCCTCACATGATTCGAAAGCTTCAGCATCAGTTTGGTGACGACGGAATTTTCTGGATGTCTTTCAACGACATGCTTGATAACTTCAAGTGGATGTACAGAACTCGTCTTTTTGATGAGCGATGGACGGTAGCTCAGCAATGGACTAGTGTCAGCATCTCTTGGCTTACCGGCTACCTCAAGAAGAAGTTTATCATCGAGGTCAAAGAGGAGGGCATGGTGGTCATTGTGCTCTCACAGGTACGTTTATCAATGGAAAGGTCAACTCATACTGACAGTCGTAGCTTGATGAGCGTTACTTCAAAGACTTGAAGGGGCAGTACGAATTTGCCCTGCACTTTCTGCTCAAGACGGCTGATGACAAGACACCCATCTGCTCGGTTCGTCCGGTCCATAAGTGGGATCGACGTTCGATCAATTGCGAGGTTGAACTTGAGCCAGGCACATATGAAGTTATCCCCAAGATCACGGCCGAGAGATATTACTGGCTTCCGACTGTACAAAAGATGGTCAAGATGGGAGCCGACAGTAATCCTCAGAAGTTACGCCAGATCGGTCTGCAGTATGATCTCGCGCATGCCAAGGGCGGAATCGTTGATGAAGATGAAGCCCTCCGCAAGAAGAAAGAACTCGAGAAGAAGAAAAAGCTCAAGGGCAAGAAGCAAGAAAAGAAGAAGAAACAGATGGCAGAAGCTATGGCCAGTATGGAGGCGGCGATGGTGCAGATGAGGAATGAGTATAATCGGTCTCTCAACGAGAAGGAGACTGAAAGGGAGAAGACCAAGAAAGAGAAGGAAAAGGAAAAAGAGGAACCTGAACCAAAGAAGGAGGATGAGGAAGAGCCCATCAAGAAAGAGGATGATACGGGAGCCAAATCAGATAAGGCGCCGCCTGGATTTTGGCCAGAAGATTCTTCCAAGAGTGACTTGGAAGTCTTGACTCTTGGTGAAACACCAACCGAGCCGAAAGGGGACCCGTCTTCGGTTGATACGAGCCAAGGAACCGAAGACAAGAGAAGAGGATCTGCAGACTCATCCACCAGATATTCATCTGCCGACCACCGAGGCCCTCCATCTCTCGCAAACTCACCAATGCCATCACGAGATCACAGTCCCCAACACAGCAGAAGAACAACCATGCAGAGCATAGACACAGACCCCGTCTTCACGCCTCCCACAGAGCCAACCTCCGAATCGGATCTCGACAGCTCAGACTCGTCGTCCGTGTCCTCATCTGAACCAGACGATAGTTCTTCAAGCTCAGACGACGATATACTACCCACATCGCTGCTTCAACGACTCAAGAAGAAGAAGAAACAGCCGTGGAATGCCGTGTGCGTGATTGGCCTCAGCGTCTACGCTCAGCACGCGGGCATCAAGGTCCGTCTCGCTGATCAGAGGGGCGATGAGGCCACCGAGCTCGTGCCTCCAAAGGGCAGCCCTGCTAGTTCGTGAGCTAGGAAAAAAAGGAATATGCCGCTTGATATACCGTTTTTTGCCAAGATTGTCTAACGTTGCGAGTCGTGAGACGTGGTGTTTGTTTTGATGGCGGAGGTTTATATGTGTATTCCACGAATGGGAGAATTTAATCGTACGAGAGCAACAAATAGGATTTAACAGCACTCTTCTCAGTCATGTTTTTAGCATAGCGGTTTTACTTGTCATATATCATAAAGAATGAAATAACTTTTGACTTCTTTTTTCCTCTCCTCGCTAAGTATCAGTGTGGATAGCACTATTCCTCGAACTGAGTTATACCCGAGACGCAATTTAACTACAACGCAGTCCGAGTCAGAAGATGATCAGTTGATGGAAAACGACAATGGCTTTGACAATCGAATTAATCAAGTTTATTTACTACATGATCTACAGCCGTCGTATCTCCATGCGTTCCACATTGACTACTACTTCGGATTTGCCTACCGTCAAACAAAGAAACGTGCGGCCCATTATTTCTCAGTGAAACTGAGCGTATAAATGAGCCCCGAACGAGCATAAAAAACATCCACCAAAGCTTGGTGCTAAAATGCATCATTCCTTTTGTCCAGTTCCAAACTTCAGACGCCGTTTCAACCGCACGGCCCAAGCCGCTGTTTCATCTGCCCTCGTCCCGTTTCACCATCCAGGCTCACCCCTATCAAGTCACCCTTGAGATTTACATGAACGATCTTCGAGATGGTTCCTCGGCCAGGGCTGTTGAGTAATGGCTTGACAGAAGAATGATCTGAGGTAAGGCTCACCGTCGTGAGAGATTGATAATACTCGGAAGCCTTTCCAACTCGGGAAGACCTTGCGGATGAAGTACGAGGTTTGGATGAATCTATCACGATGCAGGGTTGTCCAAGAAGAGGTTCGAGCGTTGGAGTTGAGAGCATATAAGCTGGATAGAAGTCGTCGATAGAGTCGAAATCAGATCAACTCAGCTCAGCAACTTTGCATTCATTCGCTTCTAAACAACTCCTTTCGTTTAAAAACTTGACCTCATTCATCATGTTCTCCAAGTCTGTTCTCATCGCCCTCGTGCCCTTTGCAGTGGCTGGTCCCATTGCTCCTCGACAGGGTCTTGGATCTGGTCTCGGATCTGGCCTTGGTTCTGGCCTTGGCTCTGGTATTCCCAGCTTTGGACTTCCCAGTTCTGGTGGTGACTCTACTGGTGGACTTCCCAGCATCCCAAGCCTGGGTTCTGGAGGTTCAACTGGAGGACTTCCCAGTATCCCGGGTCTAGGCTCCGGTGGTTCATCTGGAGGTATTCCTAGCATTCCAGGCCTGGGCTCTGGAGGCTCAACCGGTGGTCTTCCCAGTCTCCCTATCGGAGGTGGTGGCTCAAGCTTCCTCCCAGGAGGCTCTACCGGTGGAGACACCACAGGAGACACTTCTGGAGATACCTCCGGCAGCGCTTCAACCAGCGCTCCCGCTTCTCAGCCCACGGGCTCTAGCGAGACTCCGCGTGCTGAGGGTGGTTCATCCACCTCTCCCTTGGGCAGTCTCCTTGGATCTGCCGGTGGCAGCAGCAGCGGCTTCGGTGGTTCCACTCAGAACGGCCTCAGCGGCGACTGCAAGGACGTAACTGTCATCTTTGCCCGCGGTACCACTGAGATGGGCAACGTTGGCACTGCCGCGGGACCTCCTTTCTTCCAGGCTCTTGCTGAGCAGCTCGGAAGCGATAAGCTCGCTGTCCAGGGTGTGGAGTATGCCGCCAGCGTCGGTGGCATTATGCAAATGGGTGACCAGGCTGGCTCCCAGAAGATGTAAGTCAACCCTGGAGCTCGTTGAGTCACTTGTCACTAACATATACAGGGCGAGTCTTGTTAAGGAGGCTTACCAGAAGTGCCCCAAGACCAAGGTCGTCATGTCTGGATACTCGCAGGGTGCTATGCTGGTCCATAACGCAGCCAAGTCTCTCCCCGCTGATACCACCAGCAAGATTGCTGCCGTGGTCAACTTTGGCGATCCTTGTAAGCCCCTTTCAGCTTCCAACAAATGTTCAGAAACTAACAGCTCTACAGTCCAGCGACAGGCTATCCAGGGTGTTCCCTCTGACCGCGTCAAGATTATCTGCCACGCTGGTGACGGTGTCTGTGCCGGCACTGCTGCTATCACCCCTGACCACTTGACTTACAGCCAAGATGCCAACACTGCTGCTCAGTTTGTTGTTAGCAAGGTCAAATAAACGACACGCTGACCGACCCAAAATCAAGGGATGAGTGGAATGACATAATGGAAATATGGCTGGAGCAGAGCTTCGGGCGTGGATAGGTTTAAAATTCTCGTGTATTTTTTTAAAGTTGCCTGAATATGAGTACAACAGATCATTTCTCTTGTGAGACCTCGAATTGCCGAACCATGATGCCATAATACCAACTTTTGAAGTCTCTGAAGCCGTTATGAAGATCATGGGGCTTTGTTGGAGAACAGCTAAAGACACCAAGTCGACATAGTTTTGAGGGTAGTTAGAGAACGTCTATTTCAATGACACGCTTGCCTGTGTATAGGGTGGTTGAAAGCCTCGAAGAGGGATACCTCTTTTGCCTGAAATCAACACCAGCTTGACGAAGATAAGAGCGATCGTGTTCCAAGGCCAATGAATTAGGGATACATATTGTAAAGCTTATGAGGATGTGGTCTGGAGTGTGAACCTTGGTTTTGTTGTGGTTCTGGGAAGTTGAGTTCAAGGTCGAGCAGATTTTCAAGTCCTCTACATAGGTCAAAACAACAGGACGACCTTCAGCAAAACAGGGGATATGGTGTAGGGGAATCACGTTCGCTTTGCATTGTTTCGAATGCTTGCGAAAGGTCGGGGGTTCAAATCCCTCTGTCTCCAATCTTTTGCCAGATTGAGGTATTTTTTGTCACAGGCGTCCTCATGGCTCTATTTTTAGTCACATAACTTCCATAGACGTCTCTTGGTTAGCCAAATACATAGCCTCAGAACGCGGACATAAATAGCTGACGGTTGGACGAGGCAGCAGCTTCTTAGTAGAACGCGGGGGCTACTTAGAGGAGCAGCTGGTTATTATACACTTGGTTGGCATTATCAAGCAACGCTGGCAATGAACAGCAAGAAACCACCAATGCACGTTAAGAGAACTGTCAACAATAAACAAATATCTGCAACAAGTCCTCGGCTCGTTTCTTCTAAAAGTTCGAAAATGTTACTGCCCAACCTCGTCCCTACATCCATATACCGTCCATAAGCGCCTGTAACCATAAAGCCAGTCAAAGGATCAATAATCCTCCTTTGTCAATGACAAGTCAGCCATGCTATTCATGTTGCTGCATGTGATTGACAAGCCAGGGGGTGCTGCTGCATTTGGAGAAGCAGACACGTGCCGTCCCAAGCCATGATGAATGAATCATGTGTCCTGCATGAACAAAGCTCGCATTCCATTTCGTTTCCGGACGATTAACCATTAGTTAGCCTTTCCTTTCAGCTGATGTGCCATGCATAATTGGGGTTTACGACGGGAGAGGCTTGAGACCTCGTGAGCAAGAAAAAAAAACGACGTGGCATTTTTATGATAGTTTCTTTTGTCTCATAATACGTAAGTTGTAGTAGATGTTGTACCAATTTCTAGAATGTCATGCTGTGATATTCCCCATGTTAGCGACGTCATATTCGATGCGGCCCCCACAGAAGAAATGTCCCCCGCGTTTATCCCCGGAGTTTGGACATGACACTTTCACATGTAAATAAAATATAGTGAGTGAGTGCTACGCTACCAAAACATGTCACGAGTCACGAGTCGTCATCTCACTTCGGCCTTTGGACCGAATTGAGCTTGGAATGATCGATCGATCCATTCATTGTTTGCTCGAGAATTGGCCTTTGCCTCTTGTTGTTTATGTATCTATTCAATGGCTTTCGACTTTTGCTCTCTCTTCTCCTCTTCTCCTCTTCTCGTTGATATACCTACTCTTGTGAAAGTGAAACACGCCAAACACTCACTATACTACCCATAGACCGTTGCATGCACTTATCGACTTACTGACTGGTATAACGGCCAACTCACGATAAGGCTCTCGTAACCCTGTCCTGACCTAGTCCCACCACCGAGGATATCGACTCGTGCTTGTTACAGGGCCTTTTTTCTTTCATGTGAACGACCATCAATTTATCCGAAAGACCCCTAGGACACGACAGGACACGACACCATGTGTCTGCGCTCTAATTGATTTCCTTTGTTTCTTTGCTGACCTTGCATACCTCGTCGGCATTACCAAATAAATCACATACCCAGACTTGGTCTACTCAGCATGATAGACCACGTCTTAGGACGGCCTTCAGTCAAGTCTCGACGACTTCAGGTCCTCGCTGTCTTGACTTTTTGGTCTGCCTATTTAGTAAAGTAAACATTCCACCTATGAATATGCGCCCCAAGTACTAACTAACACACTTACAGAGGCCACAAACATGGCCCTCCCGGCGCTCAGTTGCTCTCGAGGCTCTTCTCCAAGCGCCTTACAGCATGGCAAACCGTCGTGATAACGATGATCTACTTATACGCCGCCCGAAACTTCAGCACCCTGGTCGGACTCGCGAGCCCAGAACCCTTGGCCAATATGTACGACGCAACATACTACCGAGCTACATGGGTCCTGACTGCGCTGGACGCTGGCTTCTGGACGGCCATGAAGATCAAGACGAAATGGTTGCGCGATATGGCGAGCATCGTCTTCTCGCTCTTCTACCTCGTTGCTGCTGAAAAGGCAGACGAAAAGGTCCGAAAGGTCCGGGGTATGATTACCGTTGAGCATCTGCGAGTGTCCTGGAATAAGGGCACATCGCCGTATTTGAGTTTCTTCCAAGGACTCATGCGACCTCGTTTCATGCGTTGGCCCCCAAGGCAGATCCGAATTCCACGGCCTGCCGATAGCGACTACAAAGAGCCTGTACTTGCGTGGCTGTACTACGATGGCCCTTTGTCAGATCTTCATCGTCACGATAGATTGATTCTTGATATCCCGGGTGGTGGCTTCGTTGCCATGGATCCTCGCTGTAACGATGACAAGCTGTTCTCATGGGCTGCCAAGTCGGCGTTGCCAATTCTGAGTCTCGACTACAAGAAGGCACCCGAGTTCCCGTATCCATATGCACTGAATGAGTGCTTCGATGTTTACAGAACTATTGTAAACACTAAAGGTCGATGCATAGGCCTACCTGGCACCGAAGTCCCTCGAATCATCGTCACTGGTGACAGCGCTGGAGGAAACCTGGCAGTTGCTTCGACATTGATGATCATGGAGACGAGACATTCCGCGTTCCGCAGACCAGGCCAAACAGAATTGCCAGCTCCTGACGGACTTGTGTGCTTCTATCCAGCTTTGGACATGAACATCGGCAACTGGATGACAGATGAGCAGATGTCTCTGATCAAAGACCGAAAGGCGAGGAAAACGAACAGAAGAATTATGCGACGCAAGAGCATGCAGTACAATGAGCTCGTGGGAACTCCCCATCACTCTGACGACGAAGAAGATGGATCACCGCCACCACATACCAAGTTGAGCGCTTTGACGACGAAGGAGGCTTTGATTGCGGCATCTCAAGGACCTAGAAGTCCACACCCTGAGTTCTCTCACGTCGGCCCTCGTTCTCTGAGTTTCCCGAAAGATGCCTCTGAGACCAACGAGAAAAAGGCATCCCATCATCCTGAACCGATCAAGACGCGACTGGCCACTTCATCGATGATTTCTTACTTCAACGACCGAGTCCTCACGCCTGAAATGATGAGAGCTATGATCATCTTGTACATCGGCGCTCATAACCGACCTGATTTCAGCCAGGACTACCTTCTTAGTCCCGTGCTGGCGCCCGAGGCACTGCTCGTCGACTTTCCCAAGACATACTTCATGACTGGAGAGCGAGATCCTCTGGTCGATGATACGGTCATCTTTGCAGGACGACTTCGCCGTGCCAAAGAGGCTGCATTTGTTCAGGAACAGTCGGAAAGACACCAGAATGCCGAGTTCAATGATAGAGACGCAGCCGAGGTGATGTTGATACCTGGAACGTCTCATGGCTTCATGCAGTTCCCAACTGTGTACCCTCCTGCTTGGCGACACTTTGAGAGATGCATCGATTGGTTCGACCAACTCTTCGACCACGCAGAAGTCATGCGCGTTCGCAAAGACAGACAAGCCCGAGCCGCCAGGTCTCAAACTAACGGCTTCGGAATCAACGGCGACGGTCGTCACCACATGCGCACCGAGTCCAGCGAAGAAGACCGACCCCTCGAGATCAGCATGACAAAGATGAACCAGCGACGCAGCTCCAACCAGACAACGCCCCAGCAGAGCCCCGACCTCAACGGCGGCAGTGAAAGCGGCGACACGACGCCACGAGCGCACACCAACGGGACCTCTCTATCAAATGGCGATAAGAACGCCAAGAGACGCAAGAGTGTGGGTCTCAGCAGGAGCAAGAATAGAAACAAGAGCCTTGTCAAGCTCAAGAGTTCTGATGATCTGCTGGGGAGACGTATGCAGGGACTTGCGAGCGGGTTGACGGGGATGGGCGATGACGACTAGAGTGTGTAGTATGTACATACAGCTCGGAAGGGACGGGATCTTGCATTGAGATGGATACTGCACGATGATGTGGGTTTTGTCGCATAAAGCGAGATGAGTTGCATCGTGAGGTTGCATTTTGCGTTGGTTTGTAAGTTGGAGTACACAATGAGGGCACATATGTTTTCTGTAGTTGATTCTTACGAAGATATGACTGTTTGTAGATACACATAGGACACCCTTATTAGAATGCTTTGCACAACTTGCGGCCTGGAGTGAGGTGTCATGAGGATCAGCAAGACTGGGACTGCCTGGTCAACGGAGCTGCAGTGCATCGAATTTCTAGAAGCCTGCCCAAAGTCACTGACTATCGTCTCGAAATATCTAGTAAGACGGGACAAAACGGATCGGTCAAGCCTGGATCGCGGATATTGAATCCCGGCGGACCGTCGCGCTGTGGGCCAGTTTAACGCAAGTTACTCCTGAGGCGCTGTGGCTGGAAGCATTGCCTTGAAGATGTTGGTTGATGTTAATAATGAAGAGTATGCAGTGTCATTGCTTACTCACTACTGTTGAAACTGCACAAAAGTGCTCTAATCGCTGACAAAGTGGCTCATACAGCCTGAAATGCCTTCATAATAATTCCAGAGCGATACAGCATTGACGTCTCAGCCTGCGATGCCCACCGACAAAAGTGAAGCCATTCGAAGCATTGTCTGCGTCTAGAAGAAACAGGGCTCAAAAGGGGGCGGACGGACCGTGTCTGCGTCAGAGCTCTTAGTCTCGGTGAGCACAGCACAACACGCAACATATGATAGACCCCACGAAGTTGGGCGGGAGTTGGGCCGATTGGATTATGAGCAAGGATTCAGCTTTCAATCCGGGGACGTTGGGCTGTGAGGAATAACAAAGAACACGCCACTTGGATGACAGAGGTCAGGTTACTTGGAAGTTGGGGTGAGAAAGCAGCTCACGGAGAAACCGTACAGGGCCCCCTTTTTGGGGGACTATTCTTCTGCTTCACGGATAGAGAGGCATAAATGATACGTGTGTTTTGAGGAGAGTTTTTGTCGATCGTTTAGAACTCGTAATGCTTACCAGTAGACGTGTAGTTTTCTACGGGTCTAGATGGCCTCATATGAAACGATACCTAGTGGATAATGCTGTAACAAAGACTAGACATGGTGAGCAGAGGTGAGCGAGCCCCAGCCTCCATGGCTGATCTCTCGGCATAATAGCCTAGAGTACTCGCTAATCAAGTACCTATAAGTGCCCGTTTCAACCTCAAGTCTCAGCCTCTGGGTACATAAAAGAAAGTGAATGAAGCAATGCTTTTCTTACGGAACTCGGCCGTGGATGTGGGTCTGGAGGCCCGTCTCACCGGCCGGTAACCTCCGTGATTGGACCGCGCTTGTTGGCCGGGCTGCCGTCGCGACATTTCCCATTCTATTCAGCCCTGTAAATATCAAGGGAATAGTAGACAGAGAGGCTTTGACCACAACGGTCACGGCGATGATGGAAAGGGGAAGGTAGAAGGATAGAAAGGACATTGCTAGTAACCCAAGTTGTCGAATTTACCCGGTAAAATTATGCCTTTCTATCGCTGAGAACAATATTGATGCCTGAGCAGGGGGTTTAAATGGTAATGCTGCAAGTCATTCCAGAGCCCTTGTCCTCTACGAATTTCGATAATCTTCACTGATGAATGACCAGAATCGAATTCTTGTGGCCAAAATATGGGGGGCAAACAGCATGAGGCGCAAGATATGTGTGCCCATAATCAAGATCAAGAGACGATGGAGTGAGTTTGGGGGTTCAACGCCCGCAATACTATCCAACATCCATATCGAGACGAGAAGAGCAATAGTTTGAGCACATCGTACAGTAAAACAGGGCACACCGACTTTACCTGGGGAAATACCATGCTACATACGTTAACTCACCTATGTACATCGTCCCAGAAAAGGCCCAGCAAATAGGATCAAGTGTTCCCCCCTAGAACCTGCACCCCAAAGAACTAGGATATCTGTCCGATCTGCCTCAGAGAAGAAGAAGAAGAAGAAGAAGAGAAAAACACCGCAACCCCTTTTCCACGGAGACTGACCGTGTATGTTTCGAAAAAGGGAACATCATCAGATGCTTCAACCCTGGCCCGGAGACCAGAACCCGAAAACCGCGTGTTATTTCTCTCGGCTTCACGTCACCGAATCGACACTGACCGAGTTACCCAATGTGGTAACAGGGAGGCTGCAGCTGCAAGGTGAGCTGACCTTGTTCGCGTTACGACTGAGACCAGAAAAATCATCGCTGGGTTACTTATTTCGGTCTACGTGAGGCCGCCCGCAAACAAAAGAACTTGACCTGAATAAACCTGTAATTTTAATAAAGTCTATGAGGGATATAATATACAGCCGATGCTAGAGGCCAGAACGGTAGGTGTCGGTGTAAGTCATAGAAACGAGACTCCCTCCCCAGTATCACCGAAAAAAAAGGGAAACAGGGGGGCATTAACTAAGCGCAAAGGTGAGCGAGCGAGGAATCGTCATCATCATGCCCCGACAAAAAGTCCCAATAATAGGAGAAGAGCGGATGAAAACGGGGTCGTTGATGATGTAGTTGTCAGGTATCTTTCTGGCGTGTTTCTGACTGCGCTGGTACAGAGGATAATACGATGGATGCTGGGATCGGGACGGGATCATCAACAGGGCAGTGCTTGCAAAGTTACAGAAGCCTCAGGTACCGGGCAGAACCACGTTGGGCCTTTGTTGACCTTGATTTACGGACCTGATGCATCAGGTAGCTAAGGTAAGGTAAGGTAGCTAGCATTACTTTTGGTATGCGCGGGCTCCCGTCTGAGGTGCCGGATTTCCATGCTTGTAAATTTGGAGGCATTTATTTTATTCACGTCCTCATGGGAATTGTTTAAAAAGTCGGTGGCTCTGCCTCGCTGAGGGTTCTTTTGTTTTCTCTCGATTCCATTCGTGTCCCTTCTATTGCATCACTCATACATAACCATCCATCTCTTGTTATAATATCCATCCATCCATTCTCTGGGTACTATATTCATCTGCAGCCATCCATCCCCCCTCATAACAACTCCTCTTGCATTACACGTTCTTCTCATTTCACGCTAAGGGACAGCTTTCAGCTCTCAAACACCAGAAATTATTGCCGAGCTTCCCGTTCTACCCCTCCACTGAACCTTCACGGCTGCGGCTTGCCGTCATCGTCACTGTAGCTCTAACCAACTAAAACGACCACATCCAAAGACGCGCCACGCATACCAAACACTTGCTACAACTATACGAAAGCAATCAAGGAAAAACCGGCAGCTCCCGTTTTTCCCTTTTCGGCCTATTACATTTGACTTTGTGTGTGATAGCTGCTCTACTGCCTATATCAAGAGCTACCCCCTCTTCCCCCAACTCTTCCATCATGAGTCTCGTACAACATTCATCAAGTGAGGCTGCCTCACCCGTTCCCATCATCGAGACAGACGACCAAGGAAGACCCGTAAAGTCAAGTACAAACGGCTACTTCCCCTCCAACGGCCAACATCTCCCTTCTTCTGCCAACGGAACTGTTACTCCTTCGTTCATCGACAACATGTCTCATCTCTCTGTTGTCCGCGGGAGAGACGACTCCGACGCTGCGTCTATCCGCTCCACGAGCTCTCGCACCTCGAGGAAGCCTCAGATGCAGCTTGCGAGCTACCAGGATGAGTTCACCACCAGCGTCTACGGCTCTCGCTTTGCGGGCATGGACCTCCCCAGGCATCATATGCCAGAGAACGAGATGCCTCGCGACATTGCCTATCGCATGATCAAGGATGATCTGAGTCTCGACAACAACCCCATGCTCAAGTAAGTTTCCTGTGCCTCCACTTCCAAGAGCCCAAAACAGCTGCTAACAGCTACTTCACTAGCTTGGCATCATTTGTCACTACTTACATGGTACGTAATCAATCCATATCCGTCGTTTGCCAAGCCCGCCCACAGCGGAGACGAACCATTTCCTGGCTCCGGGGATGACAGCTCGCTCTGTGCAACACCAGCGCAAGCACTAAATTACCCCGCCACCATATCTCTGAATAGCTTCACTAACACCCACAACAGGAAGATGAAGCCGAAAAGCTCATGGCCGAGTCCTTCTCCAAAAACTTCATCGACTACGAGGAGTACCCTCAATCCGCCGACATTCAGAACCGCTGCGTCAACATGATCGGTGATCTCTTCCACGCGCCTCCCGGCGAATCAGTCGGTACATCTACAGTTGGTTCATCAGAAGCCATCATGCTTGCTGTCCTGGCCATGAAGAAGCGCTGGAAGAACCGCAGACAAGCTGAGGGGAAGAGCACTGAGCACCCCAACATTGTCATGTCATCTGCTGTGCAGGTCTGTTGGGAAAAGGCCACTCGATATTTCGAGATTGACGAGAAGCTCGTCTACTGCACTCCTGATCGATTCGTCATGGATCCTGATGAGGCTGTTGATCTGTGTGACGAGAATACCATTGGCATGTGTGCTATTCTCGGAACTACTTACACTGGCGAGTACGAGGATATCAAGGCCATCAATGATCTCCTCGTTGAGCGAAACCTCGACGTTCCTATCCACGTCGATGCTGCCAGTGGCGGTTTTGTCGCACCTTTCGTGGTCCCTGACCTAGAATGGGATTTCCGATGTGAAAAGGTCGTCTCCATCAACGTCTCAGGCCACAAGTACGGTCTTGTGTATCCTGGTGTTGGCTGGGTTATCTGGCGATCTCCCGAGTATCTTCCCCAAGAGCTCGTCTTTAACATCAACTACCTCGGAGCCGACCAATCCTCGTTCACCCTCAACTTCTCCAAGGGTGCATCGCAGGTCATTGGTCAGTACTACCAGCTCATCCGTCTCGGAAAGCATGGTTACCGTGCTATCATGAGTAACCTCACCCGCACTGCCGACTACCTCACAGAAACCCTTGAGAACTTGGGATTCGTCATCATGTCAGAACGATCTGGAGCTGGTCTCCCCCTCGTTGCCTTCCGCTTCAAGACTGTTGAAGAGGGTGGTGATCCTGATCGCTACTACGATGAGTTTGCTCTCGCTCACCACCTCCGTTCTCGAGGCTGGGTCGTCCCTGCTTACACCATGGCTCCCAACTCTGGTGTCAAGATGCTGCGTGTTGTTGTCCGAGAGGACTTTACAAAGAGTCGATGTGACCAGCTCATCTGCGATGTCAAGCTGTGCCACGGCCTTCTCAAGGAGACAGACCAGGACTCTATCAAGAAGCGTGAGGAGTACATCAGGAGTCACATTTCTGCCATGGGTCGTGGAAAGCATTCCCACCCCGTTTACAAGGTAAATAACCTATGGTCTTTGTCAAATGTTCATCAGCTAACACATCTCAGGGCGAGTCGCATTCTCTCCAGGGCAAGACTGGCAAGACACATGCCATTTGCTAGATTTACATAGACGGATATAGGATATAGGATATCGGGGATGTTTGGCGTTGAGCGTGTCATGATATGCGTTTTATATATACGGACACAGGTCATCAATTGATTTGAATCGACACTCTAGCATGCTATTCCCCATTACGTGGTGATTTCCAATCGTAACCCGCTTAGGAGTACATTCGTACCAATTCCAGTGACTTAAACTTAACTCTTCTATTTGATTCTAAGTGACATTCGTCTCATCTTCATACTTATGGCAATCGCAAAACATAAATCAGTATATGGTATCTAGCCTTTTGTCTAGTCTCGCTCTCGTCTTAACATCAAACACTTTTAACCAGTAATCATAAACACACGACTCTATCTTTATCGAGTAGCAGCAATAGCAGCCTCCACAATATCCAATCCCTGGTTGATCTCCTCATCTGTAACAGTCAAGCTCGGCACAAATCGCAATGTGTTGACGCCTGCACTAATGATGAGCAATCCCCGCTCACGGGCAGCCTTGATAATGGCTGTAGGATCCTCAGACAACTGGAGGCCTAGGATCAGACCTCGTCCACGGACCTCAGTGACAAGTTCGGGATATTGGCTCTGGAGCTTGGCGAAGCGCTTCTTGAAGATCTCGGATTTGGCCCGGACGTCGGCTTGGAGTTGCTTGTCGGAGAGACGACCGACAATGTAGTGCGCCAGGCGACAAGCAAGAGGGTTTCCGCCAAATGTGGTGCCGTGGTCGCCGACCTTCATCTTATCAGACACATCCTGCGTAACAAGCACAGCGCCAATGGGGAAACCGTTTCCGAGAGCCTTTGCTGTTGTGAGAATATCGGGATGAGCCTCCTTGGGCAAGTTACCGTGAGCCCAAAGAGTTCCTGTTCGACCGAGGCCAGACTGAATTTCATCGTAGATAAGGACAGCGCCGACCTCACGACATCGCTTCGCAAGCGCAACAAGGAACTCCTCAGTCGCAGGAGTAACGCCGCCCTCGCCCTGAATAGGCTCAACAATAACACCGCATGTCTTCTCAGTCACCAAATCATTGATTCCAGCGACATCGTTGTAATTTCCCGTCTTGAAGCCAGGGACCATGGGCGAGAAGGGCTTCTGGTACTTGGGGTTCGGTGTCGCGGACAAGCTGCCCATAGTTCGGCCGTGGAAACCATTGTTGAACGAGACGATTTCGACCTTCTCGCCCGAGGGGTCGACGACCTTTCCGGCTTTGCGGGCGAACTTAATAGCGGCTTCGTTGGCTTCGGAGCCGGAGTTGCAGACGAAGACTGAGGCGGCATTGTGCATGGCACCTGACTCGAGGGTTTTTTCGACGAGAAGCTTGGAGAGGGCGCCGGTCCATGGGTTGTAGTAGAGGTTGGAGGCGTGGACGAGAGTTTGGGCCTTGAATTAACCGTTAGAAACTCAATACCACCATCTGAGCCATGCTCTTCTTACCTGCTCGTTCAAGATTCGAGTGAACTCAGGATCGCAATGACCGAGGCCATTGACAGCGATACCGGCTGTAAAGTCCAAGAACTTTCGGTCCTCAGCATCCCACAACCACGAACCCTTTCCCTTGACAAACACAGGCGGAGGGCGGGCATACGTGGCGACCATATAAGGCGCATGCTCGTTCACAATGGCGGCGCTCTTGGAATCGGACGCGACGTCGGCATTTGGTAGCGAAGCGAAACCTCGGCGGACGATCTGAGGACGGGCGATGGCGGCGCAGGACGCCAATCGAGCTCGGAGAGGGAGTCGCAGAGCCATTGCGAATGTGTATTATTAAGTTAAGAAGAGAATATGGAAAAGAGAGGAAATGCAAGGTTGAGTGAGTGTAATTGCCTTTGGAGGGGAAAGAGAAAGAGAGAATATTTGTGATTCTTATCTTATCAATCGCCTCCGCTATCGCAGTCCGATTTTGACACTAAAAACTTTAATCGAGTCACTTCCCTGCCAAAAAAGGATCCAATATGGAGACGTTTTGACTCAAACAATGGAATCATATTTAATCCTTGTTAATTTACGATAAATTTTATATTGAGAAATTCTTCGAGGCGCGCCCTTGTCGTATCATCTTGCTATTCAGAGACCAATGCTCTCCAAACTGAGTCACCGCATGAACAGTCATCAGCAGGATTGATATGTATCTGCATCTCGTGTGAAACTCTGCAAACCAGTCACAGTTTATGACCTGGTGTGTCTTGTAGCAAACGTAGGATGCCCAGACAGTCTCCTATAGCTGAGGCTAGTTCGCGTCACTGGGTAAAGTGTAACTCTCATCAAATTACCACGTCCTCAAATCGCTTGCACCCCCTTCATTCTGAAGCTTTATGGATATGAAAGCTCATTTTGTGATAAGTTATCACAAATTAATGGGGCCCCGATAACAATATCATTTGTGATATGTGTATCTTGCAAGCTGTTTGTGTAAATTCTAAGTAATAACTAGGCAGAGACGAGCAATAGACACGACATGTCATCTCTGGAGTCTTGACGCTATCAACAAAGTACTCCAATATTTCCCCAAGTAAGGAATTGAGAAAAATGTCTCAGACATATGCAGTTTGTCAATAGTCGTGTTTTGTCTTGAGGCGACTCCGATCTTAACATTCCAACGGATGAAACATGAACATCCAACTGCATAGAATCCCCCAGCTCGCAAACAATACACAGTATCATCTATTTACCAAATACAGGTCGTATTATAGAGGAAATGATGTAATAGCCATTCCGCCCAGTCGATTCTTTAGCAGTGTCCCAGTTTCACCGGCCAGCCAAACCCGACACCAACATCCAACGGCATTCCAGTCCATATCCTATAATTAACGCCCGTTAT
The DNA here is from genome assembly GCA_017165645.1 of Fusarium sacchari. Lineage (NCBI taxonomy): Eukaryota > Fungi > Ascomycota > Sordariomycetes > Hypocreales > Nectriaceae > Fusarium > Fusarium sacchari. The sequence goes on from JADANP010000004.1 coordinate 659,647, forward strand.
ACAACCTTGTCACTGTATCCAATCAGTTCAAGAACCGTTGTGCAGCCATATACAAGACCTCTTTCATGTGAGCGTAGATCCCTGGATCGTGCGCCGCTGGAGGAGTAAAGATTCACGCCACCGTTGGTCGCAGCCTTACCAACGCCTGTGATAAATCCTCCGTCGACGATCCCGATGAGTTTGGTGATACAAGCGTCACCTACCTAATCGACGCAAGATCCAATACCCGGAGTGTAGAACAATATCCCCCCATCTGGTCAAATCATGGCGTCCAACACTCACACCGACAATACTTGGCGTTGTTCTCCTCGGCGCCCGAAGACCTGGCTGGAGTCACACTCGGCCGGACTCGCACCGATCCGAGAAAGTGATTTGTTTGTTGCAGATCTAGACTGTTGATGGCGATATGTCTGCATGGGTTGAGGGAACAAAGAGGGTGTTGTGCGATTAGCCTATGACCCAAAGACTTGGAACTGGGAAACCAGAACCAAGGCATCCAAAAGCAGAATGGCCACACACAAACGGGGTCATTTGGAGATTCCGGAAATCGATCTGTTGGTTCGTAGTCGGGGACTTGATATACTTCAGCTTGTGTCTTTGGCCGCAGGTACAGAAGTCTATTAACAAAGCTACACACTTTAGACTTGCCGTCTCCTGAAGAACTATATACTTAGCTCAGACGTTAGAAAGTCAAATGAAAGCGTAACGGTCATTATGACCGCACAGACAAACGTTTCCGCCGTATTGCCATGTTATCAGCATAAGTTGATCCAACCCCAAATGTGTACGCCACCAACCCCTTTGCCCCCTATAATACGCGAGACATAACGACGTAAGAAAAAGGCGTCAGCAAAGGCTGTACAAGCCTAGGCGTTGCTTATGAACTATTGACAACCTCCAAGGCATCGCCGGATCTAGAATGTCTGTTGGGTTGTTCACAGGTGAGGGCATCGCCGTGTACACCCACTCCTTTAGAAAGAGGAACCAACTGCATATATGTCTTTCCAACAATATCGAACTCTATCTAGAATCCTGTGTAACGACAAACATGATGATTCTTCGAGTTCATTGGGTATTCGAGCCTTTTCTGGATACGTGTGGCTCGAAAATTCGCTAGATCATCGTCTTGGAGGCATTATTCATGTGATAAGTGATACACCTGGGAATGTGATATGGCGAGTTTGCTAGTCCAGACCTCTGGGCTTATTCACAGCTGAGAGAGGTTGGTGGTGGAGAGACTTGTCGAGACCTAGGTTGATCCTGATGAACGTGTTTGGAGTTGAGGAGGAGCTCTATCTTGAAGTTGTATAAGTGGGAGTGATGGCCAGACGAAAGGAGAGGTTCATCAGAGCAACTACCACAGCATCTATTTCACATTTACCTCTCTCTCTATCTTCTTATATCGTTGATTAGTGTTGATTCAACTCAACATGTCTTCTACCCTCCAGTCTCAGGCTCTATCCGCCCTCGCCATTAACCTCATTCCTACCTTCATAATCTTCTCCGTAGCCGTCTACATTCTCCCAGCACTGACTCGCCGTCTTCTGCAATTCCTTTCGTCCCCAAGCTCCCTTAAGGAAAAGTCCTCCATCAATGACACCCCTTCCATCTCCAATCTCCCCCGCCTGTCTGGCGTAGTTCCGTGGTTGGGCCATCTCTTTGGCCTGACCATCGACAGCACTCGCTACATCAACCGTCTGATCAGGTCCACCACCGCACCAATCTTCACCATCAACATCCCCTTTGCACGAATCACTGTCTGCCATCCTAGCATGGATCGAGTTCTCTCTCGTCACGTCAATGACACTGGTCTTGCTCAGGTTCTTGTCTACGTTGGTCCCCGCCTCTTTGGTCTCAAGGAGGAGACTATCAAGGCTGTCTTCGGCTACAACCCTCAGCCTCTGCACAAGCAAAAGTTTGGACACGCCGAGAACATTTTGTCTCTCAATCAGCGCTCAAGCAACAACATTAGGGAGCGTGTGATGAAGATGCCCGAGACGAATGAAGTTCTTGTTGGACGTTGGGTGTTTGAGTTGGCTGTCTCTGCTACAGCGAGTGCAGTCTGGGGAGTTGCCAACCCCTGGAGTATGGATCAAGACTTTTCCAATGAGTTCATGTAAGTTCTTCGCCAATTGATTTTACCGCAAATACTAAAAAGACCTTAGGAAACTCAGCGAGACGTTCGATACTCTTGGACGGCCCTTCGCTTGGCTCACAGCAAACTCAGCCTGGAACTCTCGCAAGTACCTCCTGACCAGACTTCGCGAATTCCATCTTGAGCACCGCGAAGCCCGTATTCAAACCACCGCTCACAGCATCAATGTAGTGGCCCATAGTGATCCCAACTGGGAGAACAACCCAGACTATTACCATATTGAGATGGTCTCAGCTCTAGGCCTCCTCGCAACCACTAGCACTCTTGCAGTCTGGCTTACACGCCACTTGTTGACGGATCCAGAGTTGATGAAGGTTATTCTCAATGAGGTGCAACAGCTCAAACACGTTGAAGGAGAAGACAAGCCGCGTCTGGATTTTGCCAATGTTCGTACTGAGTGCCCCTGGCTGATGGCATCTTGGTACGAGACCCTCCGTCTTCACATGACAGGAGTCGCTCGAATCGCTCGCCATGATTTCATGCTGAACCTTCCTGACTCGGATCCCATTGCGGTTCCTCAAGGAGAGATCTTCATGCTTCCGATGTGTGCATCCAACTTGGACGTCGACAACTGGGGTCCTGATGCTGCGACCTTCAAAGCTTCTCGCTTCATCAACAAAGCGGGCGAAGTCTCTGGAAGTGCGGTTCGCAAGGTCAGAGCATTTGGAGTTGCTGGTAATATGTGTCCTGGCCGCGTGTTTGGCACTGACATAGTCTTTTCTGTTGTTGCCACTATGCTTCGAACATTTGACATTGAGGCTGCTCCTGGCGAGGAGTTTAGAGTGCCAACTCTGCGCGGAGGTTTCAACGTTGGATTCGAGAGATATGGAGACGATGTTAAGGTGCTTCTTAGAAAGAAAGGCGTCGCTTGAAGAGATCTTGGACCTGTATTAGAAGGGTTACATTCAAGAAGCAGTCTCCCAAGATGGATTACGAGTTTATGAGTACAGGAGTTCTAGTGATTCTCTCATTATATTATGATCTTCAAGTTATCTTACTTTTCCTCTCCATCTAATGAGTAACCTCAATCTGGCATCCAGTCACGATATTACTTGTAGCCCAAGAACGGCCTTGTCGGGTACTCATAGAGTCGAATGGGACCAGTTGAAAAAATGACATGACACGGCAACTCTCTGATAACTTCATTTCTGAAGTCCACTGACTACGAGAACATTATGTGGCATTATCTATGGCATTACGGTATGACTCCCTGCATCGCTTCTAGTTCTCACTGTAAGTGAACGGCAACTTTGGGCTGAAATGAAGAAGATCTACTGGCCGACAAACTCAACTCAGAGACAACCTATTTCGCCCTAAAATTTAAGTCGACTCTTCCCAAACTCGATTGCCAGTGTCGCTTCACAAATTGAACCGTTAAGGCGGCGCAGAGCGTATGGGAAACGTCCCTGGTATTCACTATCTTTTCCGCTAATAAGGTAACTATATCCTTTAGTTACAACCAATAAATAAATCAAGTTCGAATCTCAAGGTCCGAACATCGGACAAGAAGCCACCCTTCCAATTGTTAGATGATTCAACGCCATCACCAACGCCAGTAAGGAGATGCCCCGATGTGCGTATCATCCTCACAACCCCTTTTCCATATTAATCCCACTATATCCAGATTAAGCACGGCGAGCCTTCTCGCTGTGTCCCTTGATGACAGTGGACAAGTCGCCAACGGGAATTTGGATAGGGAAGTCGACGATGGCGAAGAGGACAGCGATGAGGATGTACCAGCCAGACATGCATGTTACGAATCCAAAGGCACCACCAGCCTGCGACAAGTCAGTAAGAAGCCAGATGTATAGTGCATGAGAGGGCATACCACGAGGAGCTTTTGTGCGAGCTTTGCATTTCCTGTAAAGTCATCGGCCAGAGCCCAGAAGGCAGCAGTGATCATCAAGAAGCAGAAGGTCAAGCTGAAGAAGATCATGACGAAGACTACATTGGTTCGGAAAGCGCAGATGAGGAAGATGAAGGACAAGACACCCATGAAGAGCAGCCAGAAAGCTATTCATCATTAGCAAAGGATCATCCGCTAGGACAGTAACATAGACTCACCAAGACTGGCGTTGAAGCCTCGAGTAGCAAGACCCTCAGCAGAGGATGTGGCATCGGCAGGAGCATAAGAAGCGTAGGCAGCAAAAGAAGGGATAAGAGTGCCACCGTAGGAGAACCAGAAGCCACCGAAGGAGCAGAAGACGCAGGCTGGGAAACTGTTGCCGAGGACCCATTCGAGGATACCACCGATGATCATGAGAAGACCGCCCATAAAGACGTAGACGGCACTGATACTGTTGTTAGACGTGTTTATAGGGGGTGTCAGGGGATGAAGACGCACTTTGAGGCAGCACCACTGCCACCAGCGCCTCGCCAGCCCATGAGATCGCAAGTCAGAGGTGTGAAAGCGAGGAGGAAACCAACAAGAGCACTGCAAGTGTTGTTAGTAGTGAACTCCAGCTTGGGGAGAAGTGAATTGAGCGTACATAGGGGTGGGGTTTCCAAATGTCTGTCGAAGATCTCCCTTGACCTTGTTCATGGGCGAAAGGTAAAGCTTCTCAAACAACTCGGGGCTCATCTGAACACTCTGAGCAGTTCGCAACCTGTTCAGGCTCTCCAGGCGCTGAGCCTCAGGGTCGAAGCCATTGAGGCCATCGTGCTTCTCGTTGAATTGCTCGCTGTGCTCGGTGGTAGCGGCCATGATGGTGATTTCGTCCAGGATGGGAGATTGTTGGGAAGAGCCTGATCTTTCTTAGTGAAAAGGAGAAGAGTCACAATGGTATATAGAATCGAAATCAGATTATGGGGTAGTGAAGAGGAGGAGAGACAGCAAAGTCAATGCAGATGCAGGGACAGGGACGGACTTATATCAGGCCATAGCTCCCCTAATATATATAAATTGCAAGCCAAATACGGGGACATAAGCTCAAAAGCCAAGCCTGGTCCCCCAGATTGGCACGGAACAGGGGCGCCACCCTTTGATCCGGCCCCATGTTACATCTTTGGTTCATGTTGCTTTTGCTTTTGCTTTTGTTTCCCCAGGTCCTGTATGGACTGTCCATCCAGTCGCAGATCTCCACCACTAGGAGAAGAGGAACAACAACGGCATCTGAGCGTCAAGAAGATCAGCCCGCCTGTCCGTCTAGAAGGACAAGTCCAAAGTTTGGGTCTGGTTGGCATTGGCGCCGTGTCATCCAAGTCAAGGCATGTCTTCGATTCATCAAAGCCACAGCAGGATTGGAGAAGGAGGCCTAACTCTCCGATTCGACGAGGTCTCTCTCAGTCTAACCTCTCGCAGCCTAAAGAGTGTAGCATCCTACCCCAGCTTGGCGTTGCGCGTTTGCGTTGCGGGGGAGGAATTTAGATTGGCAGCGCTAAGACCTTGAGTTGGAGTTGGAGTTCTCTCTCCGTACTAGTAACCCCAGATGCCACCATCTCCACACGATCCCTTCGCCCGGTTGAGGGAGACAGGGACTAGGGAGGGAAGCAGCCTCACCGTTGATGCATTTTTGTGCGGGGGGGATTCTTTTTGGGGGAGAGTAAATGTTCCACGCGTGTCAATTGCTAGTTGAGGATAGTCTAGATCGAGAGGCAAGATTGACTTTTGGGTAATTGCCCGGCCAGCCGAGTTGCTGTGAGGGGAAGACACGGTGACTTGGTCAAGATATGGGAAAACAGCACAACAGAGAGAACAGATCACTTACACAACTGCAGTCTGGGGAAGGGATCGAAATCACCAACAAGTGTGTATAGTATTATGGATACGTATCAGAGATCACCGGGGCCCCGGACTGGTACTACCTCCGTGCATCTTAGAGTTGGGTTCGTGTTGGTGGTCTAAGAAGCAGAACTTCGGATCCGCTGCCAGATGAGTGGATATCACTACCACTATAGAATGGATGTACAGTACATGAGAATTACGGAGGAGGCCTATAAGGTTACTGCGGTGGTGTAGGGGCAACGTGGCAGGGTACGTATAAGTCAGTGTCTGGCAACACAAGAAAGCGTTTGTTGATGGGCCGATTATGATGCGTGCCAGTCTGGTTGGGCTGACAGACCGAGGAGACAAGACCGGCTGTTGAGAAGGCGTTGAGCCTCTGTATGGCTGCATAACAGTTAGTTGCACGCTGTAACGGTCGTTGACTGACTCGAGAAATTTAACCCTCTTCTCCAATTCAGCACTCGATATGCTGTATCTCTGCCAACAATGGATCGAAGAGCATCTCAACCAACAGTCAAAGCACAATCCAGCTTTGACTGTCACCTGATTCCACTCTCAACACAAAAAGTCCATGGATCGTCACGTCCAAGCCCAAGAACGTCCAGAGCCTGAGCCTGAGCCTGAGCCTGAGTCTGAGTCTGAACAACTAACTAACTCCCTTTTCCCCATTGCCCCAGATTCTGATCCCTCTGACCCCCCCTGCAACGCCCTGAGATGAGGGGAAACAATGGTTGACTGCGGCTCCGTGGTTTAGTCTTGCGCTAAATCGCGGTTCCGCCTTTTAGTGAGGTCGCTAAAAATACGGTACTTGCAGTGCTGTACCTTATTTCCGGGGTCGTCGGAAGAACATATGACCGAAGCTCAGAATCTCATTGGTCGGTGAGTAACAACCAACTCACGCCGTCATTGATGGCATTTGGCCCACAAGTTCCATGTTATCAACTCGACTCGATCATGATGATTTGCACATTCAATCGCCGTTTTATAACCTCATCGTGATTACAGGACTCAATGGGCTTTGTCTCCTAATAAAAGGGCTCATCATTATCGATAAATGGTCCATCATGGCTTGCTCTGGTCCCTGGCGTTTTGCTGTTTATGGTATTGACTTACACGTCTAACACGTCTATGCTGTCATCATGAGTAGCCCATCCGTCATGACTGTATCAACGACGTCACAGACAGAGACAGTAGAAAACAAACAGAAGGGAGAAATTCATTCTCGTCACCAAACATTGTCCAATTGATCTCATCTGACCTCTGACTATTGCTCTACAACACATCAAGTTCTAAGCACTCTAACATCACTCACTCACTTCTTAAAAAAACACCATCAAGATGAAGGCAGTTTTCGGTGCTGGCCAACAAGGTTCCGCTGCAGTTCCCATCATTTCAGGCGTAGCAGCTCTCGGCGCGGGTGTCTACTACCTAGGCAGATCCAAGCCCGAAACCACACCTGAGCAAGATCGCAGGGGTCGCGCGGAGGCCAAAAAGGCCGAAGGGCTCAGCGGCGCCGGCATTGGAGGAAATGCCGTCACAGGTGGCCACGAGCTTAGCCACGTCAACTCGAACCGCAAGGAGGGCACCACAGCACCTCCCGAGAAGCTTCCCAGCGGTGGAGTAGGCGGCGGAGTTGGCGCTGGCGGCTCCAACGTTCGAACTTCAGTTGAGATGTCTGCCAAGGATCAGCCTGGTACGTCGAGCACTTCTCATGCCAGTGGAATGTTGCAGGGCTTGTTCGGCACTGGGGGATCGAAAGCTGGTGATGGGTCTGGAAAGGAGACCAAGGATACGAGAGTGGCTAGCAACTACGATGGCACGCCAACCAAGAGAGACGCGACGAAGCACGACCAACACCAACCTAGAGTGGACAAATCAGGTGGCGGCGACGACAGCAATAACAAGGGTGGCAGCAACAGCAGCAGCAGCAAGAATAGCAATGGCCAGTCAGCTTCGCAGTCGCTCCAGGGCGCTTTTGGACAGGGAGGAGGCAATGTCGCCGAGCGCGGTGATCAGAGCCAAGGGTTCCGTGATCCCCGAGTTGCAAGCAATCATACCGAGACGACGACCAAGAAACATGCCAACTAGGAAGAGATGCTCAAGTAAGCATAGCAGGAGTTTCTTAAAAAATGAGCAAGTTTTACCGAGTTTGCCTCGTCGGCATAATCTCCTGAAAAGTCAAGGATGTCAAGTCTAGAATCCTCTCTAGAAACAGGCACGTTTAGTGAGACCTAGCAACGCCATGATATTGTGCCTAGCAACATAATCCAATTTCCCGTGAGCGCATGGTTGAGTTGTTGAGCTGAAGTGACCTGCATCGCATAGCCAGCCTCCATGCCCATAATCTTCCAAGACCCATGTCCCAAGAAGATCAACAAAGCGTTACCAGATCTGAGCTGACCTCAAGTGAAAATGGAGAAAGAGGAAAAAAAGGAGTGACTGCAACTTGAGCGGCCAATAGAAGAGTGTCACCACCACGCCCTCCGTGTCTCCGGATCTACCCCAGATTGCAAGTCCCGTTTCCCCAGACCATCCACCATCTGCCGTGTCAAACACCTCCAGCCTGAGTGTTTTGTCTGGAGAACCACCATTTCCCAGGGAACTTTTGCTCGATGCTTGGTGGGTACGTCCAGAAGATGAGAAATGCAACGACTTTGTTGAGGCTTCGAGCTGGCCTTGATTGATTTGGCATGTAGCGGCGCCAGAGCTTGTATTCGGAGACAAGGAGAGTGTTTCCAAGGACATTAATGAAACGAAATAACCTGCTTTTTTAGTGTGGTTCTTTTGTCGTAGGCATTTGGACTTACATGTTGCAAGCAATGAAGAAGATTGTTGCAATGTCTGCTGCTCGAACTCCCTCAGTTCCTTTCCCCATGGTCCTGACAACACCCGTCAGGGGCGGAATCCAAAGCCCAAAAATACTCATTTCTAATAGTAAGGACCAGTGATACGTCCTCAGCTCTGCGCCCCTTACCAAACTCAAGCAGAACACCCAACACGCCATGAGAAAGTTGACCTACGCCCGTCAGCACAACACTCTGCTCTTACATTCACTCACTTACCACTGTAGGTCCAAGAACCAGTTTCTCCTTTTTGTAATACTTCCAACACAGCGACGCTGCTGCAATGGTAATCGTGCTCTGCGCACAGCCGACTAAAAAGTAGTACAGCAGTATCATCCGATATCGCCTATAGCACACCCGATGGAACTCATACTCTTTCCACGCCGCATCAGACGTGACAGGAAACCCACAGTATCGACATACACAAACCGTCGCAAACGTTCCGAGGGTATACATACGGCCCACGACGAAGCCTCCTCGTGAAGAAACGCAGTCGAGACACTCGTTGGCCAGAGGATATCTCGCGTCAGATTCATCGGCGTGGATGAGATGATCTCTCATCGCGTCGTAGCGAAGACAGCGAAAGCATGTTGAGAGGAGATCGAATTTTATGCTGGGGAAGACTTCGCGTACGAAAGGCTTGTTGATTGTATAGCGAAGGAGACGACATGTTCGTCGTAGAGACTCAACCTCGCCGAAAGTGAGGTGCTGTAGGATCATAAGTTGGAGTTCTGCTGGGAGTCGCAGAAGTTCATTCTCGGTATTGACAGAGATTAAGCTGTTGTCGCCATTCACCGGTTTGTGGAAGAGTTGCGGCGCTGTCGTCTTCTGAACATCTTCCTCATCTCCGCTTGTTGAAGATGCCTTTGTGTTGTTGTTGTCATCACTGATGGGCACAGCCTCACCACAAACCCGCTGTCGCAAGTGATCGAGCGCTCTCACAGAAATCATCTCAACTCAAGTTTCCGCATCGCCAGTTCCCATGATGAATGTTGCAAGAATTACTTTCCTGCGAAAACGTCCTCACGGTGTCTCATACACACGCAAGAGACCCGACCTTTATCAACTCTCGTCAGCTCCAAACCCATGTTTCGGACTCCTGCTGACTTTGATGGGTAATTCTGACACCGGGGTCGAATATTACTCGTGAAGGAGTGTCGGGTAAGCAGAGCGCGGAGTCTCCAGTACAGTCAGCAGACGTGCTTACTATTGCAAACACCGCCATTCCTAATGTTTAAAGAGCTTAATACCTTATTTTATCCAGTCTACTTGAGCCTTTGCCGAGAGACGCTTGTTTTAGTGCTGAGTAACACTCTTCTTCGTGGTGTTGGCCCAGATTAGTTGGTAGATGCTGGTTGGTTTATAAGAGATTTGGTCTGGTTCAAAGAGAGGCACAGCATGATCATCGTCATCCTAGCGTTTTTCACTCGATTTCGAAACACAATTATATGAATGTGAGTTGAATATTCATGTTGATTATCGTGAGGACCAGTGCAGTGTGCATCCGAGCCCAGGTGCTGAACAATATCCTAAATCTGTCGACGTGAGGAGTTGAGACGCGATAATATTCTTATTAGGAATACTCCGTCAGTGGCATAACCTCATTCGCTTGCGAATGATCGTCGAATCGAATTTGACTATCAGCAACATGCAAATTCGATACCCAACTTCACAGTCATACAGTTTGAGCCAGTCAGTGGATTAAATTTGCAGCCGATACAAAGCATGCGGCAGACGTCGACAGTCGGAGCTGTGTCAGTCTAGGGTATTGTTCAAGCAAAGTTGGTAGCAACTGCACATTTCCGTGTCCCGTCTGATATGTGGCATCTATCTATCTGATTATTGGATCAATTCTAACGTTATCTAGAGGTCAGTTCGGTAGAAGCACATCGAAAATCCCCATGGAGCCTCAAGCGGTGGAAGTCGCTGGCGTCTACAGCCCGGTCAGTCCGACGAGACCGCATTGCGAGATCACCAACTTTGGAAAGTGTCGGGCCGGATGAACGTATATTTAGTTTGGGATTGAACAAAATGAATCATTCTGTGTGACTTGGTATGTGTCATCTTTGCCGTGCGAATTTGCCTTCTTAAACCTGCTTCGACCGACACAAACATCAAGGATAATAGAACATACATATCCTCAAGTCAAACACCGCAATTCTCGAATCAGCAGCGTATCCGCCGTAGAGTCCAAGTTCACGGTCAAAATCATGGCTCACAAAAAGTAATGGGTTTAGTATTGATTCCCAGAGTCACGTATTCCAGACATTGATGGACTCGCGTGACTTGGATGTGAGCACACGAGAGACCTGCAAGGGCATTTGAGATAACTGCAAGATACCATTCTACCAGAGACTCTCATTCACCTTCAAAGCTTTTATAGTTTTACCTTCAGTAATCCGCTCTGTAAAGAAATCTTCCCTCAAGTCAGTAAGCCCCTTCCCGGAAGAGGGAGGTAATGATGCCATCCTCAGCAACGAGCTTATTCCATCCTTCAACTATAGGGGCCACTGAAAGGCCTCATCACCATGTAAGAAATACTCTACAATATTAGACATCTCATTACATGCGAAGGAGCCGTGTTGTTGAAGTGGTTCGAGAAGTATATATTACATGCCGAAGCCCATGTACCCTCGAGGCATGAGAACTTGCTGAAAACCTGTTACCGAAATAGCTACTACCTCAACCCGAATGCATGGTCTTCATTAATAGTAATAATAGTGTTTTCTGCTGTAGTGAAGGGACCCAAGGAGATCCTGATGTTAGAATCATGAGAGTAGAGCTGCACTCGGACTGAGTGGGTTTTGGTCAACATTGATATCTAAGAAGTTAGCCAGAGGATAACATCAAAATCTTCCAAACTTATCGATTCAAAGGTCCCTCGATGCGAAACCAGGTAGAGAGTGAATGAGATTAGATTGTAAGGACAAACCAGGAGCTTACCGACAACCGAGACTTCAAACTTGATAGATCAGTTGTGAAGTATCGTTGCTACTTGAAGCTTCGAATTTACAGTAGAAAGACTGTGTAGTGATTTTAGATGTCTACAATTATTGGCCATGTTCAAGGGATCGATACCAGTTAAATCTGCTGGTCAATTTTATGCATATCTTGTTTGCATATATTTGGGGTTGTTATTGAGCCTATAAGACTTGCGTATTTTCTTTCTTATGAATCAGTTATTGAAGACATGAAACTCTGTCTACATAGTCATTCATCCCTGAATATCATTGCCCCAAAGGCTGATACCATTATACAATAGCTGAGCTATTCTACCTAATGGAATCATCCTCGAGTCTCTTAGCCATGTCCCGCTTGCCCGACGGCTCTCCGTATTTCCTAACCCTTAGATTCTGACACTGCACCCTTTTTGCCACGCATCTCTACTAATGTATTCTATGGATCATAGTCTTTTTTTAACCTTACTGCTATACTTTTTTGAGGCTGATCGACTTGCAGCTAATGAATACCAAGTCTGTTTCTATGGGAACCATCAAAGGTGCTATCCCGGACTCTAGGAGATCTGACGGAAGCTCTGGGAGCCCGGCGCCACCGCATCTCGGCCCGGCAAAGGTCGGGAAATGTTGCGGCCCCGTGTCCGGCGGGGCATTTTCGGGTATCTTGTCCCGTAAACGCAGTGTTTGAACATCATAACGAACTGACAGCATGACTCATGCGGTGACCCAGCTGGTATCACCCTTGCTTCGCGCGTGTATACAATACACTCCCTGAATGTTTATCAGGATATACTGAGGATAGATCGACAAGTCAGAAGGGGGCTATTATAGTAAAGTAATACGTAGAGGCTGCAACCAATTCTCTAAGAAAGCAACAAGAGATTATAGCAATAGTTTTTGATAACCAAGTTTATTGCAAAGGGCCTCGAGATCGGCTTCTCTCTTGATGCATCGTCTGCTACCTAGCTATATATTCCACGAATAATATGTCTCCAACTACAGACAAGACAATAATCCAATACGGAGTTGAGTTGCAATTGACCAAGTTGAACTACTGTATATCACAAATGCTCTCTTACTTCCTCAACACATATGTACCTAGGCAATATGTGTGTTGGTTACCCTATACAGTCCCACTCCCAATAACTACATACCATACATTTGTTCTACAATCGTCGTTGAGTCTCTCAGCCTTGCGCCGTTTGTGGGACGGCTCCCGGGTTTCCTGTATGATAAAAGCCGCGGCCCGGGCGGACCTCAGCTCGGCCCCACACGGACGGGACCAAGGCAGGAGACCGGACGTGACTCTTTGACCATTATGACGAATTACTAAGATTCTTGTGGCGTGATAACGCGGATGGAGTGGCCCCTTAGCAGTCCGTGTGTTTTTCTAGTTCAGGTCTCAATTAATGACAGGTCATTGACAGCTTTGCCGGCCTTTGTTGTAAGCCTTTGGAAGAGTTTTTTGCCACCTCCAAGTATCAGCAGAGGTTTACCGATCCGCCAAGAGGAAATTTCGGCCTACTTTCCAAGGTATTGTCATCTCACACGATATTGATCGGGATCCTCTCTGCGTCCCAGGGGTGCATTCCTTCCATGTGCGTTCGCCGAAGCTGCAGTATGCAAGAGATCAATAGCTTGACAACTCCCCATGTCATGCCACGCTCTGCCAGGGATCAATAGCATCCATAGTCCGTAGAGCTGCTGAAGATCTCGATGACAGCCGCATACTCTGCCCAGAAGAAGGAAAGGCGAAGCACCGACAGACCCGAGAATCCGGCTCACTAGACAGCCATGCAAGGAACGGGAGTGTCCGTTCCCAAACCCTCGGGAGCAGCGGAGCTTTGCCATAGGCCCCCGATACGAGTGTCAGGCAGCCACCTCCGTCGATACCAGGTTAAAAGTGTAGATGCCGCGGCGACGCCGACGCGCAATGCGACGCCCGTCGCACTGCGTTCCGGCTGCGTGGAACAGGTCCTGGCAGCAAAACAAACGATGTTACGCTCCAGAATTCCCCTTATTCTTCAAGCTGCAGATATATTATCTAAAAGATCGCATTTATTCCCCGTTGGAGACTAGACTGCCCTGTAACGCAAACTAGCTGGGCCTGCTTTCCAGGTCCAGGGCGTTCTAGACCACCGCAGCACGAGCCTTTAGACTGCAGCATGCACGCACGAATGGGGACGCTTTTGTTTTGGTGCTGAGAGAATGAAACCCAAGACGGTCGGGAGACTAACCCAAATGCTCGGCTTCATTCCAGATTGAAGCTCATCCAGCCATTCGGGAAACCGTTCTGGTGAGGCTAACGTTTACGGCTCGGGTCGCTGCGCTAGCGCCATGAATGCACTGCTCGTATTGGGCCCCCGTCTCCTACTCAGGGCTCCGTTGTGAATAGCTTCAAAGCCGCCAAACTCTAACAATTACCGTGCCTTGTGCCTGTAGCCCGCTGCTTTTAGCCAAAAGGGGAGAGTTTGGTTCTAACCCAACGGTCAGATTCCTTGCTGGTAACTAAGCTCGGGCCCTCTCTCTTTGCAACGCCCTCCAAGGACTGGTCAAGATCAACTCTCTGTGCCACCAAACTCTATAATCAACCCGTCAAACACATTCTTGCCCACAGCGCGCAGAACCATCTGGCCCCCCCCCCCCCCCCCCCCCCCTCCCCTCTCGTCCATGATGCACATGCTCAAAGTTCTTCTCTGTAAGGCAGGGAAAAGGGTCCATGGGTAGGCGGATCTTTCTTGTCAGCTGAGGGTCTAGACTCTAGTATGCATTGACGCAATGCAGGGCACTTTGTTAGGAACCCCTCTTTGGCATCATTTTGCAATGAGGAGACTGCCTATCTTGGACGACGCGTTGACTTGATGTTACTCGCTATAGCTGTCAGCTTGATAGTTAGTCAATCTGTCTTGGAATCCATACCTCGGCTAGCAAGCGAATGTCTATCATCTCCTGAGTTAGGAATGTGGTCAGAGGATGGTCAGGTTTGAGCTGACTGTCAATGTCCAGGCTATGAGGGAATAAATCCGTATTGCATCAAAGCGCAACATCAGAGGAATTCGTCATTATCAAGTCAACCCAGAAGGCGAATTGCACCCTGAGGAACCGACAGTTTCAGCGACGCGACGAGAGACATGACATTTGCCACCTGAGCTGGCGATCCCTGAACAAATGCCGATGTCCAGAATTTCCTCATTTGGTGTATATCGGCCTACTTGTGCTAGTCGTGTGTTTCCCCATCAGATAATTGTGAAACTCAATGCTAAGCGCGCCGTTGACGATGCTCGGTCTCCTCTAGCCCGACGTCAAAAAGAGCAATACTAAATTATACATCTAAAAATCAGTAAACATACACCTAATAACCTTACCAGATTTATCTTAGATTAGGCCTATATAATACTAACCTTTCTCTTTTAAAAAAAACTAGTATAATTTTAAAATTTTTAAACTAATTAAACCCTATATATTTAGCTAATTGTATATTATAAAATAGCTATTATTACAGGCCACTTCCTCTAACCAAGGTCATGGCAGACCTTTTAGTATAGCAGTTAATATACTATATTTTAGCTAATTAGATTATATAATAGATAGTAATAATTACTAAAGATTATAGATTTAATTCCTAGGTATAATTTTACCTTTATAATAAAATATAAGCTATAAAGTCTCTATAACTATAAAAGGCTAGATATAACCTAAATTAGACAGCCTAATTATATAATTTATACTTTTAATTAATACTTCTTATTAGCTAAAGCCTATTATAAAGCTAGCTATAGTATTATTATATTAAAAGGTTTACTAATTTAGGCTATTATAAGTAGTAATTTCTCTTTATTATAAAGAGGTATTTATTATAAAATAGCTATTATTATAGGCTACTTTTTTTAATTAAGGTTATAGTAAACCTTTTAATATAGCAGTTAATATACTATATTTTAGCTAATTAAATTATATAATATTATATATAATTAAATTTTTTATAGCTTTAAGTAATTTCTTTTTTTTATATAATTTTAATATATATTTAATATTATAACTTTTAAAATTAAATTTCTTAAATTTAAAGATTATAATATACTTAATAAGCTTTTATTATTAGTTTTTAATTATTATAATATATTTAAAACCTTAAATAATATATTTTTTATTTTATAATACTTATAACTTAAATCTAACTTTATTATATTAAAATTATATTTATTAAAATACTTTAATTAAAGCTTTACTTATAAAGTTAATATTATTTATAATTATAGTACTAAATAATATAAATAAGCTTATAAAAATATAAAATAATAAAAATATTAAAAAGTTAAAATATTTTTATAATAATATATAAAATATAGCTAATTAATATCTTAAATAAAAAATAATATAATAAAATACTTATTTTTTAATATAATATAATATAAAATATTATATATTATATTAAAAAATATAATAACCTTAATAATAAATCTTAAGGTTATATAATTATTATTATAAACCTTATAATTTAATTAAATAAATAGCCTTAATTTATAAATATAAAAAAGATATTTTCTTTAGCCTTAATAAATTTATTACCTTTTTTATTATTACCTTATTAAAATAATTATTATTAAGGCTTTAATCTTTAAAAATTAAATTAAAATAACTAAAAACCTTAAAGTTTTATTATAAAATATATTATTATATTATTAATATTAATAATAGCTATAACTGTCTAGCTATAGTAATCTTCAAATATATAAATAATCCTTTAATTAAAATTAATAATTTTAATATTATAAATATTTTAAATTTATATACCTATTTTAAGTAATAAAATATTATAAATAAAGACTTTTTATATATTAATAAGTTAATATTAATATAAAAAGTTAATTTTATAATTTTAAATTATTAAATAAAGCTTTTTAAAATATTATTTAATTTATATAAAAATTAGTTTTTTATTATATATATATTATAAGCTAAAAAATAGTTTTAATAAATTTAATTTATTATTTAAAATAAAATTAAGGCCTATTAATATAATAATAGGCCTTTATTATTAATATTATATTAAATAATAATAATAATTAATATTAAATATAATTTATAAAATTAAAATATATATTTATAATAATTATATTAATAATATAAATATTATATTATTTTTTTTTCCTTTGCTATTAGCCTGATAAGGCTATTAAGCTTCTAACTTTTCATGCAAATGCTTAAACAAAGAGGCCCCTATAGTAGGCCCGTATCTTAAAAGTCAGAATCATATAAGGTTTATCTGCCTCAGTGGCGCAATTGCTGCCTTAACCAAGCAGTATTAATACCGCCATTATATTATAAAAAGTAAAAGTTATCATAAAAAAAGAAAAAGTAAATTAAAAAATAAAGGTTTTAATATTAAAAGAAAAACTATAAATATTAATAAATTAAAACTAGCTTAATAAGTTAGTAATAAATTAAATTAGACTATAAGGTAATATAATATAAGAAATATAAGTTAAAAATAAATATAAATAGTTAATATTTAGTAATTATTATTATTACTTTAGCTATTAATATATAAATTAATAGCTATTTTCCTAGAAAAATTAAAAAAATAAAGTTATTATATTAGCTTTTAATTATTAATATAAATAAATATTATTAATTTAAATAAAATTACTTTTTTATATTAAAAAGAAAATCTTATAATAATAAGGTAATTTTTATTATATTATAAATACCTTTATATAAAGATAAAGCTAATATTTATTTTATAAATTAAAAGTATATTTTATAAGCTTAATTTATTTTATTAACTTATTTATTATAATTTAGCTTATATAATAAATTAAAAGTCTTATTTTATTATATTACTTATAGAGTTTTCTTTTAAAAAAACTTACTTTTTAAAAATATTAATATATTTTTATTTATAGTTAAGAATATTAATATAAATTTATCTATTAAATTTATATAAATTATAAAATTAATTTATAAGATAAACCTTTAAGATATAATATAAGCTTTTAATATATTATATAAAGTAAATTTTATAATTTTAAAGGCTTATAATAATATATATTATAAATTACTTTTATATTAATATAAATACCTTTTAAAAATAATAAAAAATACCTATTAAATAAAAAAGTTAAAAATTAATGAAAAAATATATAATTTATATTTTATTATAATTTTATTTATTTACTATAAAAAGTTATATTAAAAAAGCTATTATAACTTATTAAATTTAGCTTTAAAAGTAATAATAATTATTTCTTAAAAGGCTATAATAATTTTATTAAAATTATTTTTATATTTATAATTTATATATATTTTTTATATAATTAATAAAGGTAATAATAAAAAGAGAAAGGTAAAAGTAAAAGAAAAAAATTAATATATTAACTTAGTATTATAAGTTAAAAAATGCCTTATTAAAGGTAAAAGTAAATTATTTTTATTATATATATATTTTAATATTCTTTATAATATATTAAAGATATAGTTATTATTAAAAATTAAAAAACATATACTTTATAGTTACTTTAAAGGTATTATTAAAGTTATTAATAATTATATCTAGTAATTTCATTTTATATAATTACTATATATTATTAAGCTTTTAAAGAAGCTATATAAATATCTTTTTATTTTTTTTTAGCTATAATATTAAAAGCTATATTAAAATTAATATATAAATAGATAATACTTATAATTTAAAGTAAACGTATATTAAATCTATTTACCTTATAAATATTATTTATTATAAAAAGCTTAGGATTTTATTTTTATTTTTTAATGCCTTTTTTATAGATTTAAAAGATATATTAAATCTATTTATTTAATATCTAGTTAAAGTAAAAATATATAATCTTATTATTATTATTAAGTATATTAAAAAAAGCCTATATTAATATAAATATATTATAGATTTTTTTATAAAGCTTTTTTTAAATATAATATATATTTTAATTAATAATTAGAATTTAAAGAAAAAGTAAATAAATTTTACTTATAATCTTTTTTATAATATATTTTCATAAGGCTAATAGTTTTTTAATAAGCTTATAAAGCCTTATAAAGTTAAAATTAAGCTATAATTACCTTTAAAAATATATAATATTAAAATTACTATTTACTAATAAGTAATTATAATTATAGTATTTTATGTTATAGCTATAAATAAAGTCTTTTATTAATTAGTAAATAATAATAATAAAAAAATATTATATTTTATATAAAAAAATATTATATTTTTATTGTTTTAAGTATTAATTATTTATATTTATTTTTAACTTATATTTCTTATATTATATTACCTTATAGCCTAATTTAATTTATTATTAACTTATTAAGCTAGTTTTAATTTATTAATATTTATAGTTTTTCTTTTAATATTAAAACCTTTATTTTTTAATTTACTTTTTCTTTTTTTATAATAACTTTTACTTTTTATAATATAATATTTATATTATTAATATAATTATTATAAATATATATTTTAATTTTATAAATTATATTTAATATTAATTATTATTATTATTTAATATAATGCTATTAATAAAGGCTTATTATTACTTTAATAAATATTAGCCTTTTTTTAAGTAATTTATTAAGTTTTTTAAGGCTTTTATTTAATGTATAATATAATTAATTTTAATTATATTAGCCTTTTATTAAAATAACTATAGTTAGTAATTAAAGATTATTAAATTTATTTATTATATTATTAATAGCCTATTAATATATAATAGTTTTTTTATTATTATTTTATAATATTTTAAAAAAATTATAATATTAAAATATATTTAAAGATAAGTTTATAAATTTCTATTAAAAGATTAATTATATAGGTATTAATTATATTAATTAAATAGTTATAGCTAGGTTAGTTATTATTAATTTTAATTATATAGTAATATATCTTATTATAAGATTTTTAGTTTCTTAGCTACTATAATTTAATTTTTAGAAATTAAAGCCTTAATAATAATTACTTTAATAAAGTAATAATAAAAAAGGCATTTAATTTATTAAGGCTAAGAGAAATATCTTTTTTATATTTATAAATTAAGGCTATCTATTTAATTAAATTATAAAGTTTATAATAATAGTTATATAACTTTAAGACTTATTATTAAAATTATTATATTTTTTAATATAATATATAATACCTTATATTTTATTATATTAAGAAATAAGTATTTTATTATATTATTTTCTTATTTAAGACTTTAATTAACTATATTTTATATATTATTATAAGGATATTTTAACTTTTTAATAATAATAGTTAAATAATTATTATAAGTTTAACTTTAATATTATTAAAGCTTTTTATAAGTATTACCTTAAAAATAAAGCTATTTTAATATTTAAAGCTGCCTTTATAGGCTATATATATTTATAATTTTTTTTTTAATTTATAAATATAGGCCTTATAATAATAGCTTTTTTTAATAATAATAAATTTATTTAATAAAATACTCTTTTTATAAAGTAAAAGGTTTTAAATAAAACTTATTATATATAATAAAACCTTTAAGTTTTAATATAATTTAAAGCTTTTTTTTAAAAAAAGGCAATTTAAGTAATTATAATATTAAAAATAGCCTTAAATATAATTAGTAATATTCTTATAGCTAGCTTAATTAATATATTTTTTATATAGCTAATTAAGATATATTTTATAAGCTTAAAAATAAATTTACTTTTAAATTTATAAAAAAATAATTTTTAATTTTTTAATTTAATATTTTTATTAAGCTTTTAATAGTAATTTATTTTATTTATATTTATAATACCTTTATAAAGATATTAAAAGCTATTTTTTTAATATAAGTTTTAAACTTAAATTAATACCTTTTATAATAAGTTATATTTATAAATTATTTATAATATATATTAATAATTAATAGTTAATTTAATAGTAATTATAATAATAATATTTTTAATTTATTTTAATTATTTTTTTTAGTTTATATAATAGCCTTTTTTTTATAATAATTTTAATAAAAATTAAACTATTAAAATTAATAGCTTTTAATATTATAATTACTTTTAACTAACTTTAGCTAATTAGAGGTTAATATAAAGATTACCTTTTTTTTATAGTAAGGTTATTAGGTATATATTTACTGATTTTTAGGTATATAATTTAGTATTATAAAAAGAGGGTATTAAAAGTTTCGAAGCCATTTCTAGGCACACAAACATACCTTTTGACAGACTATTTGATAAAACAAAGTTTGAAGTGTCCGGAGTATTCCTCGCATAATTTCTTCGGGCGATAGTTTAGACGCCCGGCTCATCTCCAATAGTCTGCGGTTTTGCTCCGTAGCGCCTTCTGGTGAGTCGAAACCTCAAGCTTCCCAAGCCAGAATCCATGGGGTGGACCAGGCGGACAGGTTCCGCTGGTAGACTCGCCTTGCAGCTTGAGGTATTTTGCCCTGCCTTGGAGTCGAAACTGTTTTAGCTCAGACAGCACGTCTCTCATCGTGTCAAGTTCAATCCTTGTAGGCTCTTTGATGGCGGCAGACCTATGCCGACAGGGCATGATCGCCATACACCATGCTGTATGAAAGACGAGTGCCGAAGAGGGGACGCCCGCACGTATTTGTGCAGGGGAGGCCGGCCCGATACGATCATGCACTTTGTAATGCAACGCCAGCTCTCGATAGTCTCGTAGCATGGGGTTGCTACTCTCGTTAGAGGCTGAGCCGACCCATACCTTGACCCTAGTGGACTTTCCATCCACCCAGACGTCTATGTCCAGGTAGTCTGTCTCCAATTCCCGCTCCCTTTGAGAAACGGAAAATTCCGTCTGATCCCGTTTCTGAGGGGGAGAGGTAGCTAGCTCTCGAACGGGCCGTGGGCGCCCGCCGGTCTCGTCATCAAAGAAGCTGAACCCCTTATCGCCCGAGTTTAGCAATTCCTCAGCATCTATTTCTCCGGCAGTATAGGCATCGCCCTCGTAAGCATCCTGCTCGAACTCGAGCCGGAAGTGACGGAGGCCGGCCAAGACGCTGGGACCCCGCCGAGATGACAGGTCAAAAAGTGCACGCTCCTGCGCAGAGAGAAGTTTTAGGAAGGAAATCAGTCCATTGATCAGCGGGCCACTCGAGCGTCGCGGAATATGTGTAAGGGTTAGCGAGGTGATGCGTGGGTTCATATCAGGGACAAATGGCTCGGGGAAGGCCATCTTAGCCCGCGGCAGCAGTATATTCTCAGCGATGTGCAGACAAGCCATGCTGGAGAATCCATCAAGTTCCAATGTGGGAATTTGAGTCACTACTGAATGGTGTAGCTTGACTACCTGCAAGTTGGACGACAGCACGGGCCGTAGTGTATGAGTAGCATAAAAGCCATAGAGTTTAGCCGCCTTAGGCCACCACGCTGCAGCCATAGTCCCTTTCAGAGGCGGGACAAGCATCATCGAGTCGCAGCTAAACTGCTCGAGGCGTCCACGGCACAGCGCAAGTAGCTTCATAATGCCAAGGGCTGAGACCCTATTTCCAGAGACGTTGAGATGCGTAAGCCCCGGTAAAGCTTGAAAGCTCGCTGGTGAGAAATAGGGGTCCTCACCTTGGAGGCCCCGGCAAACGGCGTCCGCCGCATCTGATTTGACGGGGAACTTCCCGTCCAGTCGTTTAGACGCAGATTCTTGGGACAATGTATCGTGAAGATCATACAGCGGCGCGTCGACAAAATGCCTGGTTGGGTGATTGAAAGAGGCACTCCATTCAGACTCAACAATGCGAATCCAGGTCCCAAAGTCAGGGGTTGTGCATCCGAATTCCAGCTTACCCTCGACATCAAAGTTGGTATCCGGGGGGAGGCCGGCTGGCCACAAACAATGAGCCCCGATACTATCGAGCGCCTGGTCTGTTAGCTTATTTTCACTCAAGTCCAAGCTCCATAGACGAGTTCCGAATCGAGCGGTTAGATTCTCGACGGTGGTGTCGTCGACCTCCCTGCCTTGGATTTTCAGGACACGTAGTTCAGGGAGCACATCGTCTTGGAATAAGGGACGGAGGGATCCCGAAGTGTACGATAGATCTAGATAGACAATTCCGCGAAGGGTGTTGATGAACTTGTTTGGTAGTAACAGGGGGCAACCGGCCATGCTGAGGAATTGAATCCGGTGGCCAACCTCTGCGAAGGATTCAGAAGGGTCAAGATCTTCATGGCCATCGATGAGAATACAGATTAGGTTTGGTAAGAGCTTGACTGCATTCTTGAAGCTCGTATTGAGGTTGACACCCATGCTGAGAGAATATGTGCCCCTGATGGAGCGAGCATCAAAGACTCGAACAAGGCTCAACGTCTCGGATCTCACCCGACTGACGCCGTTGAAAACAGAGTTCATCAACCAATCCAAATCTGATGAAACTAATCAGTTCCTGCTATGAGGACAAGAGACTAGGGAATTGTTGTTCAGTTCGCGGCTCACCATATTTTGCATCATCAAGACCGGTAACAATGTCTGAGCGTGGGATACGACTCCATATGCGTGGGGCAAAAACGTCCCAATACCGGTGATTTACACCGCACAAGGCCGGGTAGTCCTTGGGAGAGATGTAGGGAGCCACTAGGGGCAGCCAGTCGGGGGAGATGGCATCTTGGTAAGATGGAAGCGAAGCCATCGCGAGATTGCTAAGTCAGCCAGGTTCAGCATCGAGACAACCAGGCTCCGGGATCCCCGGGGATTGTGTCGGTCGAGATAATCCGGGCCTCAACTCTGACAATCACGGCCACACAGTAAAAAGAGATAGAGAGAGAGAGACGGGAATAGAAAGTGCTGACGCTCCGTTCCTCAGCTGGTTACTAGCAATGCATGCGCATGTGCATGTTGCTGGCTAGGTAGGTTGGCTGTGGAGATTGTGAGATTGATGACATGACATTACTTGGTAAAAGGCATAAGTAGGGGCCATTTTCATCAGCCTTAGTGGTCTGTGCGCTGTAACTGCACTGTGATTTAGTGCTAATCGCACTGAGACCGTAAGGTTCTCGACTCTTATTGGCTTGCTTGATCTCGCTTATATACTCATTTCTGCATATCTTATTGGCTGTAGTAATATCCTCTTGAGATAACTATGGCATTTATAGCAAATTAGCTGTGGCTTTCTATATAGTTAAGCGTATTATGTGATAAGACTAGGAGTCTTGGCATATGACTTGATAATATAATTGGCTAAGGTGTAAGCTGTATAATTAAGGTTAGGCTGAGATACCTCTGAAGGCGCTGTAGACCTACTTATTTACAGAGGCTCGCACAGTGAAGCTACGGCGCACAGGTCACCGAAGCCGCTGGAAATGGCCCCTACTTATGCCCATAACCCAGTACCTAGGTATTCAGACGGCAATACTCCGCGGATTTGTCATTGGCTGTAGCACGGCAGCGAGTGCCAAGCGCACAGGCCTCTTTGTGAGCCTCTAGCCTCTAGCCTCTAGCCTCTAGCCTCTGCGGGCAGTCAAGGCAGTGGAGTGGAGGTGGAGGCAGCCTGTTTTAACGGCTTATGCCAAGATCGGCGCCAAGTTACAGGGGGTCGATCAGTTACGTAAGGTGAGGTATGCACTGTATCAATTACATCGCTAAAACTGTAGGGCTTCCATTCTACGTACCTATTCGTCATCAGTGACCTACACAGCTGAATTAAGATTCAGCTTTTGAGCTACGCAGGAGAGGGCCCGTATCCTTGAACAGCTGTCAAGACTGCAGTTGATGTAACCCTGCGAGATTGATTGATTAACAGGCCCATGGTTTCTCGGGAAACAGAGCTGTCACTGTAACTTCTCACAAATCAACAGATTACCTCCATAACTATCCCCTCTTACATTGCAGTGCATTACAGTGCAGTGCAGTATCCGACGGCAGGCATTCTACCTGATGATATCCCCACAAAATGCCATGCAGGTCATGTCCCTGTCCCTGTCCCTGTCTCGCCCAGCAGACTTGCCAACCAATTCGACGCATTCTTTCCCCGCGATCTATCACATCTCTCAAATACATATAAAGGCGCGCAAATACATGTGATACGTTCACCCGACGGGGGGGGGAAGGGGGGGAGACCCCGCTTGCTATAGTATTAGGTTGTGTGTAGTGCTTACTGCACTGTATGTATGTACATAGCTGGAGGCCAAGGTAATCGACAGACATATGCAATCTTGGCAATCTAATGCATAGAATAACTAGCACGTCCCCCATACCAAGATCATGTTAGGCTGGGCTATTTCTTTTTTCATTTCTTTATTTATTTTATCCTAAGTATTAACTATCTATATTTATCCTTAACTTATATTCCTTATATTATATTACCTTACAGCCTAGTTTAATTTATTACTAACCTATTAAGCTAGTTTTAATTTACTAATATTTATAGTTTTTTTTTAATATTAAATTTTTTTGTTCATTTTTTTTACTTTATAATAGCTTTTAATTCTTATAATATAATATTTATATTATTAATTTAATTATTATAATTATATATTTTAACTTTATAAATTTTATTTAATATATTATTAATAATAAAGGCCTATTATTATATTAATAGGCTTTAATTTTATTTTAAATAATTAATTAAATTTATTAAAATTACCTTTTAGCTTATAATATATATAATAAAGGCCTAATTTTTAAGTAAATTAAGTAATATTTTAAAAAGCTTTATTTAATAATTTAAAATTATAAAATTAACTTTTTATATTAATATTAATTTATTAATATATAAAAGCTTTTTATTTATAATATTTTAATATTAAAAGAGGTTATATAATATTAAAATTATTATAGTATTAAGATTACTAATATTAATTAAAAAATTATTTATATAATTAAAAATTACTATAGCTAAATAGTTATAGCTATTATTAATATTAATAATATAATTAACTTAATTTTTATAAATATATAATTAAATTATATTCTCTTTAATACAATTATAATAAAAGACTAAATAGCTTTTTATTTTTTTAAATTTACTTAAATTTTTAAGTCTTAAAATAATAAAAATAGCTATTATATTAATTGAAAAAAGAATTATTTTTTTACTAAGAAAAGAGGATTATTATCTTTATTATTTATATAAAAATACCTAATATTTTAATATAAAAAAGCTATTTATAATAAACTATAAAAAGCTTTAATAAAATATAAATTAAAATTTTCTTTTAAAACTATAAAAATAAAATAATTATTTTTTCTTTTATTTTTATATTTTAATAAACTTAATTAAATTAAATTAATAGTTTTTAATTATAGGCTTTTTCTAATAAGTTTATTTTTTTAATTATTTTAATTTATTAATTATTAAATAAAATAATTAAAAATTCTAGCTTTATATATAAAATAAAGATAACTTTTTAATTAAAAGGTTAATTTTTTAAAGAAATTAATAATTAATAATAATAAAGTATAAATATAAAGTATTTTATATAATATAAAGACTATTAAGATAAATATAATTTTATAAAAAAAAGAAAAGTTTAAAACTAATATATAGCCTAAAAAAAGCCCCTTAAAAGCTTATATTAATAAATAGTAGTTATAAATAATAAAATACAAAAAATATAATAAAAAACACTTTATATCCCCTTAAAGAGGATTTTTTCGTTTCTGTTTTTGTATTTGCGTACAGTAGCCTTCTAATCTCTTGCGTCATTGCCACCGCCGTAGCTCAGCAAATCATTCTGTTCTGCACAACCGCCTCTTTTTGCATTCCTACGACAACAGTCTCAGAAGCAAAGAGGACTATCAACTCAACCATTTACTGATGCAACCCATGTCCAACTATTACTGATTCTTGGGTACGGAACCCGGCGTCGATCACAGGCTTCGCAGCTTACACCCGAAATCGCAATTCAGCTTGACAAGGCCTGTGTTTGATTATCTGATCTACATTGCAGTCTCCATCTTGGCTGCAACTTCGTTTAGATAAGTAAACCGGCTGCCGGCACGAACCATGCAATGATCATTCATAGGTTCCCAAAGCATATTCCCTCACACCCAATCGCTACAGGCAAACAGGCAAACACGAAATAGCCTCCACCGGTCCGTTCAAACTCTGTTTTCGTTCTGACAAGTGCCGGCCCAGGGAGCCGAAGGAGACTTTCAGGGGTTCCTGGGCTCTACTTGCTACTAAGAGCTGCACTGTAGATGAATTACTGTGTTGGGGAGCCTCTGTGGAACCCCGCCAATCTCATCAACGAAGCCATTCCCGTAACTCAATAGCCTGACCCTAGTCTCCGCGCCGGCCTTGTCGCTAAACCGGTGTTTGTTACACATCCTTTATTTCCGTTTACGTGCTCTATGATAGACGTAATTCTCTCTCTCTCTGCCTCTCTGTTCAAGGACATCACGGGGTCTAGGAGATGAATGGTGACATTAGCTCATGTAACTGGTCATTTTTTTTTTGTATTGAGCTAACTATGGCGCTGTGATGGAGTTGAGTGCTGCCCACAGTCTACTACCTAGATAACAAACAATAGGTAAGGTCCATATCTTTTTAGAGTCTGCGGAGATCGCGGGCGTTTTGTTTCTCTCTCCTGTTCCTGAGCCTCCCTGAATCGAATCTATCGTGTCATGTTCCAGTAGTTTCTCGTCCCCTCCCGTCTCGCGTTGCACATCGGCGTCTCATCTCAGCTCATTCCTGGCACAAACATCTCCTCAACGCCTCAAATCCCAAGGGAATGGGTCTGTGCAACAGTACAGAACCTGTGGGAATCCTTATCCGAGCTGCAAAACACATACACACGGCAAGAGGGAAAAAAGGGTCCAAGGGTTTTGTGTCAGCCTTTAATTCAGCCACGGGCTGTTATCCACTGACATCGTATATAGTGAATCATCATATGAACCACGACCCAAGATACACCACTAGACTCGAGAGACAATGGAGACACCCTGACACCCCATGCAAGTGACCCCTAAACGCCTCAGTCAGTATCCGTACATATTGGAGATCCCCTTCCCCTTGTCGGCACGGACTCGATCATGTTCAGCCTCATACAATGATCGACATTGCTATATCAGATCATATCATGGTCCCCTGTCTCTGTGTGAAATGTGAAAGTGTGCATGTCATCATAATTCCCCAATTCTCGCTCCTCCCTACCAATCTCGTCAAAAGTTGTACTTGTACAGTAAGGCGATTCTCACTAAAGACATGGCCGTAAACTGCCTGACCCAAGCCGCGATGGATGAAACTGGCTGCATATCTCTCCCTGAAGAAGACTCTTCCTCCCTCACTAATTTTATGTATTGGAACTATTTATGCAACACTCCTGATTCTAAACAACCCCCTTTGACACTCGGAAACTCTAATATTTTCTCCTTGAGGGTGTTGTTCTCTTCCGATGCGTCTGCTTGTACGTGTTGGCATTATCTCGTCTAGTAGAGTCTTCCTCTCCACCACGGCCCGCGTAGTCTACAATGGCCCCCAGTCGAGTCCAAGAGACCTCTTTTCCGAATGAGGAAATACCTGTATCCGCAGTTTTTGCTGAGCTAACGTTAAATAGCAGTCTGCTCCGTTGCGGATCGCGTCCAATGGCCTTTGCCTATTACATGTCATTGAAGTTAGCATTCCTCGAGTCGGGAGGCAAAGACGGTTGACATTCCCTCTGCTGACATTGCAAATCAGAAACCGTTTGACATGTGTCTTTGTACCACCTGCAATCTGGATTGTAATATTATTAGATCCAGACTCTTAAAAGTCTTCCTCTTTAAGGAAATATAATATAATTTTTATTATATTTTTTATACTTTTATTTATATTTTAACTACTTTATCTAATTAATATAAGGTTATTAAAATCTTTTTTTAAGCTATATATTAATATTATATATTTTTTTACTTTATAATATTATATTTATTTGAATAAATTTAAAATTATTAAAAATATTAAAAATATTAAATATTTAATTTTTATTATTATTAAGTTTTTTTAAAAAATTAAATTTTTAATAAAAAAGCCTTTAATTATTTTAAAAAATAATAATAATTTTTTTAAAAATTATTTATAATTATTTATTAATTAATTTTATAATTAATATAAAATTTTCTTTTTAATAATAATTTTTTTTTTTTAATTATATTTTTATTATTTTTTTAAAATTAAAAGTTTAAATAAATTTAAAAAAATAAAATTTTATTTAATTTCTTTTTATAATTATATTAAAAAAAATATAATTTTTTTATAATTAATAAATATAAAAATAAACTAATTATAATAAAAATATATATTAAATAGCTTATTTATTAAAAATTAATATTAAATAAAAAGTAATTAAAGTCTATTTTATTTAAAAAGGTTAAAACCTAATATATTATTTTTACTAAGATATTAAGATCTATTTAATTAAATAGTAAAAGTTAAGGCATAATTAATTAATTAAAAAAACTCTTAAAAGTCTCTATCCAGACCTAGAAGCTCCAATCACATCATCCTTCTCCCGTCTCAGCCACTACCGTTTGAGCCTCTTGTTAGCTCAGAAATGTCATATATCACATCCGACGTCCATCGGAGTGTACGCCGAGACCCTCAGAGGAACACACCACACCTATGCCTTGTCGACCCGTCTTTCTGTCTCTTTCATGTATGTACAACACATCAAATCTGCCAGACCCAGACCAGCGGGTGCTGCTACGCCGTATCTTGCCATCTCATCTCACTCATCTCATCCTAATCTAGCAGAAGCAATGAGCCTGTTCATGTACCTTGCCTGTACTGGGACTAGGGTGCCAGGGTGACTCGCGGATCGGCAGGCTGTCCTACCCCGAGATCTGAGACATTATGGAGCTGTCTATCGGAAGCCAAAGCATCCATCCATCCATCCCAACCCAGAGTCTGAGTGTGCATTGCTCTTGACTCACTATCAAGGTTCACTATTGTTAACTAGAATATGCCATTTCTAAGTAAGCAGCAGAAAATATACATTATTAGCCTACTCTGTGAGAGTTATATCTAAGGATAACTACAGTGGGTAAAGGAAGTACTTGTTCTCCAGATCTGTCAAGTCCAACATGGAAACATCCACCGCAGTCTCTTTCGCTCAAGTGTTCGCTCTGCCTGCCTTTCCGTGAAATGCTCCAATTCCGCTCTCGCGCTGCGCTCGGGCCAAAAAGTCCCGGGAGCTGAAGTTTTTCTCTGTCGGATGCTGTCTTTGTCATATCTGATATCTTTTGGTATCCTACTTTTCTGGGTATAGGTCGCCTGAAAGTCTGCTTCCAAGCACAAACTACATTTCCTCAAGCCAATCAATCAACACGTGAATGCCTCTCATCCTTGCCAGGCCTGCACTATGTAATGCAATCTCCAGCTTTGTGTGTCTTGTCTCTCCACGAACAGGCACCGCTATGTCCTGGCCAGCCATGTTCCCAGCGCCAGCTCAAAAAAAGGAATTGCTAATTGATATGTCGCTTGCATGGAGATCACTATGGAGAAAGTCATGACGAGGGTGTTCATTTGACAGAATTTCTTGTTTCATTATTTGCTGCTCCAATCCTATGTCCGCCACCATATTGTCCCAGCCATTCTTTGTCCAGAATGTGGAGGGTAATAGAAGAGAAAAGAATAGCTAACCAAAAAAGTAAAGTAAGAACGAATTTGACAAAATTCCTCAACACCGACCGAGTAAGTAAAAGAACAAAGTAAAGTAGAAAGCCTCCGCCCCAAGAGTAGAAAAACGCCCTTGCACCTTTGAAGTGGACCTGGTTGTTTGATAACAACTCCATCATGCAAATGCCACCCAAGTAAAAGTAAAAGTAAAGCCAAGCCAAGCCAGGTCAGGTCAAGTCAAGTCAAGTCAAGTAATCCTTTTCCGCGTCTTCTCTTCAGACATAGTAATCATACAGACCATTACACCCTCGTGTTTCCTGTAATTTCGTTTGCTTTCCAAAAGAGCTCTCTTGCCTGAGTCTCTGATGCAGCGGCGTCAACCATATGACGGTCTGGCTGCAGAAATGCTGCAGTTCCTTTCTTTTTCCAGCTCCGCTTTTCCCGTATATGATGATAGTAGTGTGTAGATGCGAATGTGTGTGTGGACGAGACAGACAGACAGAATATGTAAGTAGTTGCTGGGTATGTGTCTCTGAATGTGTGTGCGCAAGAGTGTGAGTGTGTGTGTATCTCCCCAATCAAGTTGAGCGAGTGCGCGGGTCTTGGTCTTGTTCTGCGTGTCTCATAATAAGTGGCGCCCTTTTGGGGCTTGACTCTTCCCTGGTCTCGTTATTCCACCAGTGGCGACTGACGGAGTTCTCAGGTAAGGTACCCGGGCCAAGATATGTCCATCAGTAAAAGCAAAGGTAGGTAATGCCAAGCAGTCAATGACTACTACTGTGGATGCCGGATGCTCTGCTATGCTCTGCTATGCTCTGCTATGCTCTGCTCTGCTATGCTCTGCTCTGCTCTGCTTAGTATTCTGAGCCCCGCTTCTCAGCAATCTTGGACTTTGAGGGCGCTCTTCGCTTCCTGCTTCGCTCCTCTTGCTCAATGACAGGGACTGCAGCAGGGATAAACTCAACTCCGCGGTTGCGGCTGTTGGGTCGTGCGTGTAGCTTGCGGTGGTTGTTGAGGTTATCTTGGCGGTTGAACTGGTCCTTTCCACAGAACTCGCATGAGAAACGGTTGGGTCCTTCACCGTGGAAACTGCATA
This sequence comes from Fusarium sacchari, assembly GCA_017165645.1. Classification (NCBI taxonomy): domain Eukaryota; kingdom Fungi; phylum Ascomycota; class Sordariomycetes; order Hypocreales; family Nectriaceae; genus Fusarium; species Fusarium sacchari. Next base: position 690,946 of record JADANP010000004.1, read on the forward strand.
GTGTCAGTGAAAATGTTCATTTTTAATATGAATCTCAGTAAATACTCACGTTTGCTTGTGACGCTTGAGATGCTCGTTTCGTCGGAAGGCCTTGTGGCAACCAGGGTAGTCACACTTGCACATGGCTCTTCGGACAACATCAACTTGGGCAGAATCAGGCTTGATCGATCGCTTCCTCGATGATCGAATCTGGGCTCGCTGGAGTTCAGCGCTCTTCTGTTGGATCTCGTGCACCATCAACTTCCTTTGGGCACGCATGCGGTTAGGAGAGTTGGGGTCATGAATGTGGTAACCAAGAGGTGACTGAGAGTGGCGGTCCATATCAAAAGTGTCAAAGTCACTTGAGAGTTGTCTGTTGGGGAAGAATGAGATGGGGCTATCGTTGGCACAAGACCATGATGAGCCGGTCTCGGCAGCCTCAGAGCCAGAGATGCTTTGGGTTGGTGTCATCATGAAAGAGGCGGGACCCATTGAGGCATCGGGAGAGTATGAATACATGCCAAAGGAGTTTGAAGGTGTTAATGAGCCCATTGATCCGTGGTGTGCCATGTTCATGTCCATCATGTGCTCGTACTCGAAGCCGAGTTGCTCTCGCTTCATAGGGGTGTTGGGGAGAGAGTCAGAGAACGAGATGTGCTCAGGCTCAGGCTTGACAGGGCCAAACATGAACTTGCCCATTGCTGATGAGGGAGGGGTCATCTCTGCCCCGCGGTGGGAGACAGAGTTGTAAGGGCCATCAAAATCCATGTTACCGAATTCATGAGGTGTTGATCGTCGAGATGTAGGAGTGAATGGGTCGTAGGCTGATGAGGCGGACGAGAAGCTGGTGGTGGTGGAAGGGCAGGACATGGGCTGACTGCAGAGGCTGAAGGAGTCGTCCATGTCGAACCGGTAATCCGACTCGAACTGCATCTTGAATATATGAGAGCAAGGAGTGTTAAAAGAGAGAATAGATGGGGAAGGGATGAGATGTATGTGAATATGTCTCGAGTTGGCCTTGAATGAAGGGTGAAAGTGTTCAAGGTTGGTCTCAAGAGGCTGTGAAGAACAATCAAGAGTTGAGTGAAGTTGTTCAGTTGTCTGATGAGTGAATCTGATCGGGAATGTTTTTTCATCTTTCGAGGACGGACGCCCTTGAAGATATAGAGATGAGGTGGAATGAGGTACGCAGCATCGAGCTGCGGGTCCTGAGACAGTCAAGCTGTTAACTCAACCACCCGTAGATCCTTGAACACAGCCGGTGCAGCTAGCAAGGAACCCGCGAGACACAGTTATGATCCAATACCCCCAGGGCAAGAATGCGAACAAGGATAGGGAGAACTCGAGCAGTTCAAATCGAGATCGTTGCTCGAAGAGGAACAGTCCAGGTAGGGCGACGGGAGAGGCGTAGATCCACTGTTGAACGAGTGGGTTTATTGCTCGCATAGAGTGAGTGCAATGTTTTGGATGAAGTTGTGTCAGTTATGATCAAGCGTCCCTGGGGATGTTTCGCTCGGCCCTCAACGCCCTCAGCTGGACTAGTTGCCGACTAGTTATACAGCAGCAAGAGAAAAGAGACCAATACAGACTTGGAGCTTGATCCGAGAAGTTGAGTTTATGAAAGTGAAAGAAAAAAAAGAAATACTACACTGGCATTGAGTAATGCAGGACTCGGAGAATAGGGACAAAGTGAAGAACCAGAACAAAGGCACGTATGATGGCAGTCGAGAATATGCTTGAACCAAGGGTCGGCATATGGGGGGGTGCGGTATAGACTAGGATGGGTGGGCGTGGGATTAGACCGCGTCCCTGACTCTGGGGCGGTTCCTCGCTCGAAGCCACAGCTTTATAGACACCCCTGCAGCCGCCGAACCATGACCATGCTGCGGATCCCAGGGAAAAGAAGAAGAAAAAAAGGGTGTGGGTGTGTGATCATGCATCGACCCCAACTCTCACTCTCCCATTACCTGAAAGACTAGAGGCGAAGTTGGGTGAGAGACTATACATATCGGACCCTGCATGAGGTGCATGAACATAACCCCCGGGGTGAGCAAAGGTGTCATGGACTGGACTGACTGACGCCAGCCCTCCATGTCCATGTCCATCTCCATAATCTATCCATCTCGCACATGGGCCACAGGACAGGGCCTACCTGTCAATGTCAATGTCAATGTCAAGGTGAGTATGGGTAAGCAGTAAGCCACGCCCAGAGCGTGGGAGTCCTCTCTCTGAGGTAATTGTGTGGGTGCCCCAGATCTAGTGTAAGGATGTACGGATGTACGTACTTGCATATCGTCTCGGTCTCTTCTCACTCAGAAAACTGTTAGCTTTCTTGCCTCCGACAGTTATGGATATCATCACTAGGAATGATCAGGGCCTGGAATGGGAGAGAGTGGAAATGTCGCTCAGAAAGGCCATCAAGTGAGACAGTGTCGCGTCGAGGGGACCCGAGCCAAGACCATCAGAAGGTTCATGTTCCTGAGCGTGCCTGGATGTGTTACCTCTGGGGCGAAACATGCCCCATCCGAGAGGTCTTTTTGGTTTCCCCATATCTCGACTCCCTTGAGACTGAACATACAGTAGTGTCGAGACAGTTCAAGACAAGACAAGACAAGACAAGAGAGCGGAACGATTAGTGAGTGGGATGGATATCTCTCACTCGAGAGTCAAAGTGCAGATGTGGGTCAGCAGGAGAGAAGGTTTAGCAAAGGAGTAGAGTGATTGAAGGTAATCTGGCCCTATTCGTGAAAAGTAATCACAGGCGTGGTGCAGGTCTCACCCAAAACGAAAGGGACCTGCGGGTGTTCCTGGCGATGGGATGGGGCATCACTGCAAGAACACGGGAACTGTGTGCTCGTATCCGCACATTACGGATAGAGTTGAGTGCAGAGTGTGAGTGAGTGTAAGGAGTAGACTGTAGGAGTAGGTTGAGTAGAGTTTCTCCGTGGACCCTGATCCGATAAAACGTCTCAGAGTGTTGGTCTTTTTCGGCTGATGCTGACTCTGCAAACCAACAACACCATGGTCTAGTCATACATACTACGGATACAGGAGGAAAATTCCATGCAAGCAGAACTCCTCGTGATGTCATTGGACGGGAAGAAGAAGAAGAAGAAGAAGAAGTACCCACTCCAACCATCGGAAGGTCTGATGCGGATGCAACTCAACTCCAACTGCACTGTAGAGCTGCAGAGTCGCATTGCAGCTTTACTAGGGTGGCATCGGCAATTGTTAAAGGTGTAAAAGTGCCGGGTGCTGGGTAACTCAGCCATGCCAGGCCAGGCCAGACCAGAGCCAGACCAGACCCAAACAAGAATGTACCAGTAACGTCGGACCGGCTAAACTCAAATCTCCATCATGATGGGAACCTGAAAGAGCTCGAGTTGGCCTCGAGAAAATGGAGATATCGGACGGTAGCGGAGCAACCACGGTATCTATCCTTACAGCTCATATGCATAGAATACAAATTAAGTTCCCATTGACAAGTGAGCGTGGTCAGTCAACCTGGTTAAGGACCCCTGCTTCGCCTATCGTAACAGGAAAGGAAAGGAAAGCAAATGCCTTGCCTGTCAAGTTTGTGCACTAAAACTACCTATTCTATTGTAGCCGCGCACGGTTCTCAATATGACAAAAGAGACAAGAGAAGACTTGCCAAACTGACAGACACAGACACAGACACAGACACAGAAACAGACAAGAGGACGGAACAAAGGGCATCCGTTTCGCTTACAAGTGAGGAGCCTCGGCTGACCCTGAAAACTGAAAAAACAAGACCGAACTGAACCGAACTCAACTGACTCTATTGATAGGGTTGAAACTCCTTGATCAAAGGAGTTGTTCAAGGAGAGGTAATATCGTCAATAGTGTGAGGCTGCCCTCGAATTCTTCATTTCAATGTCTCCGAGTTTATTATCCGCCGGCCATTAAATTATTCTTCCTAAAGAGGGGTCAAATCGAGTCGAGTTGAGAGGTTGAGTAACCCCTCTTACTTACTAGCTACTTACCCCATCTTAGCTCTGCTTGGCTCATCAAGTTAAACCGAGGCGCACTATAAGGTAACGTACTCTTGCTCCCTTAGTAGGCAGCCCCAGTAAAAACGCGACCTGGACGCGTTCCCAGGCGTGATAAGGGAAGCTGGGACACTGAAGTCATAACAAAGGGAACCCATGGGATTAGTTAGTGCATCGCGCAACACTCTGGTGCAAGCACTAACGCGAGGCTCGGGACAGTAGCTGCGGGGCCCGCGCACACTACCTAGTGTCGCATACCCACATTCCGCGCACACCCCCCTTTCACATATCACCTTTAATTATTATAATAACTTTAATATATAATATCTTAATTAATTTATATATAAATTAAATAGTATAAAATAGCATTATAATTACCTCTTATCTAAAATTATAATAATATTTTTTTTTAAATTTTTAAATTTTAGCCTTTTTTTATTTCTTTATAAGCCTTTTATTTTTTAGCTTTTAAGTATATTAAACTTCCTTATATTTTAGATAATAGGCTTAGAGGTATTAAATAATCTTTTATTAAGGCTATAGCTTTTATAAATATATTTTTATTTATAAAAAAGTTAATTTTTATTATTTTATAGTATTTTAAGTCTTTAAATAATTTAGCTTTTTAATTACTTTAATCTTTAAATAATAGAGATTTCTTTTATATTTTTCTTTTTATAATTAAAGCTTTTATAATGAAAATAATAACTTATTTTTATTCTTTAATATATAATTTATAATATTACTTTTTAATATTAAAAAGTCTTAAAGGTATTATTTTAAGCTAATATTTAATTAATTATAATAATATTTTTAATACCTTTTTTAATAAAATCAATTAAATTTTAATACCTTTAAAGTCTACTTATATATTATATATTATAATTATTTTATTTATAGCTTTTTTATATATTTAAGTAAAATACTATTTATAAATTAATACTATAATATTAAAGCTAATATATAGCTTTATAAGTTACTTAAAAATTATCTTTATAAGGCTAAAAATATTATTATTAAATAATTAAGTAATATATAAAGAATATAATAATAAATATAAAATTTATATTTTATAAAATAATATTATAAATTAAAATTAAATAAAAATATAATTAATAAATTTATTAATTATAAAAAATCTTTAATTAAGTAAATTTTTAAGCTTTATTTTTAATAAAAAGGTTTTTTATAATTACTTTAAATATATATTTTAAATTACCTAGCTTATTTTATTAATATTATTAAAAAGTTAAAATATCTTTATAATAATATATAAAATATAGTTAATTAAAGTCTTGAATAAAAAGATAATATAATAAAATACTTATTTTTTAATATAATATAATATAAAGTATTATATATTATATTAAAAAATATAATGACTTTAATAATAAGTCTTAAGGCTATATAACTATTATTATAAACCTTATAATTTAATTAAATAAATAGCTTTAATTTATAAGTATAAAAAAGATATTTTTCTTAACCTTAATAGGCTAAATACTTTTTTTATTATTACCTTATTAAGGTAATTATTATTAAAGCTTTAATCTTTAAAGCTTAAGTTATAATAACTAAAAACCTTTTAAATTTATTAAAAAATATATTATTATATAATTAATATTTATATAATTAGTTTTTTAATAAAAATTAATAAGCTTAACTTTAAATATATTTTAATATTATAATCTTTTTTTAAGTATTATAAAATAATAAGTCTAGCCAATAATCTTTAATTATTAAATATAACTATTAAATATTAATAAAAATAAAGCTTTAATTAATTATATTATAAATTAAATAAAAATATTAAAAAACCTAATTAATTACTTAAAATAAGATTAATATTTATTAAATTAATAATAAGCCTTTATTAATAATATTATATTAAGTATTATATTATAAGAATTAAAAGCTATTATTTTTTAAGCTTATATATTAGCCTTAAAAGGTATTTAAATATTTTTAAAATTTATTATAATTTAAATATTTCTTACCTTTTAAATAATAAAGTTTTATTAAATTAATATTATAAAATTAGCTGCTTTAATTATAGCCTAAACTTAAATATATTTAATTTAACTAAAAAGCTTTACTTTTTAGCTAGTTAAAATCTTTTTCTTATAATTTTACTTTAAAGGTATACTTTAATTATTTAATATATAGTAAGTTATTTAACTTAACTTTTAAGTATAATTACTAATAATACTATAGTTACTTTATTATAATATCTATTAAAAAATGCCTATAATTTAATCTTAATAAGACTTATTTAATTAAAGATTTTAATATAATTCTTTTAATTAACTTATTTATTAATTAAAATAATTATATTAATTTTTATAATATAACTATAGAAATTAATTTAATTTAAAAATATATAAATAATATTAATTATATTAAACTAATAGCTTTTAATTATAAGATTCTTAAGGTTATATAGCTTTATTATTTAGTAATTAATAAAGAATTATTTAAACTTAAAATAGAAAAAACTTAAAAAACTTAAAAGTAAATTACTTAAAGAAATAGCTTTAAATTATAATTAGCTAATATTTATTAAGGCTATTTAATTAAATAGCTTATATAATAAATAGCTTAAGGCTATTAAATAATAGGCTAAAAAAGTATTAAAAAAAACCAAGTTATTATAAATACTAGGCTTATTATAAATTTAAACTATAAGAATATAAAAGTAAAAGAAATAGTATATTATAAAATAAATAAAAAAGAGATAATTATAAGGTTTAAAAAGAAAATATATTAAATTTTATATAGATTTAGGCAGGTTATTAAAAGTTAATCATTTAAAGTTATAATATTAATAAAAAAAGGTAAAAATAAATTATACTATATAATATATAATTAGTTTATAATTATAAAAACTAGCTAAATATTAATATATTATTAATATAAATAGGGGTTAAAAGCTATTATAAAGTAAAAAAAAAAAGTAAAAAAAAAATTAAAAAATAAATTAAAAAATTAAGGTTTTAATATTAAAGGAAAAACTATAAATATTAGTAAATTAAAGCTAGTTTAATAAGTTAATAATAAATTAAATTAGGCTATAAAGTAATATAATATAAGAAATATAAGTTAAAAATAAATATAAATTTATTAATATTATATTTTTAATTAAAAAGTTTTTTAAAAATTATTATTTTTAAAAATAAAATTTTTTAAAAAAACTATTTTAAAGGAAAAAGGCTGCTCTATAGTGAAAAAGGAAGAAAAAAGCGTGATTTTTAAGGTCTACAGCTATAGCTAGCTAATTTATAGAGGGTTGAGATTATATAAGCATGCTAAAAGCCTCTGTAAGATGCCCTTATAGCTATTACTTATAGCTATAGCCCTTCTGTAACTGTTATATTATAATTAAATATAATTTTTTTTATATTTTTTAACTTTAAAATTAATACTTAATTATATTAATTACTTTTTATAATAATAGTTTATTTTATGATATTATTATTAAAGACTTTTTTTAATTTTATAAGTCTTTTTTAAAGTTTATATTTATTTATATTATATATTTTTATTAACTTAATTTTCAACTTTTTAATAATTAATAATAATATATTAAAAAAATATTAAAAAAAATTAAAAATAATATTATTAAAATAAATAACTTTTAAATATATAAATAGCTTTATTTTAATATTTTTATAATATTATAAAAATCTATTTAATTAGTTATATTTAATAGTAATTTTAATTATATTAAGGTTTATAATGTTATTAATAAAACTATATAGCTTACTTTTTAAAAAAAATATATTTATAATACTTTTTATATTTTAAAAAATTAATAATTTTCTTTTTTTATATAAATAATAATAATTAATAGCTTTTTTAACCTTTTTAAGCTATTTAAATACCTTTTAATTAACTATAAAATATAAACTTATTTTTTCTATATAAAGTTATATAATAATATAAAGATTTACTATTTTTTAACTAATTTTTAATTTCTTTAAGATTATTTTATTAAGCTTTTTTAAGAGTTATTATAGTAAAAATTTAGATTTCTTTTAATATTATTTAATAGTATTTTAAAAAGAATTATAATTAAGAGGTTAGGAAATTATAGTTGCAGGGAATGCGTATAAGGTAGGGATACGTAGAATGTAGGTACGCGACACTAACCTATCGCTCGCTATAACAGGTACCTTACAGTGATTGCCTAGATAGAGGGCACCTCAGATAAGAGCGCAATGCCCTAAGCCAGTGTCAGCTCTCAAAGCGTCCCTAGTGCCGGGCGATCTTCCCGGGGAGCGACCCAGCGATCCTCCCAAAAAATCAAATCTAGGAACGGAGAGGAGACAGGGGCCTCTCAGTGGAGGGAGCCACTGGAGGGAGAGGCTGTTTGGCGCTGGCGCTGGCGTTGGCGTTGGCGTTGGCGCTGGTGTTCGTTGATAGATCTGACTTTTTCTTCTTCCAATCCCCACTGTAAATCAGTCCAGGTTAGACCTATCGGTGCGGTAGCATTACACGCCCCCCGTCTTGCAATGTAATACACTCACACATACATCCATACATACACTGCTGAAGGCTGGTAAGACACCTGAGATGGGCTGGGCAGGGTTTTTCAGTTTGGTGATATATCGTTTTTTTCTTTCTCTTTCGGTTCTTTCTGTTCTGCTCTCACTTTGGAAAATGTGCAGTAACTCAACCCAGGTAGGTAAGGCACCTCTAGTAGTCGAAATGGATGATGCGAGAGTTACTAACGAGATACGCCATGCCCTGGGTCCCTTGTTTGCTAGACGAACGGAAGATGCCAGAGTACCAAGGCACTGACTGTCTCTAAGATTTCACCATCATTGATTGCCCTTGCAGTGTCTGAAGCGGATGTAAGTAGAGTCTCGGCCATAATGAGAAACAGAGTGTTCATCATCATTTCTATATGCATTCCATATTAAGAAAACGGTGCAGCATTGGATAGTGAACGAACGAATAGTGCGTGCAGCTCGTGGGTAGCATCATCTCATCTCATCTCATTTACACCATGTACTCCGTACATACATAGTACAGGGCCAATTCAACTGCATACCCGACATCTGCAGTTCTTTCGTCATACGGCATCGTAAGTTACTTTTTTCGTCCTGTCTCTTTGCCTGGCCCTGCCCCGGCCCTGAGCTGAACTGGGCTGGTAATACCGAGCAGCGTAGCATCTCATACGGGCCCCCGACGGGAATCCGAGTGCTCCCATGTTCCTATCCACTTCTTCCCGTGCCTAGCCTCTGTCTGACTTGTCTAACTCAGGCCCAGGGCCAAGAGAGCGAGAGTCTGAAAGAGGGGAGCACTTTAGGCATGCGTACCAGGTTTTCCCCTGCTTCCCGTCTCCGCTGACTCGAGAGCTGAAGAGTCGAGACCCGTGATCTGACAAGCAAAGAGCTCCTCCTCAGCTTACATACACAGATGGGAAATGGATCACGGAAGAGGCCCCTACACCCGCCGAGGAAAGGCCAAGCCCGTTATCCCACAGGCAGATCCATCTCCGGCCCGGCTTTCCAGCGCCGTTGCTCCCGTAAAGTATACGAGCTCCCCCAAAGTAAAAGACAAAACACTAACTGTGTGCTGTGCCAAGATGCTAGTATACGCGAAGGATTTTCGTACTGTCTCGTGTGATTGAGAACGAGAATGAGAATGCTGAAGTCCCCTCATGATAAACCGTGGAGCAGATCTGCTGTTGCAGCTTCTTCTTCATTTCTCATAATGGCATCATAGATTTATAACCTCATAGTCTCACCTGAGCTGCGGGCACGCTTCCGCAGGGTTGTCCTACCAATCAGAGTCTTGAGTGTCATATCGAGCGCCACAAGTCCCAGCACCTGTTGCGACCTTGTGTTGGGGCTCTAAGTGATCTATCATAAAATGCTGCCCACTCTGCATACTCCATAGAGGATGGCTAATGGTCTAATCAGACAAAAAGTGGTCTTGCGCAGTAAAGTTCTTCTCCACGCACGCACTCGCCGGCGTCCCTCTGGGCTAGTTCCCTTGATGTACAGTTGGATTTCTTGGATGGTTATGCCATATGCGAACACTAGGAGGCCCAATTGGGCGCATGGTGTTCCCTTGTGTAGAGCTCTTTGCGGGCACCGGGCCCAGGAATTGCCGGATTGACTTGGGGACTATCACTATCACCAACTTATCAACTTGTCAACTTGGCTTGGCCACATCCCTTGACTCCCGTATTGAGTAGACGATGTTACATCTGCAGCCCATTTGGTGTTTGTCTCCCTCTGTTTACGGTAATCATACGCTATTGTTCTTACTCTCCCTGGTCGACAATCTATCTATCGGGCTAGTTAACTATCAGACGATTGTAGCAGTATACCACGCACACTACTGTACCTCGATCCATAAGGAGAATAACGCTTCGTGTCTTGGCTGACTGACGGACTGACTGACTTTCTGTAGCCATGTCAAGGTTGCCTGCTGTGGCTATTATTGTGGCTTTTGGAGGCTGCAACAGGGTAATTCCAACTGGCAGTGGATTAATAACGCCAACATATTTTGTCAGTACTGAGAAATGATTGACGGGCCCGTACTCTTGCCGACGGCAAACTGGTCAAGTCCACATCTACGTAGTTCTCACTGTGACGGGCCCGTGGGCGAGCGAATGGATCCTCCTCCCAACTCATGGATCCAATGCGATGCCTGGGGGGGAGACCGGGCAGCGTTGGTTGGAGTGAGCCTGTGAGGGACTCGGCCAGCCGGGGTCTACGGCTTCTGGGCCAAGGGTCCCGAAGCTGTCAGTCTCCGCTGACATAGTCACGTTAGCTTCTGCTAACTAGTAGGTGTTGGTATTCTGCCCTACATTGATCTATGGGAAGAATGTCATCCAAACTCGTTGGTATATGTTAGTGCTCTCTATTTGGATAGCTTTCAGTCCCTTGAGTATTCGTGGTCCACTTCCTTCGGTTCTCTGCCCAGCCTATATATCTTACCAGGTGAGCCCAGGACCCATGAGATCGCCGATGCACTCTACTTTTCACGATGCGAGCGACCGAAGTGCCATATGGCACTGGCACTGCACGGTTTTTCTTTTTTGTTTCCTTGGGCTTGGGGTGCTCTGTGCTTCCCCCCCGATCGAAGTTACACCGCAGCCGCTGTTACACCCGTCGTGAATCTCCCGCCAACTAGGTTTGTGATCTGGCGGACGGCGGGCGGGAGAAGATCACCATACCGGGGATAGTCAGGGGTCTACAGCCAGATTTCCAGGGCCTGCTCCCTGTAACAGTTCCTGTTCCTGTTACATTTTGGAGATTCTGTGGTCTCCCGAACCCTTGGCCCTGCGTCATCTGCACAGCTGCATCTGCGGCTGCATCTGCGGCTGAGTCTGCGTCTGCAGCATGAGGCACGTCAGGGTATAATTGATTGACCCTGAGACTGAGACCGAGACCGAGATTGAGACTCTTACACAGCATAAAGCAAGCAAGGTACGGAGGTTTTTTCCCGCCACAAACCAATTTGTGTCATTCTTTTTTTGATACCCTGACTCTCTCCCTCAGAATACTACCTTTGCCAGTAACCTAAGTAGCAGGTGTCATTGACTCTCTTTCGCTACCGTTTCTCGCCTCTTGACGAGACGGTCATGCTTACGGTGACATTCGCATATCAATAGCACCGGAATGCATACTCAAAACGACCGTTTTGACCGTTGGTAGCGCGTGGCATTGCTTGCTTGACATACGTCGGACCGGCAGCTAGTGGACGGTAACGCAGCCTCAAAATAACATCGACCTTTTTTTTTTTCCTCACGGTGAATGGCAATGGCACAACAATTGCATTGCCCTGGGCTGTTGCTTCGGCGGGAAAGCTATTATCCAATGGCCAGATCTTGTGGATTCGCGGGAAGCCCGGAATAGAGTTTCGCCCAGAACCGGAGCCGTGGTTAGAACTTAGGTAGGTACGGAGTACGCTTGGCTGTATTAGTTCACTATCCACGACTTACATTCCCTAAATGGAGTTTAGGTACCCGCAAACCTACCTACCTAGTAAATACCTCTCGCTAAAAGGACGGGATTGACAGTTTCCACAGAGGCCCTCGATTTCACGATGTTGGCATTTTCGATTTTGATTTATGCAGCTCATGACTCTTGACCATGGCCCTTCAAATATTTCATGTTCTAGAATGCGCCTCCTTCAGTTGACATGATCGATCGATCGGTAGGGGATTTATTCTACCAATGAGGCTATAGAACATGTAGGGTAACTCGGGGCTTAGGGTGGTTTCAAGTAACAACTATAGTACTATAGTACCTTGCACTTCGTAGGGCGTATGTTAAAACAGATAAATCTCTTCTGGGCTAAATCGTCCCATACGTCTGGGCTTGTGTCAGTAGTTTACCAGACTTTTGTCATCAGTGACCTCGTTGGTGACATAATATTGTTTAACTTACTCAGAATGTGCTATGTCAGTCACCGCGCCACGACACCTGACACGGCTCGAGATAAGGCGAGACGAAACGAGGCCAGACTCGACTCGACTCGAGACCATTGAGAGCCCATGGGATTGTGCTGTTGAAGGGCGAAATAAGCATATCTGACGTCTTTCGGACAATAAGCAAACATGGGGAAGTTTGTAAATTGGATGGGAATACCATCAAACGCGGCTGTCAAAAGAGTTGCGGCGGATTCTATCTATAGCAAAAGCCGTTATGAAGCCACTTTGTTTCGTTTCAACATGGCAATCTAATGAGCAATCACAGCCCTGTATGAAGATCCGCGAAACTCAATCTATGCATACTGGACCCTACTTTTTCTTTGCTTTCTTAGTGAACAACAGCCTCTGCTTCAGCTTTCGATCTCAGTATGTTCTCTCGATCTACGGCATCTGCGGCGGGTGCGGCATACTGCCTGACTTTACGACAAGCTGTCACTCTCCAGCCGTAAAGAGGATACGCGGTCAGCCGGTCGCCTCCCACGCCCGCAGAGTGGACATTACGATAGTCTGACGTTCAGAATGTCACTGCAAGGCTGGAGTACCCGTTCGCCGTGGTTCGGTTCCGAATTCCCTACCTAGGTAGATAGGCCCACGCGCGCTTACGCGTAGAAGGGAAGCGAACCAACAACAGTGACACTTTTTCGATCAGCTACATCGTCAAAGCGCGGATAGAGAGAGGGACAGGGACGATATCTCAACACGCCCTCGATGATTTAAGCGAAGTGACTTGATTAGGGTGACAGTGCATTAGTTTCGTCCCGTCTTACGATCGTCGATCTTATCCCCAACCTCGACAGCGCTTCACATCTAGGTTAGTTAGTGCTATTGCTATCGAGAATGAGCTATCCCAAAGTTCTTGGTAAGAAACATCCCAAAATGCAAAGTCGTACTATTTCCCGATCGACAATGTTCTCCTTGCAGAGCTGCTGCTGTCCGGATGAACGTGGAGCGAGACATGTTGGTAAGCTGCCCCCGAAGGATAGCTCGGCACGGTTGGTAGGTGACATCGTGGGTCTCAAGTCAGAAGTTTCCCGTCAAGCGATATTGAACCCAGCATTCGCCTGTGAAATTGTGAATCCATTCCAACTCATCGTATTCCCCAGGTGGCGATGGCACTTTAACGGGCATCCATTCGGCCTAGACGTACCGGGGCCTCGATACTACCATGCGTTGTAAGGAAAAGTCTCGAACGTTCAACACCACACGTGAAATGCAACCATAGTGGTGATATCGGAAGTGAGGGGAACAGCAGAGTTGGGTCGAAACAAATAAGCGAATAACTCTATTGAATGCTTCTCCGTTTACGGTTACATCCGAGATTCTAAGTTAATCCATCACTGCTTGCTCGGCGTCAGCTTCCATGTCCTGGAGGACTTCCTCCATCTCAGCTTCTGTGGCCTCCAAACCCTCAGAGCTCATGAGCTTGTTGTCTTTGTCCTCAGCTGTGCAGGGGTGGCTTGGTTAGCGTGTCGATCACCTCTGGGGTAGGGAAACGGGAACTCACTTCGAGCTTCAACGAGCAGATTCTCTTGAACCTCACAGTCGGTCAAAACAGATCCGTCTCCGATGACTGCTCTCTTTCCAATAATGCAACGTGTCAGCTTGCAAGCCTTTCCAACAACAACTCCTTCCATAAGTAGACACTGAGAGAGCTTGGCACCCTCGTTGATCTGCGAGCCGGCGCCGATCACAGTCTCTTTGATAGAGGTCTTCTCCTCCACAGTCACATTCTCCGCAATGAGGCTGTCCTTTTGTGTGATTGTCGTGCGTGCTTTAACGCCTTCAGGGTAGGCGATCTTCTTTGCATGTGCATATGGTGATGGCGACTCTCCGCCTGTCTCTTCGAGTGATGGGAGCTTGGCCAGCTGAAGTGAAATAGCGAGCAGCAGCTGTGCCGTGTCAACACGGCGAATCAAAGGAGCTGAGCTCCCGCCCGGGTGGACATAGGCAACGATCGGCGGGACCTGGAACGACTTCGACTTCTCGGCAGCTGATGGTTCGTCATCAACTGCAATACTCGGCACTGATGTCTCGGCAGTCGCGTCTGGGTATTGGTCCCAATCTCTTTGGATGTTATCGGGGGTGGAAACACGGGAAGACGAGCTGGGTCGTTCATCGTCCTTGGTCTCCTCGACCCGACCTTGGGCACAGGCGCTCTCCAGCTTCAACTTCTCGGCAAGACCGGATTGCCAGCCAGCCTTCGCCCACCATCCGACAACATCCTCACCGATGCTCTCCATTCGCTCGTTATCCTTGACAAAATCGAGAACCCATCGAGGGAAGATGTAGATATGAGCATCTCGGTGTGTGGTGAACATTCGCACGCGAGAGTGGGCACGCAACAAGCCGTGTCGAATTGGAAGTGAGCCCTTGTCTTCTGTCAAATCTCTCAAGGAGTCGGTTGGCATGGAGTACACCAGCTTTGACAAGTTTGAGAAGAGAGATCCCTTTGACGGTGTAACAGGAGATGAAGGCAACGGGGTTGTCGCAATGAAGTCTGTCTCCTCCTTCTTGACAGGTGCAACTGCCTTTGTGTCATACCAAACTCCGAGTGCGCCGCTGTGAACTGATCGATGGCCATTGGAAAGCCTGGTAGTTCCAAGCATGTCTGTCAGACTAGCTGACTTGACCATCCATGATTGTAGAAGCTTGTCTCCTCCAAGTTCACAGACCAAGTCACAAGGGAGTACTACAAAGTCACCAGTTATAATCTTCCTAATCTCTGGCAGCCGTAGGATCTCAGCAGTGCCTGTGTTTTGATCAAGGTCTACTGGCGAGAGAATGTCGGGTCGCGGCAAAGGCAGCGCAGTAAGATGAAGGTTAGTGTTCAGAGCAGTTGAGATAGCCTCGGATGCTGTAGGAGGACAGACAAGATTTATGTCTAGTAGTTATCAGTATGTTTCCTGTCATAATTGGAGAGCGAGGAGATATCTACGGATATACTCAATGAGTCACCCTATAGCACCAAACTTGACTGACCTGTGATGCCCATTCGATAGCAGAAATCAAGCGCGTACCAGACCATAGGTCGGTTTGCAATAGGAAGAAGGGCCTTGGGGCTCTCATCGGGGTTAGATGTGAATGTCGGGAATGACGAGCCAGGCCCGCAAAGAATGAGGGCTTGAAGCCCAGTTGAAGGCATTGATACAGCGTGGGGCATAACACCGCGGGGTTCCTTGTTGATTTACTGATGTAGAGGTGAAAGACCTGAGATGTAGTCAACTTTCGGTAGAAGTCCGCTGTGGCCTCAGTGTGTGGGTTGGTTTGTTAATGCCAACGTGAGGGCCGTTGTCACTGTATGAAGCCAAATATGAAGTGAAGAGTCACTCAAATCCATTGCCAAGACATCAAAAATGTATGTTCGTGGGGTGCTGTCCCGCCTGTGGCTGCAGCTGTGGCTGTCGTAATGCACAGCCACACATCTTATCCCACACGGATTCACGTGGACGGACTGGACCCGACCTCGGTACGGATTATTGGATAGTCCCCCGCAATCGAGCCCCTGAAACGCTGCGCTGAGCTCTTTGTCGGCCCTCGGGCTGCTGACCCCGTTGTTGCTGGGGGTAGATGGCCTCAGCTCCACTGGCTTGTTGATGCCGATTACACCAACCACCGCGTATCGACAAGAATCGGATCTGGCCCCAGACTTCGCTACTTTGACGGCTGCGTCAATATCACGCAATTGCTCAAGAGTTACAAACCCACAACACTCGAATTGCACGAAAAGGCCCTTTGCGCCTACTACCATTGGCGTCATCACCTCCACCTAGCAATGCGACAGTGCGCCGCGTAAATGTCGCCCGATCACGGATCGTCGCGGTCGCGACGGGGAGTTTGGAGCCACTGGGTCCCTCTCGCAGTTACACTTACAGTTGCTACTGTAGGTGTGGCTGCTTGGGTTTGGAGCCAGCGGAAAGACGGTGACGATGAAGACGACCACTACGGCTTAGACTACGGCAATCAAGCTCGCGCAGGTGATAATCAACCCCACGGTTCCCGAGATATCAATTCGCGCGATATTCAGGGCCCCGAGAAACCGCCACGACCTGATGACCAGAGCCATGGAATTGCGCCCGCGGACGAAGATGCGACCGGCGGAGGCGGAGGCTGGGGCTCGCGCATGTCTGGTGCTCTACGGCGAACACCGAGCCCGCAGCAGTTCTTTGACTCGACAGGTAAGACTGTGGCGGCTGGTGTCGCAGCTGCGAGTGCAGCTATGGGCAAGGCTTTGGCTAGCATTCGCGAGGAGGACAAGAGCCCCTTTGACGATACCAACCCCTGGCAAGAGGAAGCAGATGCTAAGAAAGAACGAGCGCCCGCCGATACGTCGTCAGCACTCGTCGGCGGCAATAGGCGACGCAAGACGGTTGCGATTGTGGTGTCTGCCGAGACAGGCGCCGTGCCTGAAGAGGAGGATTCGTTCCACGAGCACGCTGTAAGTTGATGAGGCTGCTATCCAAGATCGCGCAATAACACGCTTCAGTCTATCCTCTCCCACATCCCTCGAAACATCGATCACTCCAAGGTTAAGCTATTTGTTTTGATTTACGCTCCTGGTTTGAAGGAACCTGCTATGGATACTGCTACTAGTAACCTTCCGCCAACTTCGCTGAGCTCTTCATTTTCTAACATTGGACACGATCAAGTTCAAACCCCAGCTGAAGAGTCAAAGAACCAGCTGTATGCTTTACTTTGCGCTGTCGAATAGTACTGTTGCTGACAGCTCATAGTGAATCCGCAAGCCCTTCTTTTAACTCCATCTACTCACAGGCTCTAAGTTTGGTCGAAAAGGAGACAATGGTTCTCCCTTTCACCACACCCAACGGCCACGTCCATATCCTACGACACCTCCAGCCAGAAGTCATCTATCTCCAAAAGGCTCTCTCTGGTCAGGATGGCAGCATCATCACCACCCTCCAGACCTGGCTTCGACATGACGTCATTCTGGTTGTTGGAGCTGATGGTGGCTCCGGTGGATTGGCAGATAGCGAGTCTGAAGCTGAGAGGGCTGGAAAGAGCCAAGAATGGTGGCAGCGCCCCGAAAGAGTTGGACGAGGACGCGGAGTTGTGGTTGTCGATAGTATGAGGCTGAATGATGATTGGGCGCGTCGAGTTCAGGGCCAGGAGTGAGACTAAACGCGTCTTGCGCAATCTGGCACGAGATACCATGAGTTTTGAACTTTAGTATATGCTATTTAGGGTTATTTACAGACACGAGCACGCGTGTATTTATTCAATGATTTCATCTACCTTATTTAGAAGATATTGAATTTTGTGTGTAATCCCTTTATGCCTTTTACTTTGCGATGATGCGCTTCTTCAAGTCTCGTCACGTGATGTGATCTTCCGTAATCGAGCCGACCTCATCCAAGGGAATGCACCCGTGATACGGCGACAAGGCGTGAACCATCATCGAATTGATATCCGACTCCAGCGACAACGCAGCGAAACCATCAAAGAAATTGACGTCTCTGTTCTACTTCACAAACCTCTCATGGACCATTTTCTTTGTTCTCGATTTGCGGTTCTTTGAGATACTCGCGCCCCTAACGTGAGACTACCGCGGCCAACTCCGCATCATCCATCAAGTCAACGTGCGACCAGCCTATTCTCATCAAACCAACCTCGAATTCCGCATCGTGCCGTTTCGCTTACTCTATCCATGTTTGCGACCTAAGCAAATATTCCACCAAAGTCGAGCGGATCACATCGGCCGAGATATCGTCATAACCGCTAGCCCCCGCGGCGCAGCGCGACCACAACACGATGGCGCCAGTTGGACCTATAGTCCATCAAAATGTCGCCAACAAAGTGAAGCGCCCAGTACCTCCTGGCATTCAGACGAATGGCGCTATAACGTCTTCAAAATCATCACCATCCCCATCAATGTCGGCAAAGAAACCTCCCCCGAGTGCTAAGCAACCGCCGCATTCGGCGAGCGACAGGGCCATTACCGCATCAACCGTCCGACCTGTCAACAGAGCCCGACGAGAAACCGCATCGCAGTTGCAGGGCCGGCACTCTAGGAATAGTGCTGGCCTGCGATCAGCGTCATTAGCGGCAGATCACTCTGGTCACGACGCGGAACCTCGACCCTACAGTATGCGATGTTCTGACTTATCGTGTTGTTGCGTATACACTAACAGAATCAAGTTGTTACAGACTCCTATATCCTGAACAGATATGCCGGCCAACCTCCCTCTCTTGTCTGCCATCTACACACAACGCATTTCCGATTCGACAACCAAGATGGCGTGTTTCCGTACAAGTCACCGATGAAAATATTCCTCGATCACGTCAGAAGCCGGACGATCCCCCATGATCTTCTTTCCTACTTCACCGATGCCGGTGTGCCATTCTATGATGGATGTCTCATTGTTCAAATTCATGACCACAAGTCTCTTGCGCAAGCGAAGAACGTTGCCAAACCCACAAAAGGAAAGAGTTCCATGATGCCGTCTTCCATACATAACTATAACCAATGTCTCACACCATCGCCGAATGTTCCTTTTCCTAAAGAGAATTTGCCAAATGGAGATGGAAGCTCAAAAGGGAATGATGTGGCCGAAAAGGAAAATGCCCCCGTCATGCCGGCGCTTGAGGAGCAAAAAGACAGGGCCACCAAGCCACGGGTCTTTACCATGGTGCTCCATCCGACGCCCGAAAGTTTACACATGGACCTGTTAATAAAAGCTTCTACCCCGCGAGGACTGGGCGATGGCCTTGGCCAACCCCCGTCCACACCAATGTCACTTATTCCCCCAACACCTACAGCTGGTACGATGCCGCCACCTGCAAAGCGCCAGAAGCGTGAAAGGACA
Source organism: Fusarium sacchari (assembly GCA_017165645.1). Classification (NCBI taxonomy): domain Eukaryota; kingdom Fungi; phylum Ascomycota; class Sordariomycetes; order Hypocreales; family Nectriaceae; genus Fusarium; species Fusarium sacchari. The sequence continues at coordinate 710,208 of JADANP010000004.1, forward strand.
GAGCTAGACAGCAGCAATATTCATGCTGCCGAGGGGCAGATCCTGTTGGCAACAAACGCGCCATTGGTGCTTGAGCCTACTAAGAATCTTGAAGAAACCATCATCCTAATGGAGGCAATGAGTCACCCCAAGCATGCAGAGGCCCCACCTCAACCCAAAACACGAAAGCGAACTGTTGCCGAGATGGCTGCGGACGAAGCCGCTGCAGCAGAGACGGAACGCTTCATGCTGGTTGCCGACGAGCGTCTTGCATCAAATGCGAATGGAACGCAGAACGGTGGCGCAGCCGATGGTGATGCCTCAGGCGGTGCATCAGAATTCGAACCTCGATTCGAACGATTCAAGGTTTTGTCTACCATCATCCAAGGTCATGCCGAGAAGAAGGAACAAGAGAAGCTCAAGCAGTTGGAGAATGACAGGAAATTGCAACAAGCGAAACAGCAACAGCAGCAAGACGCGGTCGCGCTGGCTCAGAAACAGAATGCTGAACAAGAAAGACTCCGACGGGAAGCCGCTGCGAGAGAAGCTCAGATGCGACAGGCAGAAGCTCAAAGACAAGCTCAAGCTCGCGCCCAAGCGGCGAATCAGAACAGCCAGAACAACCAAAATGCTCAGAGAGTCAACGGGAACCAACCACAGCACGGACATCCTCAGAACAATGTCGTCACCAACGGAGTCAATAACGCAGCTGTGGGAACGCCTCAAATGGCTAATAATATGCCTCCGCAAGCACAACCCCGCTTCCAGGCTCAGATCACTCAACCACCAGCGTCTTCTCCAGTTGCTGGCCAAGGTACACCTCAGCATATGTCGTCTCCTATGGTTGGTAGTGTCCCAATGCAACAGACCAACTCTGGCATGGCAAACAGCCCCCCTCGGCCGTCTTCTGTCGTGCAAAACGCCGCAGCTATGTCTGTCCCTATGGCTCATAACATGTCTTCCAGGGGCAGCCAACAGAGCCATCCCTCTGGCACACCAAGAATGCCTCATTCAACGCCCAACATGGCACAGGGTACTCCGATCAATAGGTCTGCCATGGTGGCAACTCCTCGCATGAGCCAGGCGAGCCCTCCACCAGCTATGATGACACAGAACTCGCAGCCAGGTCAAGGCATGATGATGAATGGCCAGGGCATGAACCAAATGAACCCACAATATGCGGCTCAATTGGCACAACAACGTGCTGTGCAGCAACAGCAGCAGATGGCCATGCAAAACGGTCTTAACAGTGGCAACATGAGCCAGATGAGCCCTCAGCAACAACAGCAGATGATGCAAGCAATGCAGAGGCAATTGATGGCGCAACAGGCACAGCAGCAGGGTAACATACTCAGCCCTCAGCAGCAGTCGCAGCTCGCGGCCCAATATGCTCAGCAAATGCAGGGCATGTCGGGCAACAATATGCGGCACTTGAATCCTCAAATCCAGGCACAGTTCCAACAGATGTTGCGCATGAACCAAGTCAATGGCCAGATGGGCAATAGTCCTATGCAACGTCAAGTCAGCGGACAGATGATGCCCAACGGCATGAATCTGCAAGCTTTCCAGGCGATGCAGCAGCAACGGCAGCAGCAGCAGGCCCAACAACAGGGTAACATGATGAGCCCCCAGCAACAGCAACAAGTGCAGCAGCAGCAGGCTCAACAACAAATGGGGCAGATGGGACAACAAAATCCAATCCAAGCGCAAATGCATCAACAGGCTAGGATACTTTTCAGTAGGATGCTGCCAGCCGTAGCCCAGAAATATGGTGGCCAAGAACATATTCCGCCAGACGTGATCGATAAAATGAAGACGCAGAGCATGGGACAAGCTCAGAACCTCATGCAAGCGTCAATGGCGCAGCGCCGACAGCAACAACAACAGCAGATGTTGCAGCAGCAGCAGCAGCAACAACAACAGCAGATGCAACAGCAGCAGTTGCAACAGCAGCAGATGCAACAGATGCAGCAAATGCAGGGGATGAATGGAATGATGGGTGGTCCCCAGGGGATGTGATGCCGTGAACGAGACCTGACAAGATAATAGTGGGCAGAATTAGTGTCACGGCAGACAAGAGCAGAGGATTGGAGCCAGGTGGTTGATCATCAAAGGAGTTCAGGCAGGACCGGCATGTTATTTTTATACGGTTCATGAGTTTGGGCAGATTTATACCCCACGGAAAGTTTTCAATCCAGGTTCAAGGGTTTCTTATGCGTTTGGCCGTTTGGTTCTGGACAAGGTAATGAATGCAGTGACAGATGTCGCTGTTCTTGGTGTTACGGCTCCGGTTGGAAGAAAGTATTGATTCATTGTAACATCATGAGAGATGGTGTATTATAGCGTTACCTCTTTTACGAAGCTTGAGAATTGACCACGAATAAAAAGAAAACAGTTGTGTACTACCCCGGGATTACCTCCCAAGGGGAGGAAAGAAAACTCAGGACCCTCAATCCTAAATGACAAAAAGACTTAGGTAATATAGTCTAAGTTTAGGATAACTTTTGCTTAGTTTATTTTGGCACCCTATAGTAAGGTTTGCTGTTTTCTTGCCTCCCGCGGCCTCCATATAATGATACTGCTGCCATGTGGTTTAGGTGGGTGACTCTTGAGAAGCAGAGACTGTCACGTGCTTGTGGAACTGGGCTCCTACCTTTGGGCGCAATGACACAACCGCCAAGACGACAGGAGCTTCATATGACGCTAGCAAACCCGCGATAGCTCAAGGCAACGTGACCAATCCATCACATCACACAGCAGAGCACAGCACAGCACGGTTTGATTGCTTGTTCTAGGCACGCGCTCGTAACCTATTCTATCGAGTCTCTTCTTTCCTTTAGGCTTACACGGCCCTTTCTGATACTACCACCTCCATCCGTAATTTCATCTCGACACCACCGACTAGCAGCCACCTCTTTTTTATCAAACTTCTGCCTTCTTCTATCAAGGTCTTCTCGATGCATCGGCCGGATCTGTTGGCTTTTCTACTGCCTCTGCTGGCAGCTCCAGCTTTCGCCGCAGAAACTCTGGACTGCGGAAAGATTCGCGCGGATGGCCATACTTTTGATCTTTCTAAGCTCGGTGGACCTCATTCGGTCGTGACGACGCGATTCAAGCCCAGTCCCCCCGAACATTACAACACAACTTATACGTTAGATATCTGCAAACCTTTGAAGAAGAAGGGCGGCAAGAAGGACGAAGAATGTCCAAACGGCACTCGAGGTGCGTACAATCTTCAAGCGCTAATCGAGTCCTGACTAACAAATCTAGTTTGCGGTATTACACACCTTCTCAAGTCTGGCGAGAAGGAGACAGATGAGATTACGAATGTCATCGCGATCGCAGGAAATCTTGAAAACGTTGGCGGCTCCCGATTCGATGCTACACCCACGCGACTCAAGACAAGCGATTCAACTTCCGATAAGGACAAAGAGGGCGTACGACTAGTCCTCACAGGAGGCAGAGATCCTCTCAAGGGCGATATCAAGAAGACCGATCAAAAGGCCATCATCGAGTTCCTATGCGATCCTAAGAAGGAGGGAACAGAGGGCGAGTGGGTTACTTCAGACCAGTACGAGAAACGAGCGGACGACGATAAGAAGGAAGGGGATGGTGATGATAAGGATGAGGGCGAGTCTATGATCGAGCACCAGCTGAAGCACGACAATGCTTCGCTTATCTGGAATAGCTTTGATGACGAGGAAAAGGTCAGGGTTTTGCGCTTGACATGGTACACCAAGTATGCTTGCGAAAAGCCAGAGGACAACGGCGGTAGCGGTGACGATGACAGCTCAAGCTCCCACTGGGGCTTCTTCACCTGGTTCATCATCATGTGAGTGACCCCAACCAGCTTCTCTGACAAATTTCTAACAATTCTAGTGCTTTCTTGGGCATCGCCGGCTACCTCATCTTCTCATCCTGGATCAATTTCACGCGCTACGGCGCCCGCGGCTGGGATCTTCTCCCCCACAGCGACACCATCCGCGATATTCCTTACCTACTTAAGGACTGGATCCGCCGTGTCCTCAACACCGTGCAGGGAACAGGAAGCCGAGGAGGATACAGCGCGGTCTAGGCGTTTTTTTGACAGCAAGTGTGTATCTTTAAAGGTCTGGGCTGTGTGAGGAATTGGGACGGCGCTCACGCTAGTTGTATCTAGCTGGAATTGTATACATAGGTTGAAATTCGCGGGGTTCGGTTTTCGTAGTAGTGTTTAGATCAAGATGCTATCAAGCAGTGTTATGAACTGGCTCTGACTGACGTTCTATGCCAGTGTTGTTTGTTACCATGTAGATATTGTGTTATTACTGAAATGGTGTTCTCATTATTCATTATCATTGAACTCTCGAGCCAGCTCTACCGCAAAACAACTCTTACAAACTCTCATATCTCTGTCCAGCAGTCTTGGTATCTACCACATCTCACAACGCATATACACCTCGTGAATCTCAATCATCGTATGGGAAGAATCATCCCCGCACCTCCTCTCCCACGTCCTCCCCTGGATCCACGCCCAACACCAACAAAGCCTCCTCCAGCGCTAATCTCCATCTTCCTAGCCAGGTTATTCAGCTCCTTCAGCAGACAACAAGCCGCCACGATTCTGAAACTCTCCAGCTCGCCCGTTCCGTGGTACACTATCGGCGCGAATTCCTTTCTGATACATGCTACTGCTACACATGCCCAGCATAGCTCTACGACGTCTTCTCTCCACCGCGAAGGAGCGGCGTCTGCGTCGGTGGCTGTGCTGAGAGTTTCTGCGCCGTCGCCCACACCGCGATCGCGGATCTGCTTGACGATCCATGTCATGATGCGGTCGATTTCCTCTTTCAGTTTGATAGATGAATCACCCTGGCGGCGTGTTTGGGCTCCGCGTTTGTTGAGGATGAAACCGCAGAAGACCTCGACTTCTGTGAGAGGCGCGCGCGGGTTTTCCGAAAAGTGCCACATCTTGTCGGTGATAGTCGACTCGTATCTGACGTTGTTAGTACGTTAAGCCGGCGAGAGGATGCTGCAACTTACAGGCCCCGAATCTTCCACGCCTCGTCGGACCTACGTGTCCAATCGACGTCAAGTTTATACTTGTTCACCTCGCTTTCAACAACGGTTAATAGCTGATCCCAAACAGATGGTCCAGCTGTGTTGATAATACGATGGATATCTTCATCCCAAATCTTCTTCTCATCCACGTTTCGATATAGACGACCGAGGATTTTGTCAGATTCATAATATTTCGCTTTATAACGAGCCATGCCATCGTCGGCGTTATCATCTTCATCTTCGTCATGTAGATGAGCGATCTGACCCTTTTCGTACGTCTTCAAGGGTGGTGCTGTCGCAAGGCTACAAGATACGTTAGTACATCTCTGCAAAGTGTTGGGGGCAAGACTCACAAATCAGGACGGAACGGGGGGTTCTTGGGCAAGGCTTTTACATCGACTGGAATGCCTGTCTTGGAGAAGTCGACCGCTGTAGAATGCATTCCCGCAAGGGAAATGCAGTAAGGGTGTGTTGTACCCTCTTCATAATAGTCTGCCAAGACAACATGTCTTGTAGCGATCATGCCCAAGATATCAGTTCGCATAAAGTTAACAAAAAAGTCGGCAATATCCTGAGGCTTGACGGGGCGATCTAGTGGCCTTGGCGTAACTCTTGGGTAGTCTGCTGGTAAGAAATACTTGCCTGGCAATGCTTCTGGGTCCCAGATAATGTTGTAGAGATCACCGTCCAAGTCTCCTCCACTTAGCATACTGGGCAAGTCACGTTTACCTTTCTGGCTGAAAACGATACAGTTCTGCAAGCTTCGTAGAGGATGCCCCTGTGGAGGTGTGACTTGGTTGACGATCTGGATGTCTCCTGGGTGAAGAGCTGGCGAGCGGGTGACAATGATTCGGCCATCTTTCAGCGTGGAGTTGATGCGACGCCCTCTGTAGACGCCGTGTGTCTTGTCGTAGGTGACAAAGACTTCACCAGCATTTAGGAATCCCGTCTCATCCATGACGCCAAAAAGAGTCACTCCTTGATCAACAGGAATGCGGGCTTTGTGCTTCAGCAGTCTCAGTTCTCGCAAGACGACATGTTCGACCGCTGACTTGAGGAACTTATCCCGGCGGTAGTCGATGCCCATCTTGTATAACTGCTTGACCAGCTTGGGCAGCCCCATATTGACACCGATGGCTTGGTAGTCCAAGAAATAGCTCGTGTTGGTCGCGTCAGCTGTGACATTGCGCAGTATGTCAAGTGCATTATTCTGCAGTCTGAAGAACCAATCATTAGGTGTCCCCATATCTTCCAAGATCTTGATCATCTGGCGATTGAGGACGAGTCGAAGAGGTTTGGATGAAGCGTCGCAAATGCCGAGCTCTCTAAGATCGTCACTTGGAAACTTCATCATAGACTCTTGTCGAATACAGAAGACTTTGCCCTTGAGTCTAGTGTCGAGAGAAAGCATTCCCTTACAACCACCCCATCGAATTTGAAGACATGTTGGTGCCGCAGCTCGCATTGAGAGATAAGGCCAAATCTCCTCCAACGCGTCCTGGGAGATCGTTCCGACACCATCACTGAACACACGGGTTCCATCTTCAGATTTGACATCCGGAATAAACCGATGGCTTATACCAGTCTCGAAAATCGGAATTGCATATGGAGTTTCTGAGAAAGCTTGCCCAATTCGTGCTGCACATTTTGCCGGAACTCGAATCTCGCTGAAGTCGCCCAGGGCTTGTAGAATAGCTGCAGGAGTCTGGCGCTCAAAGTTTGAATCGGTGAAAGGGGCAGAGAACCAAGCGGAGTGAGAACGAAGAGATGAATGGGAGAAACCAAGGAAATCAAACTTTCGGCCGGCAATTGTGATGCCCTCGTCCATGACATGTCGGAACCGGGCAAATATTGGTTCGTTGTCAACCTTGGGATGAAAGTTGAGGTCCTGGCCATCTTCTTCGCAGAAGAGGACGCGAAGGAAGTAGTCATTGTTCTCGTGATACTTTCGCAGCACCCTGTTCTTGCTGTCGGGCTCGGGACCAGAGAGAAGAACACGCGTGGGCGTCACCATGGCCTTGAAGATATATATCTGATGATCTGGAATCTTGGCTCCATAGATTCTGTCACGTTTGGGGTTCTCCGCCCTGGCCTCATACTCTTCATCCATGATGCTGGCCATCAATGTGACAACATTCAACTCATCAGGATCCGTGCCTGGACAAGGGTAGGGAATCTTCTGAAAGAGGGTCTTCATGGCATCTGTAGTGACAGGAGCCGCGACTTTCTTCTCTTTAGCATCTGTAATGACTTGATCGAGGATATGTAGCAGTTCTATGCCACTCGCGGGATTGATGTAGTTGTTCCAAACTAGAGCCTGGACTTGAAAGAGGAGAGCGAAGTGAACATTTCCTGATGCCAGGAGGCGCTTAGCCTTCTCTGTGAATTGCTGGCGGCCGAGGAAATGGTTGCTCTCGGGTTCCATGTATGACCACAGAACGGATGGGAGATCATGATAGGTGATGGCGAGAATATCTCGGTGCTTGACAGAACGGAGGACCTCGTTCATATCGTTCAAGGAGGTGAAGAAGATACGATAGACGAGGCAAGATGACGAGTATTCGCGAATCAGCCCCCAGTTGACCAGACCCTGTACTCGTTTCCACGCCTGATTTGGATTGTCGGATTTGTGAGGTGTATACATCTTTGGCGGTTCAGTCAAGACCAAAGTGATGGATGCATCATTGCGACTAGCGATAAGATCCTGGATCGTGTCGTTGTGGAAATCCATACGGTGTCCAACTTCGTCATAAACAGTTAACCACTGCGGCGTGAACTTGCCAATAACGTCCCCGAGCAAGATGAGACTGTTGTGCTCCACGAATGTAATGACCTGTTCAGGGCCACGAAAAGTGTTACCGCCACAGCTGATGCTGCTGATAGTGAAGGCTTTAACCGGAGCCTGGCGGTCCTTGTTAGTGGTAGCTGCAGCGGCGGCAGCGGCAGCAGCCTTTTGTTGCTCCTTGGCACGTTCATGCTTGAGATGTGCGATGGAATGCTTATCAAGTACGCGAGTACTCTTCTCAACAAACACAGCTGTCTTGAGAATATGGAGACGTGGGGTATCCTTTGGCCTGAAGTTGGTCTTGAAAGGATATCGCGGGTTGATGTTCTCCTTCTGTGGTAGGTCGTGACGCTGTTGTTTGCCATGCCTTTCAAGAAATGAGTAGCCATCGCCGGAATTGAGGAATTTGACCCATGCTTGAGGTTTTCTCTTGGGCTTGTCGCAGTAAAAGTCGGTGATGTTCAAAGCCTTCATAAACGGGATGAGTTCTTGCTTGAAGCCCTCTTCTGACAAGTCCTGGGGGACATTGCGGCAAAAGACCTCCATAACTGCGAGCGAACAAGGCCGTCAGCCTTGAGTGATTCAACGATTTTTTACGCCAGTAGAAACAGAAGAGCAATAACAAAGGTGACTCGGATATATTTGATATGGGATTTGAGCTCCAAAAGCCGTTAGTTTTCTTGGCACGTCTGTATGTGGCGGTTGACTCTCACATGGACTTCTTAGCGCATCACCATGGGCATTGTGATGTTTCAAGAGGCGGGCAGCTGAGTCGATTGGCGGCGATATGTACGAGTTCGAGTCCCCAGTGTCGCCCGATGTGGATAGATGCAGATTGTGATAACCGATGGGAACAATGGATTGGATGAGCGGGATGCTTCATGCGGGAGGCCGACTGCTGATATTTCCTGGCATAATATACAGTGCCAGACAGATTATTGAGAGAGGAAAATCGAGAGTATGAGAGTGAGAAAAAGAAAAAGAAGTCTGAGTAATACAACACAGCACAATAAACGGCTTCATAAGATAGGTAGAATAAGAAAGTGAAGAGAGTCAAAGCACTGCTCAGCACTGGCGTAGATAATGTGATAGTGCAATTGCAGGCAGAGGGCTATGTACAAATACCCTAAAATGACACGACATAATATTGCGCTGCCCTTATGTTCATAGTGTATTCACACATTGGATTGACTTGATGCTAGGTTAGCTACTACTCAGCTCGCTCCGCTAGGTCGCGATGACTTCTCGGTGAGCTCCCGGTGAGCTCCCGGTGTGGGCCCATATTCACGGTGACCTTTCGGTGAGTGGCGGGGTAAACATTTATACCTGCAGTCAAGTACACCCCGCTACGTTCCCGATTCCATCTGCCGAGCCGAATCGCAAACTCCCACTTCACCTCCCGTCATGTAAATTGTTCTTCCGGAAGGCCTGAGGACGCTTTATAACAACTCGGCAACCTCTCATTGAGCTTCTCTTCCTCAATTACAGCTCTCAGTCTGAAGCACGATCACAATGTCTCCTCCCGGTAACCTCTACGTCACGATGCAGCCCAAGCCTGGGCTGTCTCTAGACCAATTCCATGAGTGGTATAATAACGAGCACGGCCCGACCCGACTTCGTCTTCCTCAGATCTTCTCCAACGGTCTTCGATATAGAGCCACGGATGGTCAAGAACCTACCTACCTCGCTGCTTACGACGTCACGTCCATGCCACACCTTGAAACCGAGACATACCTCACACTGCGCGCGAACCGATCTCCTCGAGAAGCCGAGACCATTGGCCAAGTTGACGTGAAGCGATATTTCTGGGACCTGGTTCATTCCAACGAGTCTGACAAGTTCGTGCCCTTTGAGAAGTTGACCGACGAGGAGGCCGAGGGTCTGCAGACTACTGCGGTCACAATTGAGCTCAAGGACGTTGAGGGTGCTGCCGAGGAATATCAGAAGTGGCTGGTTGAGGAGCATATTCCCATGTTGGCCAAGGTTCCTGGTTGGTTGCGCTCTCGCGCCTTCAAGACTTCGTATCTAGAGGGGCAAGGCAAGACGACGTTCCTTGCGCTGCATGACTATGCTAAGGAGAATGGTCAGGGTGGAGCGGAGCACAAGGCCTCGATGGATACTCCATGGCGCACCAAAGTCTTTGACAACTTTGTTGCTTCAAAGGGTCGAAGAACATATTCTCTGTTCTATGTGTTTGGACCTGCTCCTCGAGAGCTGGAAGCGCTGTCAAAGTTGCCCTCGACAGCTGCTTTCACCTCACCCGACTCAAAGCAATCTACAACACCTGGCCCCAACGCTGCTATCAACTCTTTCATCACAACTTCAGATTCTCTAGTCATTCCCTACCGACTGGAGGGTAACCCAGACCCCAAGGCTCCCACAATCGCTTTCACCAATTCACTGTTGACTTCGCTGCACATGTGGGATCCTCTCGTAGAAATACTCAAGCGAGAGCGCCCCGAGTTCCGAATTCTTCGATATGATACCCGTGGACGACATGCCGTGCCTCAGCCTCCCGTAGCTGCTACCGTGGATCGTCTGACTGACGACATTCGAGAAGTGCTTGATGCTCTTCGGATCACCAAGCTGCACACCCTTATTGGTGTTTCGTTCGGCGGTGTTACTACCCTGAACTTCGCTATCAAGTACCCCGAGCGCCTTCAGCAGTTTATTGCTTGCGACTTCAACCCTACGTCAAGCGCTGCCAACACCCAAGCGTGGAAGGACCGCACAGCTCTGGCTGAGGAGGACAACGGCAAGGGTATCGAGAAGCTCGCTGGACAAACTGTCCAGCGATGGTTCCATCCTTCTACCAACGCTGAGACCGTCAAGTGGATGACAGAAATGGTTGCCGCTAATGACGTTGAGGGCTTCAAGTACAGCAACACAGCACTATGGGATTACGATCTCAAGCCTAAGATGGGTGGCTGCAAGGTACGCGGCTTATTTGTCGTTGGAGAAGAAGATGCCAAGGGTGCTCTTGTTAAGGCCATGGATGCAAGCAAGGGACTACTTGGTGACAATGGTGCGGAGTTAAAGATTGTTCCTCAAACAGGACATCTTCCTATGGCTGAGAATCCTCAGGCTTTCTGGGAGGCTGTTAAGGAATTCTTGTGATCTGAATAGGAGATGGGTAATTAGAATACAAAGGCCTCAGCCGGGCTTTGATAAAGAGAAAAATTAGATATGATTACGATGCCTCTTCTTTCTTCTGCTCAATAGGTGCCTTCTCATCTAAGCCGTACTGCGTATCCAATTCTTTTCGCAGAGGAACATCCTTCTCGAACAAAGAGAGTGCCCAAGCAAGCCCGCCAAATGCTACAGAGACAACGTAGACTTTGCTTAAAGACAACATAAACACATGTCGAATTTGAGTCTGAACGACGTCGTCAAATTGCAGAACGAAAGCTCTTGTCGCACTCTGATAAGAATCTCCTGAGCTGAGCATTTCTCGCGCCATTTCATTATCAATCATATGCGAATACTGCTTCGTATACGTGTTGAAGATAGATCCAGCAATGGCTACACCCCAGACCGCGCCGAAGGAACGCATGAAAGTCCAGTTTCCCGTCGCAGCAGCTTGGTCTTCCTCGTCAGTAGCTGCCTGGAAAGCAGGTAAAAGGGTATTCAGAAGAAAGCCGGAGCCAATAGCTGGAATGAACTGCAGCAAGATCCAAGCTGCAGGGGGACTATCCTCGTGAAGAAGACCAAGGAGGCCGACGCCGAGAGTCATGAGGAAGAAGCCTGATACGTGAAGCATCTTATACTTGCCCCATTTTGAAAGGACGGCCGCAGAGAGGGCAGCGCCTGGGATGGCGATGAGAGCGACGGGGAGCATTTGCACTCCTGACCGTGAAGGTGTTGATAACTTGACAGCCTGGAAGTATAGCGGCAAGAAGAAGTAGCACCATTGGATCAACAGCATGTTAAGAAACGTGTTGATGTACACGATGTATGATGTACGACCTGGGAATAGGCGAATAGGCATGACAGGCTCTGAGGGAATTCCCGAGGCTTCATATACGACGAAACCGACCAGACCGAGGAGGCCGATTATCAGGGGGGCTAGGATTCGAGCATCGGACCACGGATAAACTGGACCTGCCCATGTAAGGGCAATGAGAATGGAGACGCTTGATGCGATGAGAATGACGTTGCCAATGTAGTCAATTCGACGGATTTTATCCATAGTCGACTGAGTTCGATCGTATTGGAGGTTGAGGAAGAAGTATGTAACGACAATAGCAACACCTCCGATGGGAAGATTGAGGTAGAACACCTGACGAGTCAGTATATATCTGCAGTTGTCATCGATCTACTTACCCATCTCCAAGCTGTATTCTCAACAATAACACCACCAAGAAAAGGTCCAACAGCGAAGCCAATAGTCGCTACCAGTAGAAGTATAGCGATATAGTTTCCTCTGTATCGAAGCGGTACCAGATCAGAGATGATCACATCATTGACCATTGTGACTCCGCCACTACCGACGCCTTGAATAGCACGCCCAGCGATGAGCATTGCACCGCCGTTGGCACCACCTGCGATACCACTTCCGAGTGTGTATGTAGCAAAGATGAACATCATGACTTTCTTGCGGCCCCAGAGATTGCAGAGTTGACCAAAAAGGGGCTGGACACACGCTCTGTATCATGTTAGCCACTTCGAGAAATCGGAGAGGGATATTACGTGGTGAGGAAGAAGACATTGGTAACCCAGATGTAACTACTTCCAAGATTGAGACTCTCGACGATGGTTGGAAGAGAAGTTATGACGACTGTTGCTTCGAGGGATGCAAGGAGTGTTGCCAGGACCAAAGTAACCATGATCATCCAGAAGCGATAGTCTCTATTGAAAGCTGGATTTGTCTTTGAGGTCACTGGTACTTGGGCTTCTTCATCTTTTTGGGCTGTTTTCGTTTGGTCTGACGAGTTGACGGAGGGTGGTGATGAGAGTGTCTGATTAGATGCCTCGACCTTGTAAGGTGAGGCAGTATCTTTCATTTCTGCAGAAGCCATGATGATCGCTGCACAGTCAGTCTGCTTGCCTTGGTGATATCGTCACATCCTTGAAGGAAGGATACTAATTTATATGAGAAAGCCATGAAGTCACGAAGCAACATTTGAGAAAAACCGGAGGCTTCATAAAATCAACTACGACTTGCACAGGTAACTATGCTGACGAAATGCTCCGTGATATGAGATTTGTCAACTAAGCTAACTTGTATACGGACGGTACTCCGTACTTGTCAAATATCCCGTTGCTTGAGTTGGGCTTACGTTCGGATGCTTTCAATAGGAGGAAGCCTCCGTCCTATGAGACGCGGCGAATACTTCACCCCGTCTTACCAATACTCTAGGGATGTTATGAATTTTGGCTATCCGGAAAGAGAATCGTTTTGTTAGATATGCATTAATTGGAATAATGAGTATATGAACTGTAGAAGTAAAGCTCATATATACCTATACTATCTATACCTCGATTTGCACCAAATTGGTTTCATCTGATATTGACATCAGAGCCAAAAAAAAAAAAAAAAGGATTAAGACAAGAGGCAAACACCAAAAAATACCAATCGACGCAGGCCTGATTCGAACAGACGCCTCCGAGGAGAATAGATTTCTAGTCTATCGCATTAGACCACTCTGCCACTGCGCCTTTTCATTGGATAAACTCTGTTGGTGCAGGGTAGTACAAGTAGCCGGCACCAGGTGGAGTGAGACAAGCCCAGAGTAAGACTCTATTCACAACAGTCACCACGGGAGGCATTAATATTAGATGTTTTTGCATTTTAGGCTATTGCTTATTCAATGTTTAGTTACCTATTAACTTTCTTCGATTCGTTCGTGTTTCGATGTATCTCATTGTATGTAGGTACAAGTACTTAGTTGACATGTCTCGTGTAATGAACAGCCAAAGGTTTGGTTTGATGTGAGTTTTCAATTCAAGCTTTGGTGACGTCAAGGATGTAGCTCGAATTGCAAGCTCTCAGATCCCTCAGTCGGCGTTGTACCATCAAGTCTTCCCCAAGAGTTAAAAGATCCAGAGACTGGCCATCAGATCGGCCATGAGACTCCTATGGTGATTCCCATGGTTCCAAAATTTAGTCCTGCAATAGCGAGTTGAGATCGGATTGTAAGCTTGTCCTCCTCTGTATGTCGCGGCTTTCGGGTGACGGAGCGTGAAGTGTCGGATTGGATATCGGGACTGATTGAAGAACACTTTTCGGAGAAAGGCCTTAGAGAAGGCTCTTTCGCCGACGGGAGATCCTTTGACTTGGTCAAATCTCGGGTCGAGTTTCGGAGTCACGACCTCGGAGTCGGTGGGTTCGATCAGGAGGCAAATATGACTGACCCCTTTCTCACTATCAAAGGGGCTTAACGGCCTACCCCTTTGGTGTGTCGGAGCATTTTCTGAGTATCTGTCTTTCGTGAAAGAGACGACACGTCAATCTTTATGTGATCCAAGGAAAAAAAAGGATGCTTTAGTTGCTGCGAGTGTGGGCTTGAAGAATACATCGAATGTATGTATCACTCAGCACCTTAGTAAACCGTACCCCAGCTCATGCTTCGAGTAAGGACCCGTCCTTCCTCTTGCTTCATAAATGGTAAGCGCATGCTCCGCGAGAAACGCTACTTTGTACTTACAAGATGGTTGGGCCAAAAGCCCAGGAGGAGATACTCGGTTGGAGTTAGTCCAATAGGGTCTTATAGACCAGACTCTTCTGGCGCGATATCTCTCTCAGCCTGGATCATGACTCTCCACTTCTTTGATATACTCATCAAGACGAACCTTGGTGTCTGCCTTGATAATTGAGCCAGCATCCTTCATCTCGACATCCGTGAGACTCTTCTGTCTTGAAAGCCATGCTTCAGCTTCAATGATGCCATCAGTCTGGAAGTCACTCGTAACGTCTCATGATGCGTTCGTTATGTCCGTCGATGCCATCAAACCCAGCTCCGTGGCGGCCGTCTTTCGTCACAGGCATGCTGGGTAGTTGTGTATATCTGGCAGAACATATCGTTCGCCCTGCGGGTTCGATGCTGATAGTGTGATTGAGTCCGAGGGTATCAATCCAGCTGATTTTGGATAATAACCCCACGGGGTTTTCCAGTAATCTCCTCAATCAAACTGCCCTTGCCTTTTGGCGTCTTTGGAAGGCAGGGTAATCAGAGCATGGCCATCTTCGGATGGGCGGCTAAAGTCATGGACGTGTAATGTATCTCGGCATGTCAACCAGGCCAAAAAGGTGTCCATTCCCTTGGTTGAGTCGTTTGTGTTTCTTCCAGCCACCACCTGGATCATCTGTCCGGGTCCTTTGAGCATCAACACCAACCAACACCAAAATCAACCGCGGACGTAAAGCGAGATGAAGAATCTACCTCGTTCACGTAATGGACCGGTAAGCTCCTTCTCCAGTCTGCTAACCTCATGCTTGTACGCAGATCGCATGATGCCGTTCAGCCCCCGATAGAACTTTTGCTGCGGCTTCTCCTGGACCACAACAATCTCTCGCTCAATCTCGTCTCATCTTGTCTTGGTTGACTCTTCCAAGTAGATCAGATATCGTCGTGAGACCATGAGAGAATTCGGGCATTCTCTTCGTGCAGGTCTAGGGAGCGGACAGTGGTGGCTGCTGACCCAGTCTCCGTCAACGTTCTGGAAGCGGTACCAGAAGTTCACGAGGAAGGGGTGAGAGGTTCATTTTTATTGTGCTGAAAAGTAGTTAGTATCAGGAGAAAGGGTCAGGTAGCTAGCTGTGCATGCGTAACTTACTGTTAGACAAGAAGTTGATGGAGATGCTCAGTACACTAGGTTCGTCACCAATGGCGAGGGAGAAGGTCTCGTCTTGTTATAGCATTTCTGTCTTGAGTGCAGTCGCCGAGGGCAACATCAACTGGAGCCCAGAATCGAATCATAATGTTGCGAGGCTTAACATCTGTGTGGAAAAGCCCCTTCATGTGCAGATACTCCATAGCTTGTCCAACCTGAAGCATGACTCCTCTTTGAGCCTTGGACTTCCTTCTCGAGCTTGCTGTTTTCAATCTGCAGATCCTGGCAGGCGACGAGTCATTAGGATGTCTTCGTGGCTGCAGACTTTTTTATAGCTCAATACTCTGAGATGATGGACTTCCCTGACTTGCACCCTGACTTGACGGAAGAGAGTAGTGCTGGGCGTATACACCTGGGGCGCTGGTGTATAGCGGATCAGAAAGCCTCGGTGGGATGCCATGGGCTGTATAATCGTAGCTGATAACGTTCGAGGCTTGTTCGGTAACAGATGCTGAGTAGCCATAAGCTCGAGGGCACCCGAGTCCTATCCGGGCTCGGCGGAGGCGACAATGGTGCGCCGGGATATATACGAAGTACAATCATTTGTTGGGGATAGCACATCGCCCATGCCGGCTCATTCATATGGTTGTAGCCTCAGATTGAGGGAGCGTCCTCGGCGTGGGCGCCAGAGGAGAGTCTGTCGTTTGGACAGGTGGTGTTTCTGCAAAGAGGGAAACTTCATCAGGGACAGAGAGCGCTGCCTGCTTCCCCTCATGTACGTGACTCTATAGTATTGCTGTTCTCAGGTCGTCACCGACAGAGAGACTTGTGATGGTAGGCTAGTTGCTCATTTATGAAAAGACCCGAATCTGGTGGACTATATTCGGAGTACTCTCAAAAACAAGCCCGAGAGTCCCTTGATAACTACTAGCAACAGAAAGATCGAGCTCTTTGATGGTTGCTACCATGATGTCGACTTGGCCGTATTGTATTTATAGCCGGTTTCAATGTAGCCAAGAACATCTTGAGCTGGTTCTGTAGCAGAAAACTCTCTAACGTTAGAGTGCAGCGATCACTAATCTTGTCAAACAGGGATATGGAAATGTTATACATGCAACTCCTCTCGGCTGATCTGGTGGCGGAGCTCTTTCAAGGACCAGCTCCGAAATGTTGAATTCGGGTGCCTGTGGCGGATCGTAGCCCACGGGCTGGGCAAGTTTGTCTGGCAAGACATTGTTTGGAGATAAGTGAACGGGAGGGTCGCAGTTGAATTTGTTTTCTGCCTTTGCTGATCTTGTTCTTTTGCTGTTCCGAAACATAGCCTTGATCGCTGTGAAAGGCTTTTGTGGAAGATAAAAGATCAATCATACTGAAAGGCTTCCTCTGATGTCGCTGCATCTTCTGGAAGCCCATGGTGAAGACTCCCACCTAGACAGCCGTGTTGGAGTTGCTTGCTTTTATGACCAAGAGCTGCGTTTCTCATCGACAGGTCGTTGTTATAGGCTGATAGGGAAACCTTACTGCTATCAAGGTCATTGACCTTTGCAGTTAGTTCTTCCAGACGCTCCTTGACCACCTTTGTCACCGTCACCGACAGCTCATATCTCTGCCTGAGCCAGCCGTATTCGGCGCCAAGTCCGCCGATTCCAAACATTCGTAAGTGACTTTGAGCATCCTTTGTTGTCGATACCGTGCTGTAAGAGTTTCAGATAGTCCGAACATTCGCGAATACCATATCCTGACGAGTAAACTGTGTACTTGTACAGTGAGGGCGGGCTGGTGCAGCCCGGTGATTCTTGCCTGATCAGGCTGTATACATCACAAATCCCATCCAGTATTTGGTAATGCTTCGCCTGCTGATGTTTTGGTTAGACTTTGGTTGTCCCTAGCATCAACGCCCCCTCGAAATCATCATCATCACCACCGCCTTTCGCTAAAGCATGTAAAACTGCCGTAGACAAGCGAAGAAAGAAACTAGGACCTAGTCTTCCGGAAGGTGGTGCGATCCCAGATGTGTAGCTTGACATAAATCGGGAAGGTGAACTCATAAAGCTCAAATCGATCTCTCGATCCATCCTGTCGATCTCTATCTTCACAAAGTCACCGCTTCTTCCATGAGAAGCAGTTGGCGGAATCCTTGATCCTGTCCTTATCCTGCATCCTGCTCGGCCTGGTCCCAGAGGATGCCTCAACTCCGTTGCAGCGCCTCCCTCTAGCCGTTAGATTGACCTGAGGACTGTTTGTAAGGGATAGAGGATGAGACTGTAGAAGTAGCTCGTAGCGCGAGCCATCTTCCAAGTTGTCGCTGGTTGTCTGACACTGGTGCTCCTTGAAGCTGTCTTTTGTGCTGGCTTGCTAGACACACCGAGTGCAAGCTTCCAAAGTTGAAGTCAAATCAGTAGCCCAGATGATGGCAACTAGACATGAACTCTCCAACGGGAAATTCGTTAAATATTGCTCATTTCAACATCGAGACTTTGTTCCAACACCGAAACCACCGTTGCCTCAATGTCTCTCAGGTCCTGTCGTTCCCGTTGTAAGGTCATGCCTAACGTATCTGACACCAAGGCACTGGAGCCATTGATGAAGGAATTCTCCTCGGCCAGTATCTTCACCATCCCTTCCATCATAGAAGGAACCGCCTATATGGGCAGCCCCCAGCAAGGTCAAATTGCCCTTGGCCCAGCATCCCCCCCATGCTTTTCCTTTTCCTTTTCCTCTTTTTCTTTCGGGGGTTTTCTCTTCTTTTTTGCAGCAAGGGTCTGGCGATCCTCTCAAGCAGTAGTTAGGCCAGATCCGCAGAGACTTGCTATGTTCCACATGATATGCTCCGGCATACGGCGCAGATCTCGTTGATTATACTCGTCATAAGACGGGATCTCCACATAAGGGGCATTCCTTTCATCCTCTATTAGAAGAGAAACAGTATAAGACCGATCAGTACAATTCCGCCCACTGCCAACTCTTCTCGGACTATCGCGTGCGGTCCTAGATCTGCTAGTATTAGGCGTCTTATATTGTCCCTGGGGTGGGAGAGGGTCCAGCATATATGGAACTCCCGAGACACGAGTTTCTTCAATGTTAACGCGTCGGTATTTATTGCAATATCGCGCCGGTTTAGTTGTCATTCTTCGAAAGAACGACACACCACGCTGTTCGTTCATGCCAGAAATACTTGTTTTGATCCTCTAGCAAGCCATGGTAGCTGACATGGAAACAAAATCCTATATCATTTTCCAGTGACTTTTCAAGTCCATTAGGATGCATAACTTATGATTCTCATTCGAAGGTACTCCAACGAGACCTTGATCATGCGTCTGAGACATGGGACGCATGGAATAGTCCGATAGCTGACGTTTTCCGTGGCGTTAGGCGTCGCATTGTTCAACTCTTTATCAGAGTCAAATGGAGGATCAGGTTTGGGTATTGGCTATACACCCCATAGACTAAATCGAGATAGTTGTATAGCATTGCTGTGCTCAGTTTCAGTTCTGGGGTGGCAGGGATAGAAACCCCGAGCTGTAGCAGGAGCTTGCGTTGAGGTGACGGTTTTGACCAGAGAGGGGCCTGCTGTAGATGGCGAAGATGTTTGTTCTAAGCTCGAGCTGGTGGGCTCAGGGTGATCTTTAGGCAGCTAATCACCTCTTCAATGATACTCTTCCCAAACTCGGATGCCGTTCAGTCCGAACCACCTGTTAAATGTCTTAGGGCTCCGGGTACTCGTCGCTCTCTTCGGGGACCTGACTAGCGATTTGGTCGTCACTATGTCGGCGTGCTACCTGCGTTATTTGCTAGATAGGACTGACATTCGGTGATCGCCACCGTTTTCTGCTTGGGCCTCGTCTCTTGGGCGGTATTTTGAAATGGTGTGTTCTGAGGTTGAATTGTTGATTGCATGCAAGAATCAACCGGGCAAAACATTCTTCATGGTTTCCTTGTTGAAGACCACTTGGGGAAATGTGTTGTGAGAGTTCATCGATTTCTTCCTTTTTCGTGCCAACTGAGGTATCATTACCATCTTCTTGGCAAGGCATATGCAGTCATACATCGCTTACGGACAAGCTCATGAATGAAACTGTTGATGTGACTCTGAGGCATACTTGCCATGGCTTACCATGACTAGTTAGCTTGTCTTGACTTTTAGATCGTTACCTCCCGTGCCATTTCCAGCAGACTGTCGCTCCCAGGCAATTGCTGACCCTCCTCACGATCTGAACAATCAGCTCTCCGATCAATGCGTCTCTCATAGGGTTGCCTGCTTCTTGGAAATTCAGGATCCAACGTAGAGAAATCTATGAGTGGAGAGGGCCAAGACTTCAGCTTAGTCGAACCTGCAAGTGAGGCATCAGTGATGAATCGAAGCGATATAGATGGGCTTACTTACCAAAGGCATGAGAGCGGTGTAAGAGTTGGTTGAGGAGCACTTTGGGAGTCTCTTCTTGTAGTTTCGGATGATATTGTGAGGCTGTAGAGAGGAGGCAGGTTTTATAATCTTCTCGGTATGTCGTCTCTCCCATGCAAGGCCATCGTGCTCTCTATCTCTGTATAGAGACGAATCTCATATCTCAAGGTCGTCAAGCTATTGTTAGACACCGCGATACCATACGCCTTCAGCAGGCCTCTTTTTGATCATCTTGACGGGTACCTCGAGATCTATAAGTGACGGCTTCTGGTTGGCGCTATCCGATAAAACTAGATATGCTTGTCTTGACTCCAATTCTCCTCCAGCGACAAACAGGGCTTGGATGAAGTAAGACCAGGTATCTTCAGTAAAGCCAATCCAAGCTTCGATGTCAGGATTCCTTTTTACCGGCGACTCGATGGAAATGGTTGTAGCCATGATGAATGGGTAGATGATTACGTTCGAAGCTTGATGTGAGGGATGGATCTTGAACCGTCGCTTTGAGGAACAGATACTGTCGATATGCTAGTGAACTTATCCCATAGACTGGCGCTTCGGCTGCCTGCCGAGAGTCTCAGACTGGCAGGTCATTTGTAGGCTCTGGGCGCGGTGTCGGGTGGTTTGATGTCGCAGTATGCATCTGGCCCCTCTTGGGCCTGTTGTCAAAGTCCTCTCTGGATTAGTCGCTTTGTGTGGGGATCATGGATGCTTAGGAACTATTTTAATCAATACTTGGTATTGCAGACTGGTCAAAAAGAGCATTTACTTACCTCCCTACATGGGAGTTCCTCTTCAGGCATCCTACACATTTTCCTGGATTATCCCAACATTTCTCGTTGGGGTCTAAGGCCTCTCGCTCTTCGCAGTTGGTTGAGATTTGGCGTTCAAGTTTGTTCTTCGCGATGCCCTTGAGCTTTTCCTCGGCATCGTCACGCTCCGAGGTTGCATTTCTCATCGCCGTCCAGGCTGATTTGAGCTCTCAGACCCAAGTCCCAACTGCAAATAACACACCTGGCTCACAACTTAGGTGTAATGTTTCGTTGAACTCTTTGTCTCCGGGTTATTGTTTATTTGAGCTTGAAACACGGCCTCTTGATCTGGAAGTTGGTGCCGTTAGACATACGCTCAAGCCAGTGTCATCACACACGGCCGATACGCCAAAGACTGCGAGTCATCCGAAGATACTCACTAATGAAATTGGCGATAGTTGGTCGGTCCACAAGAACAGTTGCTTCCGGGGTGTCCTGGAATACAACCAGACAAGGTTCAGACATCTCAATGATGTAAATGCCCCCCGGATAGATGCCTCAAGTTGCGTCGTATCCCCTACCGTTAATCAAATTCCGCAACATAGCCGGAAGCTGAATACTTTCTTGCCCATTATCCCTCTCTACAAGCACTGCCTGGAGCGCCTGCTCAGCAGCATCCTGCCTCTTAGCCCCTGCGACTTTAGCACCGCACGGAGCCTCTTCTTGAAGCACGTATCGGTTGAACAGTGGAGCTAGAACTTGGTATTATTCAGTAACTGACACTGCAGAACTTTCAATTTGACCACGCCGAAGAATCTGAGCGGCGCAAGTTGTTGGCTCTGCAGAAAGCTAATACTTGAACATTGCAAGTGTGAGCCGCTTTTTGACTCGTATCAAGTATGCGCGAGAAGGCACAGATGAAGAGTTGAAGCCAGGCCAGTTCACATTGGCACGCCTATGGCCTGTGAAACCAAACTCTGAGAAAGTCACAGAGTCGAGTGAGAGTCAAAGTAAAGACTCACGACAAGCAACCTCATGGAGCTTGAGAGGCGTAAGTAGCCCGACGACTGATGATTTCAGGAGTGGCATCGCCAGTCAGCGTGTCATCATCACATATAGTTCGTCCGTTCGTCATGTTCGTCATGCTTGCATTTCAAAGTACTGTATTCGTCTTGTTTTTGCACGACCTCTTCAATAATGAGCTGTCTTTTCGAGACGAGTTGTTTTTCTCTGGCTCCTCGCTCTTCAGCCTTTTGGGGGCGGAAAATATGTTTATTTGAGATCTGGTCATCTTGGGGTCTCGCACAGAAAGCCAAGGTAATATCCCTCAGATGCGCCGAGTACCAATAAATTAAGCCTATCATGAGACAGGTCTTCATAGTAACTGGTTTGAAGTGTGTTTGGAGGCCGACTCCCGATTTGGACGCCACTACGTCGGCGTGCTGCACAGGCAATTCGTTGCGCGGCTGCGTTGTAGGCTTGGTTGACCAGCTTCACGGCTTTTGAGCGGATACAGGCGTCGTTGGTTTGGACGCTTTCGGTCGGTCTCCAATTCTGAGTTGCCTGAGTTGGCCATCTTCAATACCTGTGCCAGCCAAGCAAGTAGCACAAGGATAGTCTGGGCGTTGACTTTGATGGACCACTAAGGATTTGACGAGGGATCCGAGGAGATGTTGATGATTATCTTGCATTCCGTACACGGTGTATCCTCGGGACACCCTAACAAACGCCATGAGAGGTGGTGTCTGAGTCGATGATAGTGTAGGTAGCGCGCTGCTCTTCCAGACTTGCTGTGCACGCTCGCAAGTCTCAAAGTGCTTCTGGAAGCCTTCGTGTGAGTAGCAGGTATCACGGTCTCCGACACCACTATAGAAAGTCCCGTTGCCAATTGTCTGTATGCTTCGTTCTTGGAAGGCTTCCCGGTAGCCTCTGCCCTGTTCAACGTTCGGGGTCGGTCCCGG
This sequence comes from Fusarium sacchari, assembly GCA_017165645.1. Classification (NCBI taxonomy): domain Eukaryota; kingdom Fungi; phylum Ascomycota; class Sordariomycetes; order Hypocreales; family Nectriaceae; genus Fusarium; species Fusarium sacchari. The sequence continues at coordinate 732,897 of JADANP010000004.1, forward strand.
GCATCTACTAAGCATCTTGATTCTCTCATCTACCGTCGCCTTGTCTCCCTTAGGCTCATCGTCGTCAGTGTGTAGGAGGCGACGAGAAATTCCGCAAGAGTCGATGTCGCTACCACTGATGGCGGAGCGGCTTGCGAAACGTTGTTACCGTCAGCTTTTCCTCAGCCTGGTCCTGTCCGCCTCCGATAAGTTTGTCGGTTTCCGCGCGGGAAAACGCGAAGCTCTGATTCTTACTTCTTCAGATAAGCTAACGAAGCACCAGCGTCTGCCAACCGTTTGAGTCTCCGTTGTCTGGCAGCTTGGGCGAGGAGGGATCACAGAGAGGACCCTCTTCCCCTTTCTTGTCCTTGTCTGTGGCTCGCTCCACGCCAATGCTTTCAGCAAATTCTCCTTCAGTGAGCTTGAACGAAGAGGCCATATCAAGAGACCTTGCTTGAGCTCATAAGTATCCTTTGAATCCTGATTTAATTGGTTCTTTTCAGCCATCTTCGAGAAAAACACGACGGTCTTCTTCAGGCACTTTCCGACAATGCGAAGAAACTCATCCCCTTGATTGCCTTGGCCAACGTACCTCGTTTATAGCAATAGCGGCGAACTCACTCCTGTCCCACTCATCTCGGGTTTGGTGCATTCTTGCCGCTGTTATCTGCCTGCCACTCTCGGTGAAGCCCAACTCAGGCTTCGTGGAGTTTGAGTGCTGCAAATCTCTCCACTTGCTAGTCAGACGACTGAGAAATGTCGAGGGCTCGGCAATAGAGTTCGACTTCTGTGTTTTGAGGTTGAAGGGAATGAAGTAGATTGAGGCTAGCGATACTTTCAGGGCCAGCCGGAGCCGGCGCTCATTTGTTCCTGGTGATAGGTCTGGGTCTGTTCCTCAATTTGAGGGAGAGGCTTCAACGAAAGGTCAGAATGCTCAAGAGTGAAGGAGCTTTGGAATATCCGAGCACCCGCTGAGGGCCGAGCGGCGAAAGCACGCCAAGGTGGTTGCTGCGAGTCATCATAGAAATCGGATATCGTAGGAGTTTGATCGCTTGTATTAGCTTGATCCCCTAACACTAGAGGCTAACCTCTCATATATATATATAATAAAATTGGGGTTTGGTGGGCTCATAGGACAAGGGTTCGCTTGATGGTGCCACATGGGTTCATATAGACTGCCATGGGTTGGTTTCCTGCGGTATCATCACCGTCGGTGCAGATTTTGATGACGACTGAGTTGGAGGATGGACACAAGTAGCGATCGGTATTCTTTGAGAGAATATCACTGGCCCGCCTGATCTGACCATTAAGATTTGCAAGTTCAAATCTATGGTCGACGCTCTCTTCTGAACGGTAAGGGCGCCTCATATGAGTGAAGAGAATTGCATCTTGTTCCAAGTTGCCTAGACAAGCCCCAACTGCGCCGTCCTTGCTTGGCCGAGTTTCCCTCTAGTCTAAGGCCATAATATCGTGATATGGACTCTTTGGTACATCGATAGACAGATGGAAGCCTCTTCAGACTCTTCGATGATACGAAGGCTGAGCTCGGGGGGAAGAAACGGGAGGCTTCGACGTGGACCTGGATTTTGAACAACCTATTCCTCAATGAAGCACCTCAGGGAATCAGGTAGTGGCCGAAGTACACGCCGGGGCCTCTCCAACTCCATGCATTCTGAGATCCAGGGCGGTTCGTCAATGTCCACTCGGGCCTCCTCTACGCCGAGACGTCATACCGTAGAGCTTCAGGGTCGCCTACTCGCACTTTGATCTCATCCTCACTGATGAGTTCAACTTCGGCCTTCCATGTGGTGGGGTCGTATCGAGGTAGATTGACAAAGGTGTAGCCTTGAAATGATCTTTTCTCAGGCTCACCTGGAGCCTGTCTCTCGTCTTGTTGATGGTGAACCTTTGCTATATGCTGATGGTTGGGTTGAATTGTTCATCTTTGGAGCCCTCAACATCATTTTCAATATCCACGGCCACAGCCACATTGATATATGTCGAGGCAGCTGGGTGAGAGACTGATGAAGAAGCGGTTCTTCCAGCTTGCCGTTGTCAGTGCGCAAGAGGTCCATCAGCTTGTAATCTCTTCGATCTGCAAGACATACTGGAACGGGGTTATCTTTATAGATCCCGATATTCAGTATGTTGATGGGGCTGCTTTCGTCCGCTCTTTTGCGTTTTGTCCATCTCGACACGTCGGGCGTACCAGTATGAGCCACCGTAGCGTTGCTGCCTCTTCCTCTTCCTGAGAACTCTGCGAGTCTGGACTAGATTGAACAAGCCAAAGCAGATGTATTTCGGCGGGCGTATAGATTATATATCTCCACGAAAGCCGCTTGGAGGGTTTCAATTTCCTTCTTCGTTCCCATTTGATTGCGGCGATAAGTGAGCTCTCGCATCATCCCGAGAAGTGAAATCCTGAGTGCCCACACATCGTCGCTCTTCCTGGCATTTTTACCAAATCTCTCCATATACGGCGACCAGTACGGCCGGGTTCAGTACGGCCGTTTCCGTGGGTCGATCTGCTCGACCTTCATGACTTCAGCGCAGTCGCCGAGCAGTGGGAGTGCTCATTGAGAGACATGCTCTGCTGTAGAGCCACCATTTCGTCAATGAGCCCCTTGAAATGCTCCTTAGTTTTCTCCGAGGAGCCAGTCCCGAGCTTCGATGCATACTTGACACCTTTTGGGAGAGGGGTCAGCATACAGGCCGAGGTTCCCTCCACGGTCAATGTTGAGTCCGCTGTGTTTGACTACAACAAAACCCAGAAACTTGTCATCGTATTAACGAAGCAGTCCGGGATCATAACCCATGAAACAGATAACAAAGTCAATAATCAGAATAGGAAGGTAAACAGATAAGTGAGAAAATGCTGTTGGGTCTCAGCGCCATGAGGAGCTCGGGTGATATGGACAAGGTCGTCGAGGAAGCCGAGCTGGATTCTTGACGGCAGTTGAAGGATGTGAGACTTGAAAGAGTCGTCAATTGTCTCGAAAAGCTTCCCTCCGTATCCAGCCCATGCTGATACAATTTCCTCACAGTTAGGACATGAACCTAATCGGACTTGCCGATTCTCGGTACTGTTGTGTTGGCTCTTGAATGGGAATACCTGAGGGAGGGGCAATCAGGGGCATACCATCTCCCAACGATCTTGCCTGCAGGCTTGGTTTCGGGTACCTTGCAGGGCCCAGATACGGCAGCCAATATGCTTTCCCTGGAGAGTTGCAGCAATTAGTGGTCACCGGATTGGGATCTTTTGAGTTCTGGATCGTCAAGATTACTGCTATCTTCCTCGACCCATTTAGGCGTCCGTTGAAGTGCTGTACTGTAGGACGGCGAGTCTCGTTATGCGTATAATAATCAAGACGCTTAGAAGAATAATAGAGACAATCGCCCCGAAAGTGCTGGTACTTCGAGCGACCGTACTGCAGAGTGGTAAATCCGATTATGCGGACAACGATAATAAAGCATAAAAGAGCAATAAACACAATCGCTCCTGGAAGTGCTGGTACTTCCAGCGACCGTACTGTATGACGGCAAATCCGGTTATGCGGACAGCATTGTTGATAAATCCGGTAACACGGTAGCTGGCATCATTTCTTCTACGCCAATGGCAGGTCTACCAAGACTGTCGAGAGGATGTTGCAGACCGTTGCCAAGACGGCGAGAAACCCAGTCTTTTGCTCTCGTGAATATGACGCTGTGGAGCACGAGCCTCGCCGCCTTGTTGTGTTTGAGGTTGTGGGAGCGGTAGATGGGTAAGCTCGACTCTAGTCTGTACACCGGCTCACCATCAGAGGCAACAAGGTCTAAAGGAAGAAACAATCCTTTTCGGGGAGCCACTAGTCTTACTTGAACCTGGTGTCCTTGTTAGGGTCTTCCCAACATGCAATTGAGGCAGCGCCCCGAGGTGACAACGTTTGCTGTGGAAGACATGATAATCTCTACATCCTCGTCGTCAGAAATAGTATGCAAATTCTCCCAGCCTTAATATCATCGACTCGTTCCAGGACTTGTCTGCAGGCTACATGTTGCATCAAGTCCTGTACTTGATTTTCTCCTGTTGCATGAGCTTGTAGCGTGCTTTAGGACTTTGTGCCTGCGTTGTCGTGTCACGCAGGAACGGCTCCCATACTGCGAGGCAGATGGTACGAAGTGCTAACGTTGGTGTTGGTGCTCCGTTGATTTTGTCGACTATCAGAACATTGAGCTCCTCGGTCTTTCTGGGCATGTTCAAGAAGCCTCTTTGACTGTAGCAGCCCAAGGTATGCCTTATACATACACTGAAATCGGAGTTTTTGAGTGCTCGAACTTCTAGGTTGATTCTGGTCTGAAACATGAGCGTGCCGGTAACCTGCACCCTTACGGGTGTTGAGCTTGATCTTCATCATGAAACTGCAGAATCATTTTGGCCAGAAGTGTATGAGCGCCCTGAGCTGGAATAGGGGCTGTGCTCATTTGAGATATGGCGGAAGCAGACCTTCGAAGAATAGGAGAAAAACGCCCTGTGAACAGCAGACTTTAAATCAGGGCACTGTAAAGATATACCTCTTCAGGCGTTGGCAAGAGTACTGGGCGCCACAGTCGAAAATTAATCGAGGAAGCGGGAAGATGGGTAGCAATCAAGCGGTTCGGCAGCTGGAATGACAAGTGAAGCGTTGACTGATATAAAACGGTCCAGTCTTGGTAGCGACGCTCGTACTCATCATCAACGAGTAATGCCTGTAGGTAATGTACCCAGATGATCCTCCGTCTCAAAGGCTTCTCGTGCCTGATAATTCGGGTTTGTTGCTGTCGATGCTGTTCTCAACCAGGCTCTGTCTCCAGTTTGACGGAGAAAGCTCGCCGAAGAGCTCTTCCCTTTGCTTCCTCGTGTTCATCTGGCTTTGCCGACAATTGGTCCCAAAGTCCATACCCAAAGAGTATTTAGATCAGATCAGACACTGAGGGAAGTGGTACTTCTCCCAATCTCTTTTGTCTTGATAGCCTTTTGTCAAGGACTCATTGGTCGGACACGGCTCTGGGATTGATATCCTTCGGTGTAAAGCTTCATCAAAGTCACAATGGTGAAGGCCATATTGTGGTTACCCATATGATATGGAGAGGAGACTTGGGACTGCACAGCCTTCCTCGGGGACCGCTTTGAAGTCATGGATGTCAAAGTGTTCTCGTGCTGCAAGAATGTCAAGGACTTCGCTTTTTGTCATACGGCGATCGCCGTGCGCGTCAACAATCAACACTGGTATGGTCTGCGGTACTCAGAGGAGACTTGGGACTGCGGCGATCTTCTGGCCATGCAGTAGTTAGCATGGCCTTGAACGGACCAGTGTCTCTCACTTACGATGTAGGGAGCCCTTCGGCAGCTGAGATCGAAGTAGTGAACTGTGAAGTGGCTGACGCAACAATGCAAGGAACGACAAAAGCAATCCGGCAAGGGAGAGACATGGTGGATGTGCTTGGTCGGTAGAGGTGCTCAGTGCTGGTTTGGGATCGTGAGAATGTTGACGAGAGTTTTCAGACTCCAAGCCAACAGTACCTCGTTGTTATTGAGGTCTAATTAAGGCTTGGCGAGTCCCAGAGGCCATTTGATCGTCTCCCCGTTGTGGCCACACAGTAGAAGGCTATGTTTGACTGAGTGCCAGAGGCCACTTGCCGCAACGATAAGCTGAATCAAAACAACTCCCAACGCTCATGCCAGAAAGCGTGGTTCTGGTAAACTTGTGGTGCCCGCACTCCTGGTGGTCCAGGTTCGGTACCGTGCTTCCTGATGAGGTCCAACAACAAGAAGACTCATCAGATGCTAACAAGGACTGCACACCGTCATCCACGTGTCCATGCCATGGCTGTCTCTGTATGGGGGCCGGTGTTGTGGCAACCTGGGGACATGAGCGCCGAATCAGTGACAGCTTGCCACTCTCCAACCTCTTCGGCCGATCCTGCTTGTCGGCAAGCATTGAAGGTCCCGATGCTTGCCAACAGGCAGTTGAGCCCAGTCCTCCAGGCTTCTGGGTCCTGAGTTGGATTAGATGTAATGAATGCAGAGAGAGAGAAAGGTGTCACGTACCATGAATTGTCTCTGTCGATGACAATCTGTCATCTTGTAAAGTCTCTTGATCATTCTTCTAAGGCAAGGAATGCATGGAGTTCCTGGCTTGGAGGACGATATAGACAAGTGACATTTACCAGAGTCGGACTTGAAGAAACTCAGCCTTACCATGGTGAGTGATGACAATGAGTTGAAAGTTATGCCAGTGCATAGTTCCCGTCATAAGTGTATCTTCGCGGGTAATCGGTGCATGGAGGATGTTTGGCGGCTGGATCAACAAGCCCCCTCACCCTATCCTTCAAGAAGAATGGTAACTCGCCTTGCCAGAGCTAAACTTGTCAAGTCAAAAGATGAAAACTAAAAGAAACGATCAACTAACCTTCGGGTCATCTCTGGAGAGACAGACCAACAGCTTCCCGCAACGGACTTTCGTCAAGCTCGTTGCCGTCAGAAGTTGTCGTCGGCGGTGATAGTAAGGGAATCGATGGCAAGAGAGCTGTCAACCCTGGCATCAGAGCCATCATATATCCCAACTCCTCTTAGCAGACGAAGTTGAAACATCCGGCAAAACAAAAGACTCAGCACCAAGGTAAGAGATCGAGAGCATCGTCACAAGGGGGTTGCCCCAGCACAACCACGAGGGAAGCCCGGGGCGCGATAATTGAAGAACAGGAATGAAATCGGGAAGAAGACGAGGTTATGTATCTGGACGACAAGTCCGAGCTCTTCATTGCATCATCAGTTTTTGATGAGCTAAGAGAAAAGAGAAAACTTCTTGTGTCCTAGATGTTGAGCTGTGTTTGATGAGGTGGCATGCCTTGCCGTGTGGCGGAGTGTTGTGTTGACGGGAGCTGTGGTGTATTTAGGCATGTTCCCGTGAGGTATCAGATCTGATATCGCATCTATCACATCACAGCCGAGGCTGAGCCAGTCACGCTTCAATATCTATACATACGCTTGGAGCGGTGAGAGATGAGATGCAGCCGGACAAGCACAAGTCCCTGTTTTCCAATTTCGAAACCACCACAAATATCAGAGATCACGGTCTTGGGTGCCTACCCGCTTTCACGCAGGCCCCGGCTTCCCGAAGACGGAAAATGGCATACTCAACATTTGAACAATTCGTGAGATTCCAACTCCTGAATACACACTTAGACCAATATGTGGCGAGATACAGCCAAACAACCACAAATCCGTGTTTTACAGTTCTGAAACCGCCGCAAATATCAGAGATCACAGTTCAGGTTGCCCACCCGCTTAGACTCATGCCCAGACCACCAAACATTCACACCGACGGGAAATGACATACTGAGCCGTTTGAACAGCCGTCAGAACTCAATTCTACCAACAACTCTCAGCCGTCCCTGCCACGTCAACAATTCCTCACGCAAAAACCCTTTAATGACGGATAATGTGATACATTCAAACATTCACCATCCAAAAACCGACATGTAATTACTCCCTACTCCCTATAAATCGAACAAATCACAACCCAAGCTTGAACTCCCCGGCCCCGCCTCTCTCCCGTCCCTCCCGCATCTCCACTCCCCAAAAGCCTCCGGTCGCCCCACAAAAAGCCTCCGATGCCCGTTTATTCCGCATCCGTCTCACTCACTCATCAGGCCTGTTTTCTCAAAACTCATCACCAAAACAAACAAACAAACAATGCACACGCACCCGAATCAGATCCGCTCAGCATGCGAGCGCTGCCGTCGCCAGAAACTGCGCTGCTCACGGTCCCTCTCCTCGCCCTCATGCGCCCGCTGCACCCGTCTCGGCCTGACATGTCAGGCCGGCCTGCAACGACGCGTCGGCAGACCGCCCAAGAAGGACATGGTGCTTCACAAGCCCGCTGAGGATATGCAGTTTGTTCAAGCGCTACTGGACGACACAGCTTGGAATCTTGATCCGTTCTGCGAGTATACGCCTGAGAGTCTCCCGTTTCCCATGGATGCGTGGCCTTCTGTGTCGGAGCTTGATCCGCCCGAGCTCGAGCAAAAGATCATAAAGCCCAGTATGCAGGTTTTTGAGAAGTTGTCGAAGCTTAATGTCGATATCCACCGGGGATGGGAATTCGTGTCGCAGCTTGAGAATGACTCTCGGCTGAGCGCGTTTGTGTGTGAGGATCGGGAGCGGCAGAATGGGTATCAGAATATCCAGGTGGTTTTGAAGGCGGCGCAGGAGTACCTTGTTGTCCTCAAGACACTGCATCGGCAGCTCGGGACACGGACTGTGTATTGTCAAGGTCGCAAGCCACATACAAACAGGATGATGCTATCCCTGGAGGCAAACACGGAATCTCCTCCTGAGTCGATAGCTTCTTCGTCGAATGAAGCGACACCACCATCCGGAAGCACTACACCCGAGCTCCCCCCTGTATTCGATTCACCCACTATGTTTCTCATAATATCTTGCTACGTACAACTCATCAAGCATCTTGAAGTTGTACTCAAGATCATATTCAACTCAATATCAGATCCACACCAGGACCTCATCGATGCCGCTCCCATGTCGTTTGCCGATGTACCTCTGATCGAGCCGTCAACCCAATTCGTCCTCTTTTCCGAGATGTTTCGCCACATTATGAGTCAGATGAATCTTCTCATGGGACTCCCTAGTGCATGGTCAAGCCAAAGCGCTTGGACAGGTCTGTTGGCCAATCAGCGGTATCGGGACATGCTGAATACTGAGCTTGGAGATGTGGAGGATGGGTGGACGACGCGGCCAGGCAAATTGATGGAGATTAATAGGATAACAAAGGATATGTTGGACGAGTTCACCATGATGGGGATCTACTGAACACTTTTCAGCTGGCTCAGCCATACAGGTAATGAGCAATTACAGAAGCAACTTCGTAGTGTAGGAGTAAGTCGTAGACGTAGAATTCGGATTCGAGGTGACGGTTCATCGGGAAAATTTATACTCTAAGTTAATCTAATCTCTTTAACGATAATTCATGGCTGAGCACTCTGGTGTCGGTGTGCTTCGTCGTCCTCCTGTAGCATCAAAATGCTGGCTCTTGTAGCCCAAATCTCAGTCCTAGCCTCAACTCCTCGCAAAAGCCAAATAAAATCCATGCAAAGTCATTATAGGGACATAGAAAAGGTGAATTCAAAGTTGTTGCTGCCAGCTGCGTCAAAGACGAACGGGAAGTTGATAGCCACGTCGAGTGGCAGGCGATCGGCAACAGGACGCGATACCGTTGGCGTCGATCCTCGTCGGTTGGTCCTTGATAAAGTGTGCTCCTCGCTATTGGCTCTCTTATTTCTTCCTTTCTTAACCGGTGTCGCCAATGCCTTCTTTGGTTCTGACGGTGGTTCGACATTCCATTCGCAAGCAAGAACACTAAACTCGACCTGCTCTGGGTTCTTGTGGGCGCTCAGGCTGCTCGACTTGGCGTATTTGACAAAGTTCTCCTGTAGCCAGGATTTGACTTCAAGAACTCGGGAGCTGATAGTCCAATCTTGCGTATCCGCTTCGAAGTAGCTTCTGTTCCCGCCCTCAAATCTGCATGTGCCTGCTTTCGCTTGAATGTGGTCAGTCATTATCTCCAGCCTCTGACATCTATCCCTTACCTTTCAAGTCTCTCTGGAACCCGTGGCGATCTTTGGCAGCATTGAGGTCGGATTTACGTAGAATGAGGTAATCGACAAAGAAGAACTGCTCCAGGTTGGGGAGATATTGAGCCAAGAACCTGTACAAGTGTTTTGGGTACCTGACTCTATCAGGAGTGCTGTGGATTAGGCCGCAGTTTGGACATCGCCTGGGCGATTGTTTCTCATACCATTTGTGGCAATATCTGACTGCGACCTTTCGAATTTGATCGAGCCCTGAGCAGTTCAGAACCTTGTTGAAGCGTATGCTGTCTTCGTAGACTTCGGGTGGGACGTATTCAAGATAGATGACATCCGAGAGGGAGTTGAGGCTAACGATCCGCCCAGTGTTGAGGCGGAAAGTCCTGGACCGATTTGTGAGGGACTTGGCTACAGCGGCAGCTTCATTGCATGTGACGGAAAGTTTGGCGAGCTGTTGATGGAGATTCGTGTAATAAGAGATGTCGGCTTGAGGAGTGGGGTAGAGAGGTTTCAGTGTACCGTACACCTTTGCAGTAGGGCGAGCTTCCCTTCTGACCTCGATCGCCATAGAATCAGCGTCATCATCGTGATCTTCAGTACTTGCGTGGAGGAACGTCGGCTCTTTGAGCCACCATTTCCCAAGCCCTGTTGCCGGGTGCCAGTCGGTGTCGATTTTGAGAAAGTGCATTCCCGGAGTCTCCAGGGTAGCTTGCCATATCTGGGCACGTATCTCTGGCGGCAGGCGAGGGAAAGGCGAGAAGGTGCGGCAATCTTCAGGTATTCGAAACTTGAGAGGAGTTTCCACTGATTGTATAGGTGCCTCTGTAGAAGGGTCTGTATCCTCTGATGCCGGGGGATGTTTGATGGTGACGCCATCGTGGGCATTATCAATTTCGTGAGCACTCATGATAGCCGTGGGCCATGAGCTTATCGTTATCTCGCGATCATGAAGGAGGGGTGTAGATTAGAAAGACGGACGATCAAAAGAGCGAAGACGACGCAACAAAAGCGATCGGCGGAGCTGGATCAAGTGAAGAGAAAGTGAAGATACAGAGTATCGATGGTGTTGCAGAAACAAAAATGATGGAGTGAAGTTGGAGAAGTAGCGGAAGCCTCATATCAGTGGCCAGTGAGTAATCGGGACGGGATGGGCGGGGAAGCAGGCAGTCACAGCCAGTCTGCCACCTCCCGTCAGGTCGGGTTGGAGAAGGTGCTGGGTGTTGGGTGCTGCAGAGTTCAGCCGCTAAACAGGTAACTCAGCGCCACAACGCACCACTAACCACTAGGTATCAGCGCTGCCTGGGCTAGGTAGGTAAGTATGTAGTTTCAGCGGATGAGGGATAGACTGCAATATGTGAAATATCATTTATTACATAGGTATCCATTCGCTTGAATTGTCAAATGCATTTGCTACGCTTTGACATGGATGTCCTGCGATATCTTGTCGCTCTGGTTTGGCTTGTGTAAAGCGCTTCACCGCATTTACCTTGATGATTCAATGCTTCGGAAGATGCGCCAACCAACGCATGCCACCGCACCTTGACGGGTCATATCGAGCTGTCAGGTGAGAACCTAATTCGATTTTCTTGCCTACAATTCCTGATTTCACTTGCTAAGGCTTACAACGTCTTTTATTTTTACTATTTGAATTGAATTATATAGCTTAGATTGGCGCAAGGTATTGTTACTGCATTTTTGAAGTTATACGTCAGATCTCAATCTGGGTACGACATGAGATCCATGGCTGGCTTTGTGTGACACGGCATTATAACCAACTGAGAAGATACTCTCCATAACATTAGGCATGATGAAGTGAGCAAAATAATCAAATAATCAATCTTATGTATCAAAATAGTTTGTCTGCAGCCTCCCACTTTCAAGGCATCTAAAGGCAGAACAAACATACAGATCGCAAGCAAAAAGTAGAGAATGAGGGAGATGATAAGCGAACGATCATAGTAAGCGGCAATTACGATCATCCAACACAATCGTACTCCGTAGTCTATCTATGATTTCAAATCCAACCTCTGCAGTATTGTCTCGAAGCTAAAAAGCAAACTACAGCGATCAATATCCAAACTTTTGCCCAACAAGCTCCTCACTCAGCCTCCACAACTTCCCAGCCTCAACAGCATCTCGCGCCCAGGCCTTGACAGTATCAACAAAAGGATCAGCAACCCTCGCCTCAAGGAGATAAGCACCGTTGCTTGCTACTAAATATCAGTATTTATCCATGCAAATTTGGGAATAACATCTCACCTTTGATGTTGGGGTCGAAAGCAGCGAAGGCATGGGTCGCAGCGCCGACTTCCACGGGGACAGGGGGGATGGCTGTCCACCCTTCAGAGTTACCACGTGCGCGATGAGATTTGACTGTGTCTGTTAGCTAGAGATTTACTAGAGATAAGAGTCGCCTTACTGAAAATGCCGAGATCAGCGTCCATGCTGGCAAAGTCCAGATGTGTGCCAAGACCAGTTGACAGGATGAGGCCGGGGTTAAGACTGTAAGATTGAAGACCACGGCCTCCTAGTTTTTGAGCTAAAGACACAGAAAAAAGCATGTTTGCAGTCTTGGATTGACCGTAGGCACTCCATTGGTCGTAGAGCTCGCCGTCCTGTTCAAGTTAGTATGGTACAATATGCAAGGTTAGATGACTTACACTGAAGTGAGGATCAGCGAAGCGAACAGGACCAAGACTGTGGCCATTGCTCGAGATGTTGACAACGCGAGGTGACTCCGAAGCAAGAATCTTATCCATGATCAAGTTTGTCAGAAGAAAATGTCCAAGGTGACAAATAGCAAACTGCATCTCAAAGCCATCCACACTCTTTGTATACGGAATAGCCATAACTCCAGCATTGTTAACAACAACATCAATGCTAGGCACATCACTCCAGCTGTTGACCTCCTCAGCAGCCTTTCGCACCGAAGCCAAAGAGCCAAGATCTACCACAAGAGAGCGGGTCTCGACGGAAGGGTTGGCTTTGGAGATGGCTTCAGACATCTCTTGGAGTTTAGAGGCATTGCGGCCTGCGAGGATGAGAAGAGACGGGGATTTGGAGGCAGTTTCTAGGATAAAGGTTGCGCCGAGACTATTGAGTGTGACACCGGTTGTGAGGATTGTTTTGCCCTTGATGATGTCGGCATACTCGTTGACGAGGTCATTGGTGGTGGTTGAAGCAGAGTGAGGAGACATGGTGATTGAATTGATAGCTGATGAAAAGCTCAAGTTGTGTTTTGTAGTGTAATATTGAGTGTATGTTTTGGATTGCGAGTGTCGATGATGATACGTCTGTTCAAGTGGGAGTCTCCCACAATATTTATACTGAAACCCATTCCTAAAGTCCGAAATTGATGTTGTTGAGATTGTATAGCGCATACAAATAAATGAAGTGCGGGCGTTGCAGTATATCGCGGCTGGCGTCAGCCATCGGCGTAGGAGGGGGCCGATGCTGACGCTTTTTCGCCAACATGTCCGAATGGCCAATCATATTGTGCGTTGATTGAGACAACCTTCGCTTTCGGACTTTGGAGCCAGGGTATTATCGTACTGCATGATGCCGGCAAAGGTGCATCGATGCGTTTATAGATCCCTTTTTGGACTTGAAAGGGCAAAGGATGAAAGGCCTGGAAGAACTATTCAAGTAGCCCCAAAGTCCGCCAATAAGTTCACGAGAGGTTTCATTAATCGCATTGGAGATACTGAGAAGTACCTAATTTCTATTACAAAAAATCTCTCAATTTCAGAGTAATTCCTCCGGTTTCTCAGTCTATTGATACTTTGCTGCACCGTCATGGCGTAGGTATGCCCTCACCAGAGGGTAGGCAGACTAGAAGAGGAAAGAAAACTCACGACCTTGATCCTGGATGACAAAAAGAACTCAGTGGGCTTACATGAATTTAGGATATATTTTACTGAGTTTGTTTTGGCACCTATATCAAGGTCCGGTGTTTTCTTGCTCCTTGATGACAGAGTAACTGCCCCAGAACACAATGTCACCAACATCTTGTATGGGATTTGGAGAAATATCGCTTTTACTTCTTTCTTGATTTCTGTGGAGGAGATCTTAAGTCCCTATATGTACAGTGAAAGCAAGTCTATACCTTCTTTTGCCATATAACACCTGGGTATCCGCTTCTATCCCAACGCCATCCCATAAGTGCAAACCCCATATAGACACAAATGATCGTCAACTCTTCAACTCTCATCACCTGAGACAACCTCCCACTCCTGAAGTACAGTCGGTTCCTGCACTGCACCTCCCGAGATCCCGCTCAGCCACGCCCTGCACGCTTCAAGGTGCGCATACTCTGCATCATCGTGACCTCTCAAACCCTTCATCTTGACATCCGCGACTTCCAACACGCTTCTACCAGCTGCATCACGAACGTGAACACATGCGCCGCTCTCAACGAGCTGTTTGACAGCGAGTTTGTGACCGCAGCGAACAGCTACGTGCAGTGCTGTTTCGCCTGATCGGTTCCGAGCGTTGACTTGTGCACCAGCATCAATCAGCTCTCGAATGATTTCGGGGCCGATTTTGTAGTCATCATCCTCGGGGAGTTGAGCGACGAAGGCCATTAGGGGTGTGTTGCCGTGGATGTCGTAGTGGTTTGAATCGACGCCTGCATTGAGAAGATTCTGGAGGAGAACAAGACGAAATTGCAATCTATCGGTGCACGAGTCCGAGTTCTTAATAGTCTTGTCCCTTTTGCGTCTTCGGTCGATTGGCGCGCCGTTCTCATCGAGGTAGTACTTTTGCGTGATACTGGTTTCACTGAGTGTGGCGGCTGCGAGACAATGGAGTCCATTTCGACCCTGATTGTCTTCAAGTCGGGGGTTGAGTTCCGCATCATTGATGTACTTGAGGAGTTGTGTCTCCTGGTGAATATCGTCAAAGTGCCAAGGATCAGCAATGCTAGCTTGTCGAGACATTGGTACTGGAGCGTCGATATCCATGGCCTGTGTACTCGCTCTGCTGATACCCAATCCAGGCTCGGGGATGGCTGAGTAGGTAGGTGTTACGTTGAAGGCATCCCTCTTCTGATAGCTAGTCGCACTGCACAGTCCCAATGCATGACTGTGTAGCTCATGTGATGTATCCCGTAATAGCGGAATATGCAAGAATGAGCGTCCATAGCAGTCGCGCGCACTGAAGTCGAATCCTCTGTGGGCGAGTGCATCCAATAACTGCTTTAACAACACCTGATTTTGAGGTTGAAACCAAGTAGTGTGTAATACATGAAGGAGTGTCTGGCCCGCCGTATTCTGCACATTCAGGACATCGTTGGCCTCAACCGATATGATCGCTTGAAAAAGGTAATCCGACAAGAATCGCGCAGCCATGAGATGAAGTGCCGTATGTCCAAACTGATCGCGCTCTTCAAATAAGTTACCATGGACAGCAGCTGATAATGCATTGGTGCCAGTTTGGGTCGGGCCATTTGCTGTGATCCAAGCCGGCTCTTCGATTTCGTGAATAGGGCGGCAGAAACAAGCCAATTTTTGATGGATCTCATCTTGCGGGAAACATGTATAGTTGGCAAATTCGTCGAGGCAGAGGAAGTTTCCGGGGAGGTAGTAAGGTCCCATGGGCAAGTGAACTGGTGCGTCACGATCGTTGAGCCATGATGCCACACTTGGCTCCTCATCCGAGATGGGAGATAGACTGGCTCCTCGACGGTTGAGGGGCGCTGTATATCGTTTTATGAGGCGCTTAACTGTCTTGACGTACGGGTGTGAATAGTCATTGAGTATTTGTCGTAAACTTCCGGTAGTGCAGTCCGTCGACGTAGTCATGAATGTAGGTCGTTGTAAGAAGTTTCGAAAAGTACTGTTGTCCTCCTGATTTTTTTGGATCTGTCTTTGAGCAGCCGTTCCATTATTTGGGACAAATTGCTGCGGATATTGGTTAAATGGCGGAACCTCTAGCGAAACTCTGGTACCGGGATCTCGAACAAGATGCGGCGTTGGGATAGCGTTAAGAGCTGGAATAGGTCCAGACGCTGGAGTTGGAGATGCAACGGAATTATGGGTAGAGCTGGTGCGGGTAGGAGAAAGAGCCAGCTCTTCTAATCGGCGAACCATGTCATCTTCGGTCTTGGGGTGAAGCCATCGTGGCTGTTTGTTGAGCATCGCATTGAGTGTCTTGTGGGCGGAGTCTTTACTATACAACTGTTAGTGTGTTATCCACAGCGCAACGTCGAGAAACACATACCCAGGCGCAGGAGTATCGGGGGATTTAGCATGAACAACTGCCATAATCTTCTCCAAAGGGAGTGTAGTATAAAGATAAAGCCGTGAGACTTTTCGTCGCGACGAAGGCGTCCATAGTGGCGGTCTTCCAGTTGTGGTATTGTTTGATCCGCTAGGCGAAGCAGATGATATCGGAACTTGAAGGTTAAACGGCGAGGCAACGTTATTGTTCATTGCGCTGAGCTTTGATTCACAAACAACAAAAACAACAACAAGTGGAAAAAAGGCAATCAGATGAATTCCGATGCTGCTTTTGGCTATATTTCACGAGGCTGTCATGATGCTGATGGTTGATACGGGAGTTGCAAGCTTATAAGTCAGCTCCCTCTTGGGTCAGAGTCATATGGAGGTCAGGTCGCTAGAGGGCAGTGGTGATGAGAAAAAAGATGGCCGCCAGAACAGGCCGGCGGGCCACAAATAACCTGCAGCAGACTGTGGAATGGGAGAGGTGCTGCGCCTCAGCGCTCGCAGGAGGCCTGTTCGGAAAGAGGTTGCGAGTGCTAGAGTACAAATGGATGAGGTGTTTGGGTGAGACAGAATGTGCTGTAAATGGATAGCTAGAGAGGACAAGTCCGTAGGAGGTCTGAGTGCCGTGTTCCCGATGCATTGGCGTTTGTGATCTGGAGATAGACGAGGGAGATAATATACCTAGGTAATCTGCAACTAAGACGCTGAGGCCATTCCCGTAGACGGGCAGCTATAATACAGGGCCGTTTGATAGTGCTACAGGGCTCCATGTTCCAGTTCCCGCCAATTACTGCCAATATGGGGCATTTCAAAGGTCTGAACCTGAATCCAGTTACGTCAAACCTCTTCATCATTTGATCCGTTAAATGATGAAATATTCAATTCTCCGTCACGGAACTAGAGCCGGACCTGTCAATTCAGAGGGAACCTAGGTCGCTGCCCTGGCATCAGTGGAACACATGCAGAGGCGCAGATCACGGCTGTGCTTACTGTGGCTCCAGGCACAAAAAGCCTTGCGCCACACCAGCGAGGCTTTTCGGCATCACCACCAACGTCTATGCAGTATTTCAGCAAAATGCTGCTTCTTATCTTTTCATAATAGTGGAGAGGAATAATGTCAATATGTCTAAAGACGAGAGGAATTTCTGGATTGATAATGACGATGATTGAAGTGCCGAGACTGAAGAACCAACTGAACGGCTAGGGTTGGATTGACTGAACGGACATTACAAAGCAACTAGACATACAACGGACCGGATGCTTCATATATCTGATTATCAAGTGACTTCTGTTTAACAGAGCTCACCAAATTAAAACGAGTTATTCAATTATCAAAAACAGTTCGTCTTGGCATCCCTTCTCTGAAACGTCTCACTCCAAGCCTGCCATGTATGTCATCATCCCTTGCATTCGGCGCCTCATTAGTTGAAACAGCCGCGCTCGACATCTCTGTAAGTCATCCGACGTCGAAAACCAGACAGTTTTACCCTGCCATAATCCAGCTACCGTTTATCAGCTTTAGCGGTGAAATCGCTTAGTTGTTTGTAGCCACGACATCGTTTCCATCTTTCATGGCTGACTGTTGAAACCTTGAAGCCATCGACGACACCACATCCTCCTTGTGATGGCCAGTACGTAGACACTATGTCATCATTCGAAACGTTCCGGGTGTGACGGGACAGAGGGAAAATCGAGTGATGAGACATTCTCAGACGACTCATGGATCTCATTCAAGGAGTTGTTTGCTTCCCTTTGTCTCGTTGTGAAGAGCCAATCACGACTATTCTTAAACCTCCGACTGTTTCCATCACACAACCCTGCATAGGTAGCCTTGTCATGCCCTTCAAAGAGCTTGACAACAGTCCAGCACAGTCCTCTGCCAGTCTGTCTCTCTTTCTCAACCCATTATCTGACGTCCTTTGTCATTTTTTCTGTCTTCGCCATCCTCACCGATATTCTCCCACACCGCAATCAAAAGCCACATTTCCTTTCAAAACACGCCTATTTTCTAGAACCCTTCCACACGCCACTATCTGCTTCCCGCATTCCAGACCAGAGACATGTCTCCCCTTTTTTTTTTCTCCTCAACGGCCACAAACCTTTTTGACTTTCGGGAAAAATCCCGCCCTGTTTCTGTTCCCAACGATCTGGTTGAAACGGTCCCCTAATTTCTTCTGCTCACCCCCTCCTCTTTGTTCTAGCGCTGTCCCACATGATGAATCGAAGGAGATAGAGTTTGAGAAAACTGGTATCACATGGATACACTAGTGACGACAAAGGATTAAGTGACTTCACGTGATAAACGGCGGAGCTGTTGAGCTGCGAGGTACCCCGTAAGGACTTGGGCATGAAGCAGTCAGTGAGTTCTTCGAGTGTAAGCGAAAAAGCATGTTGGGAATCACTAGGAACAAAGACGTATTAAGACATGTCTATAATTGATGATGTGGTATCTTCAACAAAATTACACAATATTATCCAAAAATCGTAACCATTCTTTCTACCACTACTTGGCCGAGCCAAGATCGTCTAAATCATACTATGTACATAGTGAAGCTTATTATGTTTGTAATAAATAAACAGCAAAGGGAAAGTTTTATGTTCCATGATGCATTTACAGAAGAACGGCAAAGATACCGGCGGCAGCGACGGCCATCTCGACACCGAAGCGAGAAGCACCGGCAGTGACCTCGACAGCGGGGGCAGTGCCAGTGGGGGCGTGGTAGGGGAGAGTGGCAGAAGGCTGGCTGGGAGCGGGAGCCTGGTAGGTCTCGGTCTTAGCAGGAGGAGCAGGGTAAGCAGAGTGCTCAGGCTGCTCGGGCTTGGCAGGAGCAGAGTACTCGGGCTTAGTAGGAGCAGAGTACTCAGGCTTAGCAGGAGCAGAGTACTCGGGCTTAGCAGGAGCAGAGTACTCGGGCTTAGCAGGAGCAGAGTACTCAGGCTTGGGAACGACAACGGTAGGATAAGAAGGAATCTCCTTGGTACCGGTGGCGTAGACAGTGGTCTGCTGGACGGTCTCGGTGGTGACAGAGCCGTAAGGGCAGTTGGGGACCTCAGGACCGCACTTGGTAACGGTGTAGACCTTGGTGAGGTAGGCGGTCTTGGTGGTGTAGAGAGTGCTGTGGGCAGGAGGAGCATAGCCAGTGGGCTTGGAGTGCTCCTCAGTGACAGGGCAGACGGTGGTAGAGACAGGGACAGTCTCAGTGGTGACGGAACCGTAAGGGCAGTCCTTGACCTCAGGGCCGCACTTGGTGACAGTGTAGACCTTGGTGGAGTAGACAGTCTTGGTGGTGTACTCAGGAGGAGCGTAGCCGGTAGGCTTGGAGTGCTCCTCGGTGATGGGGCAGACAGTGGTAGAGACGGGGTAGCTCTTGGTGGTGACGGATCCGTAAGGGCAGTCCTTGACGGTGGAGGCGCACTTGGAGATGGTGTAGACCTCAGTGGAGTAGATGGTCTTGGTGGTGTAACCAGTAGGCTTGGGGTGCTCCTCAGTCACGGGGCAGACAGTGGTGGAAACAGCAACGGTCTCAGTGACGGTGTAAGGACCGTGAGTTCCGTAAGGGCAGTCCTTGACGTAGTCAGGGCACTTGGTGTAGGTGTGGACAGAGGTGGTGTAGATGGTCTTGGTGGTGTAAGGGACGGTAGCCTCAGTGGTCTGGGTTCCGTGAGATCCCTCAGTGGTGGAAACACCCTCAGTCTTGGTGGCAGTGCCAGTAGGTGCGGTCTCAGTCTTGGTCTTGGTGTTGACAGGAGCAGTCTCAGTCTCAGTACCAGTAGGAGCAGTCTCGGTCTTGGTCTCAGTGCCGGTAGGAGCAGTCTCGGTCTTGGTCTCAGTGCCAGTAGGAGCAGTCTCGGCCTTGGTCTCAGTACCAGTAGGAGCAGTCTCGGTCTTGGTCTCAGTGCCGGTAAGAGCAGTAGCAGTCTCAGTACCAGTGGAGAGCTCCTCAGTGGTAGAGTCGCAGTCCTCCTCCTCGGTGGTGGTGGTCTCAGCAGGGGCAGTGGTGGTGGAGGCAGCCTCGGTGGTCACACCAGTGGCAGTCTCAGTAGACTGAGAGGCAGTCTCGGTCTCAGTCTCAGAGGTAGCAGTATCAGCCTTGGTAGTGGCAGTTCCGGTGGTAGCAGTGTCAACCTCAGTGGTACCGGTAGTGGCAGTCTCGGCCTCAGTGGTACCGGTTGTGGCAGTACCAGCCTCGGTGTTAGCAGTCTCGGTGGTAGAGACGGCAGCAGCAGTGGTGGTAGTGGGGAGAACACAGGTGCAAGCCTCCTGGAGAGTTTGACGGTCAGCACAAGCTGAGGGGAGGTTGCAGCTCTCGATGTGGTCGCAGAAAGTGGCACCGATGGCGTGGACAGCCTGGTAGCAAAGATCATCGGTATCACACTCGCATGTCTCCGTGGAAGGAGGGAGTTCGTATCGGGGGGAGATGTTGGCAGAAGCCAGGCCAAAGGCCATGGCCATAAAGACAGCGCTCTTCATTATGTTGAAAAGAATGTACAGATTCAGTAATGAACGAATGGACTGCGGTAGAACTCTGAAGAGTTACTTGTATTCCGCGAAGACTGTTATAAGAAAGAGTGACAAGAAGAGGAGTGGGAAGGAAAAGATTGCCCATGTAGGTCGGAGGATGGTGTTTATATGCAAGAAACGGCCGAGTGAGCCTGGTCCGTCCATCCATTCATCCCCTACCCTGCCTCTCTCCCCCATCTCTCACTCTCACTCTCACTCTCTCTTCTCATCCTCTCCTGGGCGTGGGCCGCCGTTGGGCGTGGGTGGGTGACCCATACCCAGATGTTGATACTAGTGTGCCTGAGCTTCGCGTTAGTTTAGGGCGCTATTGAGCAGGGCTTCACATCCATGTGAGAGATGAGCAGATGGAACTAATACAGAACGAGAGCCCTGCTCAGTGCAGTGCTGTAAATAACGGGCTCTGGTGCCGTCAGCCCAGCCTTGGCCGTGAAAGGCGCCTGTTGGAAAAGCAACAGTCGAACAAAGTGCGTGCGGGTCAAAGAACGATCAAAGTCGTTAGCCACTTGGGTAATGGTGCGCTGAGTCGGGTCTCCACAGGGGTGGTCCCCTGACCCCTGACTAAATCGTGGCTAAACTAACCACCTTGGGCCATGTTAGCGGGGGTCGCTAATAGGCAGTCGCCGAGAGCTGCGCTGCGGTGGAGCGATACGATACTGGGATTGACATTCAAGGACTTTCGTCAATTTGAGCCGGGGAGACGTTTACAAACATTCAACTTTGCAAGGCCTAAAGTTGTAGTAGCTAGTAGAGACGAGTCGCTGAGCAATAGTTTCGCATCGGATGTCGCACCAAAGAAATCCGGTTCTTCGATGGTTGGCGCTATTACACCTCGTTATTTCAGCTCAAGGCTGGACCAAATAGTTCACGATACCTTAACCTTGAATAATACGAATAACCTTCTGGAGTATCCCAGCAGCTGAGGCTGTCTATATTGCATCCTAGGTACCTAGTTGCTGTTACCGATAGGGGTAGTGTCCTTCATTTCCTGTATAATTCCATGCAACTGTAATAATCGCATGTTGTTAGTCATCGGCAGTTTGTATTGTTCCTAGGTATGCTAGCCTTTGTCGGCCATTAGATTTAGCATCAAAGAAGGTTTGTTATTTTTAGTGTCCAGTGATTCACTCTATCGTCTTCTCCGGAGCAATATGGAGAATAGGAAATTAAACAACCCATATCGGCTTTGTTAGTGAGAGACAGTGACAGACAACACGATACCCTACGGAGCGATAACGACCGAAGAACCACAGATTCCAAGTTTTGGCATCTCGAATTTTCACTGATCGTCATGATGATCACCGAGATCTTTGCTCGAATCTCATCGATCGTGATGGTAGCCTATGAATGGTAGCATCATAACTCCCAAGGACCGACGAAGCCGTTGGTTTTAGTGGGAATTGTTTCCTTGGTCTGCTTCAAAGAAGCCCCTCATGATGACTTGCTTATACTCCACCAACTCACAGAGCTGATGTTTTGTCCTCCATTGTGTTCTTTCTTTACTCTCGATCAAGGGTATCTTTAGAGAAAATAGGCAATATTGTTTAACTGCTGAATGCTCTTTCGTCCTCTTTTGGTTCTTTCATCTTCACCAAATACCGTTTATAGCATTGCACAGCCTTCACATTCTGCTTTGGTACCACACTGCAACCAAAACCGTCCATCTTGTGTGCCCGATTATCCCTACCAATGGCCATCGCACGATCAACACTTGAAAGTTCGGGTACCTGACAGCATGCAGATTTTAGCGTCTTCAATCTCCCAGAGTGTGTGGATGACGCCAGCAAAGGAGAGGAAACACACAGAAACACGACCAAGCGTCGTCATAGACGGTTTCTCAGGGCTTGCATTAATCCAAGGGGGAGATTAAAGAAGGATGAACCCAATTGCCACGAAAAAACGGGCATCCAAAGATCCGGTTGTTTGGTGGCTTGGGCACTTTGAAAGAATCCATCCAGGGAAGCGCTACGAGAGCGGTGCAATTTGCATCATTCGCGCTGTGGCGTCTTCTAGAGTCCAATTGGCGCCCGTGACTCGCCCACTTGGCGTTAAGCCGTCGCAAGCAATTGCGTGCATGCGAGAAGGAGGGTGTGTTTTGTGCATCTGCATAAATGAATATTTTCTTTTTTTAGGGGTAAAGAGGAGGAGGACTCGATGCGAAAGCGTTCCTGGCGGTGGCTGTCGTGCTACCGGTGGTAGTGATCTATAGTTATAATTGTCTTATTTACGGTGGCAGTGGATATAGTAAAGTCAGACTAATCCCCCTAATATAACCTAAACCTAGCCCTTATTAGCACTAGAAAAGTAAGTTAAGAAAATTAAAATCTAAACCTTAGTTTTTATATTTTTATTAATTAGAAATTATAAAATATAATTTAAATTTTAATTTTAAATTTATTAATTATTTTTTTTTTTTTACTTTTTAATATAAAACTTATAATTATTAATATTATTATATTAATATTTTCTTTATTTATATTAATAATTTATTATTAATTTATTATATTAATATTTTTATTATTATTTTTTTTAATTATAATTAAAATTTTATTTTTTTATATATAATTATTTATATATTTTAAATATATTAATAATATTAATAGCTTTAATAAATATTAGCCTTACTTTAAATAATTTAATATTATATATATTATAAATTAATTATTAATATATTATTAGTATATTATAAAACCTAGATTTTAATATTATTCTTTTTTATTTAATAAGATATTTTTTATTATATAAAATATAATCTTATTTATAAAATAGGTATTTTTTATATAAATATAAATAATAATTATAATATATAAATAATATATTAAATATTTATTAATAATATATAGCCTTAAAAGTATTTAATATGAAACTTAATTATTTATATAAAAAGTTATATAGTAAAAAATAGCTTATATAGTAAAATATACCTTTAAATTAATAATATCTATAATAATATATTAATTAATTTTAAGTATAAGTATTTTATAAGTAAGTTATATTTAATATATTTTATATATAATAAGTATATATTATAAATTTTAATTATATTTATTAAATTATTATAAAGAACCTTTTATTTAAGTAAAGCTTTTAAATAATAACAAATTACTTATATTATAAGTATTATATAAAATAATATAATAAATTATTATTAATATATTATATAAAAAAAAAGCCTAAGTTTAAGTTTAAAGCTTTTTTTACTTTTATCTTTATATCTAAGAAATAATATAAAATAGGTAATTTTAATATAATTATAATTAAAATTATTAAGTTTTTATTTATTAAATTAATAATAATTTCTATTAAATATATTATTTAATTAAAAAATAATAAAATAATAAATTATATATTTTTTATATATTAATTATATATTATTAATACTTTATAAGGTAAATTATTTTAATAGTTTTTTATTAAAGATTATATTTTATCTTTTAGTTTTTTAAGTAAAGAAAATAATAATAAGGTTAAATTTATTATATTAAAAAATATAAAAATATTAACTTTTAGGATAGTAAATATAAAAATAAAGAAATTAATAAAAATAAAATAAGTTATTATTAATATATTAATAATATATAGCTAATATATTACTTTAGCTTAAAATATTAATTTCTTTTAACCTAAAGCCTTTTATTTTAAAGCCTTTTATTTTAAAGCCTTTTACCTTAAAGTCTTTTACTTTAAAATTACTTATCTTAAAATATAATTATTAAATTATAATAAAGAATATAGTTAAAAGCCTTAATATAAATTAGTAATAATCTATTAGCTATATATATTTAATATATTTAGCTATTATGAATTAATTAATATAATAAAAAAATAAAAAAATAAAAAAATAAAAAAAATAGTTAAAAAAAAAGCTTAAATTATATAATAGGCCTTTAAGATTATTAAGTATATAAAGAAACTTAGCTTTAAATATATTTCCTTTAAAAAGGTAAATTACTTATAATATATTACTTATTATTTATTAACTTAATTACCTAAATTAATAATATTTTTAATAAATTTATTAAAATGTTAATAGAAATTATATATATTATTAATATA
The DNA here is from genome assembly GCA_017165645.1 of Fusarium sacchari. Classification (NCBI taxonomy): domain Eukaryota; kingdom Fungi; phylum Ascomycota; class Sordariomycetes; order Hypocreales; family Nectriaceae; genus Fusarium; species Fusarium sacchari. The sequence goes on from JADANP010000004.1 coordinate 757,299, forward strand.
TTATTAATTAATATAGCTAAAGCTATTTATTAAGAAATTAGACTTAAATATAAATAGCTTTAAATTTAACTTTAATTTTTTAAGATATAAGTTATTTAAAAAAAGTACTTATAATAAAGGTAATATAAATTACTTATTAATTAATTAAGTATTATTTATTAAGATATAGTAAATTAATTATTATATTATAAAGACTAACTTTAAAAAGGCTAAAGGTATAAAGGCTATTAAAAATAGCTATATTAATTACTAGAAATAGAATTATAAAGATAAGTCTTAGTTTTTATATTAGCTATATTTTATTAATATATTATAAATAAATATATATTTAAAAAGCCTAATAGAAATTATAAAGTCTAGTAATAATATATTAAAAATACCTTAATATACTATAAGAAAAGGCTAATTAAGATTTATTAGATAAAAAATCTTTTTTATAATAATTCTAAGGTAAATAAGTAATATATTATAGATAGATTAATAAAATATAATAATAATATAAGGGATTTTATTTTTAATAAAATAATATAATAGATTTAATATAGGCTATACTTTACTTATTTAATAAAAATATATTAGTAATATATTAATAATATATATTTTAATAAATATTTATAGTTTATAGTACTATTAATAAACTTAATATAATAGTCTTATAGTAATTTATAACTTAAGTAAATAGATAGTATTATTACTATAAATTAATAAATTATATATAAATAAAGTATTTTTAAGATTCTTTTTTTTATTTATTTATAATTTTATAACTTATATTTATATTATATATACTTTTTTATTTATATAAAATATTTTATAATATATTAAGAATTATTTATTAGCTATAAAGAAATTTAATTAAAAGTTTAAAAATAATTATATAATATATTAATAATATATTATCTATATTTAATATATATATAATATACTATAATACCCTAGATACGGTAATAGAATTACCTTATATTTATTTAAATAAAAAGAATTATAAAGGCAATTTTTATTTAATATTTTATCTTTTTTATATACCTTAGTTAAAAGAGTAGTTTCTTAAGTTAAAAAACTAGGCTAATTTATTACCTTTTATATTTATTAATTAATAATATATTATATATATAATTTAATTTACTTATAATTCTTTTAGTTATTTTACTGTTTTTTACTAGTTATATTATTATTAAAGTAGTTAATTTAAGTATTATAATTAATAATAATATAATAGCAGTTAATTAAATTTAAATCTTAATTAGTATTTTTATAATAAGTATTAAATTAATAATATATTAATAATCTATTTAAAATATATTATTTATATATTACCTTAATAAGAAATAAATATTATTTACTTTTATTATATATTAACTTATAAAGCTTTTTAATAATATTACTATTTTTTTTAAGTATTTATTATTAAATAGAAATTATTAAAAAATATAAGTAATTTAATCTTAATACTATAATAATATTTTTCTTATAATTAACCTAATCTTTAATATCTAAATACTTTAAGATATAAGTTAGGTATTAATAATATATTAGTAATAAATAAGATATATTAATTATAAGTCTTTTATATATTTTTTAATATATTTTATTATTTTTAGCTATTAAAAAAGAGAATATAAGATAATATAAATTAGTATTATTTTACTATTTTTATTATTTTAAAAAGAGATTTAATTTATTAATTATAATATAATAGTATATTAATAACTAAGAAATAATATTTATTAATACCTCTTTTAAAATAAATAATATAAAGATAAATATAATACCTAGTATAGAATTGCTAATTATATTAATTAAAATTAATACTCTAAAGATAAGAATTAAGACCTAGAAAATATATTTAATATATATTATTAATATATTACCTATATATATTAATAATATTACCTTAATTCTAATTAACTATAATATTATAAATACTTATTATAAAGTTATTTATATAATACTATTAAACTTTAATACTATATATTAAGTATAGAAATTTAAATATACTTTTATATATAAATTTATATATAGCTATTAATTAAGAATTTATAATAACTTAAATAAAGAGAATTATTTATAAATATATTAATATTATATTACTAATAGCTTAATTATTACTTATATATATTTATATATTTACTTTATTAGCCTTAAATAACCTCTTTATCTTTTAAATTAATAATATACTTATAGTTTATATTAACTTAAAATATTAAAACCTTTTCTTTTTTAAAAAGCTTTGCCTATTACTTATAAAAGTATACTATAAGATAATTTAGGCTATTATTAAAATAGATTTTAATATACTAATAGTATAATATAATTAATAAGTATATAATACAGATAAGTATATAATACACTTTTCCCTCTTATATCTAACTTTTTATTTAATTAATTAGTCTTTAACTATTAAATATATTATAACTTTTAGATAAGGCTAGAACTTTCTTTACCTTTTAGGCCTTTTAAAATAACCTAAAATTAAATATTTAATATATTATAAATATATATAAAATCTTTAAGCCTAGGCTATATTACTATAGAAATAATATTTAATTATAAAGTAATTTTATCTTTAAATTATAAAAACTATTTAATTTAAAGAAGTAAATAATAATTTATTTTATTTTTAACTTAAATTTATAAAGATTTTCTTTATAATTATATTTTTTAAAAAGAATAGTTAATTCCCTGCTAATTAATTATAATATATTATTTATTAAAAAGTATTAAGCTTATAACTTTATAAAGTAATAACTAAAGCTAAAGATATATTTATTTGAAAGATATAACTATTAAAGAGCTAAATATAAAGATTTAATTATTATTTATAGCTAATTTAAGTTTATATAAAATATAATTATAAAGTATAATATTTAATTAAATAATATCTAGAATTTTAATAAAATTAGCTTTATAATAGGCCTTATTATAGCTAGAATAACTATTATAGGTTTAAAAATATAAAAAAGGCTAAAATTAATATAACTTAAAAACTAGAAATAAATTATTATAATTTAAGTAATTAATATAAAAGGTTAAGTAATTATATTATTTATTATTAGTATTAGTTAATATTATCTTATTAATTAATATTAAAAATATAATCTTTTATTAACTTAAGTTATTATAATAAGCTAAAATAAATAAATAAATAATAAGCTAGGTTTTAAATAATTAAAGTATTTTAATTAGTTTATAATTAATTAATTAATTAGTTTTTATTATTTTTTAATTTTTAATAGTTATAAAAGCTATTATTTAGTTAATTTTAAAAGATATTATAAAGAAAATAAGATTATTATATTTTATATACCTATTTATATATTTTATTTACTTTAACCTTTTAATATTAAATACTTTAGGCTATTAAAAAAGGCTTATAGCTAAAAAATAAAGTATTTAATTAAATACTTTATAATTTATATTTTTAAAATTAAGTTTTTTTTTACTTTTTATATTATATTTAAAATTATCTTTATAAAAAGTAATATTTAAAGGGATTTTAAAAAAACTAGGCTTATTTCTTTTGACCTAGAAATTATAATCTTAAAGCTTAATATATAGCTATAGACTTTAATACCTTTTAAAGAGGCTATTTAATTATTAATACTATAGGCTTTAAAGACCTTAAAAATAGTTATTAAAATCTAATTTTAATTTAAATACCTTAGTAATTAAATTAAATATTATTATAATAGCTTTTTAAAGTTAATATTAAAAGCCTTAAAGTCTTTTATAAAAGAAATAATAGCTATAATATATAAAAATATATTATTAAAAGCTAAGGTTTAAAATCTTTAAAATATAAATAAAATATTAAGCTAGTATTATAAGATAAAAAGGATTAAATTATAAAAAAAGAGAATTATAATTATATAAAAAGTATTATAAGTAATTAATTAAATAGATATTAATATATAGATAGTAGTTAAATTATTAAAAAATAGTAATTAAAAAAGGTTAAAGTAATTAGGCAGTTAATACTATAGTATATATAGTAAAGGCAGTTATAATATAAGGACTTATTAAGTAGTTTCTAAGTTATTTAAAAAGGAATTTAATAAATAAAAGCTAGCCTTTTTAAATTATAGCTTAAGCTTTTAAGCTATAAGTTAAAGAGGCTAAAGAAAGTATATTATATATTTATTTATATTATATACTTATTAATTATATTATTATTAAATATATATTATTAAAATATTATATATAGTTTATAAATTTATTATTATTTCTATAATATATATAATATTTATATTTAAATTTAAGTTAAAATTACCTTATAAGAAAGTATATAATTGTATAGTAATAAAGTAATTTCTAGAGCTTATTATAATTAATAAAGATTTTATAAATAGATATAAATGCCTTTTAATTATTATATTAAAGTAAGTCTTTTATATTTATAAATTAAAGCTATTAGTTTATTAATAGTATATTAATAATATATTACTAATATATAAGTAATATATATATAAGGTATTTAAACTTAGGCTAAGACTTAAAAAAGTTATTTTAAGATTTTCTATTAATTAAATAAATATTTTTAAAGGTAATAATAGCAGGTAATTATATTTACTATATAAAGTAAAAATAATATAAGGCTTATTATTATTTTTTAATATTTATATTTAAAACTATATTTTATATAATATATACCTTATAATTATAAGGCTAAATAGAATATATTTAAAGTTTATAATTATTATATATAATATATATTAGTAATATATTTACTATTTATTATAAAGTACTTATTATATAGCTTATATTTTTAACATTTTATGTTAATAGTTATATATTAAGAGGATATATTAAATATATTTAATTAAAGTAAATTAAAGTAATTCTTAAATATTACTTTATATTCTTAAAAGTTCTTATAAATAACTAAATATTAATACCTATTTTAATACTTATAGTTATAGTATTAAATAGTTTATTAATAAAGATTATTAATTAACTATATAATAACTTAATAATATTTTAATAATTTATTAAAAATATAATATACTTTAAACTTAATATTATAAAATATAAGTTAATATAATATTTTTTATTTATTAGTAATACCTTTATATATAAAATAAAAAAAAAATTATTTATAATAATTAAAATCTACTGAAAGTATATTAATATATAATTATAAATAAATAATTAATATATATTTAATTACTTTTTATTTAAAAATCTAGCTTTATATTATTTATATTAATAAATATAAATATTTTCTAATAATTAAATATAACCTTAAAGTATTTAAAGTTAATAAGTTATCTATTAATATATATATAAATCTTAATACTTAAATATTAATATTTTTAATATATATATTTAATACCTTTAAAAAAAGTAAAATATATATTAATAGGCCTTTTTTATTAAATATTATAATAAAAAATCTATAATAGATTAATAATATATAAATAATATATAGCTAATTACTTATTTATTTATTTAAATAGCTTTATAATCTTTATAAGGCTAAAGGTAATATAATTAATAATATATATAATATTATTTATATTTATAATTAACTATATAAAAATAATCTTTATAAATATAAGTCTATTAACTTTAATTATATTATTTTTATTTTTATATTAATTAGTATTAAAAGTAAATAATAAAATAAAAATAAAAACTTTAAGCTTTTTTTAAATTTTAAATATATTAATAATATACTAATAATATATTAATTATAAATAAAATAAAACTTATATATAAGACTTTAATACTTTATTTTTTAATATTATTTTATAATTATTATTATAAGGCTATTATTTTAAAATATTTATTATTAATAAAATTAATTAATTCTTATTTTAATAAAAAGGTTTTAAAGGGTTTAATAATTAAAAATATAAATAATATATTTATTTTATATTTATATTATATATTATATAATAATAATATATAATTTAAAATATTAAAAAAGTAAAAAAAAAAAAAAAAAGCTATAAATAAAAAAAAATAATTTAAATTATATTTTATAATTTCTAATTAATAAAAATATAAAGGCTAAGATTTAGATTTTAATTTTCTTAATTTACTTTTTTAGTATTAATAAAGGCTAGGTCTAGGTTATATTAGGGGGGTTAGTCTGACTTTACCTAAACCACCGGTGGCACTGGTATTAGGTATACTAGGGAAGACTTGTTAACGATAATATATAATATGTAATGATCCATGATTGATAGGACCCTTTGTGGAGTGTCAAGTTTCGACATCGTCCCGTCATTCAATTCGACTAAAACTTTTTGGCATGAGTAAACAGCCAGCGCTTTCGGATCCATGCGCCGAGGTTGATTCGCAAATTCTCCAACAATCTAGTTCATCTCATTGGACCATCAAGAATCCCTATCCTTGCCCCTGAGTTGTGCTCTTCCCTGTTCATAAAATAATACCTTGCCTGACAACTGGATAAATCGCGATAATGCAAGGAACATGACCTACTAGGTGACATTTTGTCGGACAAGAATCGTAAGGGTTCAACACGATCTGAGGAATCCTTGCTCATTACCACGCGATAGCCCCAGGGACCAATTAATATCCTCGTCTTGTCGCTCTCCTCAACTGAAGTTGATTCAACGACTCCAAGCCTCGAAATGTCCCGGCGGCTGCGGGAGTGGAGTCATCTCCCGCTGTGAGACAAGACGAGACAAAACGACCACGTTCTATCGGTTGAAGCCGCATTCCAGTGCGAAATAACCTCAGATCGTATGTACTTATTTCCTATCGCTTCTCTTCTGTTCCCCATATAAAGCGTAGTCCACTTTCTCGTTCTGCTTTACCAATGCTGCCCCTGTCACCGGAGACGATTTGTGTTAGCGCACCACGCCAACGGTGATAATTCCATGCAGGCCTGTCACTCTCAAACCGCGCCTAAGTCTGCTTTTTCCCTTCTGGGTGAGCTCTTCGTTGGCCGTTACTGTTGTGTTGGCCTGCAGCATGGAAAAGGGGAATCCTTTTCGTCATGGGAGCATACGTAGTACTACCGATGCAGAAGCATACAGGCATTCGTTAACACGTCTGGCCATTACAGTTCAGCGCATATTATCTCCATAGCAATGACTGATGAGTGATGCATGGAGACTGAGTTTTCCTATCAGGCCATTATGCCTTGGCAACCCGTGCTCAGGCCCCGTCGTATAGTAAAAAAGCAATGACATCTAGTCTACTCCGTAGTCTAAATGTCATTTTCATCTTCACTCTCGCTTTCGCACGCTCTGGTGCCTTGGGCATTTTTGCCACAACTGGAGCCGAGAAGGAAGCTCTGCTCGTCCCGATGATCTGCCCCAGATAGGGGAGGGGAGAGCCCTGTTGACCTCTAGAGGTCGAGGCCAAGCTGAGCGCAGGGGTTCGGCATAGTATGGTCGAAGCGTCGAGCTATCGAGACTTGGAATTGATAGTTTTGCGAATAGCTTGTCTTGGCCAAGCTCACGTCTATTCTGGGCTTTTGCGTTGCGCTTGCGAAGCTAGTCTTGGGATTTGCGGAAATGAGGCTCCTGAGTTTGCTGTTTTGTTCAATGCGAGTGTGATGATGGTGTGGTGCTGTCAAGCTTCGCTGGAGGTGGTACGTGGTGAACTGTGAGTTAAAGAAGCTATCAGTCCCAGCGGTGTTTTTGTTTTTGAGTTATTCTCATTGTTGATGTCCGTCTCCTTGTCAACGATATGCTATACCTTTCGAGCCTGGACCTGTTGTCCCTTGAGACACATATCGATGTTATGCGCTGATCATCCTCAACCGATAGACTTTCCAACCTCCGAGGCAACAGAAAGGTTATCTCAACACAATGCTGACCTCGACTGATAACGCTCTTTGTATACAAAGCTGCTCTCTGATCTGGCCTGCGTTCATCCTGGCGTTACCATAGGTGCCATTCCCCAATTCGCGTCAAATAAGGGCTGCATTGCCCACATTTGTGCTATGAATTCAAGCGGCCGTTGAACCTGTCCTTTTCGTTCGACCATGATAGAAGATCACATTCTCTTCGGACTAGTCATCCTAGGCTCAGCTACAGATTATCTCACCGGTTCGATCCTGAGGCCCATCGCTTCAATTCCGGATAGACTTACGCGCTCAACAGCATGCCGAACTTGGCTCACGACCGAGGTGGCGAAGGCAATGCGCGTGGATGATGACCTGTTGATGAGAAAACGTAACAGAAAAATAGTTAGCAGCTCCCAAATCCATTCACATGCATGTCTCAGATAAGTCTCGGTAGTTAAAATAGGGCTGAGGACCGTTGGAATGTAAAGTTTCGATTGCCGATGCACTGGAATGTTGATGGAGCTCAAGGTTTAAGGCTTCGGCGGTGGGACAATGAGGCTTTGCATTGGCTCCATAACGCTTCGAGAAGGATATTGAGATTGCGAAGTCGTACCAAGTCTGTCGTTTTCTTATCGTTCTGGCTCAGGTAAAGGACGTAATTTATCGCAGAGCAAGATGGTGCACTCGAACCTCGCCATAAAATGTCGATTTCAGTTTAACACTTCTCTCACCTAATTCCTTTGACGTGAGCACCAGTGGATGATCGAGCTATGAGCCAGAACATTTAGCCATTTACAAACGTACTGGAACTGAATGAGATCAGTCAGCCCAGATCGAGTATCAATTATGGTCTAGAGAACATCTGTGGTATCGCGAAATACGCCAATTGGGTGCCTCAAGTATAGGGTAGTAAAATACCTGGTTCAAATGAGCAACCTGTTTGTAACCTCAACATGACTAATAACGACATGTTGGACATGCTTTATTATAAGTTTGATGTTCTTATTTAAACCATGTCTAGGTATGGCCAGATAGCCTGTGTCTACGGGTTTCCCATAACTGTGATGATGAAACGCTGGCAGCATCGTAAGGCTAGCCCTATGATGTGCCAAGAACAGGTCAGTGATGTGCTTCGACCACCCCGACTCAAAGCGATCTCTATCAAACTGACAGCGATCTGGAAGGGCGCTGGCGTTGTGGCTGCACTGAAAAATTATCTCATGTGTCAAGTATCGGTTCCCTCCCGAAGTTACCATTGAAATTGAACAAGCTTGTCAAGTCAGCCTAGTCAAAACCTTGTGCGGTCATTCTCCAGACAAAAATGATCTTTCGTCAAAGTTGCAAGTTCGCAAATGTCATCCTGCGAGGGTGGCAACTGACCGAAAGAATGTAACTGACATGGCCTTGATTTCCAGGGATGTATTGAGCTTCATGACGGCCGTTATGAACTTGTCAGCATCGCGATAATTGCCTCCCTCATAGCCCATATGTTTTGAACCGATTCCGCCCTGAAACGTGCAGCAAGTTGTTTGGGAAGGCCTCCAATAAGATAAGAGCACAGGGAACTGAATTAATTGCATCACACTGATGATAGCCGTACTGGATTGGAACTGTGGCGCAGCTACACTGTTCTTCCCACTTCATGACTATCCTTGAAGATAGATATGCTGAAAAGCGCTCAACTGGTAAGTAAGGACCTTTCATCATCCGTGAAGACAATGTAACATGCTATCTGCAAGTTGCCGCAAATGAGTACTAAAACCCTTACCAAAGTACTTCTCATGCTCAATTAGTTGTAGCCTTATCTTTGGGGGCCGGCCGACTGAGCCACTATCTTGGCTACCTCTGTGGCTGATGTCGCCGGGGGTTTCTTAACGATTTGAGGTTTTGCGCAATTGCGGTTGTTATGAGACGGGTCCCATTCCCGCCAAACGTTGAGTCAGTTATTCAACTTTCTCTGAACTGTCAGCGGCGCAGTCTCCGTTTCAGTTTGCTTTTTCGCCACCGTCCAATTGAGGCATTCGCGGTGGTGTTGATGGCCTGGCGGTTGACTTTGCTGCCTCTAACTCCGCTTCTGCGCGACCGTGGTGGCTTGATTGATGGGGGCCGTTTTCTTTTGCGGATGCTGGAGTTGAGAGATGTCGATGGTTGTGTTTTTCCAGTTTGAGGCTGCTCAAAGTCCCCTTTCTGCGAGTTTGCGATTGAAGCGTTACTTGGTCTTGACTTAAATAGAAGGTGTTTTCCCTTCCTAGAGTAGAGATTTTGATATCATCAACAATACATTGACTCGTCTTGTTACCTTTGAACCTATCACTGCAACGTGAGCTTAGAGCAACCATACAACCAACCAATCAGTAGCCTATCCTTCTGAACCAACAGAGCAAACCAACATGTCGTCTTCCACTGCCAACCAGTAAGTCATTGATAACTAACGTGTCAAAAACAATCAACTGACAGTCATTTCTCAGATCATACAACACCGTCTACACCAACACCTCTGGTGGCTCGACTTACACGGGCGGCCAGGCCGCTTCTACTGGCACCATGCTTAACCAGTGGGCCACCACCCCAGACCGCACAGAACGATTCTACGCCACAGGCCAAAGAACTGGCCACGGTGTATGGGAGGGCATGGATAAGATTATGGCTTTTGAAAAAGTTTACAATCAAAGGAAATGAGGATGTCAATTGGATAACGTTATGTGTTGTAACACTACAGGATCGGGACGGTTATCTTGTGGCTGTGAACTCTTTTAGCGTGGCGTTGGGGATAAAATTGAAGCCTTCAAGTCGTTTCCTTCTGGGCATTGTATAACAGAATCGGCAGTTCAACTCTGATAGGATACCTTTTTACTAAATCGAATTTGGCTCTTTTCATCACATAAATATCTTACTTCGAAAATCTCATCACTATGCTTCTCATTCTCAAATGATTTAACCAAGACGACAGGCCCTAAGGTTAGTTGGGAAGTCCTACGGACTACGGAGTTCTTTTGCTGGGATCATCAGGTCAACTAATCCATCCAATGCCTTTTGCTGACTGCAGCCTAATATTCTCCTCATCTCTTTGGCTTACAACCTGCGACGATCAATCTTTTCATCATGTTATATTGAACGGGAGTTCACGTAGATGAGATTGGCCATCTCTGTAACTGAAAGAATTTGACCATTTCCACTCATACTCTTCACTCCAGCGAGCAACATGTCTGTCGAGCGATCGCCGTCGCCTGAAGGCAGTGATATTGTGGTTATCGGTAAAGACGACACCAGCAATTATAATTCTGGGAATATTTTGCCGCAATCTGAAGCTACTATTACCCGTATTCGCAAGTGGCTACAACCTACAGAATATGATATTGAAAGCAGCGAATATCGCAAGCACTTGGCATTCCATCTCGAAGGTACTGGGGAATGGATTCACAGGTTAGCCAACTACCTCAAATGGCATGAGAGCCAAGAAGATGGCCTCTTGTGGATCAAAGGTGTTCCAGGCTCCGGAAAATCCGTCGTTGCAGCCAGCATGATTCACAAGCTCTCTCAAGAATGCCCGGTTCTTTTCTTCTTCTTTCGACAAATTGTTGACGCAAACCATCGAACGATCAACCTTCTCAGAGACTGGCTGGATCAGATCCTCATCTACAGCCCTCTATTGCAGACATCTTTAAAGGCTTATGTTGACGAGGGTCGGGACCTGGATAGTATATCAGCTGATGAGCTATGGAGACACCTAAGAACAGCTCTGGCATCTGTGCCCAAGATCTATTGCGTGGCAGACGCTTTGGACGAAATGGACCATGGTAATAGCGAATTCATTAACCAACTGGCTGAACTTGGGAGCTGGAAGCCTTCATCTGTGAAGGTGCTGTTAACCAGCCGGCCCACTTCCAACGTCGAGGCCGCAATGAGAGGCACGAGATTCCTTCACATCCGAATGGACGAGAAGGCTGTGGATGCCGATATATCTTCTTACGTGAGATATTGTCTATCTTACACTTCTCTTTCTGAGCACGATCAACAGCTTGTCAAAGAAGCGGTACCTGGCCGAGCCAACGGTCTGTTCCTGTACGCCAAATTGGCTATGAAAGCATTTTTGGAGCCAGGAGCCGACATTCATGAGACAATCAGCAAACTTCCGCTTGACTTGGACGCTATGTACATCGGAATTCTACGAGAACATGCTCGAAGATCGGGTATTCCAGAGAACATGCAGGTGTTGATCCTGCAATGGGTGACTCACGCAACCCGTCCTCTTCGACTGCTAGAACTTGCCGATATGCTCAAGGCAGTCGGCGGAAGCAGATTCTCAAATGGCTTGAAAGAGAACAAGGATCTGGTCCGGGCTGCGTGTGGCCCTCTGATCGAGGTCTTACCAGATGAGACTGTAAGCGTTGTGCACCATTCACTCACCGAGTTTTTGATTGGGACATCGAGAACGGCACATACCCCTATTTATCCCATATTGGACTCATCGCCAACTCACTACGATCTTGCTCTCGCTTGTCTCCGATATCTTTGCGCTGGCTGCCTTCAAGGCGAAACTCCTCCCTCGTCAGAAACTATTCTTCGTGAACACAGCCGCAACGTGGAGTTTCCGTTCGCAGTGTATGCTATAGAGAACTGGCATGTGCATGCTGCAAAGTCTGAATGGGATTGCTTGCCAAATGATTTAGTGTATCAGCAAATCGAATTGTTCTTGGGCAATAAGGAGACACGAAACAATTGGCTGACAGCATACTTCGGTACCCCTGAAAGAGTGAGGGCTGAAGATGACGCCACCTCAATGTCGGATCTCCATGTTGCTGCATTGTGCGGCCTCAAAGCGTGCATCTCGACCCTCATTGATCGCCTGGGTCAGAAGAGCATAGACGAGCAAGACGCAAGGAAGAGAACCCCCTTGTGGTGGGCTGCTTCCAGTGGTCACGCAGATATCGTTGACCTGCTTCTAAAGCAGGGGGCATCGCCTAGTACTCATGACATTAATGGCCAGCAGGCATTGCATATAGCTGCAAAGAAGGATAAAGCACAAGTTGTTCAGCTACTCATTGAAAAGGGAATAGCTCCTACAGTCCCACATCTCCCAACAGACACCGAGCCAACCCGAAAGTATGCAGATACACCATTGTCATATGTAGCATCATACGGCCATGTCAACAGCTTAGAAACGATGCTTCCTTTGTTAAGCGCTGCTGAGAAGCGATCGGCCTTGCGCATCGCCATACAGAATAGGCAGCCCCAGTTCGTCAAACGCCTTCTTCAGGAGCCTGATGTCAATCCGAATGATAAGATAGAATCTGAGACACCCATCTTTCTGGCTGCTGAAACACACTGTGTTGAAACAATTGAGGTGTTGGTGAATGCTGGTGCAGATGCTTCTATTGCCTGCAGGGTGGAAGCCGATGTCTGGGACAAACAAGAAGATGTGTTGGAACGCCCCTGGTCGACTCCTCTGATAGAGCTCTGTGAGCAACAGTCTTATTTCATACGTCGGCCATATATATCTCCCCACTACATGTCGGATCTCGACTGTTCAGACTTTGATCGCAACTTGGCGTTGCTTATCCAAGCTGGTGCAGACGTCAACGAGAGAGATTCTCTGGGTCGTGCTCCTATACACTCTGCGCAGTTTTCCCACGTGCTGAGGCGCCTGCTTGCAGCGGGTGCTGATCGAAAAGCTGAGACAAAGGATGGGAAGACCGCGCTGCATTGTCTCCCAAAGAAAGCCGATGAAGGATACTTGAAACTCCTATTGCAAGATGAGAATGTGGATATCAACAAAAGAGAACACATCAATGGCAGAACGCCACTTCTTTCCGCCCTTTATCATGATTCGGCCCTTGCTTCACAGATGCTTAAATATAGCCCTGATTGTACTGTCACTGATTTCGAAGGAAATGGTACTCTCCATTACACATTTTCCCATTATGAGAAGATGTCTTCGCCCATGAATGGAGGCGATGATTGCAAGAGCGGAGACAGCACTCTGCCGTTAGTCTTGAGAACACTTCTAGAAGCTGGTTCGGACCCGAATCTGACGAATATTGATGGAGAGACGCCTTTACATATTCTTGTCGCCAAGGGTTTCACTCACCAAGAGGAATGTCTGGGTATGCTAATCGAATATGGAGCTGAGATCGACGCCAAGGACATCAGAGGCCGGTCACCCTTGTTTCGAGCCGTGGGCAAATCCCCCAAACAATTCATGATAAATGATATTCTTAATATCCTTGTCAAGGCCTCCGCAAGTCTGAATGTCCGCGATAACCATGGGCGAACCCTTCTTCACGAAGCGATCCACAGCATTACCGACCTCGAATATGCACAAAGGAGACTCACCGAGGTATATCAATACCTCCTTGACGCTGGTGTGTCGTCTTGCGCCGTGGACCTGCACGGCAACACTCTATGCCACGAGTTGGTTCTCGTCCCAAATGCAATAAGGCTATCAGGTAAAGGAGAGATGTTCCTTTCACTTTTTGAAAAGGCCGGGTTGGATGTTAACAAGCCCAACTATGCTGGCACGACACCTTTACATCTAGCCTGTCGCATGCGTCTGGAAGGAAACCATGAGGTCAATTACCATGCAAAGGATTGTTTGAAATGGCTCCTTAAACGATCACCCGATGTCAACGCGTCAGATACCCGGGGATTGAGGGCCATCCACTTTGCCGCCTCCACGAACACTTACACTGTCGATCGCTTGTTACGCGTTGGTGCAGACCCTTTCGTTATCACGAAGCAAGGCATGAATGCTCTACATATAGCTGCAAGGTGTAAAAGATGTAACAGCCTTGGCCTTCTCCTTCAGCGCATGCACGAGCTGGATCCTGACGCCACGAAACTGGCACTCGACCAGAAGGATATTTTCCAATACACGCCGTTGCATTACGCAAGTCGCTCTGGGATAATCGAGTCTGTGAAACTCCTAATCGAAGCAGGAGCTGAGGCCAATCCAACTTTTGATGAACTTCGAGGGACTTGTTGTCCTGAACCCTGGTTCCCCCCAATTCTTCAGTGTGTATTCTTTGACCGTGAGCAACGTCTCTGGAAGCGCGGGCCCCTCAAGAAAATACCTCGTGATGACGAGCTTCCCTTCTACCAGTTGAAGGATCCCGACACAGTCATCGCTTCTGGTTACACTGTAGAGAATAAGGAAAGGCACTTTGATGAGATTGTATCCGGGCCTCAACTTGAGTTTCTCGATCCAGTGTATGAGGCCTCGCGATATGACGAGATCATCAACGCTTTGCTTGACGCAGGGGCAGATGTGTTTCTGGGATCACACGGTCCAAGGTCGGCTCTCTACCGTGCAATGCTTTTCGCATCAGATGAGTGGCAAGATTACATTACGAACCTCCTCTGGAACTGCCAGGAGAAAGCTGGGCAGCTTGAACTTCAAACCCCTCTTCACATTGGAATATCGAGGAGCAAAGCTCTTCGTGAAACGGAGGCAGCGGTATTGGGTGAGTCACTTATCCCACGCGCAAAAGAAACAAAATGGAAGAGAGTGGCACGATTACTGTCGGACCGCCACTTCGCTTTGGTAGCGAACCTATACAAAGCTGGTGCGGACTATACTGCTGTCGATGCCGATGGTGTGTCGATCCTTTCGCGACTCGTCGAATATGGTTACTACGAATTAGTCATTGAGTGCTGCTCTCCAGAAGAGGCTGCCAGGTTTGACGATCCTAAATGGGTAAAGGAACAAGGCGCGGAAGAGCTTGAGCCTTTGCTTGTGACGGCTTGTCGGCGCTCTTCTCCCAATATGGATGTCATTCGTGTCCTGGTAGAGAAAAAAGGAGTCGACATAAACGCACGAGGTCGTGACGGTCTCACTGCTCTTCATATTCTAGTCACTGGCAGGGAATGGTGGCAGGTCTTTCACGCCATGCCATACCTGCTTTCTAGAGGGGCAGACATGGAAATTCGAGACGACAAGGGATGTACACCGTTGCTTTATTCTTTCACGAAATGGGGCGCCTTCCGGACTGCGGCGATGAAGTCGCTGATCGATAAAGGCGCTGACGTGAACGTCGTCGATTATGAGGGAAACGGATGTTTGAACAAAGCAGCACACGAAGAAGAGTTTGTTCGACTCTTAGTCAGTCACGGAGCTGAAGTCAGTCCAACCACCATCCTTTCTGCCATCGAGTCCAAGCACCCAAACATCTTGAGCATTCTGCTATCTAGCAAAAAGTCTTCCTCCCTTGCAGCGTCTTGGGAGATGACACTGCATTACGCAAAGCAACTGGATCCTGATACAAACCCTCAAGAAGCCCAGATGATACGCCAAGGTCATCCTCTGCTCTTGGCAAGCTCCGCGTCGTGTACGCTTCGGGGTGGAGTTGAATTCGATCGTGATGCTGCTGCTAAACAGATGATGCAAGCTCTACTAGGAGCTGGATTCAGTCCTTATGCCAATTGCCTAGTCATCGTTGAAAAGGTTCGGTTACCAAACAGACCTTCCCTACCAATGGCTAAAGCGATTCATGCATGGCACAAGAAAGATTCTGCGGTTGAGTTTATCCCCTACGCCAAAAGTCCTCACATTTTCAGACCACCTTTTATGGCTGAGAGGGTACTTGTGCACGAAATCTTGAAGGGAAAGCGTGTCCATGGGCCGATCTTAGAGTTGGCCAACCTTGATATGGAGTTCCGCGATGCGTCTGGAGCAACTCTTCTTTTAGCTGCTTGTGAGCGGGTGTCAAGCAGAGGCCGTAAGGGCGCTAGAGAAGACTATTTGCCTTTACGACTCCTGCTTGACAAAGGGGCAGATGCATATGCAGTGGATAATTTCGGCAGAAACGCACTGCATATTAGACTCGGATCTCGAGCTCTGAACGATGATAAGGTGGAAGGACTCAGGGACCTAGGTGACGCTGTACCGGCCCTCATCAACCAGGCTGATGCTGTCGGGTATCAACCACTGCACTATGGCCTGGTTGCGCTGGCGCGTGGCGAGTTTGACCAAACTGAGCCCGACTGGCTTGACTATGTTATAGCACAGGGTGCTGATATGCTTGCCACTGATGGTCTTGGAAACAATGCGCTCCATTACCTTGCCCCTGGCCTCTTTGGGTGTCTCTGCTATGACGGAAGTCACACTCGAGATCCATTTGAGCGGTTCTTGAAGCTGGGACTTGATATCAATGCGCGCAACAATGCTGGTCAGACACCAGCGTTCTTCCTTGCCATGAGAGGCTATTATGATGATAATGTGGATGAGGTGATGGGTTGGTTGGATGGGTTGGGAGTGGATTGGCAGGCGAGAGACGATAAGAAGAGAACTATTCTTCATGAAATGGCAGACGAGAAGGAGGATCTGTTCAAGGCTATTATGGATAAGGGAGTTGATCCTTTGGCGGAGGATGCTGAGGGGCGTTCTACTTTGGACTTAGTGACGGCTTATGATAATCAGAATGTCCTGAAGCTGTTTGATCGGGATGGTAAGGATGACAGGGAATGAGGGATCTACGATGCAAGATACTACTACACTGATGGCTTATGATTACTTCAAAACTTCTCGCATAAGCTCTACGATAGGCATGTGATGCAAAACGAGCTTTCAAACATAAGTCGGGCTATTAGTGATGGTGCTCTGTGTTTGTGAATAGCCTCAACGACGTCACCGTAAACAATTGAACCAATCATGTTGACTCAATATCCAAATCAGGAAAGTTTCTAAACACCAATTCACCTTTGGGAAAGAGTGATAATCAGGCGTTGGTGTAAGCTGACAGACGACATGACCTGATATAAGACAAGATACGGAGTGCTTATTTGCGATCTTCTTCTACTGAAAGACAAAGGGGACGTTTGTTTCGGCTGTAAGCTCCTTATCGGAGATAAGACAAGAAATACAAGGTTAAGCTTGGCTGAACAGGGATGATGGTTATGGTGCTTCAGCGTCGGCTCAAGGTGGTGAAATCGGCGATTGATCTGAGATGCGCCTATCAGGGCTGCATGATACAGGCTAGATGCATGCCGAAGTGGCTGCCAGACAGAAAAAGAAATGTTGAGAAAAGTCCGATTTGAAGACATTGAAAACTTTGATAGCCTCAAGAGTCTTCTGTGCATCCGAGTATCATCTTCACTGAGGGTATGACGTCGAATTCCCAATAGTTAGAAGAACGAACGCACTTTGATTAACCTCCGAGACCGAGTCAAGCAGGGGCGAGCAGAAGAGACATTGCTTATCGGGCAACATCCATTGGCTGAGCCGGTGATAAAATAAACAAGCACGCAAGAAAAAACTCGTCTCTCTTTGTCTTATCCAACCAATGCCGTGGACACGTTGGCGAGCAACGGTTAGTTACTGGTGGGTCTGCCCGAGGAATTCTCGGGGAGTCCAGCGTGTGAGAGTTGACCAAATCTGGTATTTTCTTCATTTTGGGAGAGCAAGATGAAGATGTTTAGAAACTCACTGATGTCTAGGTCTTGGCGGAGTATGAGAGATGTCAGTAAGTTATCAGGTTACATGTTGCAAGTCATGAAATCCTGTAGCATGGTGAAAACACCGAAAGAGCGGTCTTTGGAATAACGTCACTGGCCAACTTTGCTTCTGGGAGGCTGAACAGGGGGGGCATTCCCCAATTTCTACTGTTACCCCGGGTATTCATGATCTGTTGGTCGCTGTGAGCCAGTGGATAGGCATGATACGGGGGCATCATGAGTGCCAAAAGCCAGTCTCTGGGGCTCTGTTTGTTACCTAACGGACACAAATTGCGTAGCATCATCCCCTTGGCCCGGTCCGTGCATTCGCCGGCGCCGATTATCCGAGTCTTCCCGAGCTCTAAAAAAAAATCAATGGCAAAGGAGGCATTATTTTTCCCTTTCCCCAGCTGCTCCGCCGCGGGACCAAGTAAAAAAAAAAGTCACTCAAAACACCAGAAGCTCTTCTCCCTCCCTTTTCTTCTCCTTCCTTCCATCTACCATCTCCCCTCAGTCTTTTTTCGTAAACGTCTGATCACATAACCATTCACAATGGCTGCCTCTACCGGTTCCACAAAGGTCGACGCCGTCGTCCAGAACATCAAGGCTGAGACCCCCGAGAAGAAGACTGGTCTTGCTCTCTACTCCCGATTCGCCCTTGCCGGTGCTGTCTGCTGTTCCGTCACCCACGGTGGTCTCACCCCCGTCGATGTGTATGTTTGAATCGCCTCTGCGCTGAGTTTCTCGTCGTCAATTGCTTGAGAGGGTTGTTGTGCGGGTTGTCTCGGAGAAACTCAATCGGGAACCCGAGATGGACACTTTTCAGTACTGCAAACCTTGATAGTCATGATCGAGAAGCAAAAGCGCAGCAAATCGAACCGGAAGAACAAATTTACTGACTCCGAATTCACAGCGTCAAGACCCGTATCCAGCTCGACCCCGCTACCTACAACCGCGGTCTCATCGGTGGTTTCCGCCAGGTTATCCAGAATGAGGGTGCTGGTGCCCTCCTCACTGGTGCCGGCCCTACCTTTGCCGGTTACTTCCTCCAGGGTGCTCTGAAGTTCGGTGGTTACGAGTTCTTCAAGCAGCAGTGGATCGACGCTCTCGGCTACGAGACCGCCTCCAAGAACCGAACTGCTGTCTACCTTGCCTCTTCCGCCACCGCTGAGTTCTTCGCCGATATCGCCCTCTGCCCTCTTGAGGCCACCCGTATCCGTCTCGTCTCTGAGCCCACCTACGCCAGCGGTCTCGTCTCTGGCTTCGGCAAGATTGTCAAGAACGAGGGTGTCGGTGCTCTCTACGCCGGATTCGGACCCATTCTCTTCAAGCAGTGAGTATTCCCGTTGTTATACCGCTCAACTGAGTCTCAGCAAGCTGACTTTCCTACTCAGGATCCCTTACACCATGGCCAAGTTCGTCGTCTACGAGAAGGTTTCTGAGGCTGTCTTCCGCAAGTTCCCCAAGAAGGACCTCTCCGACGGTATGCAGACCGTTGCCAACCTTGGCTCTGGTCTGATTGCCGGTTTCGCCGCCGCCATTGTTTCTCAGCCCGCCGACACCATGCTTTCCAAGATCAACAAGACCAAGGGTCTCCCCGGTGAGGGCACTGTCTCTCGTCTCATCAAGATCGGTAAGGAGCTCGGTCTCCGTGGCTCTTACTCTGGTATCGGTGCCCGTCTCTTCATGGTTGGAACCCTCACCGCCGGTCAGTTCGCCATCTATGGTGATCTCAAGAAGGGTAAGTTTCTATCAATCTCTAAATTCTGAATTAATCTAACGCGGCCTCTAGCGATGGGTGCGACAGGTGGTGTAGAAATCGCTGCTTAAACGCGTTTAAACACATCTAGAAAGATTCGCGAGGTGCGAGAGGTGATATGAGAAGTCTGAGGAGTGTGGCCCAAGTATTGCCCAAGAGCTGGGCCTACTTGTAACAACAGCTGCTGTTAATGCCAAAACAGCTTAGCAGGAGCTCATGGATGACATCCAGATTTGCTCTCGCTGTCTGGGAAACAAAAAGTGATCTTTTGGTGGAGGGGGGATGCTCGTGTTAGACTCATGTTTGCCTATGATACCTTTCCGCATTAATGGGCAGCAGACGGGTGATACCCCGCCGAAAGGTTGTATAATAGTCTCTTTTTACGCTGAAATCATAGACTGGGAGTTTGTGGACTCTTATATCTACTTGTTTGTTCATCATGACTATGACATGTGAAGCTATTCGCAACTGGCACCAACGGGGCCCTGGGACCAATTGGAGGAAATGATGTTGATTGGGCAACCTACTATCTAGTAGGAGCTTATTAGAGGACTATTCATATACAAAATTAATGTTCGTCTTGAATTGATAATGTTCATCATGACTTGTCGTTGTAATAAGGCTGAGCATCAGGCTACCGCACCTTCATTCTCCTCACACCATGCCAACCCACGAGGCCCCCCACGTGCCGCCCATCTATACCTTATCCAAAAATAGAAACACGAAACGGCTCGATTGACGATGATCAATGCGCTTCATCTGGTATCATCTTGAGATTACGTTGTGCTCATTGTGTAGGTAGCTCTGGGTGAAACTCGTGCTGAGCACTCTCTCATCTCACCGGTTGCCTCTCCTGCCTTGCGAAAAGTCATCTCACCTCATATGTAAATGGTAATGACTGCTCTTTCAACAAGCGCCAGTAAAGAAGCCGTCAAATGCTAAAGCTACCGTATGAAGCTTACGGACAAATCAAGCTTCGTATTGCTCATGTTATGGTCCGACACTGACAGATGTGGGACATCAGAAGAGACACAGAGGTTAATTGGTCCTTTGCACTAAAGCAACATATATACATATAATAAGCGTATCTGGGCTTATCCTTTGTTCTCTTCAACTTTCTATATAATATTATTCTTTTCAAACTTACAATTGCCTTTCTGTTGCCAGCTTTGAAAGTCGAGGCCTAGAATCGCGGTCCAATTCCGCGTGGGGATGAGCTTATCTTATCAGCCAGAAAATATCCCAAATTTTCTTCGTTTGCAGACAAACTTCAAAGGGACCAACCCCCCACCCTCCCGCTCTATATCAACAGATCAACAGCGAGAGCCTCGACGTCGCAATGGTCAAACGAAAGGTCGCTGCGCTCGAGAAGCTCGATGCTGACTTGTGCGTCAATTGCGAAACATTTCCGCTTCTTTTTGACCATTCACTGACATTTTCTACAGCGCGGCTCTTCAGCAAAAAATCCGTCGCGATCCCAAGTACGTCCCTAAATACTCGATACTGCGATTAAATACTGATCCAAAGCGCTAGGTCGTACAAGGAGGAGTTTTTGAAGCAATGGGAACAATATGAGGCTCAGCGCGAGATCTTCTTGTTCTCTCCTGGCACCGCGACCGCCGATTCTGTCGAGTCTTTCCACAACATTATCGACCTAATCGCTCACGTCGCCGACTGCTACAAGGAAGAGACAGCTACTTTCCCCGACGACCTGAAGTCTATTCTCACACAGCACCATGTCATTCTACACCCCGAGCTACGGGAGAAGATCGTGGGAAGTCTGGTCTTGCTGCGACGAAAGGAAGTTATCGACTCGACCAGCGTCCTCACCACGCTTTTCCCCATTCTCGTATCATCGCCCAGCAAAACTCTACGTGAAACCTTGTTCCAGAAGATCTTGAGCGATCTGCGAAACTCGAACACGAAATCTATTAACCACCCCCTCAACCGAACCGTTCAGACCGTTCTTTACAACCTTGTAACCGCCGATCGATCATCTCCTCGAGCTATCTGGGCCATCAAGCTCACCCGCGAGATGTGGAAGCGACAATTCTGGACCGATGCGAAGCCCGTTGATGTCATGAAGGAGGCTTGTCTGTCCGACAATGAGAAGGTTGTTGTCGGTGCTGTTCGCTTCTTCTTGGGCGGAGACAAGGAGCGTGAGGAACTTGAGGACGAGAGCAGTGATGAGGAGGTTGATCTGAGCCAGTTTAAGCATCAGATGGGTATCAACAAGAAGACCAAGAAGTCGAAGAAGCAGTACGACAAGGCTGTCGAGAAAGTCAAGCGCGCCGAGCGCAAGAAAACAAAGCCTCATCCTCTCAACTTCTCCGCTCTTCACCTCCTCCACGACCCTCAGAACTTTGCCGAGGAGCTATTTTCGAAACATCTACAAAACACCAAGGCGAAGCTATCTCTCGATACGAAGATTCTAGTGACACAACTCGTCACCCGACTTGTTGGTCTGCACAAGCTGACCATTGTGGCGCTCTACTCCTGGTTCATTAAGTTCCTTACTCCCCGACAACAGTCTGTTACCTCTTTCCTGGCTTCATTGGCGCAGGCAGTCCACAACTTGGTGCCCCCTGATGTGCTAGAGCCCCTGATTCAGAAAATCGCAAACGAGTTTGTTTCAGAAGCTTCGGCCGCTGAGGTCGCAGCTGCTGGTCTGAACTCTATTCGCGAGATTTGCGCTCGTCAACCCCTGGCCATGAGTGATACTCTACTACAAGATTTGGTCCAGTACCGCAAGAGCAAGGACAAGGGTGTCATGATGGCTGCCAAGGGTCTTTTGTCACTGTACCGAGAGGTTGGTGCCGAGCTTCTCAAGAAGCGAGACCGTGGTAAGAATGCCACTATCAATCTGAAGGCTGGTTTCCAGGCCCAGCGCAAGTTTGGTGAGGAGGATGTCGGCGGTATCGAGGGTCTGGAACTTCTGGAGAAGTGGAAGGAGGAGGAAAAGAAGAAGAAGCGACTTGCTAGGGGCCTTCCCGAGGATGCTGCTACTGATGAAGAGGATGAGGGAAACAAGTCTGATGAGTGGGAGGTTGCTTCTGATGACAGCAGCGAGTCTGGTGACTGGATTAATGTCTATCATTCTTCCGACGAGGAGGGTGACGAAGACGAGCCTGCGTCAAAGAAGCAAAAGACGGACGAAGAGCCTGTTATGGACGAAAAGACCAAGAAGGCTCTGGAGGAGAAGGAGGCCGAAATCGACCGCATCTCCAAGCTCGCCACCACAACCATCCTCACACCCGCCGATCTCGCCAAACTCCAAGAACTCCGCATGTCCGCCTCCATCGACAAAGCAATGGGCAACCGCCGCAAGCGCCAGCAAGAGGAAGACCGCCACCGCGACGACGGCCTCACTGCCGAGCAGATCGAAGCGCCCGCGCGCCTCCGCAAGCTCACCAAGGAAGAGCGTGTGGCGCTTGCTAAGGAGGGCAAGCCAGACCGCGAGGAGCACAAGAGCACACGGGCCATCAGCAAGTCCAAGATGCAGGCCCAGGGCAAGAGCACGAGTAATAGGGAGAAGCAGCGCAACAAGAATATCTTTATGACGATGGGTAAGGCGAAGAGCAAGCATAAGAGGAGTTTGGTGGAGACGAGAAAGGTTCTTAAGAGACATGTTGATAGGAGTACTAGAGGTGGACGAAGAGCGAACGGTACATAGTTTTGGAGTTTGGGGTGGTTGGGTAAGAGATAGATTCACTTGTGCTATTGACACAGCGCGTACTAAAAGAATGACTTTATTTCGGATTCTGCTAATTTACTTGGAGGTTCTTTTGTCTGTGCCTCTTGATGAAGCAGCCATTAATCCTGGAGTTTCCTACTCCTTACTTCTCTCAAACGCCGATGGACCAGCCATCTGATTCTTAGTCCGGATTACTAGCTCACCTGTCAGACTATATCGCGTCAGCATTGATTCGATCTTGATTATTTCGAGCCTTGGATCGAGTCGAGTACTGGTGCTTGTGAGAACGAGCACGAGCACGAGCGCTAGCACGAGTCTGACAGGATCTACAATAGAAAGAGGTTTTGACTGACTTGTTGCAACCAGAGGTTTGGCATTGTTGCTTGATTTGATGGGTGCCGCGGGACATGGCGATGAGAGTGTAGCAAGCCTCGATCGTCGCGGCGTCGGCGGACACGTTGATGAGGTCTGTTTGCTCGAGGGGTTTCGCCTTAGCGATGAGGTTGGCCTTGTTTTCCTGGACAGAAGGCATGATGTCGTTTGGTTAGTTATCAGTAGTTTCGTAGTTTACCTTGCTTTATAATCTGTATGTTGAGACACCGGGTTCTTAAGATGATTGAAGTTGTTAAGGGGCAAAGCCGTGAATTTGTAGCATTTTGAGATGGCGCTGGCTGAACATGTCAGTGGATGAGGGTTCGTGTTCTGCATTTGATGTTCTACCAGTGCAAAGATGTTCACGATCAAAGGCCTTGTGGTGCTGAGTGAACAAGGCGACTGTTCTCGTATGCGACAGTTTGGTATTTAAAATGTTGCTATTGTTATACATCTAATACCCGAACATATAATCGCTATTCATCCATGAATTCGTGAGTGTTCATCCTTAGATAATGTCACTTTGTCATCTATCTCACAACCTGCCACGCTGGTGATTATGAGAAAGCACAGCGTATATTAAACTTATCCTGAAGTTACCTAAGTCTTTCTAGTATACAGGATCGAAATCCTGAGTTTTTTTTCTCCCTGCCATACCTAGCCTATATCCTTCACTTCACTCTCTGTTCATCATCTCAAGCCTTAACACGATCTCCTATTAAAATGCGAAGCTTCATCATCAGTATGTCCCACTGCAAGCGCAAAGACAGTACGAGTTTTCCGCCGCTTGATAATTCTTTCTCAAGACTATCGCACTTCATTGTTCGCCTCGTGATGTCTCCCTCGAAAGCGAACTTATGCCACACGGTAAGGCCGACCAATACCTTGAAGTCGGACTGGTCATTGGCGAAGAACCTGGCAAATACAAACCGACAGGGTGGTCCCGGAATAAAGGACGACAAGAAGAACAAACAGCCAGAAGAGTCTTCTACCGCAGTCAAAATGCAATCCGAGCCTTCATTTGCATCAGCAAGTACATTCAGCCACAGGCAAAGGGTCTGTTGGCTATAGACTCGGAGATGGACAGTTGCATGCTGTCAAGATAACCAAGGATTCGTACCATGATCTCTAGTGTAGCCATGATATCTCAAAGACGAAGAAAAAGGCACAACAGGTCATCGTGAGCAAGGCAGGCGGGGTCTATGCCGTGACAATCCGGAAGATGCCCCCAAAGCCCAAGGTCGTTTCCGCATGGAGCCAAAGAGGGCGCCCCAGGAGAGCAAAAGGAAGACATCAGATCTAAAGAAAGGCATCCTAAATATATCCTAAATTTATACAAAAGCCATACTAACTTTATACCAAGATACCTAAATCTTTTTATTATTTTAGGATCAAGATACCAAGTTCTCTTTCCTCCCCGAGAGCGCATAGGCACAACCTCCCCTTGTCAATATACACACTGGCGACATCTTGACGAGAGCATCAATCAATTATCGCCTCTGGAAACAAACCGACGACGTCAGGTATCTGAACTACATATCGGAATCATCCACTCAGTTCAACGCCGACAGACTGTACTCCCTTCAGTACAACGATTGGGGAGAAGCTGCCTTCTTCCACGACAAGAAGGGCAAACCACTCTCCAATGAAGCTGTTTCAAGCCGGGTTACCGAGTTCAAGGTGGGTGTTTCTCCTTATTAGTAATTATACATGTGTAACTAAACCGGTATGCAGACAGCCCGCCAGCCCTACGCACAAAGACCTGAACAGGGAGATTGTTCAAGCTGTTCGTCAAGTTCATTGGATTGAGAAAAAAGAGGATTTTCAATGTTAGCGAGCTTCCCACGATCCTGCCTTTTATACTTTCTGGAAAACTGCCAGTCGCAGATCAAATCTGATGACGATGATGGCAACACCAAGGTCCGAGCTATCTTCACGTCAACGCAGGTGCATGCCAACTATGCGACTTGGACCCCAGAGACTGCTTCAGCTATGCGTTGTACCTTGTCCGATGTTGACATTCCGGGGAGTGAAGATGATGACGAGGAGGAATCGAGTGCAAACAAGGAGCTACCGGACTGGTTGGTAGCAGTATACGAGCATCCACGGCCAACCCAACCTTCATCACGCGCTCACGCCGATGAGATGACCGAGAAACACGGGCTCGCTCTCTCGAAATCCATCGAGGATTTAATGGCACAACTCAACAATGCGATCGATGTCAGCGCTCTCCGCACCGGCTTGGAACAACTGGCTTCAATCCACGCGTGTTTACTCGCCAGTAACTAGGCATCCCTTTCCCAACAGCTGGACTCCACTAGTAGAGTCGGCATTGAGCAGGGGATTCTACGACTAAGAGCAGATGGCGGAATACGTCTCGCACTCGGCTCGAGGGGGAAGACGATGAAGAAAAGAAGGGTCCAATGGATGGATGGAAGCCATCGGCTTTCATCTTGCTTTGCTCCGATTCGAGACGAAGTCTGACTGCGACTATCTCAGGTATATCATCTTGATTGCGTATGTAGCCAGGTATTTCACGAGGGATGACATTCAATGATGGAATATCCAGCCTGACAAGAATCATACTCATGTACGCGGGAAATAGTCACGTGATGCTCCAGGATATAATATCAGGATACATAGAGAAGCTAGAGAGATAATGAATGATCAAGATGTACTCCTTACTGTCAAGGTTTTTAATGATGAGTAAATGCGGAGTAATACGACTATTCTCATACGTGACAGTGACAAAGTCTAGAACACTTCTCGGTCATGGTCAGGGGAGTGAATAGACTTTAACTTGTAGCCTGCTGATACAACATCACCTCAGCCAACAATTCACCACGTCAAACCTTCAGGTCCCCTTAAAGGGCTGTAAGAAAACTTAGGACCTCGATCCCAACGGAAGAAAGTATTTAGTCAACCTTAGCCTAAGTTTAGGGGGCTCTTTGCCGAGTCTATTTCAGCATCCTCTTCTCAAGTCCCAAGTTTTCTTACTCCCTGCCCTGAGGTCCCCTTGTCCCACGTCGCATCCTGAGACACAGCACTTTAACAAACTTCCTCGCAACCAACAGAGTGATGCGATTGGCCGTCCCAGGTAGATTACCATTCGGAATGTGGACACGGCTAGAGAGAAAATAGTCCGATGATAGACATGGAAATGGCCGTAACAAGAAGGCGCTTTATGCACGTAAGTTGCGTGCGTGCGTATCACGAGCGGAGGATTTAGCTCTTGTGTTTCATTTGATGTTCTGCCCGCGCGTTCTTGGGGATTGAAATCAGGGAGGAGATTGTAATTTAACTCGGTGCAATAGACGGGGACTTGCCGAGGGAGAGTGCCGTTGGGAATTGACGCTATTGCCAGCCACGTTCGGCAGATGAATCCTTGTGAAGTTGGAGTCGTTGCTTTATATGCACAAACAACATCACTTAACAGCAATGTTTACAAGGAATCTCTCTTGACTAAAGCTCCAGACTTTAGAGTAATGATTAGGTATCTCTACCTACAAATACACTCTTCTAGAAAGTGTAACCCAATGCATCATCCCCTCCCACTCGGTCCATCATTGCTACGATCAACCATGGTCCATGAGATGGCCCAAAAACCTGAATCATGTCCCCGACCAAAAACAACCATAAACCATGCTTATCACTCCATCAACTAAACCCATTCCAGACCCCTTTCCCTTTCCCCCCCTTCCCCCGCAAATCCCCAGGTTTCCTTCTCCAACAAACATACTCAAGCTACTGGAGCCTTTTCCCTAATGAGGTTACAGCGCAGGAGAACCGTCCGTGATGCCACACTTTCTTCTATGACGGTCGATGTGTGACGCCCGCCCCCTTGCTCGGGGTCTGCTCGAGCCGATAAAAGAGAAAACTGTAAATAGCTTGCTCGTTCCCCTTTCGCCTCCTCGAAGTTGTAGTAATTCCTTTTTTTCCCTTTTTTCTTGTAACAAATACAATCCATCATGGGCGCTAAAAAGTTCTTCAAGGAGAGATCGCTCAAGGTCTCGGATAAGAAAGTCACCAAGGCAGCGGAACTCACCCTGCGAGAATCCATCTGGCCTATTGCGCTTGTCACTGTTCTCTTCTTCCTCTGGGGTTTCAGTTATGGACTCCTTGATACGCTGAACAAGCACTTTCAGAAGGTGCTGCATATCGATCGTGCGCGATCGGCAGGTCTTCAGGCTGCGTACTTTGGGTATGTATACCACTATCGACGAGTGTTGTAGTAGAGCTGATAGACGTTCCAGTGCTTATCCTCTTGCGTCGCTGGGACACGCTGCGTGGATCCTTCGTCATTACTCGTACAAGGCCGTGTTCATCTGGGGTCTTTGCTTGTATGCTGTTGGCGCGTTGATTGCTATTCCGTGTATCAAGGCAAAGTCGTTTGCTGGGTTTTGCATGTCCATCTTTATCATCGGAAATGGACTTGGCTCTCTTGAAACTGCTGCTAACCCATTCATCACTGGTATGTTGACTCGCCCTCAGTTTGTATCCGTCTCTGACATCTGTAGTTTGCGGTCCTCCCCGATACTCGGAAATTCGCATCAACATCTCTCAAGCCTTCAACGGTATCGGCACCGTCATTGCTCCTGTTCTCGGCTCATATGTCTTCTTCAACAATCTCGATGATAACGCAGCGCTCGCCAACGTGCAATGGGTCTATCTCTCCATCGCCGTCTTCGTCTTGATCCTGGCGTGCCTCTTCTACGTCTCCAAGATTCCAGAAATCACCGACGCTGGTATGTTAAGTCCCCTGCACCTGCACTACCACCACTAACAGTTTCCAGACATGGCCTTGCAAGCACAAGAGACACACTCAGAAGCCGATGACAAACCCTTCTACAAACAATATAAGCTCTTCCATGCTTCATTCGCTCAGTTCTGTTATACCGGCGCGCAAGTTGCTATCGCGAGTTTCTTCATCAACTACGCGACTGAGATGCGCAAAGGCACGTCAGACTCAATGGGAGCTAAGCTATTTGCCGGTGCACAAGCAGCCTTTACCGTCGGCCGTTTCTTCGGAACGTTTCTCATGAAGTTCTGCAAGCCGCGAAAGGTGTTCTTCGTGTTCTTGACTATGTGCATTGTCTTTATCGGACCGCCTATCGTGCACCACGGAACAGCCGGTGTATCATTCCTCTATATCGTTCTCTTTTTTGAGTCTATTTGCTTTCCTACCATTGTTGCGTTGGGTATGAGAGGTCTTGGTCGCCACACTAAGCGAGGAAGTGGTTTCATCATCGCTGGTGTCATTGGCGGTGCTTGTGTGCCTCCCCTGACAGGAGCTGTTGCAGATATGCATGACGTTGGTATCTCGATGGTTGTACCCATGATGTTCTTCGTTGCAGCCTGGTCATACCCCATTGCAGTCAACTTTGTCCCCTCTTACAAGAAGGTGGTTGACGTTTTCTACGAGGCAGACATTGGTCTTGGAGGGCGAACTCTGGATGAGGAGAAGATTCAGGGTACACAGCATGAGGAGAAGGATATGACTGCACGCGCTTGATGTATGCAATCCCTTTCAGAGTAGTGTAACTTAGTGAGTTGGTGGTCAGAATACCAATCTTTCAAAAAAGAAACAGTTGCAGAAGACGTAGAAACGGCAAAAGGAATGCGTAATCTGGGAATCGAACCCAGGGCTCCCCGACGCTGCTCGAATGGCAACGGAGAATTTTACCACTAAACCAATTACGCTTGTGGTTTGTTGAAGAGTCGTGCGGTAATGTGATCCATGTCTTGCGATGCTGGGTCTTGGTGGATATACGGAGTACGTATTGAAAATTTTCCGTGGGGCAGTTGTGGGGTAACTAGCCGAGCCAATTAGAGACAGATAGTGCAACTCCCGAAGCGGCAAGCTATCACGTGGCCAATTCAAGCCTCATTGTCATTGTCCAAGGTACATTCTCGCTGTCTAACTAGATCTACAGAGTAGCATGGAGACTGAACGCCAAAAAGAGAGTCTGACGGCTGAGGCATGAGACTAAGTCGCTCAGTCACTGACCTCAGATGCTCCACAGTAATATCAAATGTTTAAGTTGTAAGTCTATGCTGCAACTATCCCTGTAGTGACATACTCGCTTCGTTTCCATGAAACAGAACACGCAGTGACATATCAGCTACAAGAAACGCGTACAGCCAAGCATTGAGTTACCGTTTCAAAAAGTATAAGATCATCAATAAAAGGTCGAAGCTTTACCGTGTGTAGCAACCGTTTCACGTTTATTTTTATCATCGACTCAAAATCTCAAAATCCTACCCTGTAACTCGCCCGGGATGTTAACTACCGATACCTTAATTCTAAGCTTATTATTTCCCGGTTTCATATGACGATAAACATTCAGTATCTTACCAAATCGTCACTCAACCTCAGCTAAAATGTGTGAGATGGGCTATTCATAGCGTTGTGCTCTGCTTGTGAAGCAGCCAATGCTCCATATTGACTCGCCTCAGCTCCGTGAAGATCACGAGTGGGTCAAAGGCAATGTCTCTCGGAGCGCTGATTTACATTCGCCGTGGCAAGGAAGAGCCTGGAATCAATATCATAGCCATCCATCATCGACGACGGGAAATCCCAGATCCCGGCTTTACGCCAAGAGTGCTGTCTTATTGCCTCGGTGATACTTGAGAACAAGTCCGCCATGACAATTGTGTCAAAAACCACCCTCGCAAACCATGTTTCTGCGTGGGATATACTCTTTTCGGATACCGATAGAACTATCCGAGAAGAGAATACACTCTCTCCTCTCTCTACACCATAAAACTATTGACCATCATAATGCAGCCCCAGCAGCCAATCTTGCATTGACGTCTCACACGTGTAGAGATCCTTTCTTCTCATTCGTCGTGTTGAAAGCTTGGTTCGGACAATACCCGCAGATCTAGCACAGAAAGGAACAAGCTCCTTGGCTTTATCCACGATAAAGTTGAGGGTCCGTCTATCATGATCCCTGCCTGCAGCATTTCTCGTTTAGTGCACCGACGACTTTTGAACGCATGGTGCCTGTTTCATTGGTCGCTTTTTCGTTGCGTGTTTCGAGCTTTGGAGGTTTCGGCTGAAAAGAGTATCGAGTCGCGTGTCTGTGTTTCAGGCACACGAGGCCTACTCTACTCAGAAGCTGAGGTTTGTCGAGTATCGACGGTTGAGAGAAATCGACAATCATTGGGCTCTTTGAAGGCAGCTGTGAAGAGCTTGTCTGCAGAAGAACAGCTTAGAAGTTTAGGTCTAGCGATTGAGTTCAGAGAACCTCCCAAGCTCATCCTTTACCAACTCTCCCGATCATCACAAGCTCCCCAGCTCGTTTCCCCTCCAAGATTCGTAAAGCCATGGCTCGCCTACAGCTTGGCATACATACGGAGTACATCCCCCCAGCATTAGCCATCGGCATCACCATCTCAGACGTCGGTGACGCATTAGGAATCATGTCGCATGCTCACTCCTCTCCCACCTCAAACCCATCGTATTCCCCTGTCAGCGCTTGTGTCGCGTGCTCTATTTCCCAAAACCACCTCGTCTTCCTTTCCCGCGATCGCCAGTTACAGCCTGAGACGTTTTAGCACTGGAAACAAGGTTAGTCACAAGCTTAAGGTATGTAAGCTTAGTTCTGCAAGTGGAGAGGGTCCCCAGTTTCCTCAACGCCTCCCGGATGTGTTGCTACCGTTGAGACAAGCCAATTGCTTGCTGTAGAGCCGGTTCGTGCATGTTCCAGCCCTGTCCTGTGTTACGCAGCCACACTCGCACTCTGTTGATCTGACTCTTGGCGTACAAGAATTTCTGTGGCAAGCCCGGGATGTTTGATGTAAACCCTAGCTCGAGGCCCTTTTCTTTGGTGGAATCGTCTTGGCGATGTCTTGTCTTGGCCCTTTTTCTTGGGGGGCGTGTGAGTAACTCCATAGCCCACGTAGAACAATTCTTTCTCTTCTTCTCCACCAGCTGGAAAAAACTTATATATACTACGGAAATGTCTCGTAGAAGCTGAAGTCTCCAGATCCCTCACACATCCTCCCTTTCCTTCTGAACCTCTTCTTTCTATTTGTACTGCACCGCTGAAATGGCAGTCTTCGCTCAGTACGACTACCTCTTCGCGGTAGGCACTATCTTTGCCTTCCTCGATGCCTGGAACATCGGTGCCAACGATGTTGCCAACTCTTGGGCTTCATCGGTGTCTTCCCGATCTATTAGCTACTTCCAGGCTATGATCGGTGCTAGTATCATGGAGTTTACTGGTGCTCTTGGTGTTGGTGGCCGTGTGGCTGATACAATCCGAACAAAGATCGTTGATGTCGAGGCCTTTGATGACAGCCCTGCTCTGCTTATGCTGGGTATGGTCTGCGCTGTTGTTGCTTCTGCTAGTTACCTCACATTTGCTACCCGTTTTGGTTTCCCTGTGTCTACTACCCATTCTATCCTTGGTGGTGTTTTGGGTATGGGTGTTGGTGCCCTTGGAGGCTCTGGTATTACTTGGGTTGGCTACAAGGAGAATGGCTCTCTTGATATTCAGCAAGGTGTTGTTCAGGTTAGTACTCAACCAACATCTCACACTCGCATCCACTAACCCATAGCTCACAGGTCTTCCTCGCTTGGATTATTGCCCCTATGCTTTCCGGTATCTTCGGTGCCAGCATCTTCCTCTTTACAAAATACTGCGTTCTCCTCCGCAAGAGCCCTGCTATCAAGGGTCTTATCCTTGTCCCCTTCTACTTCTGGGCAACTGCCTCACTCATTGTCATGCTTCTCATCTGGAAGGGTGGCTCTTATGAGGTCAACCTTACTGAGGAGCAAATCCCCGGTGTGATTGTCGCCGCTGGTGCTGGCTGGGGTCTTCTCATGGCCATTTTCCTCGTCCCCTGGTTGTACCGTATCGTCATCAAGGAGGACTGGCAGCTCAAGGCTTACCACATCTTTCTCGGCCCTCTGCTCCTCCGCCGTGGTCCTGTCCCTCCCACCCCCGACAACTTTCAAGGCGTCGTCCGCAACTTTTACGAAGGCCATCTTACCCGCGAGGAGCTTGAGGAGCGCCGCACTCAGCGTGCTGCTGCCCTTGGTGAAGATCTAGAAGCTGGAGGCAATGATAAGAAGGTTGCCACTGAGCAAGCTACCGAGGAACCTGCCGAAAACCCTTGCCAGCACAAATCCATGATCGGACCCAAGCCTGATGCCCCTTGGTATACTGGTGCTTTCATGTGGTGGGCTTTCAAGTTTGCCATTCTCCACGGTGTCGATAAGGACATTGTCAGCTCCCAGAGCGAGAAGTCTGTTGTTGCCGGCGATGTTGAAGAGATTCACGCTCGTGCTGAACATTTCGACAACCGCACTGAATTCCTATACACTTTCCTCCAAGTCATGACTGCTGCCTCTGCCTCTTTCGTTCATGGCGCCAACGACGTTGCCAACGCTGTCGGCCCTTACGCCTCTATCTACCAGATCTGGCAGTCCGGCGCAGTCCCTGGAAGCAAGGCTCAAGTTCCCATTTGGATTCTCGCTTTCGGTGGTGCTGGTATTGTCATTGGCCTTTGGACATATGGTTACAACATCATGCGAAACTTGGGTAACCGTGTGACACTCATGTCTCCTGCTCGTGGCTTCTCCATGGAACTCGGCTCTGTTATCACTGTCATCCTGGCCACTCGTCTTAGTAAGTTATTCCACAGACACCTTTCAACAGCATGCACTAACAAGTCTTGCAGAGCTGCCCGTGTCTACTACTCAATGTATCACTGGTGCCATTGTCGGAGTCGGTCTCTGCAACGGAGATTGGCGTTCTATCAACTGGCGCATGGTTGGATGGATCTATCTTGGATGGTTCATCACTGTTCCTACAGCTGGTCTGATCTCGGGTTGCTTGATGGCTTTCATCACATACGCTCCTAACTGGAACTAGGGGAAATTACTGCGATAGAATTGTTATGATTTGATGTTAAATGGCGTTTGGGAATACGATACAGAATATACCAATTTTATTATTCCAAATTGAACACTTAAGCTTGCACATGTGAACAAGGAGAGGCACAATTTGGGGCCTGTAACCTTCCATTGTGTCCTTGCTCCTCAAGGGGCTCTTTGAAGTCTCATCACGTCTTGACTGTGCAGCTCATGTAAGGGAAAGAGACAGGTTACTTTTATTAAAGGAATGGCTATCTTAGATGATGAAACAATGTACCTAATCCCTCCTCGACCTGTCAACTAGACATGGCACCAAGTACTGCATCTTTATTATGTCCCCAGGTCGAGTGGTTCTCTTGTGTCCAGTGACACCGGCCTTCAGATTGTTGTATCCAATCTCATGCCTGGATGGCCTTGCCCTTATTTGGGAGCGCATCAGTTGTAGAGTCGGGCGAATCGCACAGAGTGCTTCAGGGGCTTGTGCTTCTTCTCTTCTTCTTCGACGTACTTGGCAGCCCATTTCTCAACCGTCTTCTCAACAGCCTTCTCGACCGTGGTGTCGTCATAGGGGTCGGAGCGCTTATCGTGCTTACCATGCTTGGTGGTCTCAGTAGTCTCAGCGGTCTCATCCTCCAACTTGAAGACGATTATGAGGGCCTCGCGGATTTCCTTGTCGATGACCTCATCAAGAAGCTTCAGAACCGTCTTGATGGCGTGTTCGACCTCCGTATCTGAAGGGCTATCGCCCAGATCCTCGAGGGTCTCGACGAAGATCTTGTCGGCAACCTTGACGACATCCTGGATAGCAATCGTAAGGGTATCATAAATGAGATCCTCAGCAGGCTTGACAACACCTTTGATCTTGACGATACGGCGGACGATCTTGTGGAAGTTCTCTGCGATGGTCTTCTCGATGACCTCCTCAAGCTTCTGAAGGTACTCGACGATGGTTTTAGTGCTAGGGTTCGCACCGGTCTTCTGAATAGCTTTTCGGATGGCCTTCTCGATCTTGTCCAAGATAATGTCCTCAGCCTCCTCGATGTACTCCTCGACCTTGGCACTGTTGACTTCTATCTGCGTAGCCTTGCTAGGCTTGGACTCAAGAGAGCGCTTGTGGGCGCCCTTCTTACCCCAGTTGCCGATTTCGAGGAAGAAAAGCTTCTCTTTGAACTTGCGCTCATGAGTGATGCGGGCATCCCAAAGCTTCTCCAAAGCCTCGTGTTTGGCCTTTTCCTTCTCAACCTCCAAGCTCGCTTTCTTGGCGGAATAGTGGGAGGACTTCTCGTACTCGGTGGGCTCGTGCTCATGCTCGTGCTCATGCTCCTTGTGCCCATGGATGGAGTGATGCTTCTTTTCAGGCTTATCCTCATGTTCCTCATGCTCATCATGCTCGTCATGCTCGTCATGATGATGCTTCTTAGGCTCATGCTCGTGCTCATGCTCATGTTCCTTTGGGTGCTTGTAGTGGTGCTCCTTGTGCTCTTCCTTAGGCTCATGCTCCTCATGCTCGTAGTGCTTAGGTTCGTACTCCTTGTGCTCATGGTGACCAGAATGGTGTTCCTCTTCAGGTTCCTCATGCTTGTACTCCTTGTGCTTGTAGTGGCCAGAGTCATGCTTTTCCTCAGGCTCCTCCTCAGGCTCCTCATGCTTGTACTCATGCTTGTAGTGGCCAGAGTCGTGCTTCTCCTCAGGCTTCTCATGGCCGTAGTGCTCGTGCTCCTTCTTGGAGAAGTAAGCATGGTAGAACTTGTTGAGAGCCTCTCGGAAGTTTCCCTTCAAAACCTCTTTGACCTCCTCCTTGGACTTGTAACCACCATGCTCGGAAGCAGACCTCTTATCATGCTCATGCTTGTTCTTAGGTCCGGACTTGTACTTGTGACCGTGCTCTTTCTCATGCTTGTACTTGTCCTCTTCGGAGAGATACTTGTGCTCAGGATCGCCCTTGTGCTTGTACTTGTACTCGTCCTTCTTGCTGGCCTCTTCCAAAAGCTGCTTGTGCTTCTCGGCCTCGAGCTCAGTCTTGGAAGCCTTTTCCTTATTGGAAGCATCAATGTGAGTGCGAGAGTGATCGGACTTCTCCTTGTAGTAGATAGTAACTGGATCCTTGTGCTCAGATCGCTTGTAGTGGCCGTAGTCGTACTCATGGCTGTAGTGATGCTTCTTAGGATCATGGTGGTGATAACCGTGGTGACCGTGGTGGCCATCGTGATGACCATAGTGGTACTTGTGAGGATCGTGGTGATCATGCCCATAGTTGTGACCGTCGTGGTGACCATCGTCCTTATAGTCGTAGTAAACATGATGCTCCTTATAATGGACATGGTCGTCAAAGTGCTTGTGGCGGTGCTTGTGAACATGGTCATGAGCGTGGCTGTGGTTATGTCCATGGTGATGTCCGTGATGGTGCTTATGTCCGTGATGGTGCTTCTCTCCGTCTTCCTCAAGCAAGCCACGAGCATAGTGGTGGTTATATCCATCATGGTGCTCACCGTGGTGCTTGTGACCCTCGTTGTGGCCGTGATGATGGTCATGGTGCTCCTTATGACCGTGGTGATGGTTGTGGTGCTCAACATGATGATGCTTGTGATGCTCATTGTGGTGGTGCTTTCCGTCGTGGTGCTCATAATGGTGGTGCTTTCCATCATGATGCTCGCCATAGAGGTGCTTGTAAGGATCAACGTGGTGGTGACCATCGTGATGACCATCGTGGTGACCATAATGATGACCATAGTGATGACCGTGATGACCATTGTGACCATTGTTACCATTGTGACCATGGTTATGACCGGGATCGTCGTGGTGGTAGTGATAACCAAAGTGCTTGAAGTATTCGTCCAAGAAAGCATTGAAGTCACGGTGGCTGTTGGGATCATAGTAGTGATGGAGCTTGTAGTAATCATGACCATCGTGATGACCGTGGTGGTGTCCGGGATCGTGATGCTTGTGACCATCGTGGTGGTCATGATGGTAATGTCCGGGATCGTGGTGCTTATGGTGGTCATGATGATCATAAGAACGGGCATGATGCTTGTGATGAGGGTCATGATGATGGTTCTTATGACGGTGATCATGGTGGTGATGCTCCTTGTGAAGATGACCGTGGAGGTGACCGTGTCTGTGTCCATGACGATGAGCATGGTTGTGACCATGGTTATGGTGATGTTTATGGTAATGCTCATGGTGATGCTCCTTATGCCTGCTGCTGTATTAGTACTGGGGAGATGAAATGATGTAGCGGGGATAGTACTTCTCTTCTTCCTCTTCGGCTTCAGCCTCCTCCTCCTCCTCCTTCTTCTTGTATTTCTTCTTCTTTTCCTCTTCCTCCTCCTCTTCTTCAGCCTCAGCCTCAGCTTCCTCCTCCTCCTCCTCCTCCTTCTTCTTCTTGTACTTCTTCTTCTCCTCGGCGGCCTCTTCCTCAGCCTCTTCCTTCTTCTTCTTATACTTCTTCTCTTCTTCGGATTCTTCGGCTTCGGCCTCTGCTTCTTCCTTCTCCTCGATCAACTCGATCTTCTTGTGCTTGTACCTGCTTGATATTAGATGAAGTGAGACGTGCTGAC
The DNA here is from genome assembly GCA_017165645.1 of Fusarium sacchari. Classification (NCBI taxonomy): domain Eukaryota; kingdom Fungi; phylum Ascomycota; class Sordariomycetes; order Hypocreales; family Nectriaceae; genus Fusarium; species Fusarium sacchari. The sequence continues at coordinate 794,760 of JADANP010000004.1, forward strand.
TAACGGGTCGACTTACTCCTTGCACTCAGCGCAGGTGTAGCTGACAACGAAGTACTTCTCGTTGATATCGGGAGAGCGGCTGTAGAGCTCGTACTTCGTGTTCCCGTGGGAAACGGTAGCCTTGACCTTGATGTAAAGTCTCCAGCCTCCGTTGTCCTCGAGGGGACAGAGGTCGCTATAAGAGCCGCCATCCGAGAGGGAGAAGAAGGGAACCAAGCACTTGGCCTCCTTGTAGTCGTTCTTGGCTTTGCAGTGGTCGCTCTTCTTGTTGTACTTGAAAGAGTCCTCTGTAGGAGGCTGACCACGCTCGATGTAGACGGCTACATCTTCGTACTTGTAGTGGTCGATATGCTTGAAGTTGAAGACGATACCGTTGTCCTTGAAATCGAAGGAAACCTGAGTCAAGGCCTCGTGGGGGGCGCAATGAGACGTGCCGACACAGAGATCCCAGGAGTTGCCGGGCTTGTAGTCGTTCTCAGGGAAGACAAATGTCGCGGGGTCGGGAACCCACTTGTGCTTGCCATCCTTTGAGCATCCTTCAAGAGAGCGATGCTCTTCTTTGCCGGATTCAATCTTGAAATGGGCAAGCGACTCGTGGGCGACCACCCCGAGGGCCCCGTTGAGGGCGTAAAAGAGGGACGTTCTCATCTCTTACTCGAACAGAGTGCAGAAATGAGAGGGTAACGAATGAGGTGAGAACTTGATCGGTTTGATGAGAGTCATCCTTGGAGATCCTGTAACTCTTTTGTACTTAGAGTCATTTCACTTGCTGAATCTCACATGTCTTAGGAGGAGGTTGGAAATATGATGACACCGTCTTCATGGCGGTATTCAAAGTTTTGAGGCTTCGGTGAGAAGTACGTCAAGCTTCAGGATGAGGAGATATTGCATCGAGGGGGGCTTTGTAGATCGATGACGCCCCAGCAACGTCGCCAATGAAAGCGAGGGTGAGGAGAAGGGCTTCAACAACAAACCGTTCCTGATGTTTATCGAAGCTGCTGAATGAAGTAAGTTCATGAAGTACCTCTAGTTGTTTTCATGAATTGCTTCAAATTACACTGCTCAGGTCGACTCAATGAATTGTCTGGTCTGTGAATGGACACCATGATAGTAATTGAGACACAAAAACAGTCCCTTTGGGGAACTCCCTGCTTCGACTAGACGTTGGGACGATACGACAGCAGATTAACCTAGGAGCTCAGTCTCGAGGAGAAGGTGGCTTGTCTGGCACATGGCCAAGATGTTGGTGAATATTCATCGCAGCATTCGAAGAGTTCCAAATCGTACGGCCTTCAGGTTGCTGAGGAACGGTATCAATTCCCTAGGCTCTCATCCCAGTCCCAGTCCCAGCCTCGTCGTGTATGCGCGTATGAGTTCCATGGTTCGCCGATTGCGTAACCTGATCGAAGATTTCATGTGAGAATGCAACATGAGGTGATGTCGAGGCTATGCTGAGCACATCGAACTTGACGATGATAGGTCGTAGTCAAACGACGAAGTCGGCCCGGCTCCAAAGCTGGCGGCTGCAGGATGCATATCATCTTGCGAGTAAAAAAAAGTCCAATAGTTGTTTGACGATGCTGAAGTAAGGAGTTGTCGATCATACCTCTTGATGGACTTTTTGCGTTAGTTCCTGAAGCTCAAACTGAAGAGTAGTTTGTTGGGAATGTTCGATAGGTCGGAACAAGGGCAACATGCAGAAACGGAGATAACCTAACGATTTCTTGGCCTAGAAACGACAGTAAAAATTACATAAAACGAATAATCAGACGATGAAATACGAAATTTAAGCATCCTGCGGGTTCGCGATTAGCTTTAAGCTTTAAGCTTGAACAAGTCCCGAAGCCTTTTGTCATTGAGTTTGACGGCAAATCGACGATCCATTGTTTTCCCCCACGGTGTCTTTGTAAATATTGCGGAATCACGTAAACAATAAGACAATGGCTGCAAAGGACAATGACCAGGGAAGTCCCAGCTGGTGGCCATGGGTTGCCTTCGTAGGAGGCCTCATCTAAGAAGGAGTCAGTAGCACTCAGAAGTAATGTTCTAGGTTCTAGGTCAATAAACGTATTGGATATTTACGTGAGAGACGGGAAAAGAGGTGCGAGCGATAGCTGCCTGTGGGAGAATGTTCGCAACGGTTAGTGTGAAACGTTATGCGGAGTGTGAGCACCCATGGTTACAATTGAATGAGCTGCGGTGGGATGTTCAGGCATCATATATATGAACAATAGAAACGGTTTAAACATGAGACTTTGCGGGCGAACACTCAGAGAGACTGTTAGAAAGTTGTGTGCCATGAAATGTCTATCGTAAACTATCCAGCCGCGGGGCTTTTCAAGCCATAGAAGCTACTACCACATGAAACTCGCGATGCCCTCACTTTTCGTCCTATCACTCTTCCAACGCCTAAAATATATAGGAAATCCATTAATTTGATGAAATGACCTTTGATAATGAAGAATATTGAAATGTACCAGTGGATTTGAGTTGCATACTGCTCAAGTGCACTCCAGAGTGAACATGTCGCTGTGTACTAGCACTCTCCATTTGACACTGGCAGTGGCAGCGTCCAGCCTGACTCACCAGGAACACCGTTTGTAGTATGTTTACTCTTCTGTAGTTTTGTTATCATCCTATTTTCTGAACTCACCTTCATCCATTCCTTCATCCTGCATCAACAACCAGGACAAAATCTCATTGTTGATCATCACCATCTCACTTTCTATCAACCATAACCATCTCACAACTCTTTTGTATCATCAATACCTCCCGAGACAAGTCAACATGAAGGTAGCTGTCATCGGCGGTGGCCCAGCTGGACTTGCTACCCTTCGATTCCTCGCTCATGCCCATGAGTACTTCCCTATTCCTCCTATCCAAGTCCGACTCTTTGAAGCCGAGTCCCAGATCGGCGGCACTTTCTCCTACCGCGTCTACGAAGACGCTGAGGTAAGTTCTCACCCATTTAATTCATTGCAGCATATGATAATCGTATCATAGCTCGTCTCTTCAAAGTATCTCACCGCTTTCTCCGACTTCCGTCTCCCAGACGATGCCCCTGACTTCGTTACCCCTGAAGTCTACGTTCAGTATCTCAAGGACTACGCCACCAACTTCGAACTCTGGCCTATGATCGAGTGTAACACAAAGGTTGTGAAGGTTCGTCGTGGACCTAACAACATTGGTCATGTCATCTCTCTGCGAAACAAGCAAGGCGCCTTTGATTGGGAGTGCGATGCCGTCGCTGTCTGCAGTGGAATCAACGTCAATCCAGTCATGCCTAACATCGAGGGTATCGAACGAGTTCCCAAGGTCCTCCACTCATCCCGTCTCAAGTCTCGAGATCAGTTTGGTGAAAACACTAATGTGTACATCATGGGTGCTGGCGAGACTGGCATGGATCTTGCGTACCTCGCTGTCACTTCTGGCGCAAGGACTGTGACACTGTGTCATCGTGATGGCTTCTTTTGTGCACCCAAGGTATGCTATCGTACCTGTATGTAAGGATAAGCTAACGGCTTATAGATAATTCCTATCCCTCAAGCCTTCGGACGTTCCACACCCACCGCCAATAAGCCTGTCGACACCTCCGTCGCCAGCCTGTTCGACACAGCCTACGCGCATCCTAAGCTTCAGAAGAGCCAGCTTCTCTGGACTTACTACGACAGCTGGATCAAAAATATGCACAAGTTCATCTCAGGCACCGAAGAGGGTCCTGATCAGTGGGTTGGCCAGATGAGCCCTGAGCGCAAGTACATGGATTCGAGTAACTACCACCCTTTTCCACGATCTATAGACATAATGGCTAACATATTAATATTCCTCATCTGCAAGTCCGACAAGGCTCTACCTTACATGAGCGTCGGCAAGCGATCCAAGTCCTTGGGCAACCGTATCCGATCTTTCTTCATGAATGTCAAGATTGAAGACACCAAGGGCAAGAAGATTGATGTAGTGACTTGGCCTACCAGAATTGACCGAGACGGGAACATGCAGTTCGACAACAAGCTTCCGAGTGACTCGACCCTCCCGAAGGAGCAGCTGAAGCCCGATGTCTTGGTCTTTGCAACTGGCTACACTCGAGATTTCCCTTTCTTGGACAACGACTATCCAACTGTCGCTCAGACCAACGTTCGAGAGATCTACAAAGAAGGAGATGTGACTCTTGGCTACATTGGATTTGTCCGCCCTTCCCTTGGAGCCATCCCACCCCTTGCCGAGCTTCAGGCTCAGCTTTGGATTCTTCGCCTGCTTCAGAACAAGTACCCTAAGGAGGTACCTGCTGTCCGAGACTCAAATGCCCTTGAGTCCTATGACCTCGACTATCGTCTTCACCCCCGAGGTGATTACAGTTTCTACGAAACCAAGCGAGCTGTTGACCATGAGAGCTATGCTTACCAGCTCGCTCTCGACATTGGTTCCGCACCCAAAGCCCGTTCGGTCATGAAGAAGGGTTAGAAGGTCTTCTACACCTGGGCCATGGGATCCAACTTCAACACCAAGTTCCGAATGGTTGGTCCCTGGAAGTGGGAGCAGGGCGCAGAGAACATCATGCGAAACGAGTTGTACAACATTGTCAAGCGCTCCGGCGGCTTTGTCTGTCAGTATTCCCCCATGCCCCCTTATTTGAAACATGTGATAACTGATTTCACAGACCTTGCGACCTACACTCTTGTGCCTCTATTTCTTTTCGGAAGCATGAGCATGATCCTCTATGCCTGGTACGGCATCTGCAACTATCTCGCCTCTCTTCTTGGCGGACACTCTGGATCTGCCACGAACGAACGGAACGCCCATGACGACCGAACTGCGTGAGTGGACAAGAAAATCAAATTTTGACTTTCATTGTGAAGCCACGAGAAGTTTTGAGCACATGAAAGGATAGACCTTGGGTCTTTTGCGACGTTGACTTGCACAGAATATGAGAGGTTGGTTTGAGTTTTGCAAGTTGTCATCGGCTTCCTGTGGACTAGCGAGTCTTTAGCACTACGGAGTAGATCTTTTGTTGAAGAAGCCAATAAACAGATGAATGACTTGTGGTTATTGATGGTTGCAACACATGTAGCTGCTCTAGCTGCTTCAGTGCCTGCCTTACAGTTTCACGCTACTCAGTACCTTCAGTCCAGTGCATATTCTCAAAATCAATGACATTTCATGTGAACTCCCATTCTATAAGTTTCTCGTGAGAATAAAATGAGCTGGTCTAAAGCTCTAAATGTACGGAGTACTAAACTTACCTATCTTTTCACAACTTAGACGAGGTACCCTTGCTGCCGAGATCTCGGTGAAGATCGGAGTGTGGGGGCCGTGGCGGGGCTCACCGAGGTGAGGCTGGCTTACCTTAGTTTTTTCTTCATTCCAAGCATCGCAAATCATACTTGCTCCAACAAACGCGATGGACAAGGAGACGGTACAGCCCAATTCGTGGGTAGCCCTGCGGCTCCCCAACGAGACATATCGCGTACTACAGGTCGTACCAAATACGTAAGCCAATCATCATTTTCTCACTCCTTCTCTGCACTGACTGACTTGCGACAGGACAATCTCGCTGGGCAAGTATGGCTCATTCCCAACAAATCTGATCATCAACCGTCCGTACCACTTCACATACGAGGTCCAAGACAAGCGCGAGGGGGAGACGTTTGCGCGCCTGCGCGTCGTGCCCGCTAAGGAGCTCAATGCCGACGACTTGGCCGACACCAGCGCCGAAGCGACAGAACCAGCCGAGGGAGACGATGTTGTTGCAGCTGCAGATGGCGAGGAGCTCACTCTCGTCGACGAGAGCGGAAAGGTCCTCATCCGATCGAATCGCGAGATCATCGACGACTCGGCCCGACAGACTCTCAAGCCGGAAGAGATCGAGGAGCTCAAGCGCAAGGGGGCATCGGCGGGCAAGGAACTGATCGCCAAGCTGCTGCTGTCACATACAGCCATTGACCAAAAAACGGCGTATTCTCTGGCCAAGTACAAGCTACTCAAGACGAAAAAGTATATTCGACGGTTTACCGTGTTACCTCTTGACGTACCGATGTTAGCACAGTGGTTGCTGGAGGACCGCGATGCTTCAAAGATCCTGGAGATGAGGCAGGAGATGATGGCGCTGGTCGGTTGCTGGGCTGATGTTCACTATGGCGGCGTTGCTACTGAGGATAATGGTGCTTCACAGGGCGGGAGGTGGTTGGTGGTGGATGATACGGGTGGCTTGCTGGTGGCATCTTTGGCTGAGAGGATGGACATCCTGCACCCCAAGCTTGAGGAGGAGAGCACGGAAGATGCCGCTGCACCAGAAGTCACAGAAACCAACACTGCTCCTACAGACGAGATGGATCAAGACCAGCCCGAGACAACAGAAGCAACAGACCCCGAACCAAAGCAGGAGAAGAAGCGATCTTCTAAGCGAAGCGACTTCAACGTCCCCTACGTCAACAGAAACACCCTCACCCTGATCCACGGCCAGACCCAGCCCAACCTCGCCCTTCTACGATACTTCAACTACGACGCCGCAAACGCCAACCCCTCTCCGCCCTACCACTCCCTCGACACCAACCTCATGGATATTTCATGGCTGCAGCTCCTGTCACCCGAGGAAGACGACGCATACAACAACAAGCCACCCGAGGCAACACCAGAGGAAATCGCGACATGGAAGACGAATCGCAGAGGGAACTACCACCGCAAGAGAAGAAGGTGGGCGCGTATTCGACATGTGGTCGACACAACACGCGCCGGCGGATTCTCTGGTCTCGCTGTTGCAAGCACAATGGATCCCATCTCTATTGTCCGCAGCACAGTACCTTTGCTGGCGGGTGGCGCCCCCATCGCCATTTACTCTCCCACCATCGAGCCCCTGACGCAACTGGCTGACTGCTTTAGCGTGGCGCGTCGAGCCGCGTGGGTATCATCGCCTCCACCAGAGGTTGAAAGCAAAACAGCTGAAGAGCTTGAGCGCTGGGAGGGCAGTGAAGAGTTCCCTATTAATCCTACGCTTCTGCTCGGTGTGACTATCCAGACTAGCAGGGCACGACGATGGCAGGTCCTTCCTGGGAGGACACATCCTTTCATGATGGGCCGTGGTGGTGCAGATGGATTCTTGCTCACAGCATGGAGGGCGGTGCCTGTTGAGGGTAAAATTGAGGCGAGGGGAAGGTTCAAGAGGAGAAAGCTAGATACCTGAGTTGAAGAGAGGCTTTGGATCAGGAATGTCTTGATAGCGTTTGTATAAGTAATCGTCCAACTGGAGCATATCTAGGTTGACAGCCATCACATCCAGCCCATAAATCCATTCGATATGATTCACGCATTTTGGCTTCTTTTAGTTGACGTTCTAAGCCTTTCTGGCATCTATTTACAGCTCATTCCTTCAGAGCCATCAAGGTAGTGTACCAGGGATGAATTTGTATCAATGAATTAATATTTATTGAAGAAGCTGTTGCACTGCGAAAGTGTTGTTCATATCAATGAAGAAACAGAATTTGGAGTGGTAATGCAATGTTGTCGCCTAAGTTCTAACCCAAGCTCATACTGCAATGAGTGCAAGCATCTCTTGTATGTGTGCCTGTAGTGCCTTACATTCAGGCGCGTTTTTGTGATCTTTAAGGGCATCCTCCCACTCATTCTTATTCTTGTCCAATTGTAATTTCGAATAGTAAGATCCACATGACTGGAAATAGGACTTGGTAGCGAGGTCCTGTTTCATCTTCTCATTTCTGCTGTTCATGCTTTGACGTGTGATGGCACGTACGGCCAGGGCCCTATGGAATTCCGGCTCAGGAACTTGCTCCTAGTTTTTCTCTTTAAATTCGATAGTCACCAATCCCAGATTCTCGGTTATTCGGATCGGTTTCGAAAGAGATTCAAGATTGTCGAAATTGCGATATGGGTAGCAAAAGTGCAGAGTGACCAGGGCTATCACCGAGAGCTTGCAGAACTTCTTGACGGCTTTCATCCAATCATCATAATGCGTATAGGCCAACTTCCAAGAAGCAGGGGGATCTTGGTTAACGGCAATTGCTTGCCAGGCCATTAGCTCTGGTGCTCGAGGAAGACACGTGGGGTCGAAAATGACCAGTTTGATATGGACCCATGGTATGATGGGCATAAGGCCCGGTACAAGAAGGGTTGAAATTAAGATATCCGTAAATCGAACCAGTGACTCAGGGGAACGAAAAATGAACTGCACTCCTTGTAGGAGTTGTATTTTCTGGAAACGGGGGTGCGTGGCGGACACGTTATCGAACGGAATGGCTGTTCCGTTCTCTGGTACAGTGACTTGGAGCAAGCCGAGCTTTGTTTTCCTTGGATAGCCGTCTTCATCTGCCTTTAAACAATAAGATCTATAATCCACGTAAATATGCTCAACTTGTTCTAGGAGCCAGAATCCGAGTACTTTAGAATTGCATGGCTTCGGCAACGTTCTCAAGACTTCGGGCGTCATCGCGGAGACTACTGCTCCAGGGGGTGTCTGCTTATATTCTGTGGCAGAGACTACGGCCCCCGGGGGCACATCATGCTTCTTGCGTGCCGCGGGAGGGCGTGTTGGACTAGGGGATACCTCTATGCACTCTACTGACTTGGTGGGCGTGTCTGGCCGTTTTTGTTGACCTTGCTTGTGCTTCTTCGTGGTAGGTTCTGCAATCGCATTCTACTCGATTAATCAGATATTCAAATGCGTTGATGAACAGAATGACTCACCGCGTAAAGAAACTTCCTCGATGGCTTCCTGATTCGTTTAGCCCGAGAAATGATCATGATATTGAAGAGTCTTGGAAACGTCGATGGGCCACGATGAAGCGATGTCGAGAATCGTCAGTCATCGATGAGGGGATAGCAAATGGAGATGAATATTGTGATGATGATGAGATTTTGGAACCCAATGAAAAATGGTGTATTGTCTTAAAATTGAGGAAGTGCAGAATGAAGTAGATATGCGTATCGAAAAGTGAAGGAGAAGTAAGTGCAAAGGAACTTCAGGGTAACAGAAGCATCAGTCGGTCTTGCTTCCCAAACTCTACAACATGAATCCTGAACATCACCAAGACAATGGCATTTTTAGAGAGGCTCTGGGTACATTTACAGCGCTGAAGCACCTCCATGGCCATTAAAGCAGTCTCAGTTTCGTGTATATAACCCGTGTTTGCTATTCTTCTTGAACTCTGCCGTGAATGATTAGCCGAGGTACCTTGCTGAGAGTTGACGTAGCCGCCGAAACTACATAGGGCAACAACCAGATAAATACTCTGATAACTTGATAAATTCATGATCGACGTTTGTCCAGCCTAAGGACCTCTTAAGTCGACCCTACATCTATCTAAATCTCTTTGACACTTAAGATAAGAGATCCCAAAGTTCAGTGCATCCTGAGACCAACGAAACAGATAGCCCGAGAAGTGTACGTATAAATTACAATCACCTGTGAAATACGTAGCATATTATTAGAGTCGGGCCAGAAGAATGTGGATATAGGGCCTTCTTAGGAACAAATGGAGTGCTAATAAACTTGAACCATTCTGTGGCCATACATAAGTGTTTTATATTGCTCGTTTTTGAGGTCTTTATAATATACAATCTATTTATATTGCAAAAAGACTTAATGGAGTAACTCTTTGTGGGAGTAAAAAGAGTGACGAGTGGGATAATAAGATCTTTCATCGATGGAAATGACACCATCTTCTGCCTCTGTAGCTTCTGGGTCTTGGCCTCTATTTCGGCCGATAAACAGGGACTGTATTCTGAATTACCTAGAGTGTGATATCAAAGTTTGTAGCCCCATAAATCCCCCAATAGTTCCCAGCGCACATTACTAGGTCCCATGCCTGGAAACCCAACTCACTGTACCGTGACCTCAAGACTACCTAATCCTCCGGATCTTATACCTCGAGTTGGCACCTAGGACCTTGAAGACGTGGTACGGATGGATCCTAGTGGCAACATCCTGACTTCCTGGTTATGCTAATAAAGCAACGGTTTGATGACAGTAAATATATGGACAAGACAATATCTACCGTCTCACAAATCGTCTCTAGATAGGTAGTCGAAGAAAGCAGCTCAAGCCTTCTTTTCGTCTATCTAATCACCGCTTTCCTGATGCTGCTTGAGTATATATGTTGTTTCCAAAGGGACGGGTGTTTGTCTAGCTGTTCTGAGGATTGGCTCTATCCGCTAGAAGCTGGACAGGTGCCAGCAACTGTGTTTGAAATGAGGAATAATGGTGAAGTGCAGAGAAACCCACTCCGTGACTTTGATGGGCTTATGGTTGCTATATATAGTCTAGGGAAGACGATAAGCGAGTGAGGGAGAGAAGGGTTGGAAGATTCGAAGAGGTGCCAAGCAGAAGCACCACCCATTCCAACCGACCAGGCTCCAACAGTATTTCGCTATTGCTTAACTGCCGCTGACGTGCCTGTTAGCTTCCCACCAAGTGATTTGAGATGTTCGAAAGGGACGTGAGATATCTAATTTATAGAAGAGTAATAAATATTTGTGTTTCAGTTGCATATAGAGTTTGGTAAGTATCAAGCGATCAAAACCAGCGTTTCTCTGTGTGCGTTGCACCAAGTGTGTATGATGGAACTATCGGCGCATCAACTCTATGGCCAGTGATGCTATCAGATCCATTATTAGAGTGAGAGTTTATAGGAGTGTTGTAACTTACCAATCTTCGCCTTTGCCTCGGTTTCCTCTTGGGAGGACTGATCCATGGTGTTTGTTGTATCAAAGTTGACAGATGATAGTGAAGGAATAAGAGAAGGGGGTTATGATTGATACCGGGCCACTTAATCATTTGATACAAGCCGAATGCGATGTTGAGTAGTGAGGTAGAACTAGAGTCCGGCTGGAAATTGTCTGGAGCATCTCCAATGGCAAGCTTCTTGGCCGCTACACCAAGCGTTCGATAAGTATTGAATTTCGCAAAAGTCGAGGCCCAAGATTGAGATATGATTCTTGGTCCAGTACTTTGTACCGACTCAAAAGTCTGTCGATCGAGAAAGAGGTCCACGTCTCGTCTGGCCTGACTGGTAGCTGAGAGTATAAGGGGGCCTAATAGGTCCTTTAAGCTGCTCGTAATAGGCATGCCAGTGACGAATAGTATCTGTTCAGTGCGTATAAGGAGGAACATATTATAGTATACTCCTAACAACAAGTAGGCATATTAAGACTTATGCCATTCCAGCAATCGTGGTGCAGGTTTAACCCCACGTTTGTTGTGCTTGTGTTTGCAACAAAAACCTGGACTGATGACTTTTTATCGTTCTATTCATTTATGACTTCGTTGCGTTCCGTTTGGGTATCCCCGAAGCGGATCGTAATGGCCTTATACCTATATAAGGTAAAAACAGTAACTGTCCACCTGTAATATGGTTAGCGATTGTTTTATCAAGGGCGAGATAAAAGGGGAAGTAGTTGTAGTAATAGTTTGATCCCAGACGGGATATACCAACATTTTATAGTTAATCCAGCCTAGGATCAAATTCTCGCTATAAGCACTTACATTTGCAGCCAAGGAGTGTCGACTATCTTTACCATTATCCTTCTGGCCCTTTTGGAACTTTATCATAACTTGATGAACAATGCCATGCATCCGCAGAGACATTCTTCTGGCTCTGTGAGGAGACGTTCGAGAGACAGGGGAAGACTGATTGACAACGGTGTCTCTATTCCAAGTCAAACCACTTCACCTTGAAGAAGAGCGGACAGAAATTCATGGTATATTGGTCAACTTCTCCCGTCCCTGTGATACGCTCCAGGACTTTACGGAAGGTAGCCATTCTCGAGTTGGCATTTGACATGCGTAGTCAAGGTTTTGAAATGTACGGCATGAGAGCGGCTTCAGTCTCTTTGCAACTTGAAGAATATCTGTCAAGTCAAAATCTATACCCTCTGCTGGCTCAGCGATAGTGGGACTGTGTCGAATCTCGAATGTTTCCTTGCCATCTCTAGTTGTAAACCCGACTACTGAGGTTTGTGGAGTGTCCGCAAGGTGGACACGCTGCCGTCCTTAGATGGGTTCAAGGTTCGTAGTGGCGGAATACTGAGAGATAGGCATCGTCTTGAAGAAGGCTCGGAGGTAGTAAATCACGAATCGGGAATAATACAGGAATTTCTTGTGGTAATCTCTCTGGATTTAGCTGGTGGAACATGCTGATTGTGTAAACCTTTCGTTGAAGGCTATCAAACGGGCCGTGTAGATATTGGGATTATAATTTGTCCCAATATCCCAAACTGAATAAGTCTGTTGACAGCTTCTTATCAAAGTTTGGCGGTTTTACCGTCTCGGAGAGTGCGTCAGGCAGGGTGGAGTAGCGTAGATGGTGTTCTCAGAGTCCAGGCTTGTTCAGTCGACTTTTCAAGACACAACGTCTTCGCTGTGGTTGTCAGAGGTGGGAAGGCCCTATTCCATGATGCTTTCGGTCGTAAAATGACATATGTGAGTAGAGACCATAGACTTCTTTGCGTGTTGTTGACTATCCTTCGTAGTCCACACAGAATTTGAATTGTCTTCTTCTGTCGTGAGCTTCTTATCGAAAGAACAACTCTTGTGTAACACAGCTTGGTCCACTCTCCTTTTTTCTTAGAGCTTTTGATATATATATCTCGTTGTCTGGTTTCTTTGCATATGCTCGCCCGTACCTGAGGGCTGTCTGGACTTGAGGAAAGAGTGCTTTTGTTGATTCAATCCTATCATCGTATTTCTGGAATATACCAGCTATAGCTGATGAGTGTGTTCAGTCGAGTGTTTCCGGATAAATGCTCAATCACTGCGACCTCCAATGGTTGACGGGTGACTTCAGAGAACTCTGTGTCGATGGTAAGAGGGTCAACAGGAGACAACGCCTTCTTAGTATATATGATGGGAGCGGGGAAGAAATCTCAGAGATCGTGATAAGAGGGTTTCGATAGAATGTCTCTAGGGCCGAAGAAAATAGTTTGGAAGATGCTTGACTTGGTCGATTCGTTTCAGAGGTTGAGTCTTTCTGCGCAGCATTTTGTGAAGACACTGCTGGTTGGAAGGCTCAGATAGCTGCCCATGCACACCGTTCCCATTCCGGCAGTCATCAATTTCCTGCATGGAGTAGCCCTTTTGAGCGGTTATATATGCCTTAGAGGCTTTAAGACAACCTCTATGCTTATAGAAAATGGATCGCGACTTTTGCTCAAGAGCCGCTAGCATGTGGATGCCCGTGTCTGTGATGGTCCCAGCAACTGTTCTCGTATCAATTCACAAATCCCTACACGACTCGGATGACCATGTCAGAAAGACCTCCTCGTCTCGAGCGACGGCGAGTAGTCGGGGATGTCCTCCCTCATAGTAGCAAGCTGCGGGTCATGGGCACACATGTCGTCTGTAAAGAGGCCATATGTGACCCCGCCCTGGAACGTATTCTCCGACTTGAATGGGTCATATGAGGGGTCATATGGCCCAGGGAGGTAGCCATATCAATCAGAGGCGGTCGTCTACTGTAGGTCAGTAGACCCTTACATGAGGTGGAGGTATAGTTCTAGATCGCAGGGACCGTTGGGGATGGGAGTTGGTGACGAGAAGATGAATGCTATGTGATCAAGGCAGGAGATAGACTCTCGGTATAGACTCGCACTGGATATGATCCGGTAGGCCTCATCCAGGATGGCAAAGTGGAACTCCTGTCGCTTGATATCCAGCTATATCCATATCCTTAGCTCCAGTAAAGATACAGAAACGGCGGTATCCCTGGTCCTTCTAAAGCTCCGTCTTGTGGTGATTTTAATAGACGGCCAACGTAGAATATGCAATAAATTGCTGGCAGTCAGTAGGCAAGGCTCTCTTACTGGTTTCCTGCCTGCTCTGCTGCTTTGCAAGTAGCCACTCTGGCCTGCAGGTCGCTTCCCGAACCTGCCAGTCAACCAAAGCGGCCGGAAAGTTGTTCACGATCTTCTCTTCAGGCTCCCGTGTGTCCTCCTTAGGTAGGCAAATATCCAACCTACTGACAGTAATAACGGATTTTGCCTTTGACCTAGCCCCTGGCCTTCACTTTGAAGACATGATGATCTTGCAGACCTGTAACTTGGCTAACGGGATAGAACAATACTGACCCTCTCTCAATGTGAAACTTTGTGATAACTGGCCTTTCATATGACGATTGGGGGTCAGGGAAGGTGATACCATTTATAATTGTGGTATTGGTCACATTCTTCCTGTCTCGCTTCCTTGTGAAAAAGCCGTCCACGGTTAAGCTGGATCTTCTGCCAATCGGGGATTTTTAGATCCTTGTATAAGCCCAAGAGGTCAATATCTAGCATATAGTCGGCCATAATCGTAGGGGCTGGTGTTACATAGGCAGGCGGGGCTTTATCAGGATCGTTGCCGGGTTCTATACTATCTTCGCCAATAGTATCGGCCGACTATATAATATGGCATTATAGAGTTATGGCCATGTCTTTGCCTTAAGGCCGGTTATTATTGTATCCTATAGAGGAGGCAACCTCGGTTATATCAGGTCTGTCCTTATACTTGATATAAGCCTGCTTATAGAGGATATTGGCAAAAGCTTTAAGCTTGTCTATATTAGGGTAATAGGGTTCTGGCTTGCCCTCGCGGCGCTGCTGCGCCTTGGCCACCTCTATGGGCGCGGTGCTCGGATTATCTAGTTTGAAATGAAGGCTGATGCCTTTTGTGATCAGGTCGGATAGCTTTCCTAAGTTATTGTTGAGAAGCCTCCTATGGTCGTCGAATGTGCACAGGTTGATGGCATTGTCACCCAAGGCCGATCGGATCTGCTCCCGGGTGGCAAGAGTCTCGCCGGCCTCGCCAGTCGCATTCTCGCAGAGAGCGTTAAAGACATACGTTGTCTTCTGTTGCCCGTATCAAGAGATTTTTCTTCCCGCTTCGCAAATCCTCGAGTCTTTCCACCAAGATCCAAATCGAATCAGCACATTAGCACTTTGTAGATTTTGACCTTGGCCTCCAGCTCCCCGACTCGCAAGAAGGATGCGAGGACGAGGACAGGCATTGAAGTTCATGGTAGTGGCATTCCCATCATCTGGACACATGCGCCCATCGTCTCCCAAGTGTTCTGCTTAGGCAAGCATCCAAGCTACTGACAGTCGAAGAACCATTCGCCTTTGTTCAAACGGTTTGCCTTGACTTTGAAGACATGATACACCAGAAGGTGCGTCGCTTGCTCACGGACGCCGCGTTATTTCCAGGTGAAAGACGTGTATCTCTTCATAGGCTTCACGGACGTGTGTTTAAAGGCCAGTATAGGGGATATAATATAATAATGAAGAAGAATGTACGCAGAACTCCTTCTTCCATTTGTGAGCTCGATTTGGTCTCCGCCTTGCGTCAATGGGCCCTGCTCAAGTATCTTGAACAGTGAACGCTCATCGAAATGGCCCAAAGCGGCGCGGTAGCGAAGCCTTGCTTGCAAACAACACTGCAGTAGCTACGGGTCTCTTTAACAGTAGCGAGGTGTGTATGAGAGCATCGGCAAGATCGTAGAACTTGGCACGGGCGAAAAGCTCAGGTATAAGGACTACTGTAATTTCTATCCTTATCCCGACGAATCCCATCTCTCGAAACAGTTGTATCTGCATGCCTGCTTCGGTGGCTTTGCATGTGAGAGAGCAGCTCTTGAGGTCCTGACGTTTCAGGTGACCCTCGATCTCTCCCACTATTTCTATAGGCGGTATGTGGTTCTTGTCTAGCCACGTATATAAAGGCTTGATGATGGCGACACCAAAGGCATACCGTATCTTCCACGAGCAACTTGAAAGAGAAAAGAGTCCAGGAGAACTGATAATGATCTCTCCTCGTGAATGAGAAGATTGTCTAAATCAGATGCAGGGCAGTGCCGAGTTCGCTGCCTTTGACGACAGCTTCAATAGCCTCGTTGTTAAGGGACAGGTGAATCCTCTCTGGTAGCCTGGCTCGCTGTAATAGTTCTGTCAACTCTGTCTTGAGGAATGCCATGTTCTTGTACAAATAACATCATCTCGCAGACCACGGTGGTGATCTATGGGGTTGTCTTTGTGCCTACGGCAATGAATGGCTGAAATGAAAAGTCAGTGTACAATGTTCGCAATGAGAGAGGAAGAGATGTGTTAATATCATACCGTATAGCTTAAGATAAATGAAGTTGCGAACAGCTGCTTAAGTGGCCAGGCTTTGTTCGAATGCTCGAAGGGGAAAAATGACCACGAACCAGAGTGTCATTTCTGCCCATGCTTTCTGCCACTTCCTTTTAGATAAGTAGCTGAAGGACTTCTACTAAGTATCCTTGTCGTTAGATTCAGTCGCCTGTGGCTTAGCCATATGCCTTTGCTGTCGAGGCCACGAAAAATAAGGCCAGTTCCGGGCGGTTGGACTAGAATGGGTTGACTGGCTCGGAACATTTGATGACCATGTTTTTGATGGCTGGTAGATTCAGATGAACTTCGATGACCAAACCGTTTCCTGCGTAGGCAGACTATGCGACATGGCTGAAGCCTGCGCTGCGTACTCGTCTAGGTTGATATGAATTCCAAATAGTTGCAGGTCCAACGGATACGTGGCCCAAATAACAAACAGGGTGTCTGAATCGATGCCAATCTCCTTACATGTCTTTGCAACTTGATGAACATTGAGTCTGTCTAAATTCCGTTTGGGGTTGTAGACGTTTTTGGCATGCATCTTACTTATTTGCACTATTCTCCGTTCTGAGACTCGTATGTGCTACGCCATTCGCCCAGTTGTCACGGATGACTTTGCGCAAGTAAAGCTCGCATAGTCTCTTGACTGGGGGGTTGACGCCGAATTTTGATGTAACCCACCTTGCTTATAAGAAATATGCCCGGGAAAGGTTGATTCGGCACATGATGTTTTCTTGAGGTCCAGCTGAGGTGTGTACCGTCTCCGTCGCTCACGGTTGAATGCTCTGTAATAGGTGCAACCTATCACGAGGGGCTGCTTCTGGGGGATGTGGGAAAGAGGCGAAAGGTGTCGTATTTATCTCTTTGGATGCGAGAGAAGAAATATATATAGAGATGACTGAGTATATATGTATGTATGTGTATGATATGAGGTCGGATGATATGTTGTGAAATAAACTCTGTCTCATAGTCGGGGATTTGGGAGAATTTATAGTCAGAATAAATGCCTTGATTGCTTTCTATTTGCCCAGTATGAGGCCATTCAGCAAATGATTGTTGAAGCGAGGCTAGAGGTAAATAAGCTGCCTAAAAAATCATATATGTTATCTTGGAAACTGGACAGTAGCAGCATGGGTGTTGGCAAACAGACCCATACAAACATGTTGCCCCTGATTGTCAATGGCACACAGCAAAGGAGCAGTGCCAAATACCAAATCTCTTCAATCTCAAGTCAGTAAACATGCGGCTATCTCGATGGCAACTTGTATTTATGATACTTCGTGATAAATTATCATAAGTTATGTGACTATGTGGTAAATTTGACAGGCTTGTTTAGGCGATTCATCTTGTCACTTGATTGGGACATCTCAAGTGCTCCGGCTCTCCAATGACTGAGAAGCGGATAGCAATAGGTCAAGTAAGTGCTGAAAATGTATTTTATATGACGCCAGCTCCTCGATTTGGTGATAGTCTTCTAAAATGCCTTCTCTTCCCCCCTTCCCACTCCTTTACAGAGACTTGCCCATGAACTTTCTCTTGGTGAAGCTCAACCACCACTTACTAGGCTTAGTCTCATCCTCGTCATATACCCTAGCGAGTAATCGAGACGCGAGTTCCTGTCGAACCTGCGACATATATTGCTTAAGCTGCTCCGCTTCTTGTCTGTCCCTAGGGGCCTCGTACATCTACACTCAAACATTAGCAAACCGGCCAATTCGTCGTGCAGTCTGAGTTTGGCAAAACACACCTGGTTGAGAGGCCATGCAGGGTCTCCGGGAATAGCAAAGTTAAGGTCAAGCGCCAAGTTCAAAACATCCTTCTGGGCATCACGCAGAGAAGCTTGGGGTCGGATCTTTGTCAGACAATCGCTGACGAACCAGATGCCATACACGAGCAGACGGTCGGCGGGGCCTTGGATCTCAAAGTTTCGGAAGAATGTGTTGGCGCGGAAGAGGGCGAGGACCTCGTCGAGGATATCGTAGCTCTCGCTGTCGGGGTCGGGAGACTCGTTGGCCGGCAGAGGCGGCGAGGGGTTGGGGAGGGTGTAGGCAGGGCCTCTGGTCTTGGTACGGAGAGGGAGGAGAGGGAAGTTGCCGATTATGCGGGGGATGTTGGGATCATTGTTGAAAACGGAGTTGTATGCCTAGAGAGGTGTTGTTAGCTTGGTTGACATCGTGAGATGCGGTGATGCAATAGGAGACGGTGGAGAGTGTTTGTGTGGTTATTTTTGAAGTTTGGGTGTTTGGTTTGGACATACCGGCATCTTGAACAGCAATTAACAGACCAATTCCAGTATATCAAAGCTATTTGGGGAGGGAAATGGACAAATCGGCGCAAGTTATGGGCTTAGATGCTGAGTTGCGCTTCGCTTCGTCACCGGCGGGGCTACACCAAGCTCACGCACGATGGAAGCTCACCTCACTCGATTGGTGTGGGGCAAGGCTGGCAGCAGAGCAAAGTTGATGCCTCAGTCGGAGCATTGTCAATCAGGCCACAAGGCAATAATGTGGCGCAGCGCGTGCGCCTCCCTATAGTTATGGCTGCCTAACGCCAGGGATGGGCCCTCACGTGAACTCGCTACTCATTCGCGCCGATTAGCTCCGCGACGAATCACGGTGGCGACGCGCTTTTTCCCTCGTCCCTCGTGCAGATTCTTCCTGGTGCAGATGCAGGTCGTATCCACTAACAACTCATACCGAAGAGTGAAAAAAGAGAAGCCTTGCCTTGCCTTGGTTTCACGCCCTAAGTGTGATTCATTCAGTGTCACCGATATTTCCTCCCTCTCCTCTCCTCTCTCCTCTGCTCTCCCCTCCTTCCACCTTCTTTCTCATTTTGCACTGTTCAAAAAGAAGAAGAGTCTACTTGTGAACAAGAGTTGCCTTGTTCTTCTTTTTGCTCATTTCCTATTGGACGCTGGAAAATCTCCCCCTTTTTTTTTCCTTTTTCCGTCAATCCTTTTTGACAAGGGCGACGCTCGTGCCAGACGCTAGCGGAGAGCTTGTCACTGGAAAAGACTGGAGATAAACAGGGCGGCAGGGAATCGTTAAGGGCGCGTCGCAGAACCCAAGGCCCAAGGCTCTAACTTACAACAAAGACTGGAGAGAAACATCCAGCTTCAGGCATCCAAACCAACAAGCGCTGAAAGAGTCATCCAAAAGGAGGCAAATATAGATCGACTATTCAACCGTCGGATGCTTGCATTTGAGTAAGTTAACGCTATTCTTCTGTTCTTTTCCCTTCTGACATCAACGATATCCTTCCTCCCCCAACCAACCCATTTACACGCAGCGCTAATCAACCCTCCTTCGCGACAGTTCTTTCTTTGGAAACGGCAGCTTTATCGGACAGCTGCGCAGTTTGGTGGATATGGCGCCTTCACAATCTTCCTCTTCTACCTCTTCGACTTCACCGTCGCGCAACGGTAACGGCAACGGTGTATCACTGGACACAACGCCCTGTACTTCACAAGCGCCCACTGTCGCCCCGCGAAAAAGGCGTCCGCAGCGCATCTACAGGCCCGCAAAGAACTCGCTCTACGATATCTTCCAGCAACACGCCGGCACATCGCTCTTTGTGCGACCCATTTGCTGGACAGATTTACACGCTCAGCTACTCGGCGCGAGATGGGAGGAACTGCCGCCATGCGATACACCTCAGCCGTCAGCGGCGCCAGGCACGCCACCATCGCGAGGACATTTGAGTCCATCGAACACCATCATCAGCCTTAGCAACGCGCTCACGCAGATTCTCCTACCCGACCCATTGCATCCCATTCTATCCTCAAATGCTGTAAAGTCGGTTCTCAACACGCTGTGGCCTACACCTTTCAACAAGCCGCAGTACTTGCCCGAACTCCATCTGTACTTTGGCGGTCGCGTGTATCGTGATGCTGTACGCGCGCAGCTTATGTGGAATTACCCATCTGAGGAGGCAAAGTCTTCATACTCGTCATTCAAATCAGTTTCAACGCGACCCGCTGAATCCTTCAACATCTCGACACAGTCCTCGCCAAACTACAGCCCCGCCAACCTACCCATGATCTGTTACATTGGCAAGACTCAATTGGCTTCAGTCCGAAACAACCTTTTCCGCGTCGCTTCTGGACCTGGACGAACATGGAACGAGCCCGTGTTTCGCCTCCAGCAACTGCGAGCTCGCATCCTCGTACCTTCAAATTCCGATCACGATGCTCATTTTGTGGGCGTCTTTCTAGGGATGGCGCAGAAGCACTTCTACCCTACCCCACCTATCAGTGGCAGACGCGACTCGCGCATTTCACCCGGTCAGGGCATTCCTCCAAGCCCCAACTTCCACGACATCAAGTTGAAGATTCTCACCCACGACATTGATACATCCGAGTTTATCGTCTACACTGGCCACATCACAAAGGAGTTCTTGGAGAAGTTCCACGATCCCTTCAAGGCTCCAGCTGATGATGACGACGCTGTCGTTTCTGGTCTCAAGATCGAATACACAAGAGTTCCCATCTGGCCAATTCTCGGACTGAGAGAGAGACTGGGTAAAGCTCTAGGCCAAGAGATTGTCGGAACGTTCAACCCAGATGAGATCGAGACATGGGAGAAAGATCCCGAGAAGCCAACTGGCGAGAAGCGCAAGCGAGATGTCCTCACCGAGGTCGTCAGCAGTAGCTACGAGGAAGAGACCGAGGAAGAGCCAGCAATCGTTTCAAAGAAGCGCTGTCTAAACGAGGGTACACCTGTGGGCGTGGTGATGTGAAAGCAAACTACATGCAGTGTGTGTATGATATGAAACTGAGATGGGACGGATATACCCCCACGGTTTAATTTTGAGGGCAACAGGACGCATTCGGTATACACAATACATTTTGGCTGGGGCTGGACTGTCTTTGGGATTGCATGAAGACTCAATCTGCCTCGCAGGCACGCATGACATGGGCAACGGCGCAGGGTTATGAGATAGTTGACGGCGCAAGGTTAGGTTATCAGGGTATGTATGAGCAACAAACAGCATTTGGAACTGGGGGGGCAGGTTACGAATTGAACTGAGCTTTCAGACAGAAGGGACTGAAGTGAGGGATAGGTTTAGGACATGTACATATGCCTTTCTTGTGGGTTTGATCTTTCTAGCGAGATGGTCTGCGTTTGATCACGAATTCAATGACATTTCTTGAGCATTGTCCTCGACACTTTGATCTCAGTTGCTGTTTGGGTTGGGTTGTTCGCGGGGTAGAGCATGTCTGACCACTAGTAGGCTCGACACGAGTCCTTCAACCCAGAAGCCATCCCTCGCAGGGAACTAGTCAGTTGTCAAAGAGAAACACATGTCTATTCATTTCTCTTTTGACCTCACGGACTCAGTCCGAGCCTCGGAATGCTGCACGACTACACCACACCATCTTCTTGGGCTCTGCTTACAGGAAAGCGGAGATATTTGAGTTTTCCTCCATACCTTGATCCGAACTTGCACCTGCATATCTTTAGTGTTCTTTTGGGGATAGTATCGTGAGAGCTTCCTATTTCGAACATCGGAGAGTATGTAGTTGTGCGTGTGATAGATCAGCGATTGTTTAGTTCAGTTGTAATAATCTCTGGGTATTGATCGCAAATACTGCCATTTTTACACTGGCATGGTTATAGTAGGTACCTTGTCTCTGGATAAGGCTGAGCTGTGCTGGGTCGTGTTGGGTTTGGGCTTTGGCTTTTACCCGGTAATTAGCAAGGTTTTTTTTTTATTTCTACCGCTTAATTTGTTTCAATTGCAACCTTTTTGAAAGGGCTGGGGTTGTTTATGTGTGATGACGTTCTTGATGCGAATGTGAGAACAGGGGGGATATTGGATCTATACGCGGGTTAGACGTGGCAGATAGTGAAGAGATTACTCGAAAGAGACATTAAATAATGCCTCATAAGAACAATCATATTCCTCGTATTAATTAGTTGCAGACCGACATTTGTAATAATCCCCCGCATTTCTTTGTTGCTGTATTCCCCGGACTTGAAGAGGTCACAAGGGCCCGAGTGAGCTACTTTAGACTACGGCAGACAAGGATCTCACTCAGGGTCCGGGGTATGAACTCTTTTCCGACTTACACCAAATGCCAAATGCCAATGCCATCTCTGATCAACTATCAACTGTGCTATACTCCGTCCTTCCCCACCATCTCTCTCTCTATTCTCTTCGGTCGTTCCTCCGGTAAAATTATAGGATAAAAGTCTGATAACACCAGCCCTATATATAACTTCCCTTATTATAATATTAATTAAATACTTAGTAATTTTAATATTAATACTTAATTAAGTTTAATAAAATATATATTAATTAATTCCCCTAAGTAAGTACTTTAATATTTTATATACTACCTTTATATATAAATAATAGCATAAAGATAGTTTTTTATAGAAGTTATTAGCTTTAAAATTAAGTAAGGAAATAAGGCTGCCTATATCTCTTATAACTATCTAATTAACTAAGCTTTATTTACCTTATTATTTTTTAATTTAATAAATTTAAAATATATCTATTAAAGCTCCGCTTTTAAAGCTTTTTATATATATTTTATAAGATTTAAATTAAAAAAAAATAGCTAATTAATAGGTTTTATTTTATAAAGAAGTAGCTAATTTATTAATATTTAAGTAATATAAACTTAAGTATTATCTTATTAAAATAGGTTAAATTTATTAAAAAAAGAAAAAAGACTTTTTATAAAGGCTTTATAATAAGACTAGCCAAAATAACCTTCTTTTTTAGCAGTTTTATTTTTTATTATTAATATAAAATATATCTATTTATCTTAAGTAATTCCTCCTTAAAATATAAAAGAAATAATTAGTTTAATATACTATTAAATATTAATTAAGTTTATATAATATTTCTTATTAAATTAGTAAAAAATCTAGCCCTTAGGGTTATTTAAGGCATTAAAAACTATAACCTTATTAGTAAAGTAAATCTAAGAGAAAGTTAATATTAAAAAGGGTATTATTTTAAGGCTATTTATAAAGATATATTTATTAATTTAATAAATCTAAGAATAAGTATATTATAGCCTTACTTTTATATTATCTTTTAATAGTTTAATTTTCTTTTTTAACCTTTATTTATATTACTAATATTATTTTAACTAGTAATATAAGGTCTAGGCTAATACTTTAATATTAAGCTTTAATAATACCTTATTTTATATAATTAAGCAGTTTTATTTAATAAATAACTAAATAAAAATAATCTCTTAAGTATTAAGTTTTTTTAAATACCTAGAATATAGTCTTAAGATATTATTATAATTCTCTTTTTAGTATTTAACTATCTAGGAAATAGTTTTAAGATTTATTAAATAAAAGATTATAATACATCTTATTAATTTACTAATATATATCTTTATTACTATAGTTACTCTTTATTTAGGAGTAAATTTATAGTTTTTTTAGTAATTTTTGCTTATTTTAGTATTAAAACTATATTATTTAGAAGCTATTAAGTATATAATTCTTATTATTAAAGTAATTATATTATTTACTAATACCAGACTGAAGCGGGGTAGATGCTTTGGTGTTATTAGACTTTTGGCACGTGATTGTACCACCATCTTCTTTTCCCTCTCACATCTCCACCAACCACAGCAAACACACCATCACAAAAAAAGCCATTCAGCTGATCGTCAATCCCTGGACATTTTCTGCCTCGGTCTTGTCGAGTCAGACAAGAGAAAAACTTGGAACATACTGACATGTATCCCCTCTGGCAGCTGATTTCCCCACGGGGAAGCGGGGGGCTGTCTTCGGCTCAGGAACTTCTTTCGGGCTGATACAGCCTGCTACTGCTATGCGCTCTTTGGAATGCGACGATGGCTTCCTCTTCTGGGGGGGAAATGCCTATGAGGGTACGGAGTATCCGTAGATGCAGGTTCACGGTCGACGTCGAACCAGGGTTGAAGAAAGGGGGAGAGAAAACTCAATATATTGTGTGGGACGAGCGCGGTGTTGCTCGAGGTTCAAATTGAGCTCATTTCCCGTGTGAAAATAGGATCAGCAATTCAACTGAGACAGCGGGTTCAGTGTCTGTTGACTCATTGTTTTGACGCTTGAGAGACTTAAACTTTGCCGTGTACGGCTCTCTCCGTGGTGGTTTAGTTCAGACTTTTGTCCCAACCACTCCTACACTCTAGGCTCCATCAGTCTTACAGTTGGTTGAGCTTCACGATGAAGTTTACAAGTCTTGTCTCTGGCTTCGGCCTTCTCACGGCCGTGGTAGCTGTTCCAGCTCCTTTCCCTGCACCAGATGCGATCCCAGATCTTCAACCTGTTGAACCAGCCACGCCAGCTCTTGAAGAACGAGCTGCCAAAGTCACAGTCGCTGTTCCCTCTGGAACTGTCATTGGCTCTAGTTCTGGCAAAGTTGACTCCTTCAGAGGCATTCCCTTTGCAGATCCACCAACTGGTTCTTTACGACTCAAACCACCAAAGAAACTATCCAAGCCTCTGGGCAACTTTGACGCTTCAGGGCTTGTTGGCCCGTCATGTCCTCAGATGTTCATCTCATCTGGTGCCCAAGATGTCATCTCCCAGTTTCTATCAGACTTTTTGTCTATTCCCTTCCTTACTCCCATCACTGGCCAGGAGGATTGTCTTACCATGACTGTTCAGCGACCAGCTGGCACCAAAGCTGGCGATAATCTACCTGTGCTGTTCTGGATCTTTGGCGGTGGCTTTGAACTTGGTTCGAGCGCCATGTACGATGGAACCAGTCTCTTGGGCACTGCCATTGATCAGGACCAACCGTTCATCTACGTGGCTGTCAACTACCGCGTGGCTGGTTTCGGATTCATGCCCGGTGCTGAGATCAAGAAGGATGGTAGTTCGAACTTGGGCCTTCTTGACCAGCGCATGGGTCTTCAGTGGGTTGCCGATAATATTGCTTCCTTCGGTGGTGATCCTGACAAGGTCACTATCTGGGGAGAATCCGCTGGTGCCATCTCAGTGCTCGATCAGATGGTTCTGTACGGCGGTGATGCTGATTACAACGGCAAGCCCCTTTTCCGCGGCGCCATCATGAACTCTGGTAGTGTTGCCCCCGCGGAGCCAGTGGATAGCGACAAGGCACAGGCTATCTACGACGCAGTTGTGAAATCGGGCGGATGCTCTGGATCTTCTGATACCCTCGCTTGTCTTCGGGGTCTGAGCTACGACAAGTTCCTGAACGCAGCAAACTCTGTTCCCGGGCTCTTGTCGTACAACTCGCTCGCTCTATCATACCTCCCTCGCCCAGACGGTACTGTTCTTCCTGATAGTCCAGAGGCACTCATCGCATCAGGTCGTTACCACGCTGTTCCCATGATCAACGGTAACCAGGAAGACGAAGGTACTCTCTTTGCTCTCTTCCAGCCAAACTTGACCACCACGGCCAAGTTCGTCGACTACCTTCAGCAACTATACTTCCAAAAAGCCACCAAGGAGCAATTGACCGCTCTGGTCAACACATATCCCACCGCCCTCAGCGCAGGAAGTCCCTTCCGAACATCTCTCCTCAACGAGGTCTTCCCCATGTTCAAGCGCCGCGCCGCCATCTTTGGTGACTTGGTCTTCTCTCTCACCCGTCGAATCTTTCTCCAAACAGCAGCTGAGCAGAACCCCGACGTCCCAGCATGGTCCTACCTCGCGAGTTACAACTACGGCACACCTATTCTCGGGACGATGCACGGTTCTGATCTGTTGCAAGTCTTCTATGGCATCTGGCCGAACAACGCTATGCGCAGTATCAGGACGTACTATTTCAACTTTGTGTACAACTTGGATCCTAACAAGGGTGTTACCAAGTATGCGAATTGGCCGGAGTGGAAGGGGAGTAAGAAGCTGATGTGGTTTGAGACGGCGAACAAGAATAGTATCATTGATGATAACTTCAGGACGGCGCAATATGATTGGATTTCGAATAATATGGACATTTTGAAGGTATAATTTAGGACACATTTATGAGTTAATGCATCTGCTTTTGCTTGTTCAAAGATGAGAATGCCCGCATATCGCTAGCCAGTGAGAGATTGAAGCTGTGTACATTTCCAAAGACTGCTCGACCAATCCATGTCTAGTTTCACTGTTTTCCAAGATGTTCCGAAATTCATGCCTGTCATCCCAAGTCTGTTTAAGGATATGGAGAGGCCTAGTACCTCTTTATTCAATCCACTAAAGACATGCTCTAATCAGGCTCTCTCCTCTCAAGTTTTGCCCTTTTCTTGATCTTTAAGGGCATGGATTCTGGCTGTAAGAATATTTTTTGCTGACCCAACTATTGTTCTTCAATTTAATTCAGACCTTGATTCATTTATTCATTGTCTTTCTCATATCTACTAACTCTTCTTGTCTTATGCCATGCACCTATCGAGTCACTATCTCCTGCGTTGGTTGCTCATATATGAGATGTTCCTTGGCAGGCTAGTTAAGTCTCAATGACTAGCATAAGTAAGGTAAGGTATCTTACTTAGCATTCGTTGCTCATGGGTTTTCTCTGACCGGAGATTCTGACTCTATCCCGAGGATGTATGCACATTGTCCGTTTCTTCACTACTAGAGGTATTCGCCTAAAAGTGAAGAGTTGGAAAAAGGTCACACCACATACACATCATTCATTATACACAGGCATCAAAACGAGTCTCATGAAAAAGCCAGACGCAACATTCTGAGGTGGAAGCCTGTTACGAATCCTAAAAAGAAATAATTTCCCCATAACTTTACAGTCAAAGTGCAAAAGAAAGGGTCTGGCCGGGGATTGAACCCGGGACCTCTCGCAAGCTATGCTGTAGGGTTTTCCCTAAGCGAGAATCATACCACTAGACCACCAGACCGATCAAGGCTCAGAAGAACCTGTTGTGGAGTCGTTGAGATTGAGTTCCGAGTTTGATACTATATCATGCGGTTTGATCCTTCACTGTGCTTGAGGCCACAGTACCAGGATCCTTATGGCCATGGTCAAGTAATATCACAGATGAAGTTGGGATACTGTGAGTAGAAGCTGTTAAGTTTGATCTTTTCACACAGTCGAGATGTTCTGCCGTGTCAGTTGTGCCAATTTTCGGATCCCAACAGAAACTGTCAACGGTTCCAACGTCAATGCAGCATTCGAGCCAAACTTTGAAGAATCTCAACAGTCGTCATATTTCAGTGGTATTTAACTTTTGTTACAAACATGTTTCCAACATCATAGTTTACACAGTCAAGCATATCCATGAGCGCTGAGCCACTCCTTGAGCTTCTCGGAGTCACGCTCACGGTACGCGGCACGTCCACGGATCTTATCCTTGACAGTCTCCAGAGTTCGGTTGAAGCTGCTGGTATCCTTGTCGGCCATGAACTTCTCAATCTCGTCAACAGCAGACACGTTGGTGAAGCTGCCCAGGCTGAGCTTCATGTATCGGTCGACAACGACAGGGTTGCCAAGCTTGGTGATGACGGCATCCCAGTTGTCCTGCATGAACTTCCATTGCAAAGGACGGCCAATGACGTTGCTAGCGACAGAGCCACCAAGGACGTGCATGTCTCCGGCAGGGACGGCGTTGGAGGGAGGAGACTCGTTGAAGTTGAAGGGGATGACGTCCTTGGTGAGGAGCTCAGCGTCCTTGACAGTGCCGAGAACGCTGAGGGAGAGAAGCTTGCCGTCGATAGACTTGGTGTTGAACCACTCCTTCTTGAGAATCTCAACAGTACGGGCAGGCTCCTTCATGATGGCGGCGCGCCAGATAGCGGTACGGATAGGGGCGGGGATAGAGCCAGCCTCGGGGTTCTCAACCCAAGCATTGAAGCGCTTCAGGGCCTCCTCAGTGACACTACTCATGTTAGTCCAGTCAAGCTACGGACACAAGAAACTTACGCAGGGTGGCCACAGGCAACAGCAACACCAATAATCTCCTTTCGCAAGATACCGGTGAGGTAGTCCTCGCCCTCAGGGAACTCCCAGCCAACTTCCTTGACCTTCTGATCAATGAGCTTCAGGGTGAACTTATCCAGGGCCTTCTTGATAGACTCATCCTCTCCGAAAACGGACTTGACACCACCAATGGAGTCGAGAACCTGGCGCCAGACCAGAGTGTGGTTCTCCTTGCCGAATCCCTCGAGGAAGGTTAGTAGAGCAGGGGTGGTGCCGTTGCCGGAAAAGGCAAGGTCGGCAGTGGAACCAATGATGGAGATCTTGTCCTCGGTGCTGAGCTTATCCAGCTGATTGCTAAGCTTGGCGAGGCGCTCAGGGGGGTAGTTGACACGATAGAAACCAGTGGCACCGCTGTTGAGCTTGTAAAAGTCCTCGTCGACGTCGCGGATGGTGTCCTCCTTGGTGGTGAGAGACAGAGAGGCGATACCGGCATGGTCCTTCTTGCCCTCAAGGCCGAGAGGAACCCACCAGGTTGTGGTGTCATCCTCAGGCTTAACGTCTCCGGTAGACAGGAATCGAGACTGCTTGACAGAGATCTGACCAGGCTCTTCAGCAACAGTAAGGACGGGGTGACCGATCTTGGAGATCCAAGGGTTCATGAGCTCAGTGACGTTCTTGCCAGAGGCCTCGCCAAGGGCGTTCCAGAGAGCAGTAGTCTTAGCATTTCCATAGGCGTGAGCCTTTAGGTAGTTAGAAACACCCTTGAGGAAAGTCTCGACACCAAGGTGGTTGGCAAGCATGCGAATGGCAGAGCAGCCCTTGAGGTAGCTGATGGAGTCGAAAATCTGGTTGACATCAAGAGCATCTCGGACAGGAACGTGGATAGGGTGACTGGCACGGATACCATCCAGACGGAAAGCAGCCTCCATACCCTCGTTGACAAACTGAGCCCAGACTTGCCAGTCGGGGTGCAGATGGTCAACAGCATGCCACCCGACCCAGGTAGCGAAACCCTCGTTGAGCCAGAGCTCATCCCACCAATCCATGGTGACAAGGTTGCCGAACCACTGGTGAGCAAGCTCGTGAGCGACGACATAGGCGACGGCGTTCTTGAATCGAGGATCAGAGGTCTTCTCATCGTAGAGAACCTGGGTAGTGCGGTAGGTGACGAGACCCCAATTCTCCATGGCGCCGTGTGTGAACTCGTGGACAGCAATCAAATCGGACTTGGGCAGAGGGTAGTCGATGTCGAAGATCTCGGAGAAGAAGTCAATGATCTTGGGAGCGTGCTCGAGAGCCCACTGACCCTGCTCCTTGAGACCGCGGGTGGTGTAGACACGGACAGGAATCTGCTTGCCGTCGTACTTGCGGTCGGTGAAAGCCTCGATGTACTCAAAGTCACCGACAGCCCAGGCCAGCAGGTAAGTGCTCATGACAGGAGAGGTCTCGAATGATACAATGTTCCAGCCATCCTTTGAAGGTCGAGTCTCCTTGACAGGCATGTTGCTCAGAGCAACCTGATCGGAAGGAATCTCAATATCGAAATCAAAAGTGGCCTTGAGGTTGGGCTCGTCGAAGCAAGGGAAAGCTCGGCGGGCATCACAAGCCTCGAACTGTGTGCTGAACATGTAGTGCCATTCACCATCGCTGGGAACTGAAGCAGAAGGGGTCTCGGCAGGCTTGTACTTGCTGCGGTAGAAACCAGCCATCTCATTGTTGATGATACCCTCGAACTCGATGATCAGGGAAGCCTTGGAAGCGACGGGGAGCTCCTCGTCAAAGGTGATGGTAGAGCGCTGAGCCTTGGAGTCATAGTCGAACTTTGTAGATTCGAATGTCTTGGAGTCGACGGAGACCTTGGCGTGAGAGAGCTTGAGTTCGAGAGTGTTGACGATGATTTCCTTGGTAGGCTTTGTGATTTCCGAGTCGATACTGTATAGCTGTTAGAGCTAGCTTCACGATGAGGGGTAGAGGAGGCGTGACGTACGTAACGGTTCCCTTGTAAGTCCAGTTGGTGAACTCGAGATCCCTCAAGGAGAGATTATAGTGCTTGGGCTTGACATTGTCGGGGAGAACATCGCGGTCAGTCATTGTTTCGTTGCGGGCGAGTCTGGCGTGGGCGGAACAAGCTCGGTCAGAGATCTTGGGAACAAGACTGTTTTATTGTGTTAGCAAGCTATAGCTCTGGGCTTTTGCTTAGCGAGCCTCGAGTTGTTCACAAGAACAATGGGGTATAATGAAAATGGGGAAGAAATTGCAGGAGACAGACGATGTGAGAGTGGAACAAGCGGCAAGATATAGCTTGACAAAAGGGCAATGGGCTAGTAGGTAAAGGTAATGTAGGTAGGCAGAGCAAACAAGAGCGTGATGATGCGTTGCCGTGTAGAAAGGACCCCGCGGCTGGTGGGGTGTGGGCCGGTTTCCGTTGAGATTCCAGCTGCCCCTCCCTCTCCTAGGTACCTATCTCCAGCGGAGGAGACGGGAACTCTATCTGTCATGGAAGGGATAACGTACCTCCGAATACCGATTGGCATAGGCCGTCTATTATCACGGCGACTATTCAACGGCTTCACTTGACCATTTACAAGTGAAGCAAGACCTCTCGAAAATATACCACAGTTGACGATTCCTTGAGAAACAAATACAGATACAGACGGTGCCGTCTGCCGTGTAATCACCGATAGTGGGCTACAATTGCTCCACAGACGTAGAGGCAGAGGCAGATGTCGCAAAAGGCCCTTCGAGGACGACATTTTGGCCCAGATCCTTGACCCTTTTCAGGTGTGATGCGCCGTCGCAATTGGGCAGGTCGTTGATGGGTAAACTCTTATGGGATGCCAATGATAGCCTCTTTTAGCAACTGAGAGCCCCCATTGACGGCACTTTTGTAGCGTAGCTGCCCCTAGTATCGTATCAGTATTAAGAGAGTGTCGATGCTGTGTTGAAATTTTCGGGTCAACGTAAGGCTCAGGGCCGTTTGGTATGCCGTATTGCCGGCGACAAGCGAGATGGCCGAGCCGTGTGTATTGTGTCATGACATTCATTTTGCACTGTATATCATGAGATACCTTAGGGTAACTGATGGGCTTGGAACCACAATGATATTAAGTCGGATAAATAAATATAGAGATCATTTAAGTCTACACCAGACAAGGGATGTATGGCTTTGGGGTATGAACCAAGGGATGAGAGCATCGAAAACAGCAGATCTCGCCTCCGCCGTGACCAAAATACCCTAGGAGGACAGCAGGATTGAATATCGTCAAGTTTTATAGGACTCTTTTTATTTTACGCTTTCTTAGTCAATCTTAGGCAAATATCCTCATTGCCTAGACACGATTACACTTACCTAGGTCATGATAGTCACAAGTCCGGTTGCCAAAGTGCTCTCTCTCTCTGTTGCGCTCTCATGATTCAATTATGAAAATAGACATAGTTTACGCTTCTAGCGCTCCGTTAAAATTGCATTCTATCCATTATTCCAGCCAAAGAGCAATTTGCCGATCCCATGAGCTACCCATCAACACTGCCACACTTCTTTGAAGGGACAAGCTTGATCCAATTCCACCAAGTAAGCCATATTGGCTGTCCATACCAGTACGCCATGCAACCCAAGTTCAAAAGCGCTTCCCAGTAAAAGCAAACCCATTCCTGCTTGATTGAAAGAATCAAACGCTAACCTCCAAATACCATGCATCCTTATTGCTCATCATGCATAATCCCTGTCAAAATAATCCAACCCATTACATCTATGTCGACATCTCTTCTTGCTCAACCTTTGTCGCCACGGCATCCCACCAAGGCCCATGGGCTGCTCTGTCAACTGTTCCAATCTTCTCCAGTAAGTTCGAAATCTCTCTAACTCGATCAACAAACTCGGAAAGTCCGAGACTGGCTAGCTTCTCGCCAGCCGTGTTGGCCGCCTTGACCTTCTCGCTTGCTGATCCTGCAGCGAGGCGGGCAAGAATGTTGCTACGAAGGCGGGTGAGCAATAGTCGCAGGACAGGTTCTCTAGGCTCATTTCCGTTCTGTGCCATGTCTTGACTGGCAGTCAGAACCTTGGTAACAAGGGCGCGGAGGTGGCTCTTGGTAGCCGTCGGCATAGAACGTCCAGACTCAAGGGCAGCCATCACGCCGTCCACAGTGGCTTGCAGGGGATGGCCAGCCTCGAGAACAGCCATGATGCGTGTTGCTTCCATCTTCCATGAAGAGCGAACATCCCGCTTCAAGAGGTTCTTGCACTGCAGCAGAACAGCGCCAGCGGTAATAACCCGCTGAATAGTGGTAGATACTTGACCGATGCGGTTATAATCTAGACGAAGCATCTCTGGAACCTCCTCAGTGGGTGGGGGAGAGATCCTGGTAAAGATGTCCACGAGCATCTGCGCATAGAACTTTCCAGCATTTGGTCGCGACCTCGGATGGTTGATTCCCTCTGGGTCCCTCTTCTGAACTTCTGCAAGAACCTTTGCTCGCGAAGCCTTCCATGTCGCCTCAGCTGCAGTGAGGCCAAGCTCGCCTTTCTCAAAATCCTCGGCGAACCTCTTAGCTTCATATGGCGCAGCGGATTGGATAAGCTGAGGTGCAGCAGTTCGCAAAAGATAGTTGATGTAGTCGCAGAGCATCACATCAATGAATCCGTTGAGGGCCTCAACTCGATCGATGATGTCGCCGTCTGCAAGTTTGTTCTGGATCAAGTCCTGAACCTCTTCATCGCGAAAAGGGGCACATAGTTTGGGCAGAAGAGACGACATCGCAGTGAAGAATTTCTCATATGAGAAGTTGCCGAGGGCGAATTGCCGCTCTGCCATTTCTGGGTCCAGAATTTCACCGATAAGGTTATACATGGAGTTGCCCGGCTTGAGCAGGCGCTGGAGCCTTTCCTTGATGTAGCTCGCGATAAGAGCAAAAACTTGGAAATTGATTCCACTGTTGTCATCTGTCATAGTGGTCCGCATCTTCATATATATATATTTCGAACGCTCCGATTGCTGTTCTCGGTATTCGTCAGGCGAGAGTTGATATTCCTTGTTGATAGCCAGCTCATGCACAACAATCCTGTTGTTAGGTAATAGACCATTGAGGCCGGTCTTGGGTGCAGGAGCCTTCTCCTGGGCTTTGCTGGCTGGTGTCGCAGGAGGAGTCAGTGTTTGAGACTCAGATGAGACCAGACTTTTAGCTGTCTCAGTTGCTTCCGCGGGTGCGTGCTCAGCTACACGGGGCTTTGTGTCTCCGGTCTTCTTCTTGGCAAGTCGATCTTTGCGGGCTTGAGCAACCGCCTTGAATATCATATCTTTGCCCTTTTCTGCACCTGCTAGTTTCTTGATCCGCACTATGAGCATCAACTGGTTGTCTTGGATGCTCTTCTTGTAAAGAGCTGTAGCAGCATCGTCAGTTGTATCCTTGACGGTATGATAGATTGCGTCAAGTTCCACAAACTGCATAAGCATGACCTCGATCAATGCATTAGAGTCCCGAGATTTCCAAGCGATGAAAGCATTGTAGAAAGTGGCATACGCCTCAGGAAGTTTCTTCTTAAGTGCAGGTGGCATGGTGTATTTGTTGGCGGACGTCAAGCGCGAGAGGGTATTCTCAAAAGAAATGAGCAAGTCACGCGCCTTGCCCACCAAGCCTTGCAACTGAGGATTGGCAAGGTCCGTAGAAGGCAATCGGTGAGAATTGAGTACATTCACGACGTCTTCATCACCATTGTCGGTTTTGTTGCTGAGCACTTGATTGGGATGACCAAGGATCAAGAAGGCACTGAGAAACGTGCGAACGGCTGTCATCTCGCCAACCGAACCAGTTTCACCCTCCTCAAGACCACACAGTCTAAGCAACTGAGCCGTGATGACGAGAACCCGCTCCTGGGCCAGAAGCTCAACGACAGTATCGAAGTGTGTGTCTCTAATGCCATCCACGGTCAAGCCGAGGTTGTTGAACTCGGAGATGGCCCTCTTTCGGAGGCAGCCACGCCACCACCATTGGATGCTCCTTGCGGCCTCATCTTCCGTGGGCTTGCGTCTCTCTTGCTCAACATCGGACATGGGATCTGTGGGCTTCCTTGCCATGATACTCTGTCCACGACTCCGCTTAGACGCATTCTTGGTTCGTAGTTCTTCCCTTCGTCTCTCTGCCTCTGCCATTCGCTCCTCGATCTGAGCCTTCAATCGAGAGATGTCCTGCTCTCGCTTCTCTTTCATAAATTCGGCGACCTGCTTTGCCTTCTTGACCTCATCCGCACAATTGGCGACAATCTCTGCCAGATTGCGCTCCCTGGCCTGCTGTGCTGCTATGGCTCGCTCCTCCGATAATGAAGTATCTCGATGAGTTGCTTTGGCCAGTGCCGCTCTCAGGCGAACCTTTTCGGCATGCGCCGCTCGATCGGCAAGCCGCGCCCTGCGGTCCTCAAGAAAAGAGGCGCGGCGAAGATGTTGGGCGACATGCTTGCTCTGTTCACCTCCGCGGTGACTTGATGGTTGAACAGAAGAGCATCGCGAGTGAGCAGACGAGATTGAATTGCGGCGCGACGAGGCAGCCGAATCTCTACGGCGAGCCTGCGTTGGGCGATAGAAGCGGGCGGCAATGTGGGGAGGTGGTGTATAAATTCTGGGGTCGTCATCTAGGACGTCGTCTTCCTCGTCGGGAGGAGGCATGGAGAGATCGAGTGTATCTTCCATTTCATGGTCCGAGGGTGTACCGTTGGACTCTTCGATATTGCGCGACGGCTCCGCAAGGTCGTGGGAGGGGCGGCGCATCGTGTCGGCGCCTGATGGCAGATGTGACATGGCCACCGCTGGATGATTGTGTTGTGAAGTTACCAGAGAATAAATCAATGGTAGAGGTAAAGTCAATCCCAGGGCGGGATATTCGTCTTATCGACGCCCAAACGGGGGAGGCCGGTTTGAGGTCAGGCTGGGCGCTGAAAGCGTAAAGTAGTGTTGGGAGACTAGGAGCGTTTCGTATGGGCAATTCTGGTGGCGCAGTGGGATCCGTGGGTGGTTCTGAATCAGCAGCGAAAGGCTAAAACGGGGAGGTCTCAAATCCGCTAAACGAGCCCACCAAAGAATGGATGAAGGATTGAAATGAGAGAATGCGCAACAAGCCGCGATGAATGCGTATAATAAAGGCGCAGTTGAGTAGAAACGAGGGGAATGCGGGAGACAAAAGATAAGTATTGCACAAGCCGTTTATTAAAAGCTTACAGAAGCGTCAGGCTATTGTGAATAAAGATAAGATGAAAAGAGAAAAGAATGGAATTGAGTGAGGTTGGAGGAGGGAAAACAGTAGAAGACCCAAAGTAAGTGCCAGGTGATGGCGGGGGAGTCAAGCCAATGAAGTGTAATTCCTTATCGTTGGACTCGCACTTTCCCGTCGTTGCAGCTGCAGTTGCATATGCAGTTGGTGGCTTCCAAATGCCGCTCTTTCCACTGCTTGCGACGACGATAGGGAAGGCACCCGTTTCAAGGACGATGAGATGGATGCATGCGCCGCGACTACCTTAAAGGGATATGTACAGAGTGGGAGGGAAGGGAAGGGAAGGGAAGTGGGGGGTTAACAAGAAGGCGGGAGGGAAGGTTCCAGTTTCGAGTACCAAAAGCATGGACGTTTTTCTTTTTCTCTTCGTTTGTTGTTTGTTGTTACTTGAGGGAGAACCCTTTTTTCTGCCTTGGAACATTGTGAAACTTTGACGCCCTGGCTTCGTGGACACTGGACAATGGACAGGGCATGTGTCAGGATCTGGGCTGGAGAGCCTGGGGTTAGGCCACTAAACTCCAGTGGACTCGGTCACTGGCTTACAGCGAGTCCACGATAGCGAGCCGAGTTTCGTTAGGTCAGCTTATAAGATGAGCTCTAATCCATTCCAAAGAACCCACCAGAACCATGTCTCCACGATTATCAATCACATCAATTCTGCAAATCACCTAACCTTATCCGTTTCCTCTTCAACTGTCAGTAGTAAGTTAGTCGACGATTACTGAAACGAGGCCCTTTCCCGCTGTACCGAAGCGCCCCCCCCTCCCCCCAGGCTGGCCAGCCCGGTCATGCCCGTCTCGTCTCGTCTCATACCCCAGCCATGACAGTTCTATCTTTGGTTTACCGAAAAGCCCATCCCTCCCCAGATTCATGCATGTGTACTCGATACGACGTCATCACACGTGCTTCTCCTCCCGTGACGCTTTTTGGAGCCAAGATTGCGATTGTGCATTGTGCCATTCTGGGTGATTTGCTGCAATTGGGCCCAGATGCGCCTCGACGTCTCGCGTGATAGATACAACGACCAATTAGGAAATCGATATATTTGGAACAACATTATTTTCTAATGTTGTTGTATCGATGGGCTCACATAACTCCACGATAGTATGTGATAGAATCAGACGTGGCTCCATATCCTCAGAGCAATAGTATAAGTTATTATACCGCGGATTAACTTGACTTATTCGCTATCATACATCTCACACAAACAGATTTCTCGCAATGTTAATCGCACACGCAATGTAGCCTTTCATGATCCTACTATGCAAGTCCAATGATTCCAAGGTTGCTCCGTTCCCCTTCCATCGTACCTTTTTGTTCTACTATACAGAAACCCCTAAGAACCAATCATACTCATAGTAAGTATCAAGCCAAGGTCCCCTTTAGCGTTGAATTTTTATAATGTCCCTTTCGTAAGCATTGCATGCTCGCTGCGCTAGCCTCCTTATAGAATCATACGCAGCTGAACCATTAAACGCCTGTACCATCCATCCAGTTTCCGTGTGTGTTGCATTATTCCATGTGCCCTATGCAGATGTGCTCCATAATAACCGTTACTTATTCGTGATGCATCCTGATCTTAGTGGCGGAGGCTGCCACTTCGAAGTCGTCCATTTGGAGCGCTTGACGCTCGCTCATTCATCCTCGTTACCCATTCGAGGACTGTCTCATAGCAGAGAACATACTGTCGCAGGCTCTGCACCATGCTGAGTCGTTGTTCTCGGAAATCCTCCACCGTCTTCTGGATAAGATCCACGCTATCGTCGTAAAGCCAGTCGATGTTGATGTTTGCACCGCCTCGGGCCACCTTTCTCTCCATGTTGGATCGCTGACCAGGGGTGAAAAAGTTAAAGTGCTTGGTAGAGCGAGGTGACATGTCCCCGTTCTCGCCCATATTGACGTCTCCGTCATGATCACGAGATCGTACCGAATCGATCTTGGCCTGTCGCTGACGCTTCAGCATATCAATAACACTGTCGACAGTGCAGAATGTTCCAGTACGACCACATCCAGCGGAACAGTGTACCAGCATTGGTCGTGCCCGAGAGTCGGCCTCGGGCTCATCGTACCATGTAATAGGGAGTGACTCAAGTGACGTAATCTTGGATCCCACCACCGAGGAAGTCTCAACAGGCAGGGCAGAACGCTGCATGACATTGGCCAGCTCAACCAGCGCCAACAGGTGTGATGGCTGTGCAGGTGTACCAAAATCAGGCCACGACGGGAAATGCAAGTGAGTAATCTCTCGGATGGGCGCAAAAGGATGAGCGGTATGAGAGAGTGCAAACTTGCGAACAATTACGTAGGGGGTCTCTGCGGGGCCTTGAGTTGGTCTCGGTGTAGGTGTCGAAGACTCGAATGTTGTCGTGGTGTTTGCGCGCTTGCGTCCTTGTTCGCTGGCCGAAGCCGATGGCGTGTGATGGGAATCGGACCTATGCTTGTCGATGTCAAGAGATACCTTCTTCTCGGACAGAAGCTTCAGTCTAATGGCTCCAAAGTCTCTGCCCTTCCAGTAAGGATGACACTTGAGCTGCCCGCCTTCAGACTCTGCAGTCAACATGACGACTACACGCACATCTTGCTGCCAAATGACAGACCAAAAGTCCTGAATAGACGTTAGTCAAATTCTCGCATAGAGTAAGTGGCTTGCGACATACCTCGAAAGTGGCGGGGAGTGGTCCCTGAGTGGCGATGTACTGCTTGTTGCTTCGGGAAGCTTTGAGGTGGCTTGCGTTGATGTAATCACATGAACCTTCAGGCTTCTCTTGCAACTTCACTCGAGCATGCTCGAAAGGCAAGATATCTTTGTATCGATTCTTGACTCCCTTTTCAACACCACAGAGTTGAACCTGGCTTCGCTTATCCTTGTTTTGAGGATTGAAAGCCGCATAGGCCGCCTTCATTCGAGATTGCTCGTCAACCTCGATATGCAGGAACTTGTCCGAAACCTTCTTTCCGTGGTCAGGCTTCGCAGCGGCCTCTCGTAGCCAACGGGGAAGAGAGGGTGAGTCAAGGGCTGAGGGTCGCGATACATCCAATTGGCCCACACCATCAGCCAAGTCCATGTTCTGGCGAATGTTGGAAAAGAACGGGTTCACGTCGTTGCTAGTTGTGGGAAGCATGACTCCGCCGATGACAGGGGCAATACCTCCATGACCAGGACCGGGTTTTCCAGGAGATCCTGTTGCAGATTGGTGATCGACCAAGTCAGGGAAGTTCTCCTGGAAAGAGTTGAAGCCACCCTTGAGGATACAGGTGCCGCCGGCATACCCCTCGCTCGTGAACTTCTTGATCATGTTCTGGGCGGTGATGGCATCGCGCTTGTCAGAGGCGTGGGCATCATAAACAATGATGTAGTCAGTGTCCTTCCAGGTAGAGAACTTGTCTGAGTCAGAGCTAGTCTGGAAAGTCTGCTTGAGTTTCTGAATGTTGAAGGTAGCTCGCTTGAGAAGTGTAGTGGGTATACAAAGGTTGAGAGCACCTTGAATTCTGGACTGGGCGTAGTTCTGTGATGACCGAAGGTCAAGAATGAGCAGTCTTTCCGGCTTCACACTCTGAAGAATGTCCCGTAGCTGTTGACCTGTGATCATGTGAGGCTGTCCTGGTTCCAGAGTTGCTGGTAGTGTTGCAGAGCGTCGAATATCTCGAGTATCAGGGGGATCCGGGCGATGTTCCATTACAGATAGCCGAGGGTCGCGATCTTCAGATCGAGTTAGGCTCGCTCTTTGCTGTGGAGGGTCCATTGGTAGTGGGGAGTCGAATCGGGGCATATTAAGAGCTGGAACTTGGCCGTAGAGAGATGATTCGGAATTACGCTTCGAGTCTGATGACACATAGGCAGAGTCTCCTAGGCTATCCTGGTCCACATCCATCCGGCTGGCTGGTCGGACATTGGCAGAGCTCAAACCACGGCCAAAGGGCGATGGGCCGCCAGTGTCACTTCCATGAGTGTGCCATCTGGGAGGTCGAGGGCGCACAGGTGCAACTCCATTTGATGTCATTGACGGCTGGGCATAGTGACTGGTAGAGAGAGCAAACGACTTGCCCCGGTTGAAGTCAGCCTGTCTCTTGAAGGCCTCGAACTCGGGATTGGCATCAAGGGGAACCTGCTTGGGAATCGCAGCCTGGAAGGATTTCACTGATGACGAAGGGCTCCAATTCTCGTTAGGGAGTCCTGAGGAGTCTCCACGCTCATTGGCTGATTCGACGATGAGGCCAAAATAGTTAGGACTTGGTGATCTGTTGTCGGAGACCACGCGAGGCGAAAGCTTGGGCGGAGGGTGATTCTGACCGACCGAGTAGGGCATCCGGGGAGAGGCGAGAGGAGTCGATGTTTTTGTTGACTTGGTAGGTCGGAGTGTCTGAGAGTGAGAATGGGAGTGGTTGATGTTATACGAATTAGATCGTGAATGGGAAATATTATTAGAATGAGACTGTCCGCCGGGAGAGTGTCGTGCGGGAGTCTTCATTGTATAGTGTAATGGCGTCCGGTCGCCAGTCCTGGAATCATGCATAGCGAAGGCGTTGATCGGAGTAGTCGACGTCATCTCTGGAGACGCAGGGGTAAAGAGAGGCTGAGCGAGGCTCATAAGGCCATGGTGAAGAGGTTGAGAATTAGATTAAAGTGTGAGTAAGTGGTGAATGGATTGGGAAGAAGGGGACCTGGAGTCGGTTATATCGAGAATAGTAGTAGCTAATGGATGGAAGTCTACTCCGTAGCTTCAGCTAAATAAGGGTCTCGGGGGGCGAGGGGACCTAGGACCGAGAAGTGTAGTGCGAGTGTAGTGTAGTGTAGTGTAGTGTATGTATGTATGTAGTGTGGGAGTGAGTAAGGCGAGGCAAGGCAAGGTTGATTAAAGAAATGCAAATGCACCAAAGATAAAGATGAATGGATGGATGAACGAAGGCTACCCTCTTCCTTTAGGCTAGGCTAGGTCAAGAAGAGAAGCGGGCAGTTGGTGGGGTCTATGAATCCGATCCCTGGAAGACTTGGAAACAAGCCAAGAAGGGGGGGTGAGGGGGGGCCTGGCCTGGCTGGGGGGGGGGGTGTCAACACCGGTAGGGGTCAGGGGGTGATGGCCTAAAACCAAGGGGGAGGTCAGAGGCTGCGACAGTAAATTAGACGGTAGCCGAATTTCAGATTCGAAGGGTCCTGACGTACGTTACTGAAGGTGCCCCAGACTTTACTCAGTGCTGCCCAGTCTGCAAGTCGGTGAAGAAGAAGCAAAAGAGATGGTGTTGAGCTGAGGAGAGTTGAGATGAGTTCAGGGAGCACGGCAGCAAAGGCGTGTGTGTTGTATTGCTGTAACACACGTACAGGGCGTTCATAAGAACAAATGCAGCCTGCAGTGCTCGAAATGGTGATGAACGGTGGCAACAAGTTTATGGGTACACACACTCTCACTCTCACACTGCCAGTGGTACAGTACAGTAAAAAAAACGCCGTTACCGTCGGGGTCAGTGGGATGGCGACGGTGGCGTCTCGCGGACGATGACGTGCGGTGGAGCAAGGAGGATCAGAGAGAGGGCAATCAACAGCCATAATGGGTGATAGAAGGGAAAGAAATATTTTATTCTATGTTTGTCTTCTTAGATAATACTTATTAGACTTTAGAACCTCATAGACTACTACTACTGTATCTTGACTCTCCTCTATTAGAAATAGCCGCTCGCGGTTCGCATCCGTGGCGTTTATAATGTCCGAGGACGCAGGTTTGTAATCCAAATCTGCAGCTGTCAAAATGAATACGGTTCGCTTCCCAACTCTCCTGTACGTACCCTGATCCTACCGTAACGTCCCCTGCAACCTACCGTATCGCATGTCCTCGTGCGTCAGCGTTGCAAGTGGAGTGAGTCCTCGTTGGGGAGACGAGAAAACGGACGGTGCAGGAAAAAAGAAGCAAAGCAATCCTGCATCAGTCGAAACCTGGAAACCTCGCAGCCGAATCGTTCGATTCTACGATAAGATAGAAGTTGTCACCAGATTCTTTGCCAGGACTGAATGCAAGAAGGGACCTGTTTATCCTGAAACTCTAAAGGGCTGAAGGAAAGCCAGAGAAAGAAAAGAGGCACGAAGAGAAAAGAAGCATATCGTTACAGTAGCCTAAGCTTTTTAGTCGGGTTACAGTCAGTCAGTCACCGATGTCGATCATGGCTACTGTACACCTGCACGTCAAAGTACATAATAAACACTGACAACTTCCAAAGGGGTCTGGTCTCTCTTTTCTCCTGTGTCATTTATTCTCTTGCTGAACCGACGATCTCATAGTGGCATGTTTCGACTAGGACTGTGTGGGTGGTGCAAAAGAGAGAGGAACCAACCAGTTGAACAGATACAAGCAGTTCAGATAATACTGCAGAAACAGCTCCCGGTGAGAACGGTCGTTAGGGGTTAGGGGTGGTCGCGTGTGGTAAAGATCATCCAAGCGAATGGACGCTTGCTTTCTGTAGAAGGGGGGGGTGAGGAAGAGACACCGGTCCAGAGTTGTTTGTGTGTGTGTGTGCGGTTTTTTGTTTCTGGTGCTGTTCGTGCAGGTGGACAGAAGGACCCTTGAAGATCATTGATTTCGCAATTGCACGCTTGCCTCTACTTGTTGAAGTGTTTGGTAGATCTCCTGGTGGTTTCTGGCGGTGGAGGTTGAGGGAGGAGAGTTCGCTGGTACAACCTGGCCAATAGTTCAGGACATTGGGGTTCAGTATAGCTTCAGGTGATAAACTGTAATATACATACATAATTCATTCGAGGTATCAAACTCTTTCTGTTGACAATGTCGTAGCAACTGCAGGTACTAGCCTGACTGGCCTGATAGAATATGTATTATTGAAGCTTATTACGCAAGCTTCAACCAACGACGGTATCTTTCCCTCTCGTATTCTCACAATTGAGCACTATAATAGAGTTCATTCGAGCATGCAGATGCCATCATCTCTTTCCTTTCCCCTGTCCCACGATGATCCAGATCATCTTCACGCTTCCATCCCCCACTGATGCTCACTGTCCCCCTCTGTCTCTCGAATCTATCACCGTCTCTGAGAGACGGTCTCTCGAGTCTTCCCCCTGACTACAGCGTCATGGCAGCGTCAAGGGTCCCCACCTGGAAATAAATAATGGAACGGTGCGCATGGGGGCGTGTGTGCATCTGTTTGTCTGGGCTTGAACCAACCAGAAATCCGCGTGGCGCCATCGTCAACGTCACTGGCCCGTATCGGTTTTTTTGCTTCTTTACTCCCACTGATTTATTATCTCCGCCTTTTCGCTCTCTGCCTATTTCGAACGTTTGCCAACCTCCGTCTGAAAAGGTCGGTAGAGTCTAGAACGAATCTACTGCGAATCACGGTTTGTTTTGCGCCTTGAGCTCCTGGGGAATTGCGTGTTCAGATCTCGCGTCAACGGTCGTAAAGTCTGATGCCGAGTCTCGACCAGGTCTTTACGAAATTAAATGCTGCGGCATGACGTAGTTGATGAGACGTCGAGCAACCATCCCACTTACGCTCACCGTTTTGACAATTACTGTTGTAACGTCTTGATAGCCCGCTCAGTAACGGAGTTTCAGCTGAAAAGCCGCCATCTGCCCAAAGGCAAAAGCTGAATCGGAACCATGCCATATCCCGGCTTCGGCTAATGTCAAAAAACGGCTGCTCCTCCGCTAAGCGATTTGATCTTGTGTCTATGATTTTGTTTCAAGGCTGTCTGGCTCATGCTCTCTCCGCTCTCTCCCTTGTTGCGAGATGAATTCAGGGATCGCTGCGTAGGCTAAGCTAAGGCAAAGCTTGATGCAGACATTGGAAACGCAATGCTCAATTATAGGCAGGGGATTCGGATTTATGCGAGGATTGCCTGATGCATGTCACTCCGACGCCCTTGTCCGAGTCGCGGACGAAGCTATCCAGCTTTTCGGTATTCCGTATTCCACCGGCCGAAGCTTAACAAGCCTCGATTATCAACCAAGCCAAGCCCTGCGAGAATACAGTAGCGGCCAGTAGTTGCCGTTTCCTTACGGTTCCTGATTAGGGTATCTAACGGACGCTAAGAGCACACCCTTGCAGATGGAAGCCTCAGACATCAGACATCTTTTCTCACCGTCACGTACATACTGGGTACGGTACGCCTTTGCTTCAATTCAATCCACATCGAAGGGCCTGGACCCTGAGATCATCCCCTCCATAACGGATAGATTATCAAATCAACTCTTCAACTAGGGTTGCACGCGAGTAGAGCAACTCATCAGCGGCGCTTGCGATTATTTCTAAACAAAGACTCAACAGCCTGGCCTCAATCTCGAAAGGGCCAAGGCGAGAACAATCTCACTCAAGTCTTTGCGGACAAAATGCTCTCAGAGTGGAACTGTTTGAGTAGGAATCGAAAACTTTAATCGCTTACCGCTAGTTGTTCGCAGAAACATGGCGTTGACTTCCAACTCCAGCCAAGGCTGTGTGCCAGCGAGACGCCGCCTTACAGTACTAGCCTCATCGAAGCAAGGCGGACCCTTGAATTTCTGACCTTTAGCATCGTGGGCGGGAGGGGCACGAGACGAGACTGACAACAAAACTGGTGTTTTAGCCAGGAGATGCCTGACAGAACCAGATTCATCCCACTTTGACAGTTTGCCATGTTCGACAAACCTGCAGAATCGTTCCCACGGACGGGAAATGGATATCCAAAGATCCACTCAAGTCTGATTGAGTCCCGAACGCCTTGTGCGCCTTGTGCGATAGAGGCCTATGCTACCTCAGTGACGTATGATGGACCGTTCTCGATGCTCAGGCTGTGCTTCAGCTGAGCAACAACGCATAAGCCAATGTGTTCTAGACACTGGGTATGACATCGTCGACTTTTGATGAGCCTCGTTCTTATGGGAATTGTCATTGTCGATAGTCAGTTGTGGTTCTGTCAAGACTTATTATCCCTGCCGTAGATGCGTCCAGGCATGTCGATCATGCAAGACGGTGTTGACACGAGGCAGTTCGGTTTCTAAATAAGGCAGGAAGAATTTAAATGCAGTTTTAATTGATTACATGCTAGACATGACCTTCTTGATAGCCACTCGGGTGGGATGTGGGAGTTGAGGGTTCTCCATTCCGACTGGTTGTATAACCTCGAGATGGGTGGTACCCTGACCTTAGTCTTTGCTCTTCAGAATCAGGGAGGACAGAAGCACTCCCAATGATATTTTCTACGGTTGATACTTTTCCTACCAGTATGTCTGTGAGAGACGTCATGGTGGACTGTTGTGAATGATTTGTACCGTTTCGAGTGCTCAGTCCGAGGGCTATTTGTCCAGCGTCATTCGTGCCAGAGCTATCCCAGAGCTATCCAATATAGGAACTGTTCCGATACTATGGATGCT
This sequence comes from Fusarium sacchari, assembly GCA_017165645.1. NCBI lineage: Eukaryota > Fungi > Ascomycota > Sordariomycetes > Hypocreales > Nectriaceae > Fusarium > Fusarium sacchari. The sequence continues at coordinate 839,312 of JADANP010000004.1, forward strand.
TCGATTATACACTTGAGCTTGTATGTTTTCGAAAAAAAAAAAAAAAAAAAAAAAAAAAAAAAAAAAAAAAAAAGCTGACTAGTCTATATTGCACACTCTGTTCCTGTCTGGCCCAGAGCTAATTCGGCCCGTCAAAGTCACTACATCACCGATGACCAACTGACTCGTAACCACCTACTCGACAGTCCGTCACCAGCACATCACCAAAAACACCAGCATTTAAGATCACGATTCGACCCAAGCCATCAATCCACGATCCTTGTCACCGCCAGAAATCAACTCATGCCAAATGCCCAAACAGTCATTCTCATCTTGATCACAGAATAAAGGCGTCGGGCCTCACCGGTTGAGCTATCAGCTGACCAAAGCACTTCTACACGTGCGCTGGAAATACCTGTTTTTTGCTGGAAATACCAAGCTTCGATCGTTGTTCTAGACTCGACTCACTCGAGCATGAATCTTTTTAGCGTGACACGCGACTCGAGCTCTTGAAACTCTGGCAGTTGTCGGGGCGCCCGAGCGGCGTTTGATAGAGCTCAAGTGGGACGGAACGACACGTCTGGATCGCTAGTTTGGACGTTTTGAAGGATTACAAACGCTATGGCTGGCCACTGACATGTAGGGAGAATCAATGGTACAGCAAAAAGAGATAGTAGTGGTTGGTCTCCCTGAAATCATGTTATTACACGCGGGCTAACTGTAAGTATATTTACATGACTTCAATGAGGATGAAGATCAGAGACCCAAAGCTTGAACACTTGGGTCAATAAGTCAGCTGTAAAACGCCTCAACTGAATATCATGCAATGTTTTGCATTTCTATAGGCTCTGTCATCCGAATGATCCCCCCAGTCCCAGCTAAAAGCTGAAGGCTCACGTTCTTGTTCTTGGCATTGTAAGCCCCGGTTCCTGAGCGATACAGAGTAGCTCAAGCATACTTCATATCCTCGTGTTCGACAGGTCACATCCGATACCGAGACGAGCTGAAAGCTTGCTGACAAGAACTGCTCCCCTCATGAGTCGTCAAACCAACCACAGAGTAAGAAGCTCCAGCCACAAACTCGAACTCTTCCACCAACAACCCCAAAGTGCAAATCTGAAACATATCTCTAAAGTTGCCCCTCGCACCATGGCAACTACCTTCCTCCAGCATGACTCCCTCAGCCAGGTCTCATCATCTGCTGACTCTCAGACTCGCTTTTCCCTGAAAATTGTACCTTGGCTAAACTAAGACTTACACGCGATCCATGTCTCAGATGTCAGCGGAGCCATCGCTCCGACGCAAGGGCATGAGACTGCTAAAAAGAAAAGTCAATCGAATACCTGATGCTATTCGAGACAATTCGCATGATTTTGTGAGTTGTTTACCGTATTCACCGTATGCGGTTTCAGAAATCACCGTTTTGCTGATGCAAGGGCGAGGAAGGGTTGATTCTCATCCACCAACTGGTGCAACATGGCGTGTATTCTTAGACCGTATCATCATCATAAGCCTACTAAATATACCATCATCTAGTTCTTCATAACCCTCTAAGCTTAGACCTGGGTTGCATAATCTCATCATAAGAGTATATGTGCACATTTCTTGCATCCAGGTTCAGTGGTGGTTAACAACTTGGAGAGATGGATGTCAGCTTCTAGGCAGCTGAACTTCTCTTCTCTAGACGATACCTGTCGTTGCTCGGCCTTGATACGACCTTAGTTCAGACCAGAGGGGTTACCGACCAGGCTTCTACCAAACGTTTCGAAGTCATTGTAAGCTACATCTAACACTTCTTCCAAGGCCAGTGTCTTCAAAGCTTCACCACCTTCTCAACTAAGAACCACTCACCCAAGGTGTGTATTCGTACTGAATGTAAGCTCTATTTACATGCCATGTTCAACCTTTGAGTGACCGAATAGCGGTGTCGACTCGTTCGCATGCTATTCAGGAAGCATTCACCGTGCATCTAGTAGAATCTAAAGACATGCCATATCTGTCATTCATCCCGCCGTTGTAATCGTCTTCTTCTTCAGTCGAATGAAGCGATGAGGTCGTTGGCGTTCATCTCTTTGCATTAGCTTTCCCAAGATGCTTCTGCCCGCAAGATCGAAGCTACCTAATGAGTGGTTAGTACTTCGATTCAACCTTTTTATCCACATCTTGATATTCTTACTGAACATTTCGAGTGTCGGCGGTTGTAGATGTGAGGTCGAGGATATCGTCGGCTTCGGGGGGCACCGCATCATCTGTGTGGTTCCCCTCTTTGACATTTTCATGTGTTCCCACAGTCTGCTCCTGTCTCTTTGTTTCCTGGGCATGTCCCTTGTGCTCTTTCATATCTTCTTGTTTTGATTCGCTCGAGGCTTGAGCCCTGGCGAGCTTGACAGGATGTTCTCGTTCGAGCCGGGCTGCCTTAACTAAACGGACTTCCTCTTCGATGATCAATGCCAGCTCTTTATCGGGTTCTTGGAGATCGGCATCATTCAATGGTGTTTCAAGTCCTTTTGCCCGCTTGGATCGTGGAGATGACTCCGAGGCCTGCGTGCTTCTGTGACGCTTGAGTCGTCTTGGGTGTGGAAGTGACTCTCGGTTGGGAACTTTCTGCTCCTGTTTCAGTAGCTTCGGGGCTTCTGGCTTCTGTTCGGTCTCGAAGGTTGATTCAATTTTGGGTGAAATGTTCTCGGGGCTGTTGTTCTTGGGAGGCGTGTTCAGCCCAGCCTCTTCTTTGGGTGGGCTGGACATCGTGAAAGCGTCACGGACGATGTTGCAGGTCAAATGGGATATTCGGTGGCAGATCAAAGGATGAAAGAATGGTGTAGAGATGATGAGGGATGAAGAAAACTTTCAATCTGTTGGGTTTATAACTCCCGTGGGGGAGAGAGAGAGAGCCAGTGATTCAAGGGGCGGGAGGATGGTTCTGTCAACACTGGCCTGGAGTCAAACTGCACAGTGAATCATAGCCACGCGTAAACAGGGACCTAACTAGTACCTATAGAGGCAAATAACTTCGCAGTGAATATTCTCCTTGAACCATGTTATCTAGGTATAGCCATTATCTTAAGCATCCGTCCAACCATTGTCCCGACTTCTCTTCACACCCTTCCCTCTCATGCGTCTTCAACTGCCCTTACCTGGTAAATCACGTCAGTATTCCTTCATCTACTAACTTGAATATAATCCCTCCTCCCAGCATCGCGCTAACGTCATCATACCGGTGACAAAGCAGATGACATACGGTGCTGACAGTTGAACCAAGGTGATATGAGCAACACGAGATTGAGATCGTGATGAGATTGAAGAAAATCCAAAAATGCTGCACAAGATAGCTTCGGCTATTATCGAGAATCCCCAATATAATGTAACTAAATCCATGACATTTATTCAAGATTTAGGGTCTTTACCTAAAGTTTATGCTATATCATCATAAATTCTGCATACGAAACCCTAAACTCATCATAAGCCCTCATTAGAAGAGCGATATGCAATGCTTCCAAGTTCCTGTGCTTGTCGAGGAGAATATGGAAGCTGACATAGTATGCAACATCTCTCCAGTTGGAACGCAGAGGAGCCAAGTCCCAGGACACGGGCTAGTAAGATCAAGATCAGACAGACTTAATTAATGCTATTTCTGTTCCAAACATGGGCTTCTCAGAAATCACGTATGAACCCTGCCAGATCAAATCCGCCTGAAAACCAACTAGATTATTGTGTGGCTATCATTCACGTGTACTGACTCGTGATATATGCACAAACTTCACAAATTACGAAGATCATACTTGTGTCGCTTGAGATCGTTGTTTCCATTATGGTACAATCTTCTATCCTTACAACTCCGCTCCCGCTGTCATGACCCAACCCATCTATAAACGACCAGGCTCTGTTGCGAACCCAGCAGATTAACCAGCAGCAGAGACGACAATAATATGGATAAATAAAAGAACGCCCCTTGTTGCAGTTTTCTTACTTCCAAAGCTTGCCAAGAGACACCTCCTTGTCGTCGTGCTTGTTGAGAATCTTTGCCGTGGCAAGCTCGAAATCTTCTTGTGTGACGTGCACTCTTCGCTCTCGGAGAGCGTACATGCCTGCTTCCGTACACACACCCTTCAGCTCAGCACCAGAGCACCCGTTCATCTTTTCCGCGATCTTGGTGAGGTTGATACCACGGGTGAGGTTCATCTTGCGGCTGTGAATGCGGAGAATGTCTGCTCGGGCCTCGACGCTGGGCGGGGGGAACTCGATCTTTCGGTCGATACGTCCTGGGCGCAGGAGGGCAGGGTCGAGGATGTCGAGACGATTGGTGGCCATGATGACCTTGATGTTCTTAGTGGGTTCGAAACCATCGAGTTGGTTAAGCAACTCAAGCATAGTTCGCTGGACTTCGGAATCTCCTCCTGAAGAACCCTCCACTCGTGAGGAACCAATACTGTCGATTTCGTCCATGAAGATAATGGATGGGGCGTGCTCTCGAGCCATGACGAAGAGTTCTCGCACCATTCGGCTACCCTCACCAATGTACTTCTGGACCAGTTCGGAACCCGACACTCGGATGAATTTACAGGCAGTGTGGTGAGCAACAGCTCGTGCCAGTAGTGTCTTTCCAGTACCGGGAGGGCCGTATAACAGGACACCCTTTGGTTGTGCAATTCCAAGAGACTCAAAAAGCTCGGGGTGCTTGAGACCAAGTTCGATAACCTCCTTGATCTCCTTGATCTGCTGGTCCAAACCACCAATCATATCGTATGTGCTGTCGGGGACCTTCTCCACCATCATCAGAGAGACGAGAGGATCGACGGAGGAGGGGAGCATCTTCTCGAGTTTGTAGCTATCGGACAGAAGTGTGACTCGCTTTCCCGGTGTGAGCTTGCCGATATCAACACTATCCGAAACGTCGACCACTAGAAAAGCGTCAGCATTGAGCATCCAAAGCTAGATGACCTGGGTGAGCATACCGTATTTTCCCTCCGGGTGGACTTTGACCAAAATCTTCTTGGTACTCATGACCTTGACGACTTCTCCAACATAGGAACCAGGCTGTTGCAACAGGCCCAGCTCTTCCCTCAACAATCGCACGCGGGAGTTGTAGTCATTTCTCTGGGCTTCAAGACGACGAAGCGCGGCTTGTCCCTTGAGGATCTCAAGCTTCATAGCCTCGATCTTGTTGTGGTAGTACTCGTCGAGCGCCATGTTTGGCGAAGCTCCCTTGACGTCAGGGAAACGGGCTGATAAAAACCGTTCGGGGGTGTAGATTTGTAAAATTTGGCACGAATTGCCAGATTCACGGATTCGGGGTGGAGGCGGAGATAGTGATGCGTGTCGGGGATTGGGTGTGTTGGCGATGGTTTGCGATGAGGTTGAAGCTCGATGACAAGGCTACAGCTTGTCTCGTAATCCTCCAGAGCGAATGAGCGCACGGGCCAAGCAAGTGGGAGCTGCCCTCGAATGTCGGCGTTATGTTGTGCCGTCGTCCGGACGACCTCAAGTGTAGGGTAGGTTTTACATAAAGTTTGGTTGGAACCATTTTGATGGAACAAGCCGAGAATTACAGATTGCGTGTTCTTCAATGGTGTGCGGGATTAAGATTATGGCCTGTGGTAGCCGAGCGTGGTTCCTTCTGCAGACCGAGTCTCTGTGTGAAATGTCGAGTCCTTTCCTGGGCCGTTTCGTTGTGTCAAGCTCTCCTACGGTTCACGACGTCGTCAAGTGTACAGACTCATGGCTGCCATTCGTAGTGGAACTCCACCACCCACAACGCTCTCTAGGCTCTCTGCCGCGTTACCCCCACTGAGACACACTAGACCGCTTAGGAGTTGATGCAAGGCTCATAGAAGCTGACATGACATCGGCTGCTTAAGGTATCAAGATATGGTTTAGGGAAGAAGATGGATCAGCACCCGGCTAAAGCGGATGAATCTCTTCTCTTGGCCCATGATCGCCTTGGGATTTCTTAGAACTTCGGACACCTCATCGATTACCTTCGGTATCCGTACCCCCTCTGTTGATCAAGGTCAACTGTTGTGCAAAGAGCCGCCTGTCGCTGCCAACCAAGACCCTGGGGATGCATAATGACGTCGAATCATTGGACGAGGTTGAACACGCGCAAGGTGCGATAAGACACACTAAGCTGTCATGGGGAAGGTTAGTTGATCACGAGCAGCGAGCTTGGCTAAGGTGGACCAGGCAAAGGAGCTAGACTAGGGGCTGATTCTGTCGATGTCGATGGTCTAGCTTGTCTTGTTTATCGTCTTATGTACATATCCCGAGTCGATTTGTGAGAGTGCTCCATCGATTTTGAGCTGGATACGGCTACAGTACTGTAAAGTTTGGTATCTGTAGACCACAATAAACTTTCTTTGTGTGTTCAGCTAACGGAACCTGAAAACCCATTCCTTCTTCCCCCGTAAAATAACAAGAGTCAATTGTGAGCCTTCACGATTTATTTGGCATCCTCTGCCTTGACTCCTTCTTTGCGCAGTCTGTTGCGCTATCTTGGAAAGCTCACTGCAGCTCAAGTAACATCATTTTACCAGATACTTACTTACTTGCTTGCTTGCTCGGAGACTCCGTCCATTTCTTTTCCCTCATCAACTCCCTCTCTCCCTCTCTCTTAACCTTGTCCAGAAAAGAAACAAATTCCAGCTCGTCTCAGTTGTGCTCATCTCATTTTTCAACCCCAACTGAGCACAGTCCTGTCCCGCTGCCCAATCCTTCGTCTCATCGCGATTCTTGGTTGCTTGGGCCGTTTTGATCATCGCGTCGCATCGTCTGTACGACTTTCTCGGCGCTGCATCGTGACATTGGCATGCTCGGCATTCCCTCTTTTTCTCAAGTGTAGAGATAGGTGCAGCTTACGCCTGGCCGCATTTGTGAGCTTGTGTCTTATTTATCGCCTTCTCTTGTTTGTTCACCTTTTTGCATCAAACAAAAGTTTCTTGTGATAAAAGTCGCCTATTACTCGACTGTTGATTGCAGTACCACTGTTCCACTATGGATCCCTCGAGACGGGAGAGCTCGTCGACTGGGCATCAACTTGGCGACTCGTCTGGCAGTGCATCTCCATCGGATACGCGTCATCCGCTTGCCCAGGCCGAGTCTGCCGTTCTTCGCGAGGCAGAGGGCTTGTCAGAAAGCTTCCAGTCCACTGACACTGTGCGGCGGAGACCAGAGGGTTATGGTAGGTTCCATGCTCTATGCCTTTTCTTGGCGAGAGACCGGGGTTAATTTTAAATATTCCTAGGCTCGATAAGCGGTCCAGCTGCTTCAGGTTCAGCCCAACAATCAAAAGAGACATCCCAAGAGCGCAGCTCGGCTCGCGCTACCCAATCTTCACGTCCTGCGAGAGGGCCCGAGAGAATGCGATCTGCCACTCGACTACGAAAACCACCAATGCCTCGACGCCCATCTTCGAACACGCCTTATCGCGGTGGTGTTTTCTCAGCCGATGACGATGTACACGAGGTAGAGGCCGATGCCGCAGAACGTCAACAATCATATCGTCGACGACCTCAGCTCTCGACCCAACTCTCTCGAGTTCAATCGCACACGAATGAAGACGATGAAAATGACGACACCAACGACGATAACGGCGAATCGACTGAGAGCCCTGCTGAAGCACAAGACGACGAAGAAGATACTACTCCAGTCGAGGGCCAGGACGACTCAGATAGCGACGTCAGTGAAGCCGAGAGCTTCACCCTCAAGGACAGACAGCAGGCCATCAACCAGACCCACCCCTTCGGTATTCGTGTATGGAAGCCAGCATTGTACAAGAAGGATCGTTCAATTCAGAAGTTTGCACAAGCAGACATTCATTCAGCACCTGGCGGAAGAGTGAGCAGCTGGCTTCTCGCGTTCAATCTGCTCTGGACCCTTCTGTTTGGCTGGTGGTTGGCTTCGTTCGCAGCTATTGGAGCCATCGTATGCCTCCTCTTTTCTGCTGCTCCTAGTGGGAGAGAGTATGGAAGAGTTCTATGGGGTCTTGCAGGTTATCTGTTCTACCCCTTTGGCAAGTTTGTCCGTCTGGAAAAGGACGAGACCTATATGGACGAGGACCAAGATGAAGGACGCAGCATTTCTGAATACGAGCAATGGCAAAGCGGAGACCTCGAGTATGGCCGATTGTTTTTTGGACCTGATCGCAATCGCTCAATTGTCGGACGTTCGAGAAGAAGCATAGATTCTGAGCCCAGCGAGACAGAGAGCCTGCTTGGACGTGGCCGACGCGGCGAATCCTCAGAGCTCCCCCCACGAGTCAAGAGACGACTTTTTGGACGCGGCCAGTGGAATATTGGCCGTGTCATCTTCTTCATCTTCTTCTACTGTCTCATTTCGCCTTTGCTCCTCCTTGTATCCGGGATTTGTTGGTTCTTGGTTTTCTGGATCCCCATGGGCAAGGCTACATTCTTGCTGTTTGACCACCTTCGACGACATCCCCTGGCCTTGTCCTTCGAGACCGATATTAGATATATACGTGAAGACGATGGTCCGAGCTCTTCAGTCCTCCTCTGCACATACCGTGCTGTAGGAACTCGATACTGGAAGTACACTGTTGATGGTACCAATATCTTCCTCATCAACCTCATGGTTGTCGTTGTCTTTGTTATCGCCGACTGGATTGTGCTTGAGGGCATCTTCCATGTTGAAGGATTCATTACATCTCCGGCCTTCCTCTTTTGTGCTGGACTCTTGTCTATCATCCCTCTGGCTTACTTCATCGGACAAGCTGTTGCATCTATCTCGGCCCAGTCTTCGATGGGTGTGGGTGCCGCCATCAACGCTTTCTTCGCCACTGTTGTCGAAGTGTTCCTCTACTGTGTTGCTCTAACTCAGGGTAAGGGTCAGCTCGTTGAGGGAAGTATCGTGGGAAGTATCTTCGCAGGTATCCTGTTCTTGCCTGGTATTTCCATGTGCTTCGGTGCTATTAAGCGAAAGACGCAGCGCTTCAACGCCAGGTCTGCCGGTGTGACATCAACCATGTTACTGTTTGCTATTGTTGGCGCCTTTGGCCCTACTCTGTTTTACCAGATTTACGGCACCCATGAGCTCAACTGTATGGAATGCGAGGACTACAACACCGGCGAAAATAGAGACTGTCGTCGCTGCTACTTCAGCCAAGCTCCTTCACTCAGTGACAGGTTCTACTTGGAGGCTGTTCGTCCTTACTGTTACATGGCAGCTGCCATGTTGTTCTTCTCATACTTGATTGGTCTATGGTTCACTCTCCGAACTCACGCTGCTGTCATCTGGAACGCCGAGATTGAGGAGAAGCGACACGACGAGCATATGCATTCCTCCAGTCTTCGCACTTCTCAAGTTCACAGCCATCCTCATGCTCATTCTCAAAACACCGCTGAAACCAGTAGTGCTGATGTTCGCGATACTCAACTTTACAAGCGTATTCTGGGCCAGTCTCTTAAGCAGTCTGGTTACACAGAAGACCTTTCTCGTCAGAGCTCTACGACCGGACAGGCCGTCCCTACCAATGGCTCAGCTTCAACCCCACATGTTGTGCCTCCCAAATCCAGCGGCGGTGAGCAGTCTCGCTCTGCTCTTCACGTTCCCGGTCTAAGTGATGCCGACAACAAGATCCTTCAACGTGAGGTGACTGAGATTGCTGCCGCAGCTGCGACGATTGCGTCCCGCGAACGCATGTCGCGAAAGCCATCAACTGTACCCCCTACTCATGCTCCCGGCGCTCGTCCTTCAGCGAGCCGTCAACACACCCACACGCATGCTGAGACCGAGGGACCTGCTACCGAAGCTCACCAAGCACATGGCGGTCATGATGCGCCCAACTGGAGTCGTGCCAAGAGTTCCATCATCCTTCTTGGAGCAACTGTTCTGTATGCAATTATCGCTGAAATTCTGGTTGATACTGTGGATGTTGTTTTGGAAAGCTTCTCGATTGATCAAAAGTTCCTTGGTATCACCTTGTTCGCCCTTGTTCCCAACACCACCGAGTTTTTGGTAAGTGGTTTTGTTCTCTGTTTGGCTGGTCATTGCTAACCAACCCTAGAACGCCATCTCTTTTGCTATGAACGGAAACATTGCCCTTTCCATGGAGATTGGTTCGGCTTACGCTCTGCAAGTGTGTCTGCTCCAGATCCCTGCGCTCGTCTTCTACTCGGCCTTCTGGCCAGGTGTCCCCGAGGGAGGCGACCCGGCGCTATATACTTTCTCGCTTCTCTTCCCCCAGTGGGATCTTGTCACTGTCATTCTGTGCGTGTTTTTGCTGAGCTACATGTACGGTGAAGGAAAGAGTAACTACTTCAAGGGCAGCATTCTTATGTTGACCTACTTGGTTGTCGTCATTGGCTATTACTTCAGTGGATATACGGATGATGCTATGGGCATGGAACGATTCGACATCATGGGAGCTGATGGTAAATACCAGAGCTACAAGACAATTGGTAGATCGACGAGGGGCATGGCATTCCCAGCATGAGTTGCTGGTAGTTCAGAAAGGGGTTGAGTAGTTGTCGGGAGAATGTGCATTTACATGGACTGTTAACACTGGACGAACATAAACTACATCATACATAGTACATTCGATGAGCCCTAAATTCGAGGGTCTGCATTGTTTGGTGTTTATACTTTTAAGAAGGTTAATTCTTTTGGGGGGCCTACTGAGTTACGAGCATTGGGAATGCGATCGATTTCATTATGGACTGGTCATTGTTAGGTGTTGACATCTGGATTGAGTCTTTCCTCACCATTGTCATTGTATCACAGTAACTTTCAGCTCGGGTGGCAACGTGATTAAGTCAAGATATGTTGCTGATATTGACAAAGACCTGATATGTATGGCCAGATAATATATGTAAAGATACTATGTACAAAGAAGTGACATGCTGCCAGATGTGATATTATATCAACCCCTCATCTCAAACAAGGTAGTTAGTTTAGGCCATGCCGAAGCCAGCGGAGGTCATGACGTTCTTGGCGCTGTTGTAGTCAGAAGCACTAGCAATGGTCTTGCCCTTGAAGTTGCTGAGGAAGCCAGTGTTGGTGCCACCGAGAGTGCCAGAGCTGCCGAAGCCGTTGAGCTGACAGTTGCGGCCAAGAGAAGCAGCACAAGGAGAGCCAGAGGTGGGAACACCGAAGAGCTGGCCTTGGTAACCCTTGGAGTCGACGGGGTACTTGACGTTCTGGAAGATGTTACCCTCAGCGAGGACAGAGCCAGAGTCGATCTCGAAAGCGTGGTCGGGGACATCGTGGAAGAAGTTGTTGACGGCGTGGAGGAGAGTGTTACCGGCGACCTTGGGGCCACGGCCGGAAACGCGGTAGACATAGTTGTTCTTGAAGGTGACGAGATCGTTGGAGCCGGCAAAGTAGAGACCCCAGTAGTGGTAGTTGTTGCAGCTAGCAGACCAGCTGGTGGTACCGTCGATCTTGCTGTTGGAGATGGTGACACGGTTGCAGGCGTTGTTTCCGAGGACAATGTGCTGACGACCGATGAGAGAAGTGGTAACATGGTCGATCCAGACGTTGTCAGTGTTGTCGAGGGTAATGGCATCACCACCCCAGACGTATTGAGGGTTAAGCTCAGTGATGTGAATGTTCTGGATGATGACGTTCTTGGAACCAACGATTCGGAGGCCCTTACCACGGATGACACCCTTGGAGCCGACGCCGATCAGGGACTTGTTGGAACCAACCTTGATACCCAGAATACCGGCCTTGTCATACTTGACGTTGACCTTGGGGGCGTTGGGCTGGTAGTTGCCGCACCAGTTGTTCTGGTTGATGGCAGTCTGGCACTTGGATCCAGTTCCCCAGGGGGCGCAACCAGTCTCGCTGGCGGTACCCTCGGTGCCGATGAAGTTGATGGTGCGGTCGAGGTAGATGACTCGGGCGGAGGAGTCGCCGAGGTAGGAGACGAGCTCAGCGGCGGTCTTGGGGTAGACGGCTCCAGCGCTGCCTCCTCCAGTGGTGGAGGAAGCGAAGCCCTCGGCGCGGGTGGGAAGAGCGCCGAGGACGGAGGGGATAGCGGCGGCGACCGCGAAGAGGGTCTTGAAGAGAGAAGGCATGGTGGTTGATATAAGGAGTGACAGTGACAGTGGCAGTATGTATGTGTGTAACAAGTGAAGAAACCAGAGACCCAGCTACTGGTTGTATGAGAAAGAATGAAGGAGAGAATACCGAGAAGCAAGTCAGAGAGGGTAAGAGAGTGAGATATCGTGAAGTTCATATACTAGCTATCTCAGTCCATCGTGTAAGCCAAGCCAAGCCCAAGCTAGCCTGCTCATCATCCACCCTATGGAGTGAGTATGATACTAACGTTAGCACCGGAAAAGGCCCCCTTGGCAGACGGGAATTCGGCGAAGTTGACGATTGATTACTTACAGCCTTACATAGTATTTCGGGGTGTAATGCTTCATCGAGCCACGGACCCTCCCGGCCCATGTTGCCCTATTCGGAAGCGGTCCGGGATGTGATTCGTGGGAATTCCGTTGATGTTTCGGCGTGGTGGGTTATCTGTAGAGCCCACACGCCCCCCTATCCAATGTTAATAACTCCTTCTAGTGTCAGGGCCTTTTACGGATATTTAAATTGTATATTAATCCTTAAAGATAAACTGGATCATGGATATAAGCAAAGATGGGATGATTCTGATCCCGCGTATTCACAGTGGAGCGCTTCCGGTAGATGAGCGAGCTCCGGATCCGACGCCGTGGTTCGGACGGCTAAAGGAGAGCCCAAGATGGAAGGTCCTTCATTTATCACTTTTGCCAAGGGTTCTAGTATGATTGATTGATTGATTAGGTAGTAGCTGCAACGTTAACTCCATGCATATCCGTAATGTCACTATCCGGAAGTATTCTAGAACTTTAGATTTAGCCTCTTTGTGACAGGCACTCTAAACAGATAGTCTAATATTAGGCTGCTAATCTGTCGATAGCTTAAGCCAGGGTGACATTTCGTGCTTAGCTATTCCATTTTCTTCAGGCCTCCGGTTCACTAGCTGCTAACTAGCAGATAAACAGAAAACAAGCAACGTCCTTGCTGTGTTTTCAGCTCGGGCTTCTTCTGGTGAGGGTTTGTTTGACAATCAGGTGGTAGAGGGAGGGAGGGGCGGCACTAGGCCCATGTGGCGATGGAGCTGTCCACGCCAGGGGAGGAAAGAAAACTTGGGACCTTTACCCTAAGCATTTAAAATACTTAGGTAAATCTAGCCTAAACTTAGGGGACTTTTTACTGAGTTTATTTTGACACCCTAAATTTTGGTCTGGTGTTTTCTTGCTCCCTATGGGAGAGCTCTGTTGGTTCCTTGACTCGTGACTGTGTTTCATGTTGATGATTTTCTCTATCTAAGCTTTGGTGTTTTAGCCGTTTGACTGAACATAAGCTTGCCCTTGGCTAAATTGCCCTGTTCGTCTACGCTTTTGGTATACAAGTGTCTGGTGTATACTCTGTAAATATCCTCACCGTAAAGAATGGAGGCGAGCGAGTTGTTCATCAACTTTTGGGTAGATTTCGCTTGAACACTTGAACAGACGTATTGCTATGATAGATGAAGCATCTGCGAGTTATCTCGAACATGAGCCTCATAACTATGTAGTCCAAGATATAGGAGGTATATATGGCATCTACCGGAACCTATAGTGATGGTATTGATTTACGACTCACTACAGCAGCAAGTACTACGCCCCGTACAATTCGAATTCGTTAACATTACACCCTATCAGAATGTCATCCTCATCTAACAACACGAATAGTCAGCAGCAGAGTGCTCTGACCGATCTTCCAACTGAGCTTCTACGTGAGATACTCGGCCAGGATCGTCTGAAATGGGAGGACTACTACAACCTCCGCCGTACATCATCTCGGCTATTCCAGCTTGCTCGCGAGCCTATGTACCAGGGAGGAGACTATTGCGTCTTTCGGGTGGCTTGCTTTCGTGGTGATCTCGATATGCTAGCCATTTGTGCTCAGTATGGCGCCGTGCCGACCAAGTTCAGCTGGAAGACCCTGTCCGAGGGTCATTTGGGTCTCACCCAGCCGGGAAATGGCCTGTACGGAGGGCAGGCTGAGGACCACTACCAGGAGTCTAGGCATTACAATGCCTGGGGCAAAGGGGTTTACGGGCCCGGCGACATTGTTATACTAGGATTCTACGAAGGTAAGTTTTCTGCAGAGAGATTCATCGAGGTTTGGCAATGGCTGTCGGACCAGGGGTGTGAACTCTTCACTTTCATGGAGCTGCGCTCCGAGATCATCATGGGCTTTCCTTGCTTCTCATTTGCTGTCCTATCCATGCTTCCAACTGCTACCGACGAAGCACATCACCGAGGCATTTGCGACGTAATCCATTTTCTCTATAGCAAGGGCCTGAGGATCCCTCATCCGGACAGGAGACTTTGGAGGAGAGGAACGTGGCCAACTTATTACCCTTTAGCCAGGGAGAATCGCCCAACCGTGCTACAGGCTATGCTGCAGACCAATTGCCCGCCCTCCATTCTTGAGCTCTACTTGAGACAGGTCAACGATGAGGGCCTGGTTTTCGATTATACTAGCACATGGCATTCATCCTTCGACGGACTGGGAAGTATCTCGCAATTTCTCTCTATCTTGTTCGATGACATGTTCGCTCCCTGGATCTACAAGGGTGACAGCACCCGTAGCATGAGCGATGATCTCCAAGCAAAGATCTGCTTACTAACTCAACATCAGGGTGCCAATGCTTTTGAGCTATACGTGCTTCGGGACGTTGTTACCGCATTGCGAAAGATTGATGTCAGAAAGGTAAGCCAAGGTGGTCTTGACTTTGAGCATGATGGCTTATGGTGTTGGTATGAGCTATGCACAGCAGTTGCTTACATCTCTGATGAGGATGTTCAAAAACAAACCGTGGATCTTCATTTCACCGACCCGGGAGACTTGGAGATGATTAACCCATACTTCAGCAGAGCGTGGTCCCCTCACAAAGACCTGGCGTATGCGAGGAGAAAGATTCTCGAGAAGAGAGCTCGTGAGTCTGGGCAAGATCCCAAGGACGTTGAGCCGCAAGGAGAGAAGCCAGCCGGACGTAAGTGGGCTCAAATGCCCCTTGACGCTTGGGATTACATCCCTAGCCACTCTATGATGATAAATTGAAAGGTGATAGATCTTAGAGTAAACCGACTGTAGTATTCTCCCCTGGAAGCAGTCCTGGATGTAAGATTATGTAGTAGTATAGATTGAAAATAGAAAAAAAAAGGCTGTGCAGAGTACTGAAGTTTCTTGTAAGGATTATCAAGAGTCTGTGAAGCTTATGTCAAGATTGTCCCTGGTCTAAGATATGAAAGGACTTAGGTGAATTTAGGAAAGTTTAGGTAACTTTAGGATAAGCTTAGCATGACTTTAGACCAGATTATTATTATCCTGAACCTATCTTTTGCAAGATCTTGCTTTTTCTGTAATATGGAACCGTAGCCTGAAATGTTAGGCTATGGGTAAGTGTCTATTGGAATTTCACCGAGTGTCATCTTACACCCAGGCTAGCTCGAAGCTGTCTGTGATTTGATCCGAGTTCTTCTTAAACATGTATCCGTGCCCGTGATCTTTGGTATACCAGGTCTAACAAAGGCATTGTCCAACAAAGAAGAACTCGAATCACACGATATTCTCTTGGTTTCTTTTCTCCTCCTCACTCACACTTAGACAAGACCAATTCAACTACTGAGGTTGGATTTCGATAGGTATTGTAGGATATGTGATCTAGGACAGTTGATCCGAGCCTGTCGAGGTGGGCTGAAAGCATCCAAACACAAGCTTGGAGCTGGCCATGTAGAGTAGAACGGAATGCAACCCCAGCCCAGAACCTTCTACCAACAGCATTTGGAACTAGTAACTATGTAGCCATGATATGTTCAAAGTTCCAATTGAACGGCATCGGTCGAAGTTCAAAAGATGATGCTTGTTTCGAAAACCCCTGACTTGTCCTGGTGAGTGACTGTTTGGTATGCCAAGTTCTTAGTAATCTATTATATTTATTCTACGAATACCAGCAGAACAGATATTGTGTTACGAAGCCAGTGTCACTGTTCATACACAAGTTAAACAGCGTAGTGATGCTTCTGCCTAAGTCTGCCTCTCACTGCCAGTGGCAGTCCTGCTCTGTGACGGGGTGTGAGACATGAGTATATATTGAGAGTTGTGGACTACAGCCCCAAACACTTGCATCTTTCAAGCAACAGTAACTTGAGAAAACTTTACCCAACTTTATCCAGCGCAAAATCCTTAAGAAACTGTCATCAACCTCGCACACATCAACCTTCAAGCAGCAATATGTCGGTGACACGCAGCATCACCCAAAGCCGCCTGCTTCGACTTCCTCCTGAAATCCTTCTCCTCATGACGGAAGATGACTCCCTTAAGTGGGAGGATCTTCGCAGACTTCGCCATGTATGCTTCTTCTTCTTCCACAGTCTGGGCAAGCGAGTGCTCAAGGCCAGGGACTTTTTCTTCTTTCGCAACGCATGCTTGCACGCCGACGTGGATATATTGATCGAGTGTCTGAACAAAGACGCGACTCCAACTGGTACCGTTTGGGAGAGTCCTCATCGCTCAGCAGGGGACTATGTAGTCGATGGATTCCGAGCCGGTAACTTCTCCGTCGAACGATTCAAGCAAACCTGGCAGTGGCTGTCAGACCATGGATACGAGCTCAGTTACTCGGTTGAAAATACTGGCGATGCTCCCGGAAATTATCGTCCTTTCTCTGCGGACCTACTGTACATGGTATGGGACGCCACTGATGCTGGACGCCTTCAAGCAATTTGCGATGTCATCCACTTCGTCGTCGACAAGGGTATGATGTTTCCAAAGTTTCTACACTTCTCGTTCGATGCAACGTGGATGCCGGGGTGGAGAACTTTGGTAGGATTTATGATGGCTATTTACTGCCCGGCTTCCATCTTGAAGCTGTTCTTGAAGCAGCTCCATGGCCAAGGCTTGACCCTGAAGAGTCTCACCAACAATCAGGTTTATAAAGGCGAGACCACGGAGATCTTCGCATTCCTGACGCAAATGTTTAATTACCTCTTCAATTCAATTACCCTTACGACGGAAGAGGATGACAGGGTTATGGGGGCCAGGGTGCTATTCAGACTTGAGGATCCCAACGGAATAGCAGACAACTTCGGGGAAAAGGTCAAGGCGCTGATCGAATACAACTCCGTCGACGATGGCGAAGTGCGGGTCTTGAAAGATCTCTGGGGAGGTTTTCAGAAGATGGCGCGCAAAAGAATCGAACGAGGGGGCTTCGATCTGGATCAAGATGGGCTCTGGTACTGGCGCGAGCTAAACATGTCAATTGCGTATCTTACTAACGAACGAACAGTCCTTACTCACAGGTCTTTGTACAGTCGGGATCCCCGCCCTATTCACGCATTCGAAATCCATAACGAAGGCTGGTACCCCCCAGACAGGCTGTGCCATATGAGAAAGTGGGTTGACGAACGCAGAGGGACAATCGACCGTTCAAAATTCGAGGACAGAAGTATAGGCGACTGGAGGAACATGCCCCTTCGCGACTGGGACTTCTTTGTCCCAGAACACAAACTTTACTGCAAGGGTTATCTTGAGCACAGGGCAACTGAAGCAGCCTGGTTGAGAATGAGGGATGAGGCGCCGGATCCCATGCCTTGATAGGCGGGCCGTGAATGGTATTGTTGGTACTGAGGGGTGTTCTGTGAGGTGTTGTCATCAAGGGGCTGAGTGAGACCAGCAGATTGGATAGTAGTTTGTGAGGTTGTCTTTTGTTTTAGCAGTCTGGCTGTGGAGAGAGTGAGTATATCAGGAGATTGAGGAACTTATAATTCAACATTATGCCTCACATTATTGCGTCTATAAAATTGTATTTGTACTTACCGGTGGCCATAGGTGCTTGTAGCTGGCATCTGTAACAGACAACTGACACCCTTGATAATGATTCACAGTCAGATTCATATTAGGTAAATGCGACAGTGATTCATAGTCAAGCTCGATCCATAATTTCTCTTGCTCTTGGATATATCAACCTCCCTTCATCCTTCTTTCTCTCCTCCTCATCCTTCACCTCTCACCTCTTTGTCTTCTATCCTCAATCAAACGCGGTTTCTGGACAGGAGATCTGTATTTAATTCTTCTACTACAAGACTGAACAGAATGGAATCGAGTTCAGAGGTAAGCACTTCGACTTAGCATTCTTTTGAGTGACCACTGATGGAGTTGGACAGCCTCCAAAAACGAAGCTCAAAGTAGCGCACGACCCAAGCAACCAGGAGCTCAACTCTTCGTTCTTGGAAGCCGTCTCCTCGCAATGCACACTGTTATTCGAATCACCCGCTTCACTTGAAAGATTCGCAGCAACCGCGGCATCTGCGCTCCCTCAGCCTGGCTCTGGCTCTGGCTCTGGCTCTGGCTCTGGCTCGGCGATGAGAAGGCTTTCGATCGAGTTGGATGTGTTCCGCGAAGATCAAGTCCGTGAAGCATCGGAGCTGGAGGAATGGAAGAACAATTTAATCCCTCATGGGTTATCGCAAGGTGCATGCCAACACTTCGAGGAGTGGATGAACGCGGTCCAAAAGCTTTTGGACCTTGGGCTCACGCTCCACGTTACCGTTCGGTTTCGAAAGCCCTGGCGAGACTATTTGAGTCTTCGCGAAGTTTCAAGCGAGCTACGAGACCCCAAAGTCACCGTGGAGATCGACCTGGACGAAGGCGCGTGGAGCCAAGTCCCCCAACACTACAGGCCACTTCTAATGGCCATGGTCGAGTTCTCCATCACTGGCGTGCAGCTGGACAAGGAATTTGAGGATCAGAGGAAGGGCCTGGCGGCCGAGGAAGAACGGTACCTCAACCGTCATGGTTGCATTGTCGTTCGAGCGCTGAGGGTGAACCACTATCGACAGACTGGAGATACTCCACAACAGTGAGAGATGAGAATTTTGGGATCAATCACCGCATACCAACGGGCTTCAGCTGTGGATGGACAGCCTCTATTTCTGAGAGCGGAACGCCTCGGAAAACGATATGTGAAGAAAAGTCAGCGGAATTGGGAGGGTGAAGCTATACTGATGGACAGTGTCCGTTGGAGAAGGGGAAGATTGTTGCCAGATGATATGTCCTCAAGAGTTGCGAACTGCCTTTCCTAGTAATTCTATATTTTAATGCACTTTACAGATAGCACCAATTGATCGTCTCACGAGAAGTAAGGTTCTTGAATATGTAACAAGCGAAGTGTACATGATACCCGCTCTCTTTGTCTCTCCCATAGTCTGAACAGAAGACAGCCGTAAGACAAGAACAAGACTAACATCGCTTTGTTTTTCAGTATTTCTTACTTTCGGTCTCGGTTAAAAAAGATAGGCCCAATGTTGTTGCGTCCTTGGTAGTAGCAGGCCCCGTAATACATCAACCAACATCCTTACCCCTTTGCCTGGAAACAAGCTCTAAAAGACACAATGAATCCGCGAGAGGACAATTCACAGGAGTCTTTGATTCTTTTGGACATTGAGTAACCGAATGTAACGTTCAGAAGTCAAAGATCTACGGAGACTGGCTGTTCAGTAGAAAGACATCAGTATAAAACAAGGCCCTGGGGCATGAGTAACAATATTCCGTACCTACACTTGAGCAAACACTAATACTCAATCACAACAACCACGACGACAAAATGTCTCTTACTGAAAGCAAGGTCAAGTCCCAGAAGCTTGGTCTATTTGATCTACCCAATGAACTCCTTCTCTCCATCTTTGAAGCTGAGGTTTTGGAATGGAGAGATCATCTCAACATTCACCACGTGTCATCTCGACTCTTTCATTCGACGTTCAAGCACGTTTACGACGGAAAGCGAGAGATTTTCGTACGTGCCTGCTATATGGGCAATCTTGATCTCATAACTGAGTGTCTCAAGCACAGAAACATTCCCACCAGTCGACTTTGGGAAACGACGGGGCCGCGCGAAATTTACTGGACACCGCTTGATCTCCTTTCCTTGGGGTTTCTGTATGGGCACTTCTCGGCTGATGCATACATCAAATTCGCTGAGTGGCTATTCGTTAATGGATATCATACTGGGCAGGTTGAAAGGATCGAGGGAGAGTTAATAACTTCTTATGTTTTCCCTAACCTTGTGCTGACCACGATCCCAACGGCAAAAGATGCAGATGAACATCGTGGCATCTGCCGGGTAATCGAGTTCCTTATAGACAAGGGCCTGGGATTTCCGACTGAAAGGTTACACAGGGTGTTGCCCGAGAAGAAGGGCAGACATCCAGGATACCAGGAATTTGCTAAGGGCTTTGACAGCATTATGCATATAATGCTGCAGTCGGCTGTCCCCCCCGCCATCTTCGAGGTTTTTCTTAGCAAGATGCTCTCCGATCGGGGACTGACTCTCAGGTCTCGCCTTGCCCCTGGCCAACGAGTTGACATGGACTGGCACGAATGGACAGGACTCCACGATCTGGTCCACATCCTTTTCGATGACCTGTTTGCACCATGGATATACAAAGGAGACAGTCCGAGCTACTTTTCCGATACCCTTGAGGCTAAGATCAAGTTGCTCATCAAATATGACGGGATTGATGGCAATGAGCAGTCGGCACTTGAAAATATCCTTGAAGCCCTGCGTAGAATCGAAGCAAAGCAGAGAGACAATGGCGGTCTCAACTTTGAACGAGACGGTACATGGTGCTGGCGCGAGATCTGCGTCTCCATCTTTCAGACCCCTTTCCTAGGCCGGAGGGTAGGCAATCGATATACTCAAGAAGACCATCCACATGCAATCAACCGCATCGCCGAGAGACGCGTGCATGAGTTCGCAATCCCTGCTATGTTATGGTATCCCCCTGAGATCCTGGTCGAAGCTAGGTCGACTATTTTTGAGCATGTTCGCGACAAGCTCGACCCGTCCTGGCTCGAGGATAACACCGAAAGAGACTGGGTCAATATGCCCTTAGACGCCTGGAACTTTATAGGCGTTAAGAAGCCGGGGGTTGCTTTTATGACAAAAGGGGGCCATAGGCATTTTAGGAGCATTGGTCGGATTTACCGCCGGTGAAGATGGAACTTGAAGCGAGGCAGACGATAGAGCTATCGTCGAGGATTCTGTTACTTGTTTTAGGTAGTTGTTCTTCTCTGTTGAGATTTAAATTCGTAGACTAGTTAGAGCGTCAATCTGTATTAGATCATAAAAAAAACTCTTTGCTTTGTACCTACACCCATACAGATGTATGTTGAACTATTGCTGCTGTTCGGACCAGAACCTCACATTTCCAGCAAATTCATAGCATAGCAGAAGAACAAGCTATGACTAGAAGCCGGGTGTACCAAGTGTTTTTGGAACAGGAGGTACTTAATGAACGACAAAAGATGGGTATTTAGTTGAGGTAGTGACATGTGGTTGTTCCAGATACCACCATAATATGAAAAGAGCTACGCTGTATGTCTTCGATCTGCAGAGGCTGTTGAGATCGTTGAGTGTCAGACCCAATACTCCCATTATGCTCTGACAGTATTACCGCTGTTCTCATTGACATAAACAGATAAACAGACGAGCAAACATGTGCAGCAACGAACAGCCCGTAATACTCAGGGGCGAAAAGACAGCTCCCACCTGCATAATTCCACTGATCATATTCGTTGAAAAGATCTCAGACTCCTTCGGCCTCAATTCAATATTACTGTGTAGTTGATGTAGCGAACAGCAGAATTGGCTGTAATAGTTTCTCATCATGTTCCCGAAAATAATGTTCGTCTCTGCGAGTATAAACTGACACTCATCTGCAGTATCAACTAGAAACTAAATCTCTCACACACATTCTCCTCATCACTCCGAGAAACCCAAACGACCTCTTACTTTTCAGAAATATTATCTGCATTCTCAGAAACATTATCTCGGTAGCATTTCACTGCCACCACAATCATGTCCTCTCCACAAAACTCACCTCCTCCCGCCTCGGGCTCCAGCTCTGAGCTCATCCCCCGCAACACTCTTCTCGGTCTGCCGGAAGAGCTCATAGATCTCATCGCTAAAGCAACCAGCGGAGACAAGGACGCGAGCGTCAACGCGTTGTGTAAGTTGGCACTGGTCTGCGAGCAGATGCATCGGATTGTCGGTCCGTATGTCTTCCGCGCCAAAGGCTGTAGGGCGTTTCGGCGGGCTGTTGAGTCGGCCTACCTGCCAATTATGCGTCTCTGTGACGAATACAAAGCAGCCCCAGTCAAAATGAAGTGGGTTGTTAGACCGTCACGGAAGATGTATAAATCAATCGATGTTCTACTCCTCAACCTGGACGAGCGGCATGATAGTCCGCGAAGCGAAGAGTTGCAGAACAAAATTCGAACAAGTGTCTATGAAGCTCTTGAGTGGCTCCTAGAGAAGGGTGCCAGCGGAGAGGCAGATCTGGTGAGTGAGTTCCTTAACGGGTTTCGATATCAACGACCGGACATACGTCTTGGACACATGCCCACGCGACTCCTGAAGCAACTCCAACTTGACATTGGTAGACCTGGAGTTGAAATGTATCTCAAGATGATTGAGCTGTTGAGTAGCTATGGCTTTCCGAACCCAACTCGATCCAACGCCCTCGACGGCGTGCTGGCTACCGAAACGTTACCTTTTTACCATCCGGCGTGGGACTGGGCTGACACGCAGCCATACCCTTTCGTCGATGGTGCCATAGCAGACACCTATTTCACAGAGTCCCCGCTGGACCTGGCGCTCAAGTCGCATATTCCGCCTCGTCTTCTGGAGTTGATGCTGAAGGAGTATGCCAGTCGAGGCGTCAGCCTCCTGACATTTTACACAGAATGCCCGGAAGGTCTCAAGAAGACTTGTAAGGGAAAGAGGCCAAGAGTAGACGATGACTGGGTGGGTGTAAGTTCCATTGGCACTCTTATCGGAACGCTGCATGCCGATTTGCACAGCACGTCCGTGACCCGTTGGAGAGCATCGTATCCTGGAGAAGTCGCTGACATTTTCCGGCAGAAGCTCGACATCATGGTCAAGTACGAGATGGTTGACGCACTTGAAAAGGTTCTGCTCAAGGGTATTCTCGGAGCTCTGGATGAAATCACAGCGCAAATCACTGCAGCAGGGGGTGTAGCGCCCACGCAGTTCATGCGCTCGTGGGTGACGCTATGCCAGGCAGTCCAACCCTACTGCGCGGGCGAGTATGAGTTTCTGCGCGATATAAACCGCACACTTGTTCGCAATGGACCTGGGCGCGTCCATGAGTTCGTTATTGATACCGAGTGGAATCCATGGTACATGTGGTTCTTGTGGGATGATGCATGCAGACGTCGTAACCTGACCATATGGAACATCGGCAGGGCCAGATTCCACCAGAACAAACGGTATTTCTGGCAGAAGCACGATGGGTACGAGGTCGAGTACATACAGGGGTTCTTTGACCGTGATCAGGTCCAGCCTTGGTACGAGGTTGATTTGGTCGAGTGGTGTCAGCAAATGATGGGAACTTTTAATCAGTATGGGGTTCCTGACGACTTGAAGGATGAATATCAAGAGTGGTGTGACTTCATGGACGAGGAACTTGACGAAGCGTCAATGCCCTTCGAATGGTGGGGCCAGTTCACGAGAGCGTGAAGAAAGGAAGCTTGTTTGTTTGTTTGGGCGAGAAATACTATAGATCTAGCTGGGTACGGGGGTTAGCATTCGCGATACTGGGGGGATAAGTAGGGACAGTTGCTTTTGCTGGGATTGAACGAGCGTTAGACATTCTTGAATTGATTGGATATAAAAGTTTCCATTGAAGCTATCACGAGTGATGGTTAGAGGTTGATGTGATGTAACGATCAAGGTTGAGACAAGAGGGCACTAGACTAAAAGCAGCCCCCCACTGAACATCAGTTGATGAGCTAGTACTGAGACACCGCTTACGGGAGCGACGGGATCTACTGTACAGCACCGTTTAGCAAACAGAACCAAAAGTACAAGTAACTTTTGTCGTTTACAGCCCAAGGCTCTAGTTAGTCTAGTCTGTCTTTGATTACCTTACCTTGGGATCCATCCAAGCCAGACGAAGGAGGGGTCGGTTGGGTTGGGTTCTGTTTGCCTCTGATCTCTTCCTATCACTCACCTTGTTGTTCATCGATCAAGGTTGCTTTTTGCTATACCGACCTTTTGGTTTTTCAGCACTAGGCTCCAGGCTCTAGACTCATCTTCCCTTCTCTCGTTTTCTTTCTTCTTTTCTCTTTTCTTTCTCTTTCATCATCTATCGGTATTGATTTGACTCTGATATACCCTGTCCAGAAACATCTCCACTCTTTACAGACGTTGGATCCCCTCAACCAACAACACACCCACTCACCCCCCCATATCAATCACTCACATAAGAGCACTGACTGTATCGAGTAATCCTATGGATCGCGATATATCATGACAGACCAACAGCTTCGAGACACCCCCACTGCTACTGCTACTGCCACTGACTCTCCTCCTCCTCCTCCTCCTTCTGCTGCTGCTGCTGCCCCCGCTGCTCCATCTTCCCCCGCTCCTCAGGCTGAGCTCATCCCCGCAGAGGACCCTGAGGTGCGTTGGACCCTACCTAACCTAACCTCCCTCCTCTCCTCTCTTACATAAAACCTGTAGAGTAATAAGCATTGCATTGAGAATTAACATATCGTGTCTTTTTTTGCCGTGTTTGTAGGATACTTCCGATATTGATCGCTATGAAATTGATTCAGCTCTTGGATCCGATGCGTGAGTTTGTTCCGTCTGTTCCGTCGTATGTCTTGTTGTTCCGTTCAACTCACATATCCCGCTCAGCGCCAGTTTTATGTACCCGGACTCGGTGACGGCCAGCATTCTCGAGTACAGGACTATCCAAGGGAGAACATATCACAGCGATCGCTATGCTCATGAATATGTCATGCCGAATGATGAGCAGCAGCTTCAATCGGTTGACATCACCCATCACTACCTCACTATACTGCTAGATAACAGCCTCTTCTTGGCGCCCATATCGCCTCATGTCCAGAGAGTTCTCGATGTCGGAACCGGTTCCGGGATTTGGGCAATGCAAGTTTCCCTCTCCGCGACTCACTTCAATTGACTGACTTGTCTTCAGAGACTTCGCAGATGCATATCCCAGCGCTCAAGTAATCGGCTCAGACCTCTCACCCACCCAGCCTGAATGGGTCCCTCCAAACGTGCACTTTGAGATAGCAGATGCAACCCTCACCTGGCCCTGGAAAGACAACTACTTTGACTTCATCCATATCCGCTACCTCTTTGGAGGAGTCCGAGATTGGCCTGCCCTCTTCCAAGAAGCATATCGTTGTTGTGCACCTGGTGGCTGGGTCCAATCATGCGAGGCTGATATACATTTCTACTCCGATGACGGAACGACAGACAGCGAGCCTGCACTCCAGAAGTGGGCGGATCTGTACGAGAAGGGCGGCGCAGCAACGGGGAGGACGTTTTTTCTTCAGCAGGAGGCGCTGCAGGAGAGGAGTATCACGGAGGCTGGCTTCACGGATGTCAGGATATTTGATTACAAGGTACGACATCGGGTTTGTTTGAGGTGATACCTGCTAACGATGTTTGGGCTGCAGCTACCCGTGGGAGGATGGACTAGTAATCGGAAGCTTTTTGAGCTAGGCGAGTACGTCAGATTGACTTTGGAAAACGATCTCGAGGGTATGTATCCACCATCGCCTGTCGTCTTGCGCTCGCTGACTCGCTCGTCTCAGGATATACGCTGTATCTTTGGCATAACGTGCTGAACTGGCCGAGGGAGGAATACCCGCAGTTTCTCGCGGCGATGCGAAAAGCGATCAGTAGTCGCAAGGTTCATGGATACATGATGGTGCGGTACGTTTACGCGCGGAAGCCTTGAGGCGACGAGGTATCAATGAATGAATGCGACGAGTGATGGGAACATTGGACGGTCGGGCGGGCACATAGAGCGTGAATGTCGTGGGCACATGGGAACGACGGGAGTGCGTAGGTTTGTTTATCTCGACGATCAAAGGCGTACTTCGGGCAGGTCTCCCTCTTGGGAGGATATTTAATCTGTATGACATTCGGGAATAGACATGCGCTCGAGCAAGACTTGTGCACATCGAGGTGACGGCGCCATTCGACAGCGAATTCTTGACTGTCGCGCGCAAATTCTTCAGTCACCACGGCAACACAGGTAAAACATCACAGCTTCTTCTTCACCCCCAGAGCAAGCCCCAGCAAGCAATGAAAAAGAGAAGGAGAAAACACGCCTGTCAGACGTCCATCAACACCCACCCCGACCGCGCGCCCGAAGGCAAGACCGCCATCAGGGTCGAGATCATCAAATACAACCATCTCTATACAGCCACCCGCACGAAGCAGGCAAGACCGCCATCCTTGCGGACAGATCGAGAGGACCAAGGTATTCACTCTAGGGCGTCGAGGATATACACTCATCAACCAGGGTGGGATCTGTGGCTCTTTTAGGGAACCAAGAGAAGGTCGAATACTATAGAAATGATTCTCTGAAGTATTGTCGACATGAAGAAGAAAAGAAGAAAAAAGGTCCAAAAGGCCGGAGGGAAGGCGCGCTTTTATAGAGTGCCTGTGGGGCGCGGGATCACTCGTGCTTCACCGCCTAAAAGTTGCTGGCAGAATTATTTTTTTTGAGCCTCAGGGTTTTGAGGGATTTGGAGGTTCTGATTGGTTGGTGGGATGTGGAACTGGTGATCCACCGCAGACGACTTTGAGCTGCGCAGCGAATCACAGCAAGGGGAAAGTGGATGCTGGAGTGATTTTTTTTCTGCGTGATGCGAGAGCCTCGATTTTTGAAAGTGGATCACTTTGGAGGTTTGCGCCGAAATTGAGATCAAATGCGGAAGCAGATTGCGACTGCATGAATCATTGCGCCGAGATGGGAGGCCGTGCTTGACTCTGACACTCTGTGATGCTCTCGAGACTTGAGTTGGAACGGATTTCAGAGTTGATCTTGTATAGATCTGCATTGTGTATTATGTAGCATCTGTCTCGAGATATGCATGCACAGGAT
Organism: Fusarium sacchari; assembly: GCA_017165645.1. Taxonomy (NCBI): domain Eukaryota; kingdom Fungi; phylum Ascomycota; class Sordariomycetes; order Hypocreales; family Nectriaceae; genus Fusarium; species Fusarium sacchari. Next base: position 866,275 of record JADANP010000004.1, read on the forward strand.
GGTGAAATGTGAAGTCTTGGTTTGTGTATGTGCGCATTCATTAAAATTGGTGCTGCGCACCGAGTGTATCGTCTTTGTTCATTGCTTGTGTACAGGCGAACATCCTTCTGTTGCGATGTCTCGCCTTGATGCACCAAATTCGAACCGGGTATCACTTCTTTGAGATAGCTACGGAAATAAAACTAATTGCTCCGTACTGGAGGGAGAGTAACCGAGTCGCAAAGCAAGACGTTGTGGATGGACTACTTCTTTGTCTCCTACCCTGTAGTGCCTGCGCGAGAGAACTACTCAGGTCACAAACCGACAGCGTTAGCAAGCATTTCCAGCAGTCTTTATGAGTCTCTCGATGCACCTGTGAAACTTTGTATTCCACTTATGAGATCGCATGGCGGCTATTTCGAAAATCGCTGATATAACACTACAGACTCTCATCGCGATCTTTGTACAAAGCTTCCCTCTCAATCCACCCTCGAACCTCCTCCCCGACCAACCCTTCCAAACTACCCTCACCACTCTTCACAACTTCTCTCACCCGCGAACTACTCACATTCCCATCGCCTGCCCTTCCCTCGACCATTTCCACCCTCTCAACCCAAGCTTCATCACCTCCGACATCCCTCACCCTCTCCTTCGTCAACCACGCCCTCTGCTCATCGACCCCTCCCCACGTCTCGTCCGGCCTCGTCGTGACTCTCACCTTGCACTTATCGAAGAACGGTCCTAGGGCATTTTGGATACCTTCGCTGTAGTACTTTGGATTAAAGATGCGGACTATCGTGTCAAACCCTGCGAGGAAGGTCTGTACCGGTTGACCTCCGCCTTGTGTAGCATAAAACCCCGATTCTGATATGGCTCTCGCTTTATCATGAAAGAAAGGCATCGTAGTAACCGCAACATCGATCTCTACACCCTCGTCGAGCAGCTCCCGCCCCATCGCTTCCATCATACTCAATCTGATAGGAAAACTCGCCGGCTTCGGCGCCTTATCAGCATTATTCACCGACAGCAGCAACATCAGCCTCTTCTCCCCTTCTAATCTCAACGCAGACCGTGCCATGCTTGCGTGCGCTAAAGTCGGCGGATTGAAGCTTGAGTCTAGAATCACAAGATTCTGTAGTGGGCGGGTTGGCCGGCGCGGCGCGGGGACATTGGAAGTGTGGGGTAGAGTACAGAGGATGCGGAATGAGTCTTGCGACGATTGAAATGATGTGAGGGCGCGTGAGAATGACGCGACTAGTGATCGAGATTCCATAAAAGGCATTTTGGCGTTGCTGAGTTTTTGGTGCTCATAGGGTGGTGATGTGAGGGACGAGGTTGTAAGTTGTGAGATCAAGCAGTGCAAGGTAGCAACGTGGGGCAGCGATCGACTGGGGTGAGCCAGAAATATCTGGAAGGAGAGGTGTGACTTTGGGGGGTTCAAGACCTCTCTTTTCTAACATCAAACCAAAGACGTGGTCATCCGTAGCCTCATCGTCGTTGCGTTAGCCCAACGAGATACTCTTGCCAGTATCGCCAGAGGCAAGAGAGCTATCATAATCACCTTAGCTACAGTGTCAGCTCGGAAGCGGTGATTAGCTTGTTGTGGTCCAGTTCGAGGAGTCGCAACAGCATCTGGACACGGTCATCGTCAGTATTTAGCTTATGCAACTCGTGTGCATGGTTGAAGCACTTTTTGGGGTACAACTTTTCCTGCTTCACAAGACAACGAAGCCACCAGGCAATGGCCGAGATCCTTGTCACCAAGGGTCTGCATGTCCTCAGTATCAGTTAGTTGGCGGTTGTCGCCATAGGTAAATGGCGAAGTAAGGTCCTCTCAGCCACAAGACCATGTCCTGTCGAAATCTGCTTCACCACGGACAATTGACTGGTCCAAGAATCTCGTGATACTCAGGCTAATAAATCTCGAGGGGCTACTGCCCTGTTACCAGCAAATGCCATCTTCCTGAACAGATCCATCTGCATGCATATATAGAGAGTTCTCTAGGTAACAAAGCAGCCCTGGAGGTCTCAGAATTGCAGGTGACTTCCAATTTCCCCGAGAATCTCCATGGTGAGAGATGGGGACGACATGGTGCTTCTATATGTAACCCATGGATGTAATAGAGCCAGAGGTCCCTTCAAGGAGGCATTTGATCCGGTGACAAAATTAGATCTGCGGGTATATAACGTCTATATAGCGAGGAAACCAAAGTGAAGATGACAGTACCATCTTTCAGCTTGACTCCAAAACCAATAGGATAGTTGTTTTCATGCAAGATGTGCTTGAGGGTCTTGACTGGTCAGTTGCCCATTTTAAGGCCACAGAACCTTCAAAGTTTGGTTTTTGCGATTATCCCCCTTTAACTTCTTAGGTATGTCTTCTGACTGCTTATTCTTCTGTATAGTCGCTGGAAAGTAGTTGAGGATGGAGCCTACTGAGAGCTTCCTTATGTTTTATGGTCTCCATTGTTCTTTTCTATCCTTTGGCTTACACAGCTCTGGCACAGTCCGGCTTTGCCGTGACTTGTCTGTGTCCGATTTTCTGGCTAGTGCAGCGATCTGTACTATGAGGATCCCGATAAGGTCGAGACGCACACTAGTGCTATATATTGTGAGTGTTGTTGTATTGTGTGAGACTTTACTCTGAGAGAATTGCATCTTTTACTGTGGTCTGTGTCTCATTTGGTTTGACTGGCAGGTCATCTGATATGGCAATGCTGTCATGTGAGCCTATAGGTCATCGTCTTGATCCTTATGCATATTGAGGGGGGGATACCGATTCATATTCTGTATTATCAGGAAGCACAAATTGGTTCGTAGGCGTAGATAATGTGTTGGTATCGAGTATGGTGATTGGTATAAATCAAGCCTCCCAGCCTGAAGGCTCTGCTCATAGAGATCTTCTCCGAGCGTGCCCTTCAGAGGCTGGAGCCATTTGCCCTCGCATTGTTTCCCCACAAGACGTTGTGCATTGATGATCTCCAATGTCATGAGCAACACAATGTTTGCGTTGCTCTGCTCTGCAAGATATAATCTCTTGGGCGATTTTCGGCCTCTGGAGGCAATGGAAGGCGCCTGTTTCGATGAAAGTTGACAAAGGTTTTACACAACCTATTGTCGTCGATGATCCGGAGGAAGGGGCTAGCAGTAGCTGCGGCGGATCTTGGAAGTATCAAAGATATGATGGAATATATATATATAGGTTTAGGGAAGAGGTCGCCATCCTCGTCACGAAGAGACTCTCCACAACCGTATGTGCGGACTGAGCTCAGCGGTGACGAATGGCTACTCAAGTTTCTCCATACGATCTCTGGCCCATTCGATTTCTAGCCAGGCCAGCTCGCTGAAGCCCAATGAGACTTAATACCTGGTATCGCTAGTAGCTTTATGTGGTGTCCATTCAACGCCTGAAATATGTTCAGTGCTATATCTCTGATGATATCTATATATTCCCCCGTCTTCTCTCCCAGAAGCGAGTCCCAGATGCTGTGTCAAGATCATCGGAACCATAATATTTCTCATCTCGACTGTCAAGCTCTTTACTTGGGCTCTGTGAGAGACGGGCCATGGTTGCCATCTTTTGGCTCATGGCTTTGAAAGTTTCAGCCCACGGTAGAATTATGTAGCTTTCATGCTCATCATGCTCCATCTGTGGTCTTTTTATCTATCGTGATGATGGAAGGTTGACTTTTGAGCCTGAACGACCAAAGTACTTTCTGTAGCAACAAATGTACCGTTTATTTTCGCTTGACGAGACTATATCGGCTCTATGCTGGGCTGAGCTTTATGGCCTGTATACACTGCAGAGGAACCGCAGTCCTGCACGCTTGAAAGGCCAATAACTTGTTTCTGGTTGAAGTTCGAAGAGTGGGAGAGTAGAATTTTCGTAGAGCATGTGACGAACCATGTTCCAAGTTGTTGAAATCTGTTCGACTGACTCATGGTCCCCAATCTCAGGTTGCCGAACCTCTATCCAGTGGTGATGGAGTCGTTCTGTTGGTACGAGGTCCTTCTCGGATCTTATGATTCAGATACGGGCACATTGACTGGACTGGCCGACGATTCTGTCCTTATTCTTGGGAAACGTTGTGACCCTGTGGTTTTTAATGCTTGCTTCTTTGAGCCTGGCTAGAATATACCATAGAGTCCAAATTTCTTTACATATTATCCCAGACGGGGCTGTCTTTTGGGTATGCGAGCGCCTCGATGAATGAGGGGCACACATACTGCCGCAAGGCTTCCTTGGCAGCTTCGTCAGTGCCATGAGTCCAAGCGTACTTGACCCATACAATGTGGTGAGAATAGCGGTTTTAGGATCGCGGGAGTCATGTACCCTGTGAAACAATTTACAAACTCAAAACGATGTAGGTGTTTAGTTCAATACCTTCTGAGGGTCAGCTTGACCATGCTTGTGTTATAGCTGTAGATTGGTTCTGCAGGGGGTTACAACCTGTGAGAGCTGGGGGAGAGTGCCACCAACCGTGATGCAGTAACTAACTGTTCAGTAATGATAATATAGCCTCAAGGGTTGTCAAGGTGGCTGTAGATGCAAAAGAAGACGAACAGTCTGGGGGGTTAGGGTGTGGTGGTAGCTGTATTGACTCTTTCTTGGTGTCCATTGCAAGCCAGTATATCTTCACGTGAGCGAGAGTTAGGAGGCGATGTCGCGAGGACTGTTAAGGATTCGTGTTTATGAGTCAATGATGAATGCGGCAGGCTTAAGACGGGGGATAGATTCCAGGTACGGGCTACTGGCAGCGTAAAGGTGGTCTCGTTGTTTGAGGTGCGAGTTGGTGTATTGTTGGTAGAAGGAAATGATCATGCACTTCGGCGTCTCAACTTGGAGTCTCCAAATCGTCTGCTTCTTCAATCTCACTCATCACTATAGATCCTTTAAGAGCTCTCCCCTATTATAGTTAGTATATGGAAGAATTTATTCAGTGTTCGGATCACATACGGAAGTTTCTTTGTTTTCGATACACAACGGTCCATCGTCGGACTCGGCACCAGCCATCAGAGCGGCAGGCCTGGTGAGAGATGCCTCAAAAGTCCAAGTATGTGATAATACAACATATGATTCCAACCTTGTTGTGGATGAGTGGGTATCGTGAGTCAAGAAGATGAAAGGGTGAGAAGACGAAACTTGGGTGATGAGATAGAGATAATGAGCTGTGAGATGGGAACGGCATTGCACATACGACTCCAGTAAAGCCTTGCACAAAAGCATGGAGTGACGGCCGACTGTAGTTCGCTGTCTGTGTTGGATCATTACATTAGATAACTCTCTCAAGAGGCGGTTTGTTCTGATTGAGACTCACCTTCAAGGATGGAACACAAGAGGAGCCAAGATCCACTTGACAAGAATTTGGACCGTGTAGCCAATGCACACTCTATATCGTTCTTCTTTTGGGGAACTGCAGCCGAGTGGAATGCTTTGTGGTACCATGCAAGCTGGCCATTTCAGCAAAGCTGTTCTCGCTACCAAAGGCATTCCGTATTATTCAAATGCTTCTCGAACACTTCTCGGGACTCTTTGCAGGCAGTTGAAATTTTGACAAGACATATGGCGGAAGAGAGGGGGTATCTTAGAGATGTGATGAGAACTGGGTTCGAAGCTGGGCTCAGGCATAAAAATAGCCAACTACCGTAGTATACGACAAGTACCACGACTAAAAATATATGGGCAACATACTGATCAAGTCATGAGCCTTGGGTGGAACACCAACAAGATCCGCCGCAGCCTGGATAGCCCTCCCAGCTGGTCGGCTATCAGGGTTAGCCGGTAAGGGATGTCTACCGGTCGGTGTATCCCGCCCATGGGCCATCTCTCTGCCGGGCCCTCCTCCTGCACGACCAGCTGTTCGAGATTATCCAGCTGGTTTAGCACTCGGATCTCTAGATGAGAGTCAGTGTCACAACTCAACGAATAGAATCAGATAGTACTCACATATATATCTCTAGCCTCTCGGTTATGCCACAAAGCATAGCTACTCAAGACACAGACGTAGAACACGACTTGGAAAGCAACGCCGACCAAAACCCAAAATTCCTCGTTGTTCACCAGCGGCACCTGAGTCATGAACCGCTGGCAGTATTCGGTTCGATCGCTGGGGACTCACTGATACCCCAGTGAACACCCCCCCCCCCCCCATTTGGGCTTGATGATCTCCACCGAACCTTCTCGCGGTCAAAAACTTTGCGACTTGTGGGTTATATAAGGGAGTTTTGTCATAGTTGGTTAAGTTCAAGACAGTATATAAGAAAGAGGCCTTCAGGGTTGAACTGCTCATGGGAGATTGAAGAGCTTCTGCAGAGGTGTTATAATTATATAGTTCTATAATGCCAAGTGGATTGACGAGATGATGGGAAAGAAGAAGGAAAGCAGAAGACAGAGCCGTGGTATTTATACCCAGAATCTCAAGCTCAGAGACAATTCACATAAGATAAAATATTTGCCAAGTGCAGCCTAGTTTGCACATCATTGACGACCAGGCTTCAGTTTGGCCATTGTTTGCCAAACAGAAGAAGAAATCACCAAGCGATTCCCTCTGGCACAAGGCTTGAGCTTCTACATAAAATAAAACGTAAATTGATACAAGGTTGTCAGATTCTAATAGGAATGTTGAGTTGTCCTTAAGACAAATCAACTCAGTTCAAACACCCAGCAGGCAGAACGCCATTTGATTCTAGCAACTGCTTTTGACAAAAGGCAAGCAAATGGCTCTCTTGAAGGTAGAAACAAGGCAGAAACTCAAATCGATAAAACAAAAACGTCACAAGAGTGGTCAAAACTGTGATATCGCTGAGGCGATTTCTGTTTTCAGAGACATATTGGAAAAGGGGTAAACCCTCAAGGCGGGATCACCGACAATTTTGACAAGTAGTACACCAAAAGACCTCCAAACCTATCATGAGTTTGCCTACATTTACCCAAGTCATAGATAAGGCAGCAAGGCATCTGAGCTCTGTATCACCAACGCATCAAGCAAACACACAAACATCCAGAACAACATTGAACCAAATAAGACCATTCTGCCTAAATGTTGATTGTATAATCGCCAAAGCCTCACAAAAACAAGGCAAAGACCAAATCAGAACCCGAAACTCCTTTAGACACCATGCATCTCGCCATCACCTCATTTCATAACATTCACTCCGCACTCTGCCCATCCATAACACCTCCAGAGAACCACTCGGCCAGCGTACTAAACCGATCCTCGCTGTTCTCCAGATCCATCTTGAACAGGTCGTGCTTGCCAGCCCGCTCCTTCTGACCCTCGCGCATCTTGCGGATCATGTCGTTTTCAGGTGCACATTTGGGACACTCCGCATCGTCGTCGTTGCCGCCGTTTCGAACGCAGCGTTGGTGGAAACTGTGTTTGCAGAGGAAGTGGACGGCTGGTAGGTCAAGGCGCTGGCTGCAGTCTGAACACCAAGTTGCTTGGAAAACAGCTGGTTTGGAGCCTAGGTCTGCAAGCTCCACGCGACGCTTTTCCGTATCGCCGCGGAGATTGTTGATGCGATTGCGGTTGGTAGCAATTTCTTTGCGCTCTCTTGTGATTGTCTCGTGAAGGTATGGTTTGATCATGCCCATGGTAGCTACGCCACCGCCTGAAGATTGACCAACAAGTGTTTGGATGACCTGCAAAGGAGCCATGAGCCCATCTTTGTCGATCTTGTTTAGCACGTTGGCCAACTCATCGGGGCCGGCTTCCTCCAGTACCCTTTGGTCAGAGGTGAGATATGCCAGCGCAGCTGGGTACAACTGTGGTTCCTCAGGGCCGTACTTCCTGAGGGCCTTCATGGCGCCTCGTGTGTCTTTAGCTGATGTGTAAGATCTGAAAATGTCAAAACGCAGTCCTGCCTGTTCCTTGACAAGGATAGTTCCGTCTTGGAAATTTGCAAGATGCGAGAGAAGTAGAACATTCGAGCTTTCCATAGGCACATGGTCACCCTGGATGAGCTTCTTCGCCTTGGCCTCCCATTCCTCTTTATGATCCTGTCCCTTCTTCTCGCTTGCCTTGTACAAGTACATCTCAAAGAGAGTGGTGTAAAGATCTGTTCGGTCACTCGACTTGAGATCCTTTTCTTCGAGACACGCTTCGAGGAAGACAATGAACTCATCGGGGTGGTCGATGAACGATGAGAATGCGGTTCTTGGTGGTGGAGGGGTATACTTTGGTGCAGGTATATCGTCATTGTCCACGATAATGTTCCCGTCGCTGACCACAGCCCTTGTGTTTCCGACTGTGCCAGGAGATGCGACGGAAGATGTATTCATGTAAGGCAAGGGCAGCAGGTTGGACAAATTCTGAACAGCGCTGGCCGCCCCAGCGGCAAAGCCACCACTGGTGGGCGTATCAATCTCGGTTTGCACCGTCAAAGTGCGTCGAGGTCGGTAATTTCCCGTATAGTAGTCCACGAATAACTTGGTTGCATCTTGAGGACAATTCTCTATGAGCACACGGGCGTATTTCTGTAGACAAGGGTATGCCTGGATATGTTAGCCATCGTTCACACCAACAAGCGCTGCCACGTACGATATCAGGATCTTGACGCCAAACATAGTCGAGCGCTTCGACATAGTTCTTGGAGTCCTCTATCAAGATATCCACCACAAGATCGGTCTCACCGTGCTTCTTGGCAAGGTATGCAGCCTGCTCGTAGTACCCGCCTTGGCGACACATGGCGATTGCTGTATCAAGGTCAAATTTGAGGTCGCCAGGAGACTTGATGAACTTTTCAAGCTTGTTGATGTCTTTGAGCTTTGCATAACAGTTGAGGAGAAGGGTTGTGTGGTCGGCAGTCGCTTTTCGATGTTCGTGGAGTTGTTCCAGATACTGAATTAGATTGTGAATGCGTTGTGTGTCAAGGTACTAGGAATATTAGCCCTGCTCATGTAGAAAGACCAGCAACTCACCTTGCGGATGACCTGTGATGGCTCAGTCGTTTCAATGGCTCGAATATACTGAACCATGGCGCCATCATAGTCAGCTTTTTGATATAAGTGATCGCCAAAGCGGCGGTAAATAAGGCTTTGCTGCTCATTATCCATTCCGGACTTTTGCGCCAGCTCGATAGCCAGAGGAAACATGTTCCTCTGAAACAGCATCTCCAGTCGTTGCTGCAGGCTTTTCTCATGATACCGGTAAACCTAATGAAGTCAATAAGAGAGATAGAAACCTACAGACTCAGCTTACCTTGCCATCTTGGAGGACTGTAAAGAAATCACCCCAGATGTCAACAAAGTGTCCCACAGGCGACATCAACGTCTCTGTATGGCCGATAACCCGAAGATCCATATCCAGCAACACAAAAGATGACGCATTGAATAGAGAATTAGTAGTAGTATTACCAAAGCGTCGCCTCATTGCCTCAGAATCTTTCGCAGTGCTGCTTGCTGGTGGACACGCAAGTGCAACGTATTCATTGTAAACATCAATCTTGCTCTTTGGCGATTCATACGCCTTGGGTGGCCCCCGGCCGTCTAATGTGTATGTGTAGATAGCATCGTCGCGCGCAACAATGACGCTGTCCGTATTTGGGTCACGCGTCATGCAACCTACTGCACATCCAGCATCTTCGATGGTCTTGGGCGGCAATCCATGGCCCTTTTTCGATAAACCGAGCTTCAATATTCGCGAGGTCGTGGAAACAAACAGAGTGGTGAGCTTTTGTGCCGCATCCCATGCGAGTTCAACACCGGTGATAGGCTCTTCTGATTCGAAAACGATTCGTTGCTTCGTGCCAAGATCGTGGACCAATTCACCTCGAATTACGGTAACCGCGCCGTTAGTGAATCCCACAGCGATTTGTGTAAGATCGTCCGTAGCCGTAAACGCAGATATCTTGAGCCCGTTAGTTTCCAAGATCGTATCGGGCTCCCAACAAGACTCACAGGAAATTGCCGTCGGTTATTGTTGATCATGACCGTGCTCAGGCATGTCGGTGTGTTGGTCTTCTTAACAAGCTTGTCAAGCGCCCACACCTTCAGAACAGGCTCACTGCTCATGTCCTCCTACCAACACCGTCAGTCCATCAATTCGTCATCTAAGCTTCAGCAGCCCATACCGCAACCGTCAACAAGAGACTTGTTCCTTCGACCTGGCGCATATGCGTGATGCTCCCAGCCTCGTAAGCCTGGAAGCGCTTGACAATCTTCCATGACTTGTTTATTATGCTGACGTATCCTTCGAAAGATCCAAGGAAGAGACTATCGGAGCCTGCGCAAACGCTCGAGATCTCGTTGCCCTCGAAGAGCTGTCGGGTTTCGTCGTCGGCGATGTTTATCTGGACGACGTCGAAGAAGTCAAACGACTTCCACTGCGATTCATTGTCAGCATGATAAGTCTCGAAGTGCACATGGACGGTAAGACCCTATGCGCGCACGATAACAGGGCGGTACTGACTGAGATGGCCATCTTGAAGCATTCGGGAATGTCTTGAATTGGAGAAGATGAGCCGCGGCGCGATGATGAAGGTGGGACGCTGAAGCTGGGGAGCTACAGGAGCTTGCCTAGCGCCACAGTGGCTGCTACCTACTCCAGGGGCACCCGACCCGGGCATCATTGTAGAACATCCGCATAAGGCTGCATGCCTTCCAATTGGTAATCGACTCAAACCTCAACTAGATCTTGATCAAACAGAAAGCATTAACTCTGAAGTGAATGATTTTTTAAGTCTAAAAGAAAGAATAGAGACCAGACCGCTGCTATGAAATACTCTGCCCTTTGGAGAGGAAAGAAAACTCGGGACCTTGATCATAAATAATAAAGACTTAGTTAAGTTATTATACATTTAAGATATCTTTTACTAACTTTAGGATACTTTTATCAAGTTTAGGATAACATTTTCTAAGTTTAGGATAACTTCTGCTGAGTTTATTGATATTGGATGTGATCAACTCCAAAAGTCTGCTAATATCCCGTTGGACGACCCCATTAGAACAACAACCAGGCTCCTTCATCTCCATATAAGTAGTGCCAGATGGCACAGCAATCAACATGTTGACCCAAATCCAGTCTCGTGCCCCTTTCTGTTACCCCAGACTACTGATACGCAGAGCCTTTGCCTAATTTTCGTCGCTTCATATGGGGCTTATCTTTGTAGGAAACAATGGAATGCGCCCCCTTCAAATGACTGTCCATTCTCTCGCTATAGTCACATTTTTGCCATGGCATGGGCAGAGCTCAACACCCTCTTGATCTTTGATCCGGTTCTGGATGTGATGCTACAAATCCCAGAAGGTGCAGTATGTAGAGACCAGTTGGTGTGGTGGGATTGTATCGTTATGAATATAGAGGGAACAGATCTGGGGCACCGGTGTCCGACCAGCAGAGACGCCGGTATACCCAATAGTAGACACAATCGAAAGAGGTTCGTCCAAGTGTCTTCCCGCATGCGTTCTCCATTCAGTAGGTTCAATGAGCCAGTCTATGATGAGCATCATGTACAGTGTGAGGTTCAGAACTGTGGGCTGGGAGCCAAAGATGCCCAGATACTCGGGTTCGTATAGTCTGGATACGATGGGCCAAACGTCTTTCGAGCTAGCAGAAAGATCAGGGTTGGCTTCCGTCGCAGGGCCTTCTTGGATGGCTAAATTGTTTGATATGAAAGGGCCCATTTGCTTTCGAAGGTCCCTGTTTTGAACTCGGCTGGATTCTCGCACCCTTGATCCCAACAGGCAGCTGATGTTAGCAATGACAGCATTGACCAAAAAGGTGGTTGCCAATCTTCCAACGCGAAAGCGTGCCAGGTATCGAGACCTCGGCGAGCAAGAAAACACCAGCCTTGATATGGGATGCTAAAATAAACTTAGCAAAAGGTACCCTAAATTTAGACTAAATTTACACCAAGTTACCTAAGTCTTTTCATCCTTTAGGATCAAGGCTCTGAGATTTCTTTCCTCTCCTAGCAAGAGTGCTCTTTGAGAAGAACGTGATCCTGGCCATGGCTATCAGAAGCGAAAAGTTCAACCTGGGCGTCAACTTCAGGGTGCTCATCTTGCTTAAACTCGGTGAACCACTTCTTGGGGAGTTTCAGCATATAGAGAGTGGTATGGACAAGGTGTTTTTGGGTCCCCTTCATATTCTGCTCCTTCTGTTTCTCAAGTTCTTCGGATGTCAGGTTGTCTTGGGCTGCAGTGAAACGTGCTCGCCGTTTCTTTCGACTGCTGAGGCAGGGCATGGCGACTCAAGAGTTTTGATGGGATTGATGTCACCAAGGAGGAATGGAAGGAGTTGGAATGTACGGGAAACCAATGTAATATTGAACTTGACATCGAATCGAAACTGCAGCAAGAAAGGGTCGCGGGACATGCCTGAAAATAGTATGGCATGAAAGTGAAGTCAAAGTAGTAGAAACCATTGATCTGGAGGGTCCAGGGTTAGAAAACTGCGAGTACCCTCGATGTGAATGCAAAGACATACCAGAAATCAAGGGGAAACGCCTCTCTGCTCTTCTCAATGTGTAGAGCGGATTAGATAGCTTTGCCTATCGTCTCAAATTTGGCCCAAGTTGCATGATGAATCTGACACAATCAATGCGAATGATGACGAGAAAATGAGAAACCATAGAGACTTTTCGAGCAGGGGAGTAAAGCAAGATGGTAGCCAGCTAGCTATACTCGGAAGGTACGATATTTGTCATGATGATTCCAGCTCGAGGGGAGTAGGAACTCCGACTTCGAGGAAGCCTTCGATACCATTCACTTATTTTGGATTCACTTTCGTCATCAAGAGCATCGCTTGTTGCCTATTCTTTCCGCAGAGCTCGAATCTGTGCGGCTGACTTGATGTCATGCAGCTCTACAAGCATCGGGTCATATGCGTATTGTCGGGCCTTGACAAGCCAACTCCAAGAATCTCCGTTCTTTGCGTTCCTGCTGACATAGTATTGGTGCATTGCCTCTTCGGATTTCTCGAAATTCGGGTCGTTGTCTCTGAATTTCCAAAGTACGTCAATCCTATAGATGGGTGGTAGCGGAAGGAGCTGATGGTTGGCCGGCCGATGAACCGTGACAGCATCTAATCATTGGATGAGCCTTGTCATGAAACGTCCCCTGGGCACATCGTTTGTCTGGTGTGGTCCATCATTTGCGAATATAGCCCGCATGGCACCCAGAGTGTGGACCTGGTGTCCACGGAGGAGAGAAAGCAGCGCAAAGCTGTCAAGCCAAGTGTTGTCGATTGGTGTCCCAGACATCATAATGCAATTTTCAAACCTATCCCGGAGTTTGAATATCGCTCTGTAAGTTCGGCTGGGCGTGTTTTTGATGGCATGGACCTCCTGGTAGCTCGAATATACCAGATAGAAGACAAAGGCTGCGTCGGGCTGGATAATCACTGCGTTCAATTGATCCCGAGCGAGCGGCTCTCAGAAGAGAGTAATATCTTTGTATACGACCAAGTTCCGCTGACACTTGGTGATATGATGTGACGATGACCTTGTATTTGTATAGTTGTGTTGGAGACACCTGTTCACCAGAGAGCAGGAGAGCTGGGAGAAAATCCTGTAAGATGGAATAAGATTCTAGCATATAAAAAATATGATAGCAGCAACACTTACGTCTTTAGAGTACTTCTGGATTTCAGACATCCGCTGGCGACAACAAGATAGGGGGGCATCGACCACACATGGACCTTATCTAATATAAGACTTGAGAGCCATGATGGAAAGTGCCGAGAGAGTCTTGCCGAGTCCAGGAGGGTCCCCAAGAATCATCCCTTTGAATAGGAACTTCATCGACCACAAAGCTTTCGAGACGGCATATTGTTGGTGCAGTTTGAGAGTGATCTCGCGTCTGAGACCAGGAGTTCTGTCAGTGGTTTGAGGCCATGCTTGGCCAACTATTTTCATGGCGTTGGCGTAATGCTTGCCATGCCACTATGCAATGAATCTAGCCACTGAACGACTGTGTTCTGGCAAACATCAGGCTCAGAATCGCTACCGGAAAAGTCACTTTTGGAGTCGAGGTCCAGATCAAATTCGTCGTCGGAATCATCTGTAGAGTCGCCACCGCCGTCTTCCCCTTCATCCTCATCTTCGTAATCGAGGTTCGCCTCCTCTTCGATATGCTTCTCTACGCGCTTGCGATCCGCTGTCTCTGGATTCTCAAGCCATCCAGTTCCTCCCACCAGTGCATCGGCGAGATCTTTCATTGATGGGAATGCTTCGGTTGCTTGATTCTCCATTTATGCAGTGTCTGCTTTCTGCTTGGCGCTCAGGCCTGCAAAAAGTGATGCCATCTTGCCGAATAGGAGACGTCGATGGTGATATTGATTGGCTGTAGATAAATATTAGCTTAAGTGAAATTCGTAAGTTGAGGCCGATACTATTGGTGCGATGCGACATACCGATAGAGCTATTGTATATAGATTGATCGGAGAACTCGAGTTCGCAGTGGGTGAAGTGGAATGGTGATGGAGGGGAGGAGTGGTGATGGAGGAGAAAAGGAGATGAGGTGGAGATAGAGAGGGAATGAAGTCTTTTCTGAGAGCGATCTGGCAGGCAGTGATTCACTGGCCTTCAATGAAATTCGCTTTTTTCGCTGTATTTTCCAAAATTTCAGTGGCATCATCCAAAGTTCAGGGTCATGGCTGTAAGATATCCATCTCTACCCTCCACATTTACATCTCCAAAATATCACATCTCCCCCATCCCCCGTTCTACTTTATTTTCCCCAAAATACCACGCTTACAAAGGCGCATATACACCCTGCATTTGACGATCACATTCAAGACAGGTCATTGAATTCACTGAGGAATCATAAGGTTTGTATAGAATTCTCGATTTTTGTACGATCTCCAACACTCTAACCGCCGCTCAGTGAAAGGAATAGCCATCGGCTACCATCGTGGCCCATCGCCGTCTCTTGCAGGACACCCAGACCTCGAGCGCTATCTACCACAGATAGAAATCAACAAGTGTAACTTCAGCTGATCCAAGTCTGTCACACGCCATCCAACACTACAAGCGCTACTCGAATCATGGATGGCCCAACGGAGAACAACGAGACCGCGCTCCCTCCCATTCCCCAGGAGCTTCTCGATCGATGGGCTGCGAAGGGGAAGGCAAAGGAGATCTTCGAACATCCCCATGTTGTCTCGCGGAAGAAGTGGGAGAAGCATGTCGTTTGAGGCCTTGGGGGAAGACCAAGCTCACCGACATGAAAAGTTTCTGGCCAAACAGGTATGCTATACTATTGTAGCTCTTACTCGGGTACATCTCTAACGTACCAATAGGAGACCAAAGTCGAAAAGTACTGGAAGGTAAAACAGAGTTTTATGTATCGGTCTACCGACCTATATGCAGCGTGTCGGTTTATATAAAGTCCGTCTGGACTCCATCACGGAGTAAATGCTGGATGAGGATGACAACATCCTGATGAGCGAAGAACAAGACAGTGGCGAAGACACTGATCATCACCTCAGCACCGACGATCCTACCATCCACATTCATGGTGGTGAGGCTATCGTGAAGGCGGACGATGACGAGGAGGACGCCTTAAACGTTACGATGATGGTGAGGCTAACATTGAGTAAATGGCTCGAACGGATGTCAACGAGGGCGGCATATGTAGCCGGAAGAGGGGGGAGAAGTAGTATCACCCACCCAGGAGACCTCTCAGAATGGAGATCAGACCCTTGCTATGCAATACCCGGTTCTTCGGGGCGTGCTAGATCCGGATCGGAAGGATGATGATCTAAATTATCACGTAAAGCTAATCAAAAGCTCGCTCGTCTGGCGCTCATCATTACAATTGTCAGGGTATCATGTATGGTATATTAAGGGACAACTTTCCCTCGACTGCGTATAGTAAGCAAGTACCGAAGCAGAATTCTATATAAGTCAAGCAAAACACCAATTACGCTGTCATTCCTGCCAAACCCGCCAGACCCAACCAACCCAGTACCATAAAGCAAAACAAAAACAAAACATTAATCATTCGCAGTCAAAATCAACACGCTCATGCCTCCTTCGTTCTAGAAGCCACAGGGGTATCTTCTTGCTCATTCTCGCTCTTCTCGTTGAATACCTCTCGTGGCGTAATTAGAGGACTGCTCAGACCACCAATGCTGCCGCTCACGCTCTCAGCTCGTCCATGACCAAGCAATCCACTCCGAACACTTGCAGCGTCTCCTTGTTTGGCGTAGTAGCTGTTTCGATCACCAGAAATCGCAGGCCCAACACCTGTTGCAGAGTAAATGCTCGTGCGTTCGGTTGCCATTCGAGGATTACCGTGAATGCCGGGAGTAGTAGGCATACCCATCGGGTCGATGTTCGCACTCAGAACACTTAGTGGTAAACTTTCACGGCTGCCACCCCAAAGTGACGAAGGTGCAAGAGCACGCACAGATGCATCGGTATCGAGCGATCGCCTTCTTCGTCGCTTGCTTGATGACGCCAAAGTCAGGATAGATGCGTTATCTGTAAGTAGATTGTTGGCGGTTGCAGACGTGTAAGTCGTTGGGTTGCCACTTGGCGCCAAATGGGGCGGAATAGCCGAAGCTGGTGTCCCTGTAGTGGGGAACGGTTGGGTGAATTGAATGGACTGCGTGTTGCCATGGTGCTGTGAAGCATGATTCTGAGCTTGCCCTGCCCCGTTAGGCGCCATCGACTGTATCGTAGTCAAGGTCGTCGTCAAAGACCTCACAGATGGTGCTGGACTCGAAAATGTACTGTCTCCCCCCCTCCTAGATTCAACTCCTCCGCCGACGGTACGGCTCGTTCCAGCGACAGAACTTGCCCTATGGCTGGGTGCCATGAGTGAATGGGAGGCCTCATGATCTGTCAACACCGTACCGGCCACACTTCCACGCCCAACCGTTGGCGGTCCCTGATCTTCTCGAGATGTCCGGGTGGATCGGCCCACACTGGTATTGCTTGTACCCGTCTGTGTGGTGGTGAAGGTGCATGCACTCGTTCCGTTGGTTACACCATTGCCGACCTGTCCAGATTCTGGGTAGGGGTTGTTCTTCTTGTGGCTGCGTTTCTTGTGCCTCTTTTGACGTTCACCGTCGGATGATTTGAAGTTGGTGAGTTTCTTAACCCATGTCGAAAACGGTCTCCTGCGTTGACCTTGACGGTCTGAAATGTTAGCATCAGGCATTGTATTGTGAGGCTATCGCAGATTGGCGATATCGCGTGATGGTAAATCTCATAAACATGAACAATGCTTCAACACTCACCATGCTCTGGAGGTATCGTGTCGGTCGTCGCCATCAAATTGAGAAGAAGTCGTAAGATTGAATCGAAACGTTAGGTCGAAGCTACCAGAACAGTCGTTGGGTAGCGGGCGGAGGCGGGGAGACAATGACAAAGTAGCGAGAAGAGAGGCTCGCTCGGGGTAGAAAAGAAACGGAAATGATGCCTCAATCGTGGATGGAAGACAGAACAATGAAAGGCGAAAACTAAAGGATGAAGCTAGAAGAGACGTCGTCAGCAGATCAAAGTGTGTGGCATGGCATGTAACAGTACGGATACAAAGGCTGAAAGCGGCGAAGCATGATGGTACGAAGGTCGGGATCTGGATCACGTGATGGATCTGTTACATGACGAGACAACTACCTAAACGACACGGACCAGAACACGACGATCCTTCCTATTCGTTCATGGCCTATCCTTGACTCAAATATAAGCGCCTCCCAACGTGTCAAGTCCCCTTTATCCCTAATGTCTCCCGCAGGTACCCGTTGAGCTTTCTGTGGCTTCGAGCCTGGACTGAGCTGGCTCTATAAGTCAAGGCACATCTTTTCTTGGCGCCACCTCCACTACGCGGACCCTGGATTCGGGGACGGTTACCCACTGTGCCTTAATTAGATCGCCCTAAACCCAGGTGCCCCCTAGCTACTAAGCTGCAGCTCACCTCAGTTTCAGCTCGCTTCGACGTCATTCCCCAACTTGAACTTTGAAACTTTTCAACACCACAACCAAAGACCAACTCTACACAAACAAGCATGATCTGCTGTAGAGTATGTCCATCAGGCAACTTCCTCAGGATGTCGTCGACAAGATTAAATCATCGGTCAATATTACTTCCCTCAACGGCGTTGTCTGCGGTCTCATTACAAACTCGTTAGACGCTGGCGCATCCAAGATCAACATCTCGATCGACTACAGCAGGGGAAATTGTACCGTTGAAGATAACGGGTCCGGAATTCCACCCGAAGAATTTAAAGATGGCGGGGGCCTCGGGAAGCTCCACCGTGAGTGAAACGATATTACTTACGTGAAGCTATTTGTACTTACGCCTTCGCAGATACATCCAAGTTCCCTTCCAGGTCTTCTGTTCATGGGAAGCATGGCGATTTCTTAGCATCCCTTGCTACTTTCTCCCTTCTTACCATCACGTCTCACCACCAAAGGAATATCTCACACAATTCTATCTCGTTTCACAACTCTCGAATACTGGCTAGACAGTTGCCTTCGCCTCCTGAATTACGGCTTGTCAACTTTGATCATGGCACTCGCACGACTGTTCGAGACCTCTTCGGCAATATGCCAGTCAGGGTCAAGCAGAGAGTTACATTTGCTGAAAGGTCTGCTCTGGACAGAGAATGGTCGAAATTGATCCGAGCTATCGTAGGCCTGCTCCTGGCTTGGCCACTAGGTGTATCCGTTTCGCTCATGAACGCAGGAACCAAGCGTGAATTGCGGTTTCGGCCAGCAGACAAAACAGACATCATGTCTAGAACCTCTCGACTTTTCACACAAGCTGGCCTTGCCGATTCAGACGACGCAGATACCTGGGTGCCCATATCAGCATCATGTGGACCGATTTCCGTCAAAGGCGCTATCTCCACGAATCCCGTTGCAACACGGCGCTCTCAATTTATCAGTCTTGGCATTCAACCTGTCAGCAACGAGTTCGGCACGGACGTTCTTTATGAAGAAATCAACAAGACCTTTGGAAACTCCAGCTTTGGCGTGATTGATGGGGATGACGACCATAACGGTAACTCGCCGAAGATGGAAGAGTTTACAGGAAGAGATTTGAAGAGTAGGAAAGGCATCGAGAGATGGCCCATGTTCTATCTTAAAATCAGCACTACGGGGTTGGAGTGCCTCGACAACCCTGATCAACTTGACAGCCAAGGCCAGACGCTATCTGCAATCATTGATCTCTTGAAGGCGACATGTTACGGATTTCTCAAAAAGCATCATTTTCGTCCACAGAAAGTTCGATTAGCCCCCGAGGAATCCTTATTCTCCACAGCAAGAACGGTAGGCCGGTCGAAAAAGCCTAAGAAGCCACCAGCCTCATCATCGAATAGCTCGAGAGCTAGTTCCGTCACTCCTGTCCCCAGATCTGGTTCGATTGGAGCACGAGCGGAAAGCCCGTTTGAGGGTTGGCACCGGGTCAAAGTTGGGAGAGCTACGCCACTCAGTGCCACCTCCAAAGCGGTAGATATTCGTACAAAGATGCGAGAAGAGTCACCGCTGGGTCGTCTTGTTGGAGAGGGCGGGAAACTGTTGCGCAAGCCGTTTGATGAGCCATTCCCTGAACCAGAAGATGAGAAAACAGGCTCATCTGCAAACAGTGGTGTGATCTCGGGCGCATGTACTGTCGACGACACAACAGGTGGTGGTGACACAACCAGCAGTGTAACCTGTCAAGGTGCACAGAAGCGAGACAAGCATCCCAGCAAATGGCTCCAGAGTGTCATCAGCTCATGGGAGAATCCCATTTTTCACCCTGCAGAAACACGGGTCCCGTGTATCGATAGCTCAGCACAAGATCAACTGCATACGTGTGGGCATGGAGGCGTTCATGTTGGCTTCGAAACAGGGTCCATGAGCCTCAGTGGGCGGATCTCACGTCACGCGCTTGCTCGCGCTACCGTGATAGAACAGGTCGACCGCAAATTCATTCTCGTGAAACTCCCCCTTGAGCGTGCAGTATCTGGGGCCCCGGCGCACGAGAAGCAGAGTTCTGCTTTGGTCATGCTTGATCAACACGCGGTTGATGAGCGATGCCAACTTGAGGACCTCATGGCGAGCTATTTCACCCACGACCCATTGACAAACCAAACTTCACCAGTCATAGAACGTCTCGACCGACCCGTAATCTTCGAAGTCTCAAAAGAAGAATGGTCTCTTCTAGAACAACATCGCGATTACTTTGCTGCTTGGGGCATCACATACCAATCACCCATCTCCTCACGAAACAAAATCATAGTCACGGGTCTGCCTCCAAGCATAATCGAGCGGTGCAGACTGGAACCCCGACTTCCCATCGAACTTTTACGAACAGAAGTTTGGCGAAGTGTGGATAGTAGTGTTCCACTTGTGCGACCATCAACCACGACTACAACCCCTGACAGGCCGTTGATATCACGTTTCAACGGGTGTCCAAGGGGTATTCTGGAACTGCTACACTCCAGAGCCTGTCGTAGTATGTTTGTCGTCTATCATTTGCTCACTTTTCACTGACTTTCTGTGCTAGGCGCAATCATGTTCAACGATGTTTTGTCGGTGAATCAATGTGAGGATCTCATCGATCGCCTGTCGCGTTGTGCATTTCCCTTTCAGTGCGCGCATGGTCGGCCAAGTATGGCGCCCTTGATTGATCTTGGAAACGGGGGCAAGTTTGGCGGTTGGCAAGAATCAAAACGACAGAAGGCGGTTTCATGGAAGAACTGGATAGAGGAGTCATGATGGTTTATGTGCATTTGTCGATACCCTTGTTCCATAGAGCTTGTTTTTACATTTCAGCATGAGTATAGACCTTGATGCATCCAAGGCAACATTTCATTGTACAGTTTATGAAGCAAATATGCAAGCAACTAGGGATATCTTTCTAGGTTTACAGGCATTTGATAGAACTCGACAAAGATCCTAGTGATGAAAACCGCAATCATGTCTGTCATCGACGCCTTAATAGCAAGCCACCATAACCAGCGCTATGCTAAAATCCGCTCTCCAACGCCGTAATATACATCCAACGCCTCATGTGCAGCAAAGGCCTGGGTACCTTTGTATGACTATGACCCATTGCAAAGAGAAAGGGTATGATTTGTGAAATTTAGGTCGTGACTCATTTCATTGACTCGCAGCTCTTATGCGAGATTGAATGTAAATCAGAAATAGCGAGTTACTCAAAAGGATGAGTATAAGTGGTGAGTGTTTAGGCAGCCCCAGCTTCTGGCGACTCATCAGTTTGTGGATTTGCGGCTGCTTCGGCCAAATGGCGATCAACGGCATCGAGTTGTCGCTGCTTCGCTTCCTCTTCGGTCTCCTTGATCCAAATCTTGTTGTCATGATCCCAGCGGTGTCTGTAAACTGTGTTAGCAAATCAAGGTTCGAGGGGACGCCCCGTCAACGGTAAGACGGCGAAACAGTTATGGTGGCAACATACCCTGCCCAACTCTCGGTGACTAAGCTCTTTGTATCATACTCTTCAACCAAGATCTTATTGAAGTTGAATGGAACGCGAGCTTTGACGCCCTCGAACTCGGTGATACGCATAGGCCACAAGTCCTGGCTATTATACCGATGCTTGTTTTTACAGCTCCATACACCTGGGCGATCAAGCTCGCGCTCACGGAGGCCAGTAATATCAACGTACATGCCGTTGTGCATGTCAATCCAACGGGCATCGATGATATTTCTTCCGTCTGAGCGGTCGATATCAACGTGGTGGGGGTTGATATCTAGGAGGTATCTCTTCGAGATAAACTTCCCCGAGGCAGTTTCTGTATAGTTCCAGCTATACTCAGTGCGGTTGAGGTTGTCCCCGATCCATTGAAGGGTATTGTTTGACACTTGAACGTCAAGATCGTAGTCCCAAGGCATGATCTGCCCGTTCCACCACCAACCAAGGAGGGTTCCATGAGCAATCCATGTTTCCACGCCATAACTATTCATATGGAACAAATAGCTTCGAATTAGATCTCGAAGGACGAGACGGTGTTCTTCATACGAGACCTTTGATTCGAAATAACGGTTGTCATAATGACCAAGCTCGATATTTCGACCGGCTTCGACGAAGTATTTCGGTGTCTTTTCATCTGCACGTTTGGCAATCGACGACGAAGCTTCGGCCTCTCGAGTTTCGTGGAATAGTGGGGGAAATGCGAGAGCGGCGGTTGTTGAAGAAAAGGAAGCGAAGCCCCAGAGGAGCAGCGACTTTACTGAACGCATGGTTGCTGCTGTATGGTCGGATTATGCTAATGGTAGGGAGGAAGACGGAGGAGAGGTTGGCAGTCGAATGAAACGTATGCGGAGGCGATGCGCTTGATTTGTAGAGGGAGGAATGTCATGCAACGGGAGGTGGGCGGATCGGATCGTCACAAAGTTGAATCCTCGATAAGAAAAGTAGGAAAGGGAGAAGAAGTAGCGATACTTTTTTGATCCAAGAGAAAAAAAAGGAGAAAGTGCTGAGAGAAAGAGAGGGATACAAATGAGGTATCACAGACAATGTCAACAACGCATGATCGTTATTAGAGGGGAGAGGAGAGGAGAGGAGGCCCAGAGATAAGAGAATGTGAAGAAACTAGAGACGGTGATGAGGATCTCTTTCCTTGAAATGAATGACGGAAGATGTGGGTGGGTAAGGTTCCCTTATCCCCAGCGGAAGGAACAACCCGAACAGGGGAAGAGAATAAGAAAGACGCAAGTGCAGGCGCAAGTGCAAGTGCAAGGAAGACCGGCAGGTGGGCGGCGCCGCGACTGTTTCCAGGGGGCGCGGGGCACGCGCCTCCTTGCCTAATAAGTTAGAGCGGGATTGCCTTAGCTGATTGAGTGAGTGTAAGAAAAATGCATCAGTAACAGTGTGACAGTGACAGACATGCCGTCCAATTGTAAGACACGAGTATCATGTTCATTACTGAAATCATCATGCGATACTGGAGGCTTTGGACTTCATCGACTGTTAAAGTTTATCTCCCCCCTAACGCCTTCAGTGTCATTTTCCATTCCTCTCATCAAAATTAGAGCCTCAATTAAACGCCCAAAACTCGACTCTATCCGTTTTGGACAAGATATACGTCAGCTGCACGGCAGCCAGCATCCGAGCACCGTCAAACTGTGTGTATTCGTCGCACGCAACGACACAAAAACATCTTGGCTGTGTAATAATGCGCCTACGCCGAGAAATGCCAATGTTTACACCGAATGCCCACAGCGACTAGGAATACGCGGACAATGAGAGAGTGGACTTTGTGACGGTTGCGCTAGGCCCCGCACAGGAAAGAAGTCGTGTGCTGTTGATCATCATGATGGGGGCTTTGCCGAGCATCGGCGAAATGAGGCCAAGACGTGCTACGGAGTAGATCCAACTGTAGAATCAAGTTTCTAGTCCATAAACCAACGCAACAATGCATGGATGCAAGCATTGATGGAGGCTTCGTGATGAAACGGAAATACGGCATTTATTCTTTGCGACTAATGAGCGAAAATGCTTCGAGACTGCAGCCACGGTTTTAAAGATAGACTGGCCATCAGCCCTTCACTTAAACTGCGGACCGAGCGAGACTTTATCGGTGGCTCCATCTGGCATGGTCAAGATCTTGGGTGCGTCGTCATCATCTCTCCGATCCGGATTTAGCACGCCCCGAAGTGCCGGGTATTACAGTACATGGCAAGGGTCTGAACTCCATTCTGAGAGAATTCTTTTTAGACTTGACATTCAAAAAACTGGACCACAATTGAACTGGCCTACCATGGCACTCCAGAGTTGAATCCTTTCCATTTAATTAAGATTCACTCAAGGTTTGAGTCTATTACTAAGACATGCAACCTTATGTTAGCAGATCCCTGCGACACTCCAACGACACAACACGCAACAACCAAAAAAGAGGCCAAAACACCAAAAATTGATATCACGAGTAGTTCTCGTGAGGCGACTCTCCCGCCGGGAATTGAACCCGGGTCTCAAGCGTGACAAGCTTGCATACTGACCACTATACTACGGAAGACGAAACAGGCTAAAGCCTGCTGTAGCGGGTTTGTTGCAACGATTCCGCGCAAGAGGATATATATCGGAAATGTTCGACTGCAATTGCAATGCTTTTCAACATACACTGAATAGGATGAAAGTGAATAGAAGTTTCTGCAAGACGACCACAGTTAAAGAAACCCGTTCGATCCCTTTTCTCCACTGCTTCTGTTGTGATGAGAGCAGAGTTTCCGGCTGAAAGTAACACAAACGCAAAGAACATATTCGCCGATATAGTATGCTTACTATTCCTGCTGCCTGATGTCAAGGTTTAGACTGAGAATCTAGATCATATATAAAGAGCTGTCTCATCAAAGCTTCACCTCTAAGAAGCATGACACACACTTGTTTTTTATCACCACGTACTCAGTAGATCTTTTTGCGGTATCTTCACTGAAGATCATCAGGATGACCTGAAGGAGTTCTTTCATCAGTGATGAGATGCAGCTGTGTATGTCAGACCGGGCTGAGGCTTGGCGACGAAGTACCAGCGTACCGTCTTCTGAGATGATGATTGCATTTTCTTTTGGTTTCTCCCAGTTGAGAATGATTCCTGCCTAGGGGCTCACCCTGGCTGACCCCCTGGTCGACAAGATAAGTAATTACAGAGAGCTCTTAGTGACAAAGGGTGAGATAGGTTCGTGATTACAGTCGTTGCTCTTTTTACGTGTTTGTATCTGTTGGAATACCTTGCTCCTACGCATAGAGTTGTGAGATGATAATTGCCCCAAAGTCCCCTGCATGCAGCCCGAGGATATCATCTTCATACCATCATTCTATTCATATTCCAGGGCCTTCTAGGACTCCTTGGCGCAACTATCTCAGCTTTGCGGGTGGCCCAGATGTTGTCGTGTTGGCAGTGCCCTCCTGGATACCCCTGAATATAGTCCGGCAAGAGTCAAGCGTAGATGAGATCCTCTCGATGTCACAGCTTATACGGCGCATGAGCACAAGGACACCAATGGTCCTGACGATGCTGAAATTTTTGGGCGAGATGGAAGGGCTGTCTTTCTCGTGGCAGAGTCGCACGCCCGACGGTCGTCATGACATCTAGGCTCTCAGTCTTAACTTTCGTATTAGTCACCAGGAACAACAGGGACGATATTCTTCCGATGTGTGTTTTGATCCATGGATGTGTTTTTTGCATTTGTGTTACTTTGGGTTGGAAACTTTACATGCTCACAATACTCGTGGCAGATGGAAATGCTTTGTGTTGAATCAAGTCTACTCTAGAGTACAGTTCCCAATTGCACCATTCTATCCACCGCCAATATCCAAACCAATCGATCGATCGCTCCCTCTGTTTCTTCTATTTCGTCTGATAGATATCATTCCCTAAAAAATGCGTTGCCCCACCCCCTATCTGAAGTTCTGAAGCCATCGTAGTCGGCAGCGAGGGAGTCGGAAGTGAAAGAGTCGGCGGCGAAAGATCGAAACCTAAAAACCATTTTTTTCCTTTTGTTAGCCCCACGTGCATGTCACGGGTCGGCTAAGTAGATGCGGTAATAGAAGGAAAACCCATAAGGGGAAAAAAAAGTACCCGACTCCCTCTCCCCAAAGCTTCACCTCTCAGAAGGATGACACACGCTGGTTTATCATCACCGCGCACGCGAAACGAAATAAGGCGGGCGCTCAGTAGATTTGCGGTATCTTCACTGAAGATCCACCCGGTTCATCAAGGAAGTTCATACCTAAGATCAGAATTCATCAGTGATGAGATGCAGCTGTGTATGTCGAACCGAGCTAAGGCTTGGCGATGAAGCAACAGCGTACAGTCTTCTGAGATGACACCGACAATACGGGATGACAGAATTTATGAAGAACGGCAAGCAAGGGAAGATGACCAGCATGTTAGAGCAGGGCTTGAAAGGTAGAGTTGAGGGACGATTCGAAGAGTAAAGGGAATCACAGGAAGAGGAAGACGACCGGTGTCCCGGGGACGGTCAGACAAGATGAATAGGATGAATGGGAGAATACGGTTCAGTAATAGGATGATGGGAGATGGTGATGGAAGAGATGAAGAGGATGAAAGAAGATGGACAAGATGAGAACAGAGCTGGACGCTTTATTGTCGAACGAAGTAGGTACCTATTGCACTTTCTGTAACTTCACACGATGGAGAGTGATTCTTGCCTTGACGATGACTTTGATTGATGAGACAGGAAGGAAGTTGATCACTTGGTGACGACTGGACGGGAGAGATGAGGCAGGTATTTAATTCTATCTTTCCCCCTGCTTTCTTGACTACCCGGCTCCCATCCCTTCCATTTTGCTGGTTCTATTATCAAGATTAGTACCTAGGTAGGCACTTGAATTCCCCCCCCCCCCTTTGATCCAGCTCAACCTGAGGCTGGCAGACGGCTGAGGCTGTGAGTTTTCCATTATTGATTGCTGAACTAACAAGATGTGCCGGGTTGAGATTTGAATACTGTGTGAAGATGGAAAAACAAGGATGACACAAACCTCAGGGAGCAAGAAAACTCAAGACCTCCAGCTGAGATGCCAAAATAAACTTAGGAAAGAGCCCCCTAAGCTTAGGCTAAAATTACCTAAACATTGTGATTATTTAGGCTTGATGTCCTGAGTCTTTTGCAGGTGAGGTCCTTGGGATGTCTATCGGACAGGAGTGAAATCCTGATCCCAGGCGGCCACGAAGGTCGGCGGAAAGGAGGGACCATATTGATTAAATTTAAGCCGCGTAATATCGGAATTTGGGTACCAGTACTGCAGTTGGTTCAATGTACGGTTCCCCTGTCGCTGAGAATCTGTCGTCAGATTCGCCTAAAAACAGCTGGCGAGAATACAATATCCCCAGCACACTTTGCGACGCCCTCCTCCTCGGTTCTGGGCCCTCGCAGTAACGATTCTCGCGAAAGCGTATGCTTGATTGCTGGGGGGGACTTTCAATCGATCGACTAGGGCAATCCAGTTTTCCTCATTTTCTGCCTCGTCATCTTTGGCCCAGGCATCCCACTGGCGCACCAAGGCGTTGTATCGCTCAACTGTTCCGGGATCATCTTTATTGGGGCACTCTGGCCACCTATCATTGGGGGGTTCGAGGGCTTGGGGGGTTGTACTGTTGTTGTTTATACGAGAAGCCATTATGTAGCCCAAAAGTTGCTGATATGGAGACTGGAGAAGTGTATTGGAGCTGAAATGATGATGGTGAAAGAAGAAGATGTAGCTTTTACTACATAGGTAGGTAGTGGAGGTAAGCCAGGGGGGTTAAGGATCCTTCCTCAGGCGACATCAGACATTGATATATGGAAGGTACCTAACAAGATGAACTCAGCAAAGGATATCAAAAACTCGGCAAAATATGTGCTAAACTTATCCCAAGTTACCCAAGTCAAATGTTTTATCATTTAGGGTCGAGTTCCTACAACTTCTTTCTTTACCCAGGGGATGCAGTCAGTAGGAGACATCTCGTGCACAGGAACCTGTTGGCGATAGGTACCTAGTAGCGGAAACCAGACATAAGGTACCTTACCTACGCCATGTCAGAGGGAGAGAAGATTCGAGGAAGCTTCGTTGCTGGGTACGTCAGCTGTCGGCCTAGGGAAGTTGGTAAGAAGAAACGTGGATCAAAAAAATGCAAGTTGAAGAATCATGTTCATTCTTGAGATAAGATAATGATGACTCGCTGATATCCAAAATGACCTGGTAAGTGCCTTATCAAACCAAAAGACCCATCGCTAATACCCAATCGTAGCATGCTTATATCCAAAATCCATACCATCCATACCTATCACAGCTTAGAATCGCCACCTGTGGCCAGGGTGCTTCCAGTCCAAGTTGGCAACCTCCTCGGGTGAGAGGCCTGCAAGCTCCTGCTCGACGTTCTTCTTGTCGCGTCGGTTGTTGTCCCACTTCATCCAGAAGTAGCCGGAAATGCCGAGGATGAAGATCATGCTGCCAGTGGCACAGTTGAGGCCATTGCCGATGGGGAAGTTGGGGGCGTCCTTGACGAGGTAGGACCAGGTTGCGATGAGACCACCGATGTTGCCAAACATGACCTGTTAAAGTGTGAGAGGAGGTTTAATGTGTTTGATGGGAGAGAAACTTACGTTCATGCCGATGGCACTGCTTCGTGCGGTGTCACTGACGACGTTGGCGCTGATGTGGGCGTTGGTCATGGTACCAAGAACCATACAGGTACTGGCAATCAGGAAGCAAGCACCATATCGAACACTGGGAGTCTCAGAGGCCAAGAACATGGCGTATCCGATAATGACGGTGGGGGCGGACAGGATGATGAAGATCTGTCGTCTATCGAGGTACCAACTGAGAGCAGGGAAGGCAACAGCAAAGACGGCTCCGACGGCGTAGGGAGGGACACTGTGAAGTTGCTTCTGGACGGTGCTGTACTCGGGGTAGATGGCTCCGACGATGGTAGGGAGGAAGAAAGCAAGACCCTGGACAGTGATGTTGTTGAAGAGGAAGATGAAGGCGATCTGAAGAGTGACGGGGTTGGAGACACCGCGCCAGAGCTTGACTCGATCAATACCATCAATGACTTCGGTTTGAGCAAGACGCTCAGACTTGACACGGGCGATGCAAAGATCCTTCTCCTCCTGAGTGAGCCATCGAGCAGTCTCGGGTCGGTCGGTGAGTGTGACGAAAGCGATGAGACTAAGACCAATGGTGATGATACCCTCAATAGCAAAGATCATTCGCCAGTGGTGAAGGCTACCGAAGTGAGGGAGCTTGAGGATAGCACTGGCCAAGAGACCACCGAAAGCACCAGCAAGAGGAGCCATGACCATGTAGAGAGACAGACGGAAAGTCAACTCAGAGCGCTTATACCAACGGGAGAGATAGTAAGCGATTCCGGGAAGCATACCAGCCTCGAAAATACCGAGGAGGAAACGAACACCGCAGATGGCGGCTTGGCTGTGGACGAAGGCGGTAGCGACACTGACGATGCCGAAGGCGAGAGAGGTAGCAGGGAGGAACCAGCCGGGACCCATCCATTTACAGCAGACGGTAGCAGGGATCTCGAAGATGATGTATGAGATGTAGAAGACGGAGAGGATCTTGTTGTAGTCGTAGCCTACGAGGTTGAGATCCTCTGTCAATCCAGCGATACGGGCATTACCTGGGGAGTATGTGTTAGTCAAGGTTGATGTGTTGAGAGTGAGAATGAGAGTGAGAGAGAGTGGCTCACCGATATTGGCGCGATCGATAAAGCAGAAGAGATACAAAACCGCGACGGTTGGGACGGTGTACAAGTCGAGTTTCCATCGTAGTCGTCGCTCAGCAGCTGGGTCGAACTGGACAAGGGAGTTACCGTAGCTGCGAAGTATCAGTATGAGTTTTCATCTTGAGTCAGTGAGATACTCACGCGTCGGTAGCAGTGTGACCGTGACCAGCAGCATCATGATAATCGTTAATGACACCTCCCTTCATCTCTGAGCGCTCATCAAACCCCTTCTCCTGATCCCTATCAGACACAGCCATGACGGGCAAAGATCTCACAATCAAGAAAAGAAAAGAATCAAAGGCGATAGGTCTTCAAGCTTCTGCGAACTGATGCTTGAGATGCAGAATAATCAAAACATTAAGAAAAAGGGACAGGAGCAGGGTCTTGATATAGTAAAAGCCAAGGATGGATAACACCTCGGGCTACCGTGTCGGGACAAGCAACCCCCCAGTTTAAGGTGTCTAGATTGGCATTTCCCCTCACGAAGCTACTGGTACCGAGACTTGCTGTTGCATGGCAATCAATTTCTTTGGAGTGTGTGTGTGTCAGTGTGTCAGTTCAAAGAGGATTTTTGCCCTAGAAGCGGTTTAGCTTGGGGGGGGACAAGGGGGTGGGTTTTGGCTAACCCCCCCGCAAAATGTGATATCTTATTTCTGGCTATGCTTTCATCCGCCGCGGAAACAAATCACCACCCCTGGTCTATTGATATGCAGCCATGGTGATAGGTTGACTCGGCTAAAATGTTGAGAGCGTCCCAGTGTAATTCATTGTCACGGCGTTGTGTCAGTATCTTGTAAGCGACGGGCAGTTCTCGGACAAGATTCGCCGAAGTTGAGAGTCATAACAAGCTTAAAGGTTTACTTGAGATAGACTAGAGAAACTAGTAAATAAGTCTAAATTTCGGGAAGTAGTCTCGGGTGCGGGGAAATTTCACGGATTTCACTGCCAGAGAGAAGAGGAGGGAGGAGGTGGTTTTGCTGCGTAGGTTGTGTTGGAGATGGATGAGGGCGAAGATCATGACCTAGAGAGTGAGAAGAACCAGGTACGTATTCTCACTACCACCACGTGGAAAGGGATAATACTGTACGTGCATGTACATATATAGATAGCATCCACATATTTTCTCCAACTCTGCCGTATGCATATGTACATACACTTTTCTGTTCAGATGTAACTGTACATACATGTCGTTTCGTTTTCCGTGTTATACAGGCTTCCCCAGGTTTTGCGAATCTCATCTTACGATAATCCCGCTGCTTCCCCAGGTTCTCTCTCTCAATTCCACAAAACCAACGCTCATTACCTAGCAATCGTAAGAGTGAGATCTTTTTCCCCGGATTTCTGGGGTAGGTTTTGCCTGGTTTGAATGGTCGACGCGAGGTCTCGATGCGGAGGTGGAGGGATGAGGGTCATTCTTGGCACGGACCAAGAAAAGGTCGGCAATTGGAGTCGGCAACTAGAAATTGGAGACACCAAGAGTGAGAGTGAGAGTGAGTGAGAGAGACTCGTCATATATTCACTGTGTAAGAGTGACTGACTGACTGACTGAGTGTATCCATAATTCAACAACAATTACGATGCATTCAATCACTGAGAGTGGCAATATAAAACTCTATCCCACATACTCGTATCCCACTTGATGAGCATATATCTCGGCTATTACACTCGGTTCTTGTCTATTGCAATGGTAGTCATGGCATCTGTCCATACAGTGAATGCTCTTATACTACGTAGCCCAATACTCTATCATGACCACTCCCTCGTTATACCCATAGCCACAACCACAACCATAGCTCAACCTCAACTAACACCGTCTATCCAGCATAAGCATAACTAACCCGTCCATCATACCATTCCCTCTTCAGCCTCACCAAACCCCCGGGATAACAGCCCACCTCCTCCCAACCTTGTCCTCTCCAAATCTCTCCAAGTACCACCTCCGTCCCCTGACAGCCCTCGGAAACATGGCAAACATCTCGTTCACCACAAACGCCCTCGCAGGCGCGCATCCCCAGCCCGCCGCCATCCAGAATCCAGCCCACTCTACCCACTCGCACAGGTAGTGAGGGTACAGCACGTACCGGAACAGTCCCGCCTGCGGAATCTGGTAGTGCTTCTCCACGCCGCCCTTGTTGCTCGCGTGGCCCTCCAGCTTCGCGCGCTCTTGCCGCTGGGCCTCGCGCCGCCGGATGTCTCGTAGTTCCTCGTCGTGGAAGAAGTTGCCGGATAGACCGAGATAGAATATTAGAATACCTGACGAGAATTGCAAGATGGATGATTGTGACGACCATGCTGCTTCAGTGGTAGGTCCGTAGGCTGCGAGCCATGATCCAATACATGTTGCGTTGCAAACCTGGAAACTAAAGCCCAGCAGCCACACGGCGATGTGCAACGGTGACATTGAAGGCTGAAGATAGGGGAACATGACGGCGCGGTAGGAATAGTGAATGACCTACATGCCATCCCAACGTTAGCCTTCATCAATTTACTCACTTACTCACTTTCTCCTCACAACGCTACCTCGGGTAGGTAGTTCAAGCCCTCCCCCTCAACGGCAACACGCACGGGAGCATAACGAATTGGGGAAATACACTTACAAACAGACCCGCAAGCACCTTGTTCTGCCATGGAAGATCGTCGATTCCATGCTGTTCAGGAAGAACTTTCATCAGGTACAGCAACGTCAGAAAACCAGGTGCCTCCATGGTCAACCAGCCAATGCGGCCGGGGAGGTTGAGACGGCTTGTGACTGAGGTCTTGCCCATGCCATACCAACTGGTAAGCCATTGCATCGAGCCAATCTGAGAGCATTAGGACCTGTATTATTTCACATGCTCTCTCTCTCTTTTTTTTTCTTTCTTTTAATAATGCTTACAATTGGGTAAGATATCTGCCAGACTTTGAGCATCAGGTCGTAGTTCTCCCGAGTGGGTGGTAACCACCCTTCGATAATAGCCATGCTGACAGCGTCTGCGCCTCAACAACGCAGCAGAAAAAAAAAGGGTCCAATTCGAGTAGTCTCTCGGTAAAGAAGGAAGCAGATGCTGTTGTTTGTAGAAGAATTGATCAATGATGAAATTCAACATGTGTTTCCATTCAATGATGTCAACAAGGTTGAAGCGGATACTGTACTGTAGCTGCGCAACGGCCATTTTGACACTCCCCACCGCCTGTACAATTGCCCCTGACGGTCGGATATTTAGTACATCTACCCCTGGAGTGTCACACGAGAGCAGTCATGCAGCTATCAGGATGTAGCAACCGCTTCCGTTGGTCTTGATTGGGTTGCGATAGTACTGTAAGACGAAATACTCACATTGATTTCTCTTCCAAGGGAGAATACTTAGTCTTACGGAAGGGTGTATACAGCAACATTCAAGTTCCCTCAGTCCATCGCAATCAACTGCCGTGATCTCCAAACTCAAACTGGTATCAGATATTGCCTGTCTTCCGAGGTCCCTTGTAACATTGAGTAATTAGAGGCATTGGATTATCACATGAAAGGTGTTTACAAAGGAGGTATCTAAACTGTGGTGCTGAGCAAGCTACATCTAAGGAGGGACAACAAAACTTGAGGTATCTATACGAAATGATGAAAAGACTCTAATATATTTGGTATATACATACCTCACAAAATTCAGACTGGATGTCCCTGGCACCTCACCATGAGATCAGAGGCTCTGTTTCTCCCCGAGGCCAGGTCCAAGACACAGATTCCCTCGCTTACACATCCACAAGAGTTACAAGAAACTACTGATGAATGAAATTTATTCAGATACATCCGTCCATGCTACAAACACCGCTAAACTCCAAACTCCTAATTCCCAAGTCAAGACTCCGTCTCTCATATGCTCATGAAATATCACATCACAACACAGTCCCTCTCCCTCTGCCCACCGCCATTTACCCCTACCCCCGGCCCCGAAGGCCGTCTGCCCGCAGACTGCCCAAAGGGTCTCTGCCCCACTGGCATCGACGAATTCACACTCGCAGCGGTACTGGTCTGCCTCGATATTGTAGGGCTGCTGCTCGGGTGGCTCGGGTGTCCTACCGGCGGCTGATACGTCCTGTCGTGCGCCGACTGCTCGTAGGAAGGCGGCGCATCGTCTGCTGCTGCATCTGCTGGTCGAGACACAGGTGGCCGCGGTGGCTGAGCCGGAATGAGGGATCGAACTCTTTGGGCGGGTACTCTGGGCTGTGCGTTGGTTGTGTTTGTGGTCGGCGCGCTGACGGAGCTGTTGCGTCCTGGGACGAGGCCGGTCACTCCTCTGGTGACGCCTCCACCTCGTGGAGCTCCTCTTGCAGGTTGCCCACCTCTTCCTCCTCTACCTCCATGGTTGCCACGTGTTGCATTACCTGGCTGTGGCTGAAAGGCCTGCTGCTCGATAAATTGCTCTGAAAGCATGCTCTCCCTTCGTCTTCGGGCTTCCTCTGCTCTATGTCTTTCCTCTTCCTCTTCTTGCAGTTGCAACGCAAGAGCCAAATCTCTATCCTCCTGTTCAGCATTGGGGCTCATCGGCGGCTCATCTTCGTGTCTCCCCTTGCCCCTTCGATTCTGTACCGTCGTCCATTCTCCGCCATCGTTGTTGGAGTAGTTGCCCGCACTTGTCGAAGGAGCAAGACCGCCAGATCCCACAACTCGGAAGTCTCCTGAAAGATATTCGGTGTTGCCACCATTGACATCTGATAGTGTCTCCCATACGATTTCATCATGGGACTTGAATCCTGCGTCCGTCACAAGCGTGACGAGCTGCATCGACTGCGGATGACAGTACAACGTACTGAAATGGTCATTTCGGAAAAGAATGGCAAATGTGCCAGGCCGAATGGCTTTCCCAATAACTTCAATGCCCCAAGGCGTGAGTTGGGTCGCAGAATTATCCAAGAATTCCTTGATGATGACAATATCTTGGTAAAGTTGCTGCTCATCCTCCGTGAGTCCACCTTCGGGGTCAGACAGCTTCTGTTCGAGCTCTTCTTCTCGAAAAAGCAGATTCTGTGCGTCCTCATAAGATGCTGCTTGTCGTTCCAGCGCCTCATATGCATGTTCATTCTTTGGTGGCAACCATCCATGAATCAATGGTATCGAGAATGTGGCATATAAACCCATCTCAGCCGTATTCTCAAAGGTTCCTGGGATCAAGTCCCCTCGCTCAGCAGGATGTAAATGTGTCAACGATGTACGCTTGTAAGCATTTATCATACTCTCAGTAGGAACGAAGCGCGGGTTGACGTTCATGCCCGTATGTAAACTTTGCAAGAAGGCATACAAATCTCCAACATCTGGTAATGCATCTTCGGAACTGGTTCGTCGTGGTGACATAAGTTCGTCAAAAACAGCGTCCAAAAGCAGATTCAAACTGACTTGTTCCCTCGATCTAAGAGTTTGTACAAGTGCAGTATCTTCAACATCGGCAGGTGTTGTCATGGTAAGTGCGTTGACCAGGGCCACAAGAGGACAAGGCCCGTTTGCATTCTGAATCAAAATTGGGGATATTCGTGGGTTCTTTGACGAGCTCGAATCGTGCCATTGTATATTCTTAATCTGGTAGGTCTCGGTCTTTCCATCGATCGGGTCTCTGGATGCTCTCCAACTCGACGGTTCAGTTTGTAGTGTTGGTTGCCTGGGTGGCAAGGGTGGCTTCTTCTCCTGAGGTTCCTTCATGGGGCTCGGCGATGGCTCTGAATCTATCAGATTCCAATCATCGGGTGATGCTGGCCTAGCTTCTCCTGTAGCCTTGGCCTTCCCCTTGTCAGCGCCGCCTACATCGTCCCAGATATTTGTGTCCCCAGTAAGTTCTGCAGAGAGTTTCAAGGGTGGCGCAGGAGGTTTGTCATTTCTTCCCAGAGGATTCTCATCCCAAGCAGGTGATTCGCGACCAGAGGGTAGTGATACCATCCCAGGTGATCCAGCAGGAAGTGGTTCTGGCGTGGGTGTCCATGCGCCTCTAGGAGGGACATCGTCCATGAGATTTGGAATCGGTTGCGGGGCTGATGGTGCATCCTGCACCTCTATCGCGGGTTGCCATGGGTTCGTATTAGGTTCCTCGATACCAAGTTTTGAAAATGATTCCGTAGGTGGTGTTTCTTGTCTTGAGGGAACTTTCTTTCGTAGAAAAGGGTTCGTTTCCGGTCTGTCTCCGCCTGGTTTCAACACTGCAGGCGTCTCTTGAGGCTGTTGCTGATTACTTGGCTGTGTCCTCGCTTCTCCCCACGCCTGTTGCTCATCTTGGTTATCGAAAGCGATTCCGGGTCTGAGGGTCGCAGGAACAGCTTGAGGGTTCGGTCTATCCGGTGAGGATGCTTGTCCATCGCGGCGGGGTCCTACATCTTCCCAACCCGGCTCGCTCCCTCCTTCGGCCCAAGGATTATTCGACATGACTTTGACTTTGATCGTATTTGAGGTAAGTTGGAACTTGGAAGCTTCGAGTGTCAAAGCAACATGTCAAATAGAGAGCTTCAGCGTTCCGTTTGGTCCTTGTAGCTGATGCGCTGCTACGACAGGCGGGAGACTGCGGGGAAGTGATTCGAAGTGGTTTTCGAAGCGTTGTGAGTTGTATGCATGAGATTTAAAAACCCAGCAACCAGATCTCTGTATTAAGCGTCGTATAGTGGTATTTTTCGCTTGTATATGTTGATGCCCAGCTCGTGAAGCTCGTCTTGATCGCAACAGCAACAGCTCGGGTGGGGAGATGTGTCGTCACTGGGTCCCGCTCTGTACGTGGCGGTGCAACGTGAAAGTAAGCAATTCGCTGAGAGGAGAAGCTGTTATCACACAAGAAGCAAAATGACTGTATGTCTTGGATCCAATGCGAGTTTGTCTGGGTTGGAAAGCGAATAATGAAGGAAGTTAGGCATGCGCTGAGCTGAAAAAGCTGGGCGGCAGGTGGTGGTGCCTATAATGTACCTAATGTACCTGAGATACGTAGACCGCGGGCGTCAAGTCTGTTTGCCCCGCCCACTTCCATTTGCTTACCACCGCCACGGGCCGCGAACGATGACGTGGGCCTGTCGATTCAAGTATCAATCAAGCAAGCTGAGGAAGAATTATATACCATTCCTGTTATTGTTTCACCGCTTAGAGAGCGGCATGTACAATTCATGATTCTAAACCTGGTCCTCGCTTGCCCTCTTTCTTTTGGTCAAGATTGGCTGGGAAGGATAAGGTCGCCTAAGCTAGCATTGACCATCTGAGACATCCATTGCCGACTTACACCGCGACTAAAGGAGTGAACATGATAATTTGGATATTTACCTACTCATACTGGAACAGACATTCCGATACTCTTTCTTTATTTTGCTCGTTTCTATGAGAATTCAGGATCTCTATAGACCGGAGACTGTCCCAGTGGATGGAGTAAGCACTCATTCCTTCATGATCCACCAATGTCTTAGACTCAACGGTCATCCAACGTTCAGACCAAGGGTCCAATAGCCATCCGAGGTGACCCCCTAAACGACGACCTAAAATATTTGGCCAAGTCTAGCCTAAGCTTAGGGGACTCTTTACCGAGTTATTTTGGCATCCTGCTCCAAATCTAATGTTTCCTTGCTCCCTGAGACCTTCCAGAGAATTAGGTATCTTGCGATGGCTGGCAGTCAAAAGAAGCAACAAATCTACCTCGAATTGGATCGTCTTTAAACCTCTCCTAGGAAAACACATCCTTAAGCATTAAACGCTACTGAATGATACATAACTTAATTATGGGCGTCGTCCTCCCCTTGCTTGCTTCTTGTCAGGTCCGAGTTTCTTCGTCGCCATGCAGTCCCAGAAATGCCACAACGCCAACTCCTATTCAAGAAAAATATATAATATCCACCTGCTCACGGCACCATCTGTGCGTGTACGTCGTTAAACCTTCACCCCCATATTTTGCAGCCGCTCGCAAGACGGCATTGTGTATGTCTGTGCGAGTGCCATCTTGTCGGGGTCCTGGTAGAACCAGCCCTGAGCAGCATCCCTCAATCTCCGTTGATATATCAGCTCGTTCTCGCACTCGTTCTTGAGGTGTCTCAAGAGCTGATGCTCAGCTGTACGGTCGAGCTTGTTGAGCTTCTTTTCGGAATATTGGGCAACTTCTTCGGGGTTCACATAGTAGTTGACGTTCAGATTCGGTGTCGTGCGCTGCTCGGTATACGGGTGCAGAGGATTGTCGTAGACCATGCGAGGCCCTGATGCCGATGTTGTTGAGGACTCGCCGGAGAAGAAGGATGTGATGATGGGCAGGATGAAGAACAAGATGATGGGTAGTAGACCCAGGAACGTTTGGAAGGCGTTGCCTTCGTTCTGCCGACCACGATCGGCTTCTCGGGGTCGCGTTCTCGGCCTAGCTCCGCCAAACTGATGAACCCTAATTCCAGGACCTCCTCCAAAGTTGAAAACAAATTGAGGACCTGTGTCAAAGGCTGCAACATTAGTACGAATCTCGTCTTGCTTGTCAGCTCTGCTCACCTCCGAATGGACCACCACCACCAAAGCCGCCTCCGCCAAAGAAACGGGCAAACATCTCCTCCGGGGTCAAGTCATCCTGGAACATCGGGCCACCTCTACCCATACCACCGCCACCAGCTCGTTGATTGAAGAAAGGATTGTTCGCCTGGGCGCTGGCGAATCGACTATCAGGGTCTGTGCCGAACTTATCAAACTTTTCCCTCTTCTCTTTATCGCCCAGAATTCCAAAAGCTCTGCTGACCATCTTGAAGGCCTCGTCCGCATGAGGGTGTCCATTCTTGTCGGGATGGGTCAGAAGCGACAGCTTCCGATAAGCCTTCTTGATCTCAGCCTCGGTGCATGTGTCCTTGACGCTCGAAAGATTGAGGATGTCATAAAACGCAGTGGCCTCGCATCTTCGGATACGAATGACCGCTGCCTCTTGGTCGGGAGTGAAAGATCGTCCCTGGTTGCCCTGCTTATGATCGCGAGATCGAGCCGAGCCACCCGTATCAGCTCCGGAAGCCGTTGCGCTGGGCATCGAAATTATATTTGTTCTGGGGTCGCTAGGTTTCTGTAGGAGTTGCGAGGTACGATTCGTGAGTCGTACGTTGAGTGTTGAAGATTAAATAGGTAGGGTTTAAGATTGGCCGTCGAGAATGCGGGAAGAGGGAAAGTGGCTTCTTTGGGGGAGAGCAATGATTCAGAAAAGGGCGTCGTCGAAGAGGCGAACGCCGTATTGGTCGGGGTTGTGCTATTTGTGACCGAATCGCATGAGGAATATGAAGCAATCGAAATGTGGTTGATACGGTGATGCAAAGGGGATGCCAGAAATCTGGTGTTTTCCGATCGGGCAATCCCTAGTTGGTCTTTGGGGGACGCCCACTCTCACCATTGAGTCCATCCAAAAGTCTCGACTCCACGTGATCCCCCACCACTCAATGGATGCCATTATTGCCAATCAGCTTACCCTGTATCACTTACACGACTGTCAGTCACTTCATCCAATTTATCTACGAGACTTTGATGCAATCTGGAGGTCTACCAGGGTGCGTGAGGCATTGTTTTTATTAGCTAATTAAGTGTCAAAGAGTTCTACCGTAACGTAGCCGTGGAGTATTGAAGCTGCTGAGCTTTGGGTTGAAGTGAGTTCGAATGTGTTGTCAAGCATTATCACGAAGATAGAGGTCCTGACATCCCAGTCTTCAGAGCGGCATATAAAACAAGAAACGTTGATTTATACTCAAGAAACTATTTACGTCGAGGAAGTATTTACAATAATAGACCTTACGAGTCAGCTCGTTCTCCCCTTTGTTTCTGGCTCAAACCATGCCTGCGACATCGCTTAAGCACCAATGAACTGCTTGATCTGAGGGAGAACCTTCTTGTAAGCAGTACCAGTAGTAGGCTCCATGCTGAACATGTAGTCACCCCACCAAGGGCCAGCAGCCCAGTACAACCAACCAGTCCAGACATCAGAGTTGTCAAGCAAGTGCTGCAACTCGCCCTTGAGCGCAGCAATGCACTGGGCATTAGCTCCGCCAGCAGTCTCACCAAGAATACCCTTCTTCTTGTTGGCCTTGAGCCACTGGGTAGCAGCCTTGAGGCGCTCAACACCAATGGTAGAGCTAACGCAATCCTCGGAGGTACCAGAGGAGTCGGAATCGAGGTACTGGTGCATCTCGTAGATGATCTTGTTCTGAGGGTCCTTGAGATCCTTCATAGCAGCACCGTTGCCGCTGGAAACCCAGCTCCAGGCTCCGGTGTAGGCGTTGCCCTCGACAAAGATGTACTGGGAGGTTGCGCCGGCCTTGCGGATGGCGTTGACGGCGGCTTGGTTGAGAGCAGCGACGACAGAGTTGTCCATGTCGTGGTACTCGTTGTTGGTGTCGAAGATGACGAGCTTGTTGTTGGCGAAGCGCTTGGCTACCTTTTGCCACCAAACGCTGAAGTCAGAGCTCTTGATGATGTCGCCGTTGAAGCGGCCATAGTTGTGGGGGTCAATAACGGCATAGTGGCCCCTGAGTGTGTTAGTGAAGTCATGTCAAGACGGGAAAGGCAGTGACTGACTTGCTGGTGATGTGGTTGACAGTGTCCTGGAGACCCTTGAAGTAAGCCTCATCAATGGCACCGGTGATACCACTGGGAGTCACTCGCTCCATGCGGAAACCGACACGGAAGGTGTTCATACCAGTGCTAGCGAGGGTCTACTATAGTCAGTACCACAGACAAGTTATTATAAGTCAAGATACTTACATCAATGGAGCTCGTGGTAGGCCAGATGTAGTCCTTGTTGAGCGTTCCAGGGAGGTTACCCTCACCAAACTCACCACCAGACTCATTGGAACCAGTGAAGAGGAACTTGCCCTTGGCCCTCGTAGAATGAGGAGCAGCCAGAGCAAGGGAAGCGCCAGCACTTGCGAGAAGGAAATCTGTGAACCGCATGTTTGCTAGAAGGAGTGGATATTCGTTTCTTGTTTCAAATGATTGTAAGAGGATCGATCAACGAGCCATGCAGAGCAGAGCCAAGAAATACAGGAAACATGGCGAGTATATATACACATTCAGCTTCGGCCCAACTTGCGGTTCTACGCATAGCTCCCTTCGTAGCATGTTCATTAAGTCGGGATGTGACAAGGGCCAGCCCAGACTGACCATTGATCCTCCGTGTGCTCATAGAGGGATAGACTCGGTCGATATGTACGTTTCAATAGTTTCTCCAGATGAAATGTAGAACCTGACCCAGTTTGGTGGTATGTAACTGATTTGCCGGTGCTCCCTGTTCGTTTGGCTGAAACAGGAGCTAGGCCCCCCCTGATATTTCACTAACACGCCGCGTTGCCGGTACTGAACATAGTGAAGTAAGGGAAGTTGAGATGATTTTCGCGGAATAGAGTTGTATAGCATTTCTTGGCTGACATTTCAAGACTGATGACAGCAACCTTCATACTCTATCCAAGCCACTTGACTTGTTTCTGAAAAAAGACTTTGTTTTCTTTGTAGTCCTCCCAATAAGGAGTAGAACACATCAATGATGCAACTGGTCGTACAATTATTGAAATGATCATCTCTCGTTGAAACAAGCATTTTTATCTCGTTGGTGGGATTCTTTCTCCGTTTACAACGCCCATATTAAACCTCAGGTGAGAGAAGTACAGAGGTGCCGGTAGCCGATCTGTACTGGGGTAGTCACGTGCTGCAAGTCTCGGACTAACCGATCGGAAAAAACAACCCCCGGCTAGATCCGTCGCATTGAAGCTTGGTGATGCCGGCCTGAAATTTCGAGGGAACGACATGTGCCAGCGATAATGCACGCGACACGGGTTCTTCTTAAGCGATCAGTGTGGAGGGGTATGTCAACTTCTATGCTGTGATGTTGTTGGGTGCTAATTCTGCTCATAGGGCCGCACTTGGTACCGTAAGCCGACGACCGACTCGATTACCCTGACCGTTCTAACATGCGATAGCCTACCCATTGTATGGCCCAAGTCTTCCAGCGATAAGGTGCCTCCTGTGCGAACACAGGCTCGATCGGCTACGATTCTGCCCAACTTTGTCGGTCTCAAGTTCGAGGTGCACAATGGAAAGGATTACCATGAGGTGACCATTACAGAAGATATGGTTGGACACAAGCTTGGCGAATTCTCACCGTAAGTCTCGGTCCAAGCCGAAAGATGGACATATTCTGACTGATGATAGAACACGAAAGCCAAATATCTGGGACAAGAGGTAGAATATGAAATTGGGACTGGAATCTGGGTATACCCATGTACAAAAGACTACATGTAACATCAACAGTGCAATGA
Source organism: Fusarium sacchari (assembly GCA_017165645.1). NCBI lineage: Eukaryota > Fungi > Ascomycota > Sordariomycetes > Hypocreales > Nectriaceae > Fusarium > Fusarium sacchari. The sequence goes on from JADANP010000004.1 coordinate 907,632, forward strand.
TATCAACGAGAGATCCATTCGCATATTCAGGCGATCTATTGCAACCAGCTGTGACTTTCCTGGTTTTCATATTTGATATCATGTACGGACCCAAATCCTTCCGTGAACGCCGAACCGTAACGCCTTGCAGTCATGTACCCAAATACGTACTCAGCGGTAGAACTCGCTACGCTTGACGTTGACACCGTACTCTCCAACAGCCATACCAAGATCCTCCATGGTGAGAACAGTCCTGTTCTGACTACCGCCTTGTCCACCACCTCCGTAGCCCGGTCGCTGGATACCCAACGGTGCGCCCTTGGCTTGATCCTTGCTTCCGGGCTGGCCAGTTGGTTGACCAGGGATAGGGAATCCGGCAGCTGCACCAAGAGACCCCATGGGGTTATTGGTGTTGGATGATGCGCGGATTCTGCTGTACTGGTATGCATCTGCGGCGATGTCCGCGATGAACTTCTGGGTTGCTAGGGCGAGGAGCCGCGCAAGGCGTGGATCGGTCTGGGGAGGTGGTGGAAGACCGGCTTTGGTCATGTAGTAGTGTGTGACTGCGTCAGGAATCTAGAGAGTGTTAGATGAGTTGAATCAGGAGGCTGTGGTGCGTACAATCGGCGCATAGTCATCCATCTTGTTCAGGAACTCTCGTAGCGAGACATCCTTGCGAGTTGGTAATCGAGGATCGGGAATCGCTGGAGCGGGCGCTTCATCAGCTGGTACCTCTGGCGCAGGAGGGGTCTGCTCTGGCTTTTCGGGCGCATCACTAGCCATATTGAAAGATTTGATGATGCGATGTAGATTAAGATGTTGAAGATGAAGTCAAAGCGATTGATGCTCGACGCGTTAAGAGGTAGAGTCACGTGATTCAATGTCATGGTCTAATCCATTGTTCGGCTTGCATGAGCCGCACAATGCCAAGGAGCTTAATGGGACTAAGGAAAGCCTACCAGGCACAATCAAATAAGCATAAACCAGCATTCGAGGTTCCTCTTGTTGTATTTCCCTGCCTAATTATTCATTTGCCTCTTCGTTTCCTCATTGTATAGTGCATTGAGCTCATTACAAATGACAGAAACAGCAGCATTCAACGCAAATAGACTACACTCTATTTTGACTTGGTACAGCACTGAAATCAACAATCCCTTTTCCCCAAAATCCCCAAGCCAAACGGCGACGCCATTGTAATTACCGCCTTTGTTGACCTCCCAAACCAACGCCGTGCATGCATCTCCAGAAGCCGGAGTTGTCGTGACCAAAACTGTGGCCTTGTCTTGTCTTGCCTATTGGCTACTTCATCGTTACAGTGTCGAAACGTATAAGACGTGTTTCGAGAGCTCGTTGCTCTCTTTCGTACAGGTATCTTGGTGTCTTGTTGATCGCTTAGACAGGGAGCTTGAACTTCTTGCCCTTCATGACCTTGGTGTAGTAGATGTAGAAGAAGTCGCTGTACAGAACAGTCTGGACGATACCAGCAACGATAGCGATGGTGTCGACCTTGTGGTTAGTCTCGGCGAAGTATCGGTAGATCCAGTTGGGGATGTAAAGAGCGCGGTAGCTGCCGAGAGCGAAGAGATAGTGGGTGGTGATGGTCTCGGCCTCGCCGGTGCGCTGAAGCATGAAGAGCTGAGGGAGAATAGCCACAGACTCGAGCCAAATGGAGAAGGCCCACAGAATCTCCGAAATGGTGTAGTGATAGGGGAAGACGATGGCGAGAACAGCAGCTCCCGCAAGGAGGTACTGGACTCGGAAGGTGTCGACATTGGGATCGTTGGTAGGCTTGTAGGCGTTGGTCATGAGGTAGATGATGTAACCTTGGGAGCCAAGGAACATGATCTTGAAGATGAAGTTGTAGATGCTATCGGTTTTGAAGAGATCTTGAGCAGGTCAGTATGCGCTTCTGGGGTCTGCGGACGGGAGTCGTACCAAGATAGCGGGTGATGTAGACAAGCATGTAGAGTGTCTGCGACTTGAAGGAGATACCCGAGCAGCTCTGAAGACGATTAGCATTGCTGATCCACAGCGTCTGACAAGGGAGGACCAACGTTGAGCTGCACCATCTTGTGAAGCAAGATGAAAATGGAGCCGAGATGCGAGAAATCCGCTGTGCTACAAGTCAGCTAATAGCTCAACGAAGCCGTCGATTCTGCATTGTCGTAAACGTACCAGCGACTCGGAAAACGTTCAAAGGCATGATTGCGGTAGTTGTCGCAAAGCTGAGATAAGGAATTTGAAGAAGTTGTGAGATAAGTAAGTAGCTGCTAGAAGCGCAGCGAGTGGGAAGCGAGCGACAACCTGTCAAAGGCGGGTGAGTACGAATACAATTGAGGATCGTTCGGGACGAGGGTTGGACGGTGATGGCTCGAGGGATTGACAAGGGGAGCTTGGGAGAATCATGAATCTTGAAACTGAACTGAGCTTTGGCTGAAAAAGGACACGACGCGATTGCAAGCTCATTGGGCCATCCAGCTACGTAATGTCTCGCATGTGTCAGGCTGAACGCCACAATATCACAGCCACAGCTCAGGGGGGGTGTGGCTGTCATCATGAAGTTTGTAAGTGAATGTAGCATGAACCATGATTCAGAGAACGACTTTCATATCGTAGACATATTCTACTCACTAGGTAGTTAGAAACCACAAGGGGAGGCAAGAAAACTTGGTGCCATGACCCTAAAGGATGAAAAGACTTAAGGTATGAATAAATCATTTTTCATAATGGCCTTTAGCCCGGATCCCGAGGTGCTTCTTTCGTTCTTCTGCGAGGTTGTGATTGTCTGATGATTGTTAGCAACTCGAAGCAAAATTGTGCATCTGCGAGCGATTTGATGTCGTCGATTCCAGGGGCGACCTCACCATCAACCTGCTTCTGTTCCTTCATCTCCTCCTTGTTCTCGCCATCCTCTCTCGATCGCCCTTTGCCGTGGATGGTAGTATAGTATCCATGTTTGTCCCAATACTTGATGTCCTTCATGGCAGCATCGTACATTTCGTCGAGATAGTCGCATTCGCTCGCTGGAGTCTTTATTTGACGATGTTTTCCACCTCTTAGATGAAATCATGAATGGCAGGAGTTCTGGTCATTCGGGGTCTTATTGCTCGATGCGGGTGGGGTGATGCCCTCAGATTTTGCGATCGTCGTGCTTCCTCTGGGGTTACCACGCTGCTGCGAGCCTTTGATCTCTGTCCTGGACGAACTGGCTGCGTCTTTGACTTCTCGGCCTTGATGACTCCCTCGATACTGGCTGCAACGTTCTCGAATTGGATACTCTTGTAGTCACTGCTTATCTTGCACACAGGGTCGGCCTCTATGTTATAATATACAGCCAGATATGGGCAAAGTGATGAGATGTGAAGAAGAATAACCTCGATTCGAATGGTAACCTGGTCTTGAAAAATGGAAAAGGACTGGGGCAGAGATAGAGAGGTGAGGTGAGGAAGAAACGATAAGGTCAGGAGAGGACAAAGTAGGTGATAGAAATGGCACTGGTGTCCAGTGAATCACGGGCTCTACCTTACAATGAATCATGGGTTCTACAATGAAGTGTGTCCCTGGAAGAGGATATCATAAACTTAGTAAAGAGTCCCCTAAACTTAGGCTAAATTGCCTAAAGTCTTCCATGTTATATTTTCTTGCTCCCTGAGGACGGACTCCAAACAAATACCTACCAACTGATTCAGGCACGGATATCACATACGGTGGCTCCCCTTGTTTTTATGTACGGTTGCAGTATATTTACTAAACTACCTAAACCGCAGGTTTTTTGTTTTTGAGGCTATGAAGTTGCAGAACACGCAAGATGATCGAGGGCGCAGGTGCCGTTCGCCATCCAAGCAAAGTAAATCCACCAAAATCAGCTACTAGACTATTACTTGTATGTCTGGCCAATGGTTGTAACATGATATCCTTTACCATACACAGACAGTCTTTGTATTCCCAAAATGTTCCTACATTCCTGATCCTTCATTTTGATGCAAAGCAAATCGTACTCGGTAACCCATCAACTTCTACCACCATCCTAAGCTGCTATCAGTAATTGCAGTCGGGACTGAGGCGGAAAACTCGAGCTCCATCGTAGTCATCATCATGTCATCTCAGTTTTCACAGGCTGACGATACTCCCTTGGCAAACGGCGCCGTAAGGTGTATCAAAGACCATGCGCTGTCGGGACAGAGTCTTCTGGCCCTATCCCCCAAAAGACATGCCCAGTGGATACTGGGTAAGGGTCAATTGGCAGCTTTTCATTCTTTTCTTTTTTGGTTCTTTTCTTTTCATTCTTTTTTTTCTCTCTTTTTTTCTCTTTTTGTCTCAAGACTGATTCGGCTTTTTCTTTCTCGAGCCACCTCAAGTTACCCGGCGAGAGGTATCTGAGGTGTTTAACAGACGTTAGGGCGGTACCCGGAATGTCTGAAGGACCGCAGATCTCGCTGCTCTCTGTTTTGGGTGACCCCTAGAGAGCCATAAGATTCTTCTCAAGCGTCAAAGGTAGCATGTAGCGGCTCAAGTAAAAGACCATAGTTGATGCTCCCGGCGATGCAGAGCATACCGCAACAACTCATCGGAACCAGGTCTTGCTTTACCCAACATGAGTGATCATATGAAATGTTCATGACCCAGAATGTTGAGGACTCACTCACAGCTCACCGATCTTGGAACACTCTCTGAAAGTGACCCAGGTCCTCAGGTAGAGCTGTGGTGCAATAACTTCACTGGCTATGACAGCCAGTCTGGGGTATCACAAGGAAATATAAGAACTGATGACGCCGGTGCGCCACCGAACCGTTTCCGTGCTTTTTTTTGGTACCCCGGGCCGGGGGGCTATTGTGGTTTTATCTTTTTTTTGGTAGACGTCGAAACAACAACAGGATCCTGCCAGTTCAACCCGGCCCTCAAGGAGGCCAGATCACTACTCGGTTAAGTTGCCTGATGGTGTCCAACGCCAATCTTCTTGCTCACAGCCGGAGTATCGGTGGTGACAATTCATCAAGTGCCCAGCAGCTGTACTCTCCCGCAGTGTCTCAAAGCCCCGGGGGAAATCCCGAAGACACTTCTGACATATGAAAATGGCAGAATACCATGCATCATATGATCGATGGCCGATCGGCCCTTTTTTCTCGTAGTTTTGAGCAGCAAAGAAGCGTAACTCCAGCAGACGGCATTGATGGCACTGTCAGCCTCCACAAGAGTCTAAGTATCCGTCGTGGCAATGCAACAAGCAGTGCGTGGTACGTTGACTACCAGCCGTCATCATCTCTTCAAAGCTTCCATTACCTCATAGAAGACACATGAAGGATATTCAACTCTTTCATGGCACGAAGAAACCTCTCCGTGCTCTGCCCCTCGAGTAGATACCTGCCTGCCACTGGTGAGTTTTGGCTAGGCAGGTCATCCCAAGTTGACTTGAGCTGTGCGACTTGTTTGGGCCAAGAGCAATACCCCTGACAGAAGAATAGAAGATTGGCTTGACGCTTTGTTGTTGTGTTTTAATGTTTTTTTCTGGTTTTCTCTCTTTTTGTTTTCGTTTTCATTTTCTCCCCCCTCGGTGTCTTCTTCTACTTCCAGTGGCCCCATATCATGAAACCACGATCCAGCATAGAACCAAGGAGATTCGAATATGGAACCCAGCAAGTGGACTAATAAGAGGGAGGGTGATTATTCGACGGTGTCTGTGCACCGCACGATCCAGCTTTTGCAGCCGTGGGACACCAACCCATCCTGTCGATATAAGGCGTCCGAACCGGAAGAGCTTCCCCAAAAAGCACGATGCGTCCCCGTCACCCGACGGGGGAATGGCATGAGCAAGTATGCCTAGGTCGATGACTGTTATATCATATGACAAGTGTGGTGAATAGGTACATTAGAGTCGTAACTTCGTGCTGTATGCGTACAAGAGGCATACTAAGGTAACTAAGTGTAAAAATAAATGAATGATATGATCAAAGGAATGAAAGAAGTGAAGGAAGTCGATAGCAAACACGACATCAAAACATGCATGAGGAGAAGAAAGAATCATGTTCCAAGTGGGAGGATCTCGTCCTTATATAGACAGAAAGTAGGCTCCTTAACTCAAATCCAGGGTAGAAACCCTCGGTCTACGTGTCCAAACACAGGTTATTGTGGTGTGAATTTGAAGTTTGTATCGTGAGATTTGAGGTAGTCACGTAATGTGAGTGTCAGGAACTTACACCGAGAAAGCATATCCAATGAGTTAAACAAAGAGTCCGTGAAAGTTCATGAACTCTATAGCTTCAGCATCGAAACCGCAAGAAGTTTGATGGCAGCCTATGTGCACCATCCAGGTCGTGATAACAGCCATAGCTGTTGTGTACTAAACTCTTCTGAGGACAATAAACCTTTTTCATTATCTCAAAGAGGCACATATGTACCGAGATCGGAGTGTCAAGTTTTGAAAACCTCTCTGTGAATTTGAGGAGTGATTTTGTAGAGAACATGTTAGATCGAGAGAGAATGAGCGAGGGTAAGTTCACGTGCCAAAGCTAATTTCAACATCATTCCTGTCCTTGTTCCACTTGCTTTGATTTAAGCAATCCTGAAGCCAATGGAGCTCGCTTATACAAAAGCGAGAGCGAGTCCTGAGTACGAAAGTTTGTCCTTTGATCCAGTAGATGATGCTCATGCTTACGAGGTGTCGAAGGTTATCTTATCATTATACACACCGCCCATGTATAAGAAAAGGCCTTGAAAGTACAAAGACTCACTACAACATCATTTGCCCAGAGCAGTTTTACATGAATGAGTAGCAAACCGAGTTCGACCACAAAATGTGATCATGCCATAATCTTATCTCTCCAAAACATTACAAATATCTGCCTGCAGCACCCCAATATAGTGACACTCGGACTGAAGAGCAACTGTGCATGGAAGAAGCCGTTGACCATGAGAATCCCAGAGAAACAAAAAGATCAAGTCACGGAAATACTGGCACCTGGATGGTGTATTAGAGGAGCAGAGGCGCCATAGTTTGGCCACATTCAAAAGGTCAGAGCCATGATGATCAGTTCATCGTGGCGTAGGGGTTCTATAGGTAACCGAGAATTTCTTGGCTGGCTTCACAGCACTTCCTGACTTTTGTTGGGCTTCCGTAGCGAAGACATCTCCGAAGCCTCGCGGGTATCAATGGGTATCAGTCCATAATTCTGCCACGTAAAATGGCTCAAAGTAATTCAAGTTGGTGACGTCGAGAACACTGGATCCCCTATCACAGATAAAACCAAGTAGATTAGTTGCTACGTACAACTCCTGAGGAGGTAATCGCTTATTATCGGTTGAATTCAACTTATACCAAGACAGCAGCATTCTCTAGATGCACTGAAAACACCTGTGACTAATACAGCTTCAATTGCGAGCCCTGTGGTTGAGATAATACGGAGTGTCAAGTCTCAGTCATGGATTTAAGGGCTCAGCTCTGAGCATTGGCTGGTTGAGTATAATAAGGCAAATTTCATCGTACTGTTGACACGAAAGAACACGATCCAAATATTGAGACACACGGTGGATATAAGAGCTAGTTGATCGTCGCGTCTTATGCTTACGTGGTGTTTTACCTCGACCTTGACAGGACTTCCAGGCTGTTACGATGACACACGGGAGATATTTGGTTCGAACGTGAAGCATTCGAGGCCATATTACATGATTTGGGCGGGCGGTCCTCTAATAATTGAAGCCAGTATTTGAACACAAGATGGATTGAGTTGAGATACATTGACATGCCTGCAGGTTGTCCTGATGGTCTACACAAGAACAAAGAAACCACAGAGCAAACACATTTGAAAGCACACGATGAGCAACAAATTATCTTTTGATATCTTATATTGACTATTTCTCAGGCAACTAGGAAACGGCTGCTGTTCACTCAAGTCTCTTGCACGACCGCGCTGGTCTCGTATGCTGGAACAAAGACAATGCCAATCTTCTCGCCAGGCAGCCTTGTCGAGATCTATATGTTCGGCTCCCTTTGAGCTCAATTGCATGAACAGCCATTGATGCCTTGGAAGTTCATTGTATGATCGACAATCAAGAACAATGTTCATCCCCGAACTTCAAATGACCATATAATCCAACATGTTGCAGATCAGTTGTTGTATCTCAAGCATTCTCACTCCCTACAACTCAACAACATAGTATTCCAGAAGTTGTCCGCACAGAATCCGATGCTTTCCAGCCCGCACAACTTGCATCCAGACACTGAAACAATAATGGACCTCTTGGATAAGCAACCCATCAGAATGTTTACCCTCAACTGCATTCCCCCTAAGGAGCCCCCTCCAGGAACACCCGAGCCATGTCTATGGCAATGTCACAACTGCGGACAGAAATACAGGATCTCCGTCACAAGCCGCTGTATCAAGTGTCCTTCATACAACAGTAGCCCCCTCTACAAGGACCTGTCAGACAAAAGCTCAGACGGCGGACCTACCAGAACATATCAAAAGTCTCCCCTCTCAGGCGCCCATAGTCCAGATAGCAGCTCTACTACAGAGGCTGAAACGTCTTCCAAAAGCCGTAAATACTCAAAACGTCCATCCATAACGCTTTCTAACTACGACTACGAGTTCTGGAATCAATACAATGACTGGAAGCGCTTTCGCTCAGAGTATGAAGCGAGACCCGAGAGATGGGAGAGCCACATCAAGCGCAGCTTCGATGGCCTGGATAGTGCACAGCGTCGAGCGAAGCGATATAAGTTTGAAGTCGAAGCACGCACTCATCTTACGGAGGAAAGACTAGAGCGCATTCTTGAGGGGAAGCAAAACTGCGAAGTAGACTGCAACTATCCCAGCCAGTGCCACACAGAGCGCTATGAAGCATTGATGAGGATACCTCCGAAGGCCACAGGAGGCACGTTCCATTCCACATACTATGAAGATGAAGAAGAAGAAGCAGGTAAGCTGCCCCTTTGCGAGCTTTTACCGCAGTTCGATCAGGAGATGACCACTCCTGAAGACATTGATGATGATGAGGATGAGATATTCGCGGCATACAGGAGGGATGTTGACGCTTGGTATGCATCAAATCTGGCGAAGTCGAGATAAAAGGAAAGGAAGATACTGAGCGGTGAACAATGGAAGAGAAACTCTTGACGGCAAAGACTGGCCACAAGAGGAAAATAAAACTTATGATAATAAAGAAGGGCGCCTAAACTTGTCTGTAGATCAAGTAAAGTAAGGTATACTAACTTACCTAAGTCTTTTCATCACTTGGGATAAAGGTCCCAAGTCTTCTTGCCTATCCTTGGCTGGCATGGAACAGCTATTCAGTGAATACGAGATAATGAAAAGCATAGCAGAGATCATGGATGCAATAGGGAACTGTTTTGAGTGAGCGGACCATAATAGATAAACATCTAAACGGACGTGATAGCTTCATTAACCCACATTCCTAACACAAACAGATCATAACAAACCACACTCATTTTAACATTGAACGTTCGATGACTAACCAGGAACTCGTATTTCCGTGTCTACCTAATCCAGTCCATCAGCACAGCGGTTCCGTGTCGCATCTCATACCAGACCAGACCAGACACCAAGGTGAAAACACAACTGTTGTACACAGCTCGCGCAACTCAAACAGCACAGGGCATTTCGTCATAACGTGAACCCTCTCGTCATCGGGTATCGGCTTCTAGAGCCGACCCGAGAGCTCGTCGTGTGCTTATTGAAAGCGCAGGCGCCCTCAGCTATCCAAGCTGTGGTCGTGCGGACGTCCGCTCATATCTCGACGCGACGCCCCCATCGAATTCAAACTCAAGCATTTCTGCATTAACATCCCATATACCGGTTTACCGCAAGTCCCAAAGAATAAAAGCAAAATAGAGCCTTAAACGATACGTCTTTAGCCTTCAAGTGCCTTGGCCTTCTTCTTCTGCTCGACCTTGAGCAGCAGAGCGCGGTTGATGTGTGGCAGGACACCACCGTAGGCGATTGTCGCACGGATCAGGGTGTCGAGCTCTTCGTCACCACGAATGGCAAGCTGGAGGTGGCGGGGTGTGATACGCTTCACCTTGAGATCCTTGGCAGCATTCTGTGATGAAATGTTAGCGTTAATTCCAGGCAACAACAATGACTCATAAACGTACGCCTGCCAACTCGAGGACTTCGGCAGTCAGATACTCCAGAACAGCTGTGACATACACGGCAGCCTTGGCTCCCACACGCATCTTCTGCTGGGTGTTCTGCTTGAGGAAACGCTTGACACGACCGCAAGGGAACTGTGAAATACCATATTAGTACGAGTTTAAATGAAACCAGCAATCCTTGATAGAAATGTTTCCCGAGCCGTCTTTGTTTGCGCATTCCGCCATGTCCCGTTTCAGCCCAACATGCATACAAACAACGTCGACAGCCGCCCCAGAATATCGGTGACCAGTTGCCGAGCCGTCGCATCAGCTCAAACGCGCAGCGAGGGCCAAATGCAGGGTGCGCTGTGAATTTGAAAAGATTTTCTGGTCGTGCGGAGATGCTCGACGCGTCGAGAATGGATCGTGAAACTTGAGATATGTGGGATGCGGGACATGGCATGTGCGCAAATCGGTCGACAAAGCAAGCCTATCCTCCTCTTCTACCTCTCAAGTTGAGACTCACCTGAAGACCAGCACGAGCAGAGTGGCTCTGCTGCTTCTTGGTGCCCTCAGCAGCGCTCGTCTTGCCGCCGGAGCTCTTTCCGCCAGAAGACTTTCCCTTTCCACCAGGCATTGTCGATATGATCGCGTAAAAAAAGTCGTAAGATAAAAGTATCAAAAATTTGGGGATGAATCAATACGGGTTCGAACGCGGTAACCGATCGGTCGAAATGGCGATTGATGTTGTTGGATGTGAAAAACGCGGGATCGAGAGTTCGTAGTGGCAGAAATTTAGCGGGCTGCGGTGCGGTGCTGATGTTGTTTCTTCAGGCAGGCTCTGGCCAAGGGCGAGCTTGCGTGAGATGCGGTGCGGGATTGGATGGTACAGAGGTACATGCCTCAGGTAGCGTCTGGTTTCCATCTGGCTGCTGGAAGCTTAATTGCTCACCTGCACTTGCCGATGCAGAGGTGCTTCTCATTGGCTGAGTGACCCGAGATAAACCCGGCCATCAAGCAGGGCCAGCAAAGGCTGTGTGAGAAGAGGCACTTGGTTAGGTATCACCAAAATAGGGTTCATGGTGCTGCAAAGTCTTCGAAAAGGGAAAACGTAGATCAAAGAAAGGTAGCATGTTCAAGAAAGACTTCTTTCAAGCTCCCAGAGGTGTTGGCGGAGGAGCTGTGTTGATACTTACTTGGCTCATCTCATCTTTGTTTGCTGTCATGCTTGGAACGGGTTGCCGCATATTCACATCTGTGTCTCACCCGGAGATTGTTGAATGCCATAAAGATGCTACAGCATGTACTGGCATGGCTGCTGGTACAGAGGCGGTATCTTTTCGGTTTCTGACAAGTCAGGGCATCTTGTTAGACACTTGGTGAGATGTCGTTGTGTATTGAACAGTTGAAACCCAGGCTCGGTTTGGGGTTGATCATGTCCCGCTGTGGCTGAAGTGTGGCTGTTCTTTCCCCTGTTAGCCGAGCATTTACCTGACTTACAAGTTACAACCACCAAGCCGAGCAAATGCTAGGTATATCTTCCTTGCCTACCTACTTTAGTACCTTATGTAGGTCTGATGGAAACAAGTTTACATGACCTTTCAATGGACCTATCAGCCGATCTTGTAAAACCACGATATCTAGTCAGATATGTTTCTCCCGTGGTGGTATGCATAGAATCTCTCAATCTTAGCAAGTCATCGTATCAAGTCTTTTACACCTGTCGAAGGCTTCAACTCAAGTATTTTTGCACTTTCGGTTTTGGCCAAACACTTTACTGACTACCTTACCTATCTACGTAGACAACCGTCACCGAGACAGTTATCCAAGGCACTTCTGTCCCAACCACTGCGTCCTAGTCTGGTTCATGTTGCAATATTTGCCATTGACACTGCACTGCAGCCCAGGGCCGCCACTATGAATGTGCCTTCCACATTTAAGAGAGGGAAGAGGATGGCCATCCTTCTTCCATAATGGATATTTCCACCTCTCCCTATAAAAAAAAACTTCGCGCCTAACTTGATCTCAACTCCTGCTTGCGAACGTTTTCAATGCACATCGCCAAGCCCCAAATTCTCTCTTCAATTATCCGAAGGAGCGAAAAGCCCTTGCATGTTCAGCATGGCCACGGCCACGAGGATTCACCACTTACCACCAGAGACCCTCGGCAATGTCGTGTCGTTTCTCCCGCCAGCTGATGTAAAGAATCTGCGACTCGTCGACCACAGGTTTTCATCATTGGCCACGCGACGGCTATTTCGCCGCACTCGATTACTCGCCCGAGCCAAAGACAACAATGATCCTCAGCGGTTCATACAGCTCGCCAATTCTGAGTTGAGTGGACTTGTCCGCGAAGTCAGCTGTGATGTTTCCAGCATAGTGTACAATGGGTTTTACTATATGGAGAAAGACCAGTTCGAGTTCCTTCCTGTCTTCTGGGATGCATTGCCCCTTCTAGCTCGCTTTCGAAACATTCAGACTCTGCATCTGTGTTTTGATGCCAGATTCGCGTTGCAGGATTTCAAATCAGGTTCCAGCCAGTTCAGAAGTAGGGTTTTGAAGACTGTTTTTCGCATTTTGATGGGAACATTCACTAAGGAAGTGCCAAAACCCATCGACACACTTTCCAGTGCCTCAATCGAGATTTCGCCCTCTGACGCCCCGGCGTCTCCGATTACTCTATCTACTCTCATAATTTCCAACTTGGGAGATTACCATGATCCGGAACTCACCAATATGCCCGAATTCAAAACAGCCATGGGAAACATCAAGGCCTTGAGGCTTGATATAGCGCAGCACAAAGGAAGGTGGAGAGACTGGGCATTCACAGAGTCAACTGCGATCCCAAATCAATGCCAGGAGATGTTTACTCAGCTGCCTCTCACTTGGCTTTCCTCGACGGTCGCTGCCAACCTACAAGTCCTCTCACTACATTACCAGTCATATTGGGGCTGGTTCCCCAACATTGATATACGCCGTATCGGTGGAGGAAACGGAATGCCCAAGCTCAGAAGCCTTTCATTGGGGCGCTTCGTCTTCAGTCATCAAAGTGAGGTTGACTGGATAACTTCCTTAGATCTTGAGGAGCTTTTTTTTTCAGGTTGCGCCGTCCTGTCCAAACACATTGGCCATCCGACCACACAGAAGGGCTTCTGGACTGATGGCAGCGATTTCTTTTCATCGGCCAAGATTGCGGGAGAGGTGGAGAGGACTTGTTTGTGGTGGCATGAGATCATTTGGCAAATTCGCAACTCTATGCTCAACCTGAAACGATTTTGCATCGTCCGCCCGCCAGATTTTAGTTACCACTATCGAAATTTTCGTAAAGAGAAAGGCCATGGTGATTCCGAGCCTTTATCAGACGAGGAATCGAGCGATTCCGAGCTTTCTTCAGATGAAGAATCGAGTCACGAACCAAGCCTCTGGCAACAGTTTATCAGCCTCAGCGAAAAGAGCCTCTGGTCTAAGGAAACGACGTTTCAGCACTTTACATGTGCCACGTCGCCAAAGTTGTGCCTCGAATCAGACGCCTTTCTTTGCTCCCGTTTCGGTCCTTCTACGAGCTTTATTGAAAGTTCCTCTGGCTACAATTATGTTTCTCACGATCCCACACACAGGGAGCAGGCCTCATATAACGATGCCAGGGCCTCTAGAGTTGGCCAAATAATCAGTGACATGGAAAAATTGGCGAAGATCGAGGTTATCATCCTGCATTCTATGTTGTCCAAGAAAAGCAGGAACCAGTATATAGACGCTGAAAAGCTGAGACTGGCCCCGAAGATGGGGACCCATGACACAAATGAATACATGACAGGCGTACTACGCCCTCTGCTTACATATCGTGAGCTATTTATCGTCAGGACGACATTGTTCCTCTCAGACTATCGTCAGCAGTCCTCTCCTTGAGCAGACACTCACACGAGAAGACAATTATAGGCCCAGCTAGAAGCCAGGTAAGGGAACTCTCATGTCGTTGGTTCGTGCTATCAATGATCTGTTTTCAGTTATGATCGGAATGGGTATGCGCAGGCCAGGGCGTGGATGAAGACAAAACTGGGGGGGAGACCAGTCAAGAGACATGTCTGATACCTCCGATTTAGGACTCTATCAGTCAAATATGGTATTTCGATTATATCTAATGTACTAGTCACTCCTTGGGCTTGCACTCCAGGGAAGGATGTCTTGAAAACGTCAAGGCTTGGTTTTGTTGGGTTGGGGATATCTTTACAGTATTTGGGGCATATATGTGCCAGAGAGAATCATGTTGAAGGCCTATATCAAGTTCATTCTGTGAATTTGCACATAATGTTGACAGCAAAACTCGAAGCAGAACGCTAATACCAAAGACCATTCGCATTTGCCTGCTGCATCCCGTCTTTTGAACAGTATGAAGCAATTAAAAATAACACCCAGTCAAGGCTCAAAGCGGCTGCTATTGACCTGCATGTTGAAGTCCACTACGGGATTTTGTGATTCTAGTCCACAGACGGTAAACGAGATTATGGGAGTAGAATTGTAGTGAAAGAGATAGGAGGGAAATGTGAGGAAGAGACTTGAACACTTCCACATTGCACTCTAGAGAAAAGAAATACATCAAGAAAGTCTCGGCAACGGAATATCGATTTTGATAATATTTTACAGATAGTAGTCCTAAAATTCACCATCTATCCCGCTACGAGGGCCAAATAGTGTCTGTCACTGGGAAGCCGGAGATACCTGCCGATGAGGCGGTCCAGTTCCTTGAGAAAGAATGAATCCGACTCCTGAATTATTCCAGTCACTGCATTATATTCAGAAGCGGTCTCCTGTCTCGAATCTGAAATTTTAGACTCTTGTGGTTGGACCAGTGTCAACTGGGTCGGAACACACAGCACTTTTTGAAGAACAGATGATGTATTACATATTGAAACAAAGCCCCAGCGAGCATTTTCCAATCCTATTAAACATTTTTTCTGGCAAATTGCTTAACTGCTCCCAAGTTCCCCATCCTGGGATGCATGTCCATTCAACCTATGTATCAAGAAATGCCAGTCTCATCCTCTTCATCAGTTGGTTGTCGAAGAAGGACCGAAGACTACCTAGGGAGGGAGGAAGAAGAAGGGGGATCAGGGAGGGAAACAGAGGAAGAAGAAGAATGGAAATTTCTCCACATCATAGGTAATCCCAAGACCGAGACTTTTTGTACATCCATGTTTCGCTGGAAATGAAGGATTTGATGATAAAATCGTAGAAGAACATCATCGAGGTTACTGACGCAGTCTAAGGCCATTTGAGGTCATTCAATACCTCGAAGAACAGGGAAGTCTGTAAAGGCTCAGTTGATTCTTAAGCTGATTTCACTTTAAAAAATGCAAGTTTAGTGGGAGATCATGAGGCGAGAGTGAAAATGAGGACAGCCGCGTGGAAATAGTAGGTGATTTAGATAAACAATTCAAGCATCACACCTTGAATCGCTAGTATCTTATCTAAAGCTTCCAACTACACAAGTGATGAATTTCATAATGAGAAGCTTCAAATGATTAAGGAAAGAAAGATGGATGGTGTAGTTGGAGTCAAAGCAATTGATGGGCGACATGTAGATTTTAGGAAGCAAGAAAGTCTCAGATGCTCAGCCCATATGCCAAAAATAACTATCATACGAAGTCTCTACTAAGTTTACCTGTGAACTACCCTAAGCCTTTTTGTCATTTGAGGCGGAGGTCCTAAGTTTTCTTGTTTACCCTTGGCAACGTCGCTTCAATGAGATCCGGGAATAGCTCCGTAGTATCAGCGAAAAGAGGCGAGTTGAGAGCTGGGTGTGAGTGGTCAGTGGTGAGTAGGCGAGTCGAGCTGCATGCTGCAGCTGCAGCCGTAGCTGCGGGCAAGAGGCGAGGGCGGAGGCCTGCATATTGGATGCCGATAGAATGGCACTTTGGGAATGATTTCCACGGTACTGTAGATCTAGCGTCAGATCCTGTGTCGCGTTGGTGCCTGACCTTGCCTCCTCACTCCTCTTCCCATTCACTAAGCCTGAGCCTGAGTCGTCCTCTGCTCGGGTCCTGGATGAGGCAGTGGCAAGTGTCATTGTGGCGATATCATGGAAGAAAGCCGTGAGGCTCATCTCATGGCGAAAAGGGAAATGGGGCGTTGCAGCGGCTGACGCCGATCCCCCACTAGGCTTGAATGATGAAACATTCACTTCTGGTTGGTGACTGTAAACATGGGATCAAGACATCAATCAATCCTGAACCTGCTGAAGGTCTCGGAGCATGAGATATCACAACCTCGTAACTGGGCCAACTTGCAATCTGTGGGTGTAGCCAAAGACGTCTCATGACCGTACAGTATTTACTCTTGTGCATCATGTCTCAATGAGACACGTGCTCTTACAAAGTGGTGGGCAACAAAAAGGTTGGACAGCCAAAATCATGACTTCAAAACAGGGTAGACAAGAATCAAGCTTCACCTACAAGAATATTGCACATCTTATGCCACATGGATATCATATATGCTTAGATCGGTTCACAAAGGATGCCGCCGCGTGTTTGCGCGGACAGGCCAACAGAGAACAGACCCGGGGAGAAGATCCGTCTGCCGGAGCTTCTAGAGCATTTTCACGAGGGTTCGTTCATCTTAAAAAAAGAGAGTTCAGGGGTGTCGACTGTCGGCCGCGTGATCTATGAGCCGCCATCTCCGGGGGAATGGACAACCGAGCGACGGCGAGATGAGGCTAAGCTGGGATGCCTTGGGAAGAAAAGACCCTCTGTTTTTTTGTGTAGGGAACAGCGGCGAGGCGAAATAGGATGCGCTAGTGAGGCTTCTCGAATTTGACAGGCGAGCAAGAGAGAAAGGAGATGAGGGGCCAAGCAATGAATACCGTCTGTGGTGACATGCTTTGTTGACCAGTCATTGCGAGAAGATGAGGTAGGTCTGCGACATACACGAGCTTCATTTGAAGCGTGATCCACCCAAGTTCGATATAAACGACACGACAGACCAATACAGAAGGCAAACTCAACTTGAAAAAGGTCTGAGAACAAGCTCATCCTCTTACTGGTACTCTCCGTAAGAGACTCAGCCCCTCCAGCTAATCAACGCTCAATTTCCAGGGACCCGGGTCCCCTCGCTCATCTCTCCTGTACCGTACCAGGGCTTACGGGCATGGGACACGAACGACGACCCAAAGACTGGGGAGTCCCCTGAGATCAGGCTGGGCCCCTGATATCGGCCCAGGTGGGCGGGTTAGGATGACCCTGGCTTCGTCATGGGCATTTGGGAACGAACAAAGAGGGGCAGAGTTTTGGAAGAAGGAAGAAGCACTGTAGAAGTAAAAGGGGGTTCAGGAAATATTATCACCTCTGTTCAGTTTGTTCGTCGTGAAAAAGAATGGGCTTGTGTCTTGTGTCTTGTGTCTGGCGGGCGCAATGACGTGTATAAACTGGGAATTGTGAGGATTGGCGTCCCCCAGGTGATGCATGTATGTTTTCTTTTTCCTCTTCTTGTTTTTGTCAGAAAGTTTATTATTCATTACTCCGTAGAAAGTCTTAGATACTTTGTGTACTCCACCACTTGATTGGCTTCCCGTCCGACGGGCCGCTCGCATGTACCGCCATAGACGAAGAGATAGAGGAGAGTCCTGCTAAGATGCGAAGTTAATGTGAAAGAAAAAAAACGAAGCATTTCTGGCTGCAGTACCTAGTCAGAGAAATCGGGTGCTGTTATGCATACGGATACGCTCGGATAAAAGGTAAAAAGTTATGGACATTTGATGGCCAAAGTGTCTGTCAACAAACAAGCGGTAGACGATAGCGCGTACTAATGGAAAAAGCAGCCCGGGCAGCAGGCTCCAGACAGACAGGGTCAAGAAAAGAGCCGCAGCAGCATCATTGCACGTGGCTTTGACGATGAAGAAAAACCTAGAATAGAGTGGTCGAATTTCCGCATGAACATGCCATTCTAATTGAGGCATCTCAAATCTCCCTTGGCAACCCCTGGAATCACGGTGCAAGTCGAGAGACGGAGCGAGAGAGACATGCCATGTCACCTCGTCGTCGTCTCTTTCGTCTTGTCTTGTCTTGTCTGTCTCTTGTGTGATGGAGAGTAACTTGACTGTGTGAGGGAGGAGGTGATTACGCCGCATGAGCTAGGTAGCTAACGTTAGCATCATCCGGGGAGCTTCGCTGGGCAAGCCGGCCGGGTGTGTCATAAAGGGGAGCTAAAGATACGATGCGAGATGGAGGATGGAGCAGAATCATTACAAGATGAGACGCCAGTTAGATACGATACCCAGCCAAGATTTTCCGCCGGTAATGACTATCGATCTGCGGGACTGTGACTGTCTCGTCTCTGTGAGTGTTACAGTTGGTTGGATGCCTCACACTGACAATGACAATCTCATCTCGACTCTTTTCTCACACTATCCATCGCATCCCCTATTTATTTCCCTTGGGTAATGACAGTATTGGAACAGTGCTACCCAACAAGCTGAAAGGATCAGAGGTTGTGCTTCATAGCCTAACTTATCCGTACATCCTATCCATCCTATCCTATGCTGAACTGTGACCCCAACTGAGTCAATTGCAGGTTCATGCATCACATCGAGTCAGGTCGTGACTGAAAGTGATTTGCTTGCTACCCAACTGAGCTGGTAAGAAAAGAATGCGACACGCAGGCCTGAGCTGTAACCCATACGTGCAGTAGTATACCTCTAAAGAATTAGCTGGTGTTACCTGGAGATGCACGTAATACCAGATCTGAATGCATACGGTATGCACAACATAAAAGTCGCTCCAACATTTTCTGCTAGACATAATAAACATCCAATCCAATCCATATATGTACGTCTCTCGTCGATGTCCACAGACACAAAGCAAAACTCCCATCACAATTGGGCGTGTCCAATAACATGCGGTCCACTGACCCTGAGCTAAGAGATACCGGTGTCGGGATGACGTCCACGCTGCTCGCACTGTTGGACCTCCAGGGATAGAGCATCTGATTTGCTTCTCTACAACCATCACGAGGTGTCATTCTGCAGCCTTTCCACAAAAACATCAGCACCAGACATCCAATACCGTCAGCCTCTTGCTGAGAGTTCAAGAGGCTCACTGTCTTTCTCAATCAATGCCAACCAAGGTAATTAAAGTGGTGGCTTGACGAAAGCCGGCCAGCCTCCCCCTCGTCCCGGGCTCATCACTTACCAGTAATTTTTTTTCTTTCACAAAGCCCCCCACCATGAGCTAAGAATTTAGAAGTGCATTTCGATCTAACTTAGAGTAAGTGTAGTAGGGGAAAAATAAGAAAGGCTAATATTAGACACGGTACTGTTTAAAAGTAGCAAGGCTTTCATTAACGGTCAAGTTAACCGGTATTGTTAGCGAATTAGATACTAAATAAGTTCGAGCGAGTGCTTGAATGAATGATACCTGACAATGAATAAGAAGGAATGGATTGGACGGATCTTGAACAATGGAATGGTAAATCTCAAGGGCCACCTCATGCATGGGGTCCCAGAACAACCCCTTGATGAGCATCTCAGGGGATGGACATGCTGGGGTTCCACAGTGGACTTCTGACAGCTGGAGAATAATTGAACTGCGCTGAAAACCCCACCAATTTGCGCCGGGCTTGGGGGGGTTGCTGCCCGGGCTGCGTGTCCCTCTGTACAGCTTTGCAGGCTCCGGCCTCGGCAGCGGGGGGTTCATAGTGGTCGTCGACCTCCACGAAACTGCACGCTCCGGCGTGACAGCGTACTGGGGATGCCTGTTCTTCTCCTCAGGTGGCTCATCACAGTGTACCTAGGCACTGTCCTAACGACGCCGCCCCATCCCACCTCGTTCGTTCATGGATCCATGGATCCCCAGGAGGAGGAGCAATGGAAGAGAGGGAAAAAATCAGGGCCCCTCCACGGCTGCTGGCGCTGCTGTGACTGGTAACTACTAACTACGTTAGTAAAGACTCAGGACAGAACCTGAGAGGAACCTAAAGTTAAAGGAACCTGAAGGGAAAGGAAAGGGAAACTCACGGGAAACTATTCGCCGTCCGCTGTCACCTCCCCAACCACATCCACCCGACACTTAATTAATCCCCTTCTCAATCAATCAATCAATCAATCAATCAGTCCTCTCTCTTTCTTTGGTTACAACACCCCCGTCTCCCGTCTCCCGTCTCCCGTCCGCCGTTTTCCCGTTCCAGATCATCCATCCATCACTGAGAACGTCCGGGACATTTTGCTAGCTACCTGGGACTGGGACTTGTTCCATCTTTTTTCCTCCCCGTCCCCTTTTCTACCTCTGACCTCTCTCGCTGTCCCTCTCCCTCTCTCTTTTAAACCTCATCATTTATCCTCCTCCTCCTTCCCCTCTCCTCCCCCGATTTTTAGTCGACCTCTTCTTCTCTTCCTTCTTCCCCCTCTCGTCTCGTCTCCCTCCCTTGATTACTCCTCCGTCATCCGCAATTTGGTTCGTCCACACTAAACAGCCCTTACGTCTACGAAACCTCCATTCGACCTTTTTTGCACCAACGGGAAGACGAGGCCATCGCGCGAATCCAATTCCCCCTTTCACGCGACTATTTCTTGCTCATTAGTAGTCTTCTTATTAGCTACTTTTGAGACGTCGCTGGTTTCCAGGGTCATCCGCCTATCACCTTTGGCTCCCAGAAATATCGAACTGCGACCATTAAGTAACGCTCTTTGACGCTACTCCGCCATTTTCTGCCAAATCTTCGAATACAGGAATTTGGTTCATTCGGCCTCCTTCGTTGTGCTGGCCGTATTTGTGCGCCTTTGTCGCCACCCAGGACCTCGCAGTGTCTTCCTTTTAAGCTTCGCGCATTTGTTGCCCGAGGCTTCAATCTTGTTTTAGGCATCTCGCTACACCTGACGGAACAAGCTTTTGTGGTCATTAACCCTGAGGCGGAACCCCCGAACCTTGTTTCACCCGACTCTTCTTGAGCACTTTACAGACGGTTTCTTCTGCGCCTGGTACCCTCAACTTCACTTAGCTACACCGCTTTCACGACCGAGACCCACGAGCCAACGATTTGATGCCGCATTTTTAACTGCTTGTTACGCATCCCCCGATACCCCCTCGCGTCCGCATTCCTGACACACTGCACATTCTGTACGTGTCAGCTTGATATAAATCCTCAAGAAAAGCAGGTAAAGTCGACTGCTGGGTAAAAACAGCAGCTATTTGCCAAGCTGGATCCCGTCATTACAATGTCGCAGCAACCGCACGATATGGGTTACCTTGATTATGGCACATCAACCAATCGCTCCCCGAACTCGAGACAGAACTATGCTACAGCCGGTGGTTTCGCTGGCCTCTCACTACCTCGCCAGTCCCAGCGCCCTTTTGATGCTCCTCTAGGCTCATCTGCTCTTTACCCTGCCGACAGGATCGGAAGTGGGTACAACCACCGTGGTATGGAGAACATGGCTGGTATGCAGGGCTACATGCTGGATAATGGCCAGGCTTGGAACTACAACACAACTGGAGTCGCTACAGTTAACGGTGCCATGAATGGCCCTGGACGACAACGAAACGTGAACCGACGAGCCGCTCTTCCCCAGGTATGTAAAATGGAAAGTTGATATGGCTATGTCTGACCGGAAACAGAACTGGACCGATCACAGCGCGCTTGGTATTCATGGTAACCATGGAGGTCTTCAGCCCTATCAAGGAGGCATGAACAACAACCCCATGTCAAATGGTGGTCTTCGTGTTGAGCATCCCGGATCTCACGGCTCTCCCACTGATCTTCGATCAAACACTTCAGACGCCGACCAGCTTATCCCTACAGCTATTGTTATTAAGAACATCCCTTTTGCCGTTCGAAAAGAGACTCTGGCTTCTATCATGCTTGAGATGCACCTCCCTCAGCCATATGCTTTCAACTACCACTTTGACAATGGCGTCTTCAGAGGTCTGGCTTTCGCAAATTTCCAGTCTGCCGAGGATACACGCATGGTGATTGAGGCGATGAACGGCATGGAAGTCCAAGGCCGTAAATTGCGCGTCGAGTACAAGAAGATGCTCCCTGAGGCTGAGAGGGAGAGGATTGAACGCGAGAAACGAGAACGACGAGGCCAACTTGAGGAGCAGCACCGTGCACCCATGCTTCACCAGCAAAGCTCTATCCAGTCACTAGGCAGTCTTTCACAGTCTCAAGCCAGGGGCCCATCGCACCTCGGCATGCTTGAGGCATCTCGTGTTCAGTCTCCCGCTCTGACCATGCCAGGCGATGTTGATTTGAACGATCCCCAGACTCTCGAGTTCTATACTGAATTGGTTATGTTCCGTCGTGATGACTCTCGAGAGGTTCTGGTCTTCCCTGCTGGTATCGCGCCTGAGCATCGTCGATCCATCCACATTCTCGCACACAACATGGGCCTCGAGCACCAGTCTGTGGGCGACGGCGAATCGCGCCAGCTTACGGTGCTGAAGCGACAACAGCCGTCACCCACCGCCCACATCCACAGTCAGCCAGGCACCAACCTGGATATGCATAAGCGTGGCCTCAGCCGTGCTGCTACGTTTGACTTTGCTGCTGACCGTGAGACACGAGCTGCCAGCAGCAATTACTCCCACATGATGGGTCGACAGGGTCCCACTATCGAGCTTCCCGGAAGCCCTGAAGGCAACGGCATTCCCAACAACCTTCGAGCCGCCAAGAGTTTTGCTGATCTGCGATCCTTCACCCCCAGCCCTTCGCAGGCTTCCTCCAGCTACCTCGCGCTTTCGGGAATGAACAACATGGGTGGTGGCTCGGCTGCTGCTCGCTTCGGTGACTACATGGGAGGTGCCATGTCACCTTCTGGCCACCCTGGCAACTCCGGTACACCTGGACCCAAGAATGACTCTGCTCTTCTGAGCAGCCTCAGCAACATGAACTTGGGCTATGACTCTGGCTCCATGCAGAACCAGGCGCGAAGCACTCCTGGCGCTATTGGCAGCCAGCGCCCCGGTAACAGCTCTAAGGGAGCACCTGAGCGACAGCCTCGCGGACCTGAGTGGGAGACCAATGCCGGATTTGCTGGGCGACGGGCTAACGGCCACGCCACGCGCGGTAGTGGTGGTACGTCAACCGAGACATGGAACGATTGAACACAGGCTAATTCACGATAGACTCGTCCGACAACGGAGCACGCGTCGGTTCAAGCTCAACCAACGCTTCGCGATATCACTGAGTGTGATCCTTTGGCCACCCCCTTGATGGGTTAGGCTTCGACCTGTATGTCAGGCGGCGACTACAACTGCGCGTATCATTACGGATTAACGACAATGACCACGACGCATTGAAACTTTGCATCGCATTTGCTTTTATGACTTGTAATACCGACATACCTGGGGAAGTGATGGCAGGAATTTCACTTGTCTTGTTGAACCCCATTGCATATAGTTTACGTGGGAACGGTTTTATGACTTTTGAAGATTGTGGGGGACGACAGTGGCCTAAGGAAGTGTGCGTGTGGCCGACATGATGACAGTCACCGATGAGAGAGAGCATGGGATAGGATATCTGGATACACAAATGTTTTCGACACAACTGGGCAACCAAAGATGTACAAGGTCACAGACTACAGACAGAAGCACTTGGCAGCACGCATGCATACACGCATAACCTGGAATACCCTCAGGACGTACGTACCCCCGACAAGACCTACGACCACTATCACCACCACCACTTGACGATTATGACGCTTTTACGACGTTACGTCTAGACAGCTATACCGGCTTCTCCTCATCAGGCTGTTCAGCGTCAGCGAATGGGAGGGGTTGCCTCGGCGACTTACAACCTACTACTATACCCACCAAATCAAATAATTTCTGTCTAGGCGCTGTTCCTGGCATGACCGCGACGATGAAGACGACACATTTGGAGACGCCCGAGTCCGGCTTTTGGACCAAGGGGCACTGAAAGGGGCCGACGGACGAGTGCGAACATGGGTGATTTTTGAGTCAAAGGCCCGGCCCGGCCCGGCCCCGTTGGAAGGAAAAGAAAAAAGTTACAATATCTGGTTATCTGCATTACAGTTGAATTGTCTTGGTTCATGGTTCTGTTACTGTTACAGTTTCTGTTTATCCTTTTATTTTTATCTATTTTTTATTTTATGTACGGATTGGACAGGAGTGAGTGGTATTATTCTGGTCTCACTTGATTAATTCTTGATCTGCCTGGTCGCGGTGACTCAAGGAGAGTTAGAGAGATGGGTGTTGGCACGGGACGCGTATGGGCTATTTGGCTATCGTTGACTGGAGATGGTTTGAGGAAGTTGTAAACACGAATAAGAGAACGAGCAGAGAGAGCCAAAGAGAGACGAGATATGCCCTTGCGAGCAAATGTGCTTATCAAGTGGTGATGCTATGTTATGTTATGTTACGTGATGTGCTTTGGCTGTTGTTTGAATAGCTGTGTATGTATATGTATGTATACCACCCAATCAATGTTATAACCGCGCATGAGGTGATGAGAGTTACTTATTAACAACGCATCATCGAGACCCACATCTTTTGTACCTTTTAACCTCGAGTGACTGCTCATCTTCAACTCTTAGCTATTTACTCAACCTACATCGAGAAAAGTTCAACTCGTATGATGCAACTCATAACGTTTCGCCGAGCATCAACAGAGACATTGATTATTAAGACATTTTCTACATCACGGGCGTTGATACCTGAAACGATCTAGTCCTATCCTCTGATAGGGCGACCACTTTGAAACCTCATCCACCAAAAGCGACGTCATCTCCACTTTGTAAGAGAAGCATTGACTGATAGTTGACGTCGTCTGTTCATCGTATCTTATACATCCTCTCTTTTTCTCTTTTTTCCCCCCCTTTCATCATGGCGAGCTTCATCTCTTCATACCTACCGTTTGGGAAATCAAAGGACGAAAATATGCCGGCGCCTGAGAAGAACAGACAGTGGACCACGGGCCAAGATGGCCTTGATAAGCTTGCTTTTGGAGAGGGTCCAGTTCCCAAGCCTAAGGAGGGAGAGGTTTTGGTCAAGGTTCTTGCTGTTGGGTTGAATTATCGCGATACTGAAGGTAAGTTGTCCCTGATGTGGAAAAAAAAAAGGGGGGGTGATACTGACTGTTGGAAGTCATCAACGGTGATTATAACCACCATGCCTCTATCCAAGACACAGACACTCTCGTGCCTTGCTCCGATATGTGCGGCACCGTCATCCAGAGCTCATCGCCAAAACTCAGAGTCGGCGCTCGTGTCATGTCCATCTTCAACCAGACCCATCTCACAGGCCAAGTCACCGAGAAAGACATGGCCTCCGGTCTCGGTCTCCCTCTCCCCGGCGTGCTAACAGAATATCGCTGCTTCTCAGCCGATGCTCTCGTCCCCGTGCCCGATTATCTCTCCGACGAAGAAGCAGCATGTCTTCCAATCGCAGCCGTGACAGCCTGGATGTGCATCAACGGCATGCGACCGCTCGGCCAGCCTGCTGACGGTGGTAAGAAGAAGGAAACTGTTCTTCTGCAGGGCACGGGTGGTGTAGCGATTGCGGGGCTGCAGATCGCCAAAGCAGCTGGTCTAAACGTCATCATCACTTCTTCATCCGACGATAAGCTCGAGCGCGCGAAGAAGGACCTCGGCGCTGACACGGGCATTAATTATCGCACGCACTGGGAGTGGCAAGAGCCCGTCATGAAGGCGACGGAGAACCGTGGCGCGGACATCATCTTCGAGACAGGCGGCGCGCGAACACTCCGCAAGTCATTCGACTCTGTGGCATTTGGCGGACTGATCAACTGCGTGGGCTATCTCTCCGGCAAGGAAGAGGAGCAGGACACTGGAGGCAAAGTGGGCGTGAATGTGCTGGCTCTGAGGAGGAATGTGACGCTCAAGGGGATCCTGAACGGGCCGAAGGATCGGTTTGAGGAGATGGTGGCGTTTTATGAGAAGCATTCTATTCACCCTGTTGTGAGCAAGGTGTTTGAGTTTGAGGAGGCGAATAAGGCGTTGGAGTTTTTGAGCAGCGGCCAGCATTTTGGAAAGGTTGTTGTGAGGGTTTCAAAGAAGGAATAGAGTAGAGTGTCTACACGAGTTATGAGATAGATAGATAGATATTTGATATAAGTGCGTGTCATTTGTGCTACGTCACGTTGATATCGTGTTCATTCGTTTTTGGCTGTGGTTGTCATCTGGTGTCACACCAAGATAGGTAAGTCGGGAGTATATTTTGACATGACTGTATATATAAAATCATCAATTGTGGTTTGAGAGCTGTGTTAAGGTCTTATTATACTTATTATTGTAGTACATCGCTTGGTGTCTAGAAACTCCCATGAACCTAGGAGTGAGAACCCTCCTCGTAACGTACACACTCAGCATCTATCTCTCGTGACTTTCATGTCCACAGAAATGCCTTTGTTCTATATAGTAATCACAAAGTCTTTGGAACAACCCGCACATCAGAATCGACCAGGTCCAGCCTGTTGAGCCACGGCGCAAAGATATAATCCTGAATCGGCTTAAGAACAAGCACAACACGGTTGATGCGCCATCCTACCAACGGAACCAGAGCCCCGATAAACGCATCCGTGAGGAAGTGGTTCGCAGTAGCGACAATAGTAATGAGCATAGCGGTCGGCCATAGAGGAGCGAGGATACGCATGAAGCGATGCGGAGAGAATCGGCACATGCAAACTGCAAAGAAGAGCGATGTTCCATAGTGTAAGCTCGGCATCGCAGCGATAGTCAATTGGAACCGATTGTTGTTCCAGACATTAGCACCCCCAGCTTTACTATGCAGGACATCAACGAAGCCATATTGCTGCGGTAGCAATCGCGGAGGCGAGCATCGCCAGAGCGTTACGATGACGAAAGCAATAGCGTTATCGACGGCGATTGTACGACGAATGCGTCGAAAAGTCGGAGGTGGGAGATAAGTGTAGACGTAGATGAGGAAGAGGATGCCGATGCTGATATGGGAGTAGTATATCTTTGCGAGGATGGGCATGAGCCACGGTTGCTGGTTCATTATGTACGATTGAAAGTATTGTTCGATATCGAGGCCGAAGAAGGATTCTAGAGTGAGGATTTGAATGGCGTGGTCTCGGGCGCGGGTGAAAATTGGTTCGTTGCCTGCGATTGCTCTGGCTGATACAGCTCGAAGGCCTTGGTAGATCCTACAACCATCAGCATACACGTTATAGGTCAGCGTGGTGAGAGAGATGTACCAGTATGTCAGGTTCCAGTACCAAATCTCTATCAAGAACGGAAACGCATTGAAGAAGCGAGACAGCAGAACGAAGAACAAGTTTGGAGCCTTGCGAACTGGACGCTCGATGTGTTGGAGGAGAGTGGGCTTCAGAGGAGGCGAGTCGACGTATCGTTGGTCTTCAACATCGTCTAGAGATTCGTTGTACGTGACTTGAGTGTCTCGCCGTCTGTTGATGAGACATCCTACAGTGAAGGCGAGGACGATGACTTGGAGTTGTCAGTGAGATAGATGTAGCTTGGTGCTTGAAGGTGACTTACACACTGGTTCGACCACGTTCTTTGAAGCTACAACCATGATTGCAGTAGGAAATAAACAGAATAAATAATATAATAAAACGAATTATATATATGATAGGTAAAGGTCAATAAATGCTGTGTCTATAAAAGAGGGTGATATAAAATGCCCATCAAGATCTATCCAGAAAAGGAAAGGGAAGAAGAGACGAAGGACAGAGGGACAGAATCAAGATAAAGCAAAGTCCTAGATATAAGTACCAAGGTAGATAATAAAAGAAACAAATCTGCAAGCCAAGCAGGCATAGAAAAGACAAGGAAAGTTATTGGGGGTGGTACCAAACAGGGAATAAAGCACAAGACACAAGACACAGCCAAATATTGAATGACTGCATTGCATTGCATTGCATTCAATGAATGTCACTGCCATCGGAGAATAGGAACATAATTACCGATGCATGGCTAGCTACTCTAATCACACCCGGCGCTTGACTATTTGAAGCCGTGGTCTTCTATGGCCGTCTCAAGACTTGATTCACATGCAGCAGAATATATCCCTGCTCTCTCACAGTTAAAATAAACGTCTGATCAAGAAGCCCCTCCCCTGTCCTGTCTCCCAAATCAGTGGATACTAACTATACTATACTATTCCCCAAGTCCCAAAGCCTCCGCGGATGCCGTCGGACTTTATAACATCTAACTCGACCAGAGATTCAAATATGATATTACAAGCCTGGCAATAATCTCACAGACACAAAACGCGTTGCAGTGGCTGAGACGTAAGCTCACCTCAGCCATCCCATCCCATCCCGTCCCATGCAAGTACAGTGCAAGTGCAATAAGCTTAACCAACACAACTGTATCTTATTCCCAGTATATTAACTAACCCTCCAAAGCTTAATGTATCCAAACACCAATCTTGGCCGTCGAGTGACTACAACTACAGCGGCACGTTTCTCCCAGCGTGACGTGTTGCCAAGTGTGAATATGCACGCGATCAACACAAAGAGAAGGGGTTAGGTTACACTGAACCCAACATGGCGATAAGCCATTGGCTTAGAACAAGGCAGTGAAATTACAATCATCGTGGAGAAGACGTTGTGAAAAAAAAGGGCTTGTTTCTTTTCTTGACGTCAAGAATACTCTGTGCATTGTCATGATTTCCTTTTTAGGTCGTTGTCGAATCTGGTCCGTTCGAGATAAAACCCCCGGCGGTTCGGTCTAGATTACCACCCCGAGATTCTCTACGCTTTCCGTGTCCGAAACCCGGAATGAGCGGAGGTTTCTAGGACCGGAGCTTCACTTCCTCTGATCGGAGTCAAAGAAAATGGAGTTTGTGCGTTGGAAACCGAGGTAGATGGAGACTGGGAGCTTGGTATGATCTGATCTGATATGTATGGCACGACTAACAGGCACGGAGAGCTATGATCTCATCACCAACATGCTATTCTCCAAGATATACACATAAAGCTCACCACTATTTACACGAACCCACATGACTTTTAGGTGTGCATGGATTCTGATCAGATGCATTGTAGCATCACATCGAACGATACATCCCACGCAGAGTAAAGTCTACCCCTTTTTCTAGGGCTGATCTGATACACGTTAAAAAAAGCTTGTCTGGCCTTAAAGGCTTAACTATCGGCGCCAAGTTGTCTCCCGAGAGGCGAGAGGCGAGAGCATGCAGCTTGAGCCTTGTCATCACTATTAATATCCGTACGTTCCGGTGTCCACGTGGATCACCTCCTTCATTATCCGTCCATATACGTCTCGCTAGTCGCTCCTCGTTCTTTGCTCTCGTTCTCGTTCATCGATTGTCGTTGATATAGTGACCACACTTCTTCATGTTACTGCGTCACAGAAATTATATTGACAAGTGCCTTATTCATACATCTGCTTTGCCCTTCATAGGCTGGCTCTCGCCGAAACCGCCTCCATACATGATGAGATTCAGTGCAACAGCAAAACAAGTCAAATCTCACTCAGTTAGACATAAAAACCATGACAGTATCCGTATCAACTCAAACATTAAATTATCAAAACTAGACCAAAGAGGAAGAAGAACAAGACATGGTCTTCTCTCTCCGCTCCCCCATTTCGTCGTTCCTCCGCCATCGCACCATCCTGTCCCTGTCCCTGTCCCTGTCCCTGTCCCTCCCCCCTTTCTCCGGGGTATCATAGCATTTCCATCCCAAATAAGAAGTGAAATGATTTGAAATGAACTAAAGTAAAAGAGAAGAAGAGAAATAAAAACGCGTCAAAGCACCAAAAGTAACCGAGTACCTCGAATGCACATACGTTAAAAGGTTTCGCACGCCCGCAACATGATCCCAATTCCAGGCTGGCAAAAAACATTACCATGACCCGAGGCCGTAAAAATATGTAACTTCCTGATAATGCACATGTATCTTATGTCTTTTTTGTCGTATTCACAAACCGTGAATGCTTCCGAAATGCTCCCTTCCCAGCGTCATGTACACCGTTGCTGTTGCAACTTCTAGCCCACGTCAAAGGTCGGCGGCGTTTCCGCAGGCCACTCCGTGAGACAAGTCGAAAGGTTGATTGCCGAGCAGTTATCGGCTATCACATTCCCCCACAATTCTATGCTGTACACAAACAGCCCTCATTTACTCGTAGCGTCGAGGGGCACCGAACGTGTCAAGCACGTGCTCGGATGTTCGAATAATCCATTCAAGCTTGGCTCTCTCGAGGTTGGCCAGGAAAGGATCCGTGGGGAAGCCATCCTGAATGCCACCGATCAGAGGCTGGATACGTCCAATAAGGAGCTGCATGGTCTGAGTCGTACTCTTGATCACATCGCGAGCGCCCTGTTGTTCCCATTCCTATGATACATTAGTTGAGGCTCGTTATCCATGATACAGTGCGGACTTACAAAAGCAGGAAGGTTTTCAGCAAAGGCTCGGAGAGCCATTTCAATCCATTCGACTTCCTCCTTGAGACGAGCGTTGGGCTTCAGATCCTTGGAGATTGTGGCAATAACAACAAGCAACATCAAGGGTGGGAGATTCTCGAACTTGGTGGGGGGGAAGCGACTGAGGCAACGGCGGAAGATTTCTTCCTCACGTCCACTCTGGATCCACTGGATCATGGCGTCCTGGTAACGGCCCTCTTGAATAGCCTGCTCAACAATTCTGATGCGCTGCATCAAGTCGTGATCAGCCTCGGGCTCTGTCTGGTTACGCTGGCTGGCGTAGGCACCAGCAAGAGCGCTGACGCTCGAGGCGGGAGCCACATAGTCAGAAGCCTGCTGTGACGCTTGAGGGCTGTTCACATGCTGAGAACCACGAAGGTACTGAGGGCTGCCCATGTACTGCTGGGCCTGACTGGCGGCCTGGCTAGGAGCTTGACTAGGGTGGTAGCTACCAGCGTGGCTGGCCTGGGGATGATGCTGGTTGGAGCTGGCATAGCCGTGATGGGGCATGTTCTGGCCATGCCCAACGTTCTGGGGAATCCCGGAAAGTTCATGGACAGGCTGCTGCTTGAACTTGAGGAAGTCGGCCTGGAGCGCCGCCTGAGAGGCAGACATGGTTGTAACCATTTCCGAAAGACGAGTGACGTGAGATAGGAGCTGGTCAATCTTGGCGGTATCAGAAGCATGCTGGGCCTTCATATACTCAAACTGGTCATGATACTGCTGGTGAAGCTCGCCTGCGACACGCTGCGACGCCTGAGTTGCAATGTTAGTGAACGTCGGGGTGAGTCGCTGCGTCAGTGTCGCAAGAACTTCCTGCTGCACGCTCGTAGCAACTGAGTTTCCAACGCGGTCCGAGATGGTCTTAATGAAATCGCCGGAGCGCAGGGATCGGTTGAGAGCGTGAGGAAGAGAGCTCTGGATCTCCTTCTGCACGGTAGAAGTAAGATGAGGCTGCAGCTTGTTGTCAAGCAGATCAGTAACTGCAGCGCCAGCCTTGTCGCCAATGGCAGGAATGACGAGCTCAGTGAACTGGTGGTGGATCAGAGCCTCCAGGACCTTCTGAGTGTTTTCGTTCAGCACCTCCGAAACCATATCAAGGAGTTTAAGCTGGTGCTGATTGAAGTTCTCGTCACGGACGCGGATGTCATCGTCAATCTTACCGTGAAGGTTCTTGAACGATGACTTGAGGGTCTCGCCAACACTCACAGTGAGGCGAGACTCGAGTCCAGAAATGGCGGCATCCAAAGCCTCACTAGAGACAGCAGGTGTGGAGGCGTTGTTCGCGGTCTTGGCATCCTTATTGCCAGCGCGAGGTGCAGCGCCGTTAGTAGCTGTATCACCCTGGTTGGCAGCGTTCTTCTTCTTGCGTGACTTTCGCTCAGGCTTCTCTGACTGAGACTCCTTAGCGGATTGGACAGGCGTTTCAGCCTCCTTCGGCTCACTCTTGGCCTTGGCTGGAGTAGTCGATTCGAGTCCACGCTGACTAGACTCGGCTTGGGCTCCTGGGGTGGGCTGGATGTTCTCCTTGTTCAAACCGCGGTTAACGACACGGACAACGGCGTCTCCATTGCTGGCTGGGGTAGGTGCCTCGGCGGGCTGAGGAGCCTTGAGCTTCGAAACAGTGACGACGCCCTGGGCAACAGCGTCCACACCGTCGAGGACCTTGTTGTCCTTGGACCATCCGAGCTCAGTCTGCTTGACAAGGAGGCAAGCAACACCCTTGGAGTGCATGGCGTACAGCTCAAACAGAGTGGGTTCGTCGGCATCTTGAACCATGGCAGGAGTGCCGAGAATGTCAAGACTTCGCAGAATTCCCCGGTTAGCGAGCGAGTACTCACGAACACCACTAATGACAGCGGTACTATCCGGCTGGGGGATGGAAGAGTCCTGAGCAATGAGTCGCTGGATGTACTCGGCCTGAGATACACTCTTGAGGTTGTACTTGGGTGCGGACAAGTGCGCAAAGTAGATTGAGTTGCGCGTGGGGTGGCCAATAACAATCATGCCAGTGGCTGAGTGGTACATGACACTACAGACAGCATCCGACTCCTTGCTGTGGGGGAGGTTGAACTCCTGCACGGGCTTGCCGAGAGCAAGATCCCAAAGTTGCAGAGTGTGGTTCTGCTTCATTCCAACAATCATGTAACGCAGGGCACATCGCTTCTGGTAGGGTCGCTGCTTGTCGAGAAGAAGCACCGAAGTAGGCCAAGCCTTCTCACCTTCAGGTGTGGTGGCAAGTGTCATCAGGGGCTCCTTGACCTCCAGGTTGGTCTCAGCGGGCATAGGAGCACGCGGGTCAGAGCCCTCCTTGACGGCGGTCAGGTCTCGAACATCCCAGAACTTGACCCGACCAGACTTGTCAAGAGAGACGATAACCGAGTCGTCCTGACTAAAGGTGAAGTCCTTGCCAGCCTTACCAGTGTTGATCTTCAGGGAGCACTGCTTGGCAAGGGTTTCGGTGTCGACAACGCGGTCGTGGCCAGGCTTGAACAGGTTGTTCTGAAGGATGTACGAAGGCCAGATGAGGTTGATAGACTTGCCGCGACCGACAGCAAAGTACTCGGGGTGAATTGTCGAGGTGCGGGCACGGGTCTTGAGAACACCACCAGGGGTATCGCCCTCCTGGGAGCTCATGGGAGGCAGAGCAAAGCCATACCCCTCCATATGAGCATCTTCAATGTGATCCTTGTCACCATCACGAATCTGAACCCAGTAGACGGTGCCGCTAATGCCAGTACCGATGATGGCCTCACGGTGAGCGCCGTCGTGGTCAGTAGGTGTAACAGACATGGCAACGTTGAAGATACGGTCCTTGGTGTCGGTGAAAATCTTGGCATCCTTGCCATCCTCCTGTCGAATAACACGCAGACCACCTTGCTTGGACATGCCGTAGGCCATGTAGTTCTCAGTGGCAGTGTAAAGGTTTCGATCAATCTGATCAAACTCCTTCTTGAGTCGAGCAATATCCATGATAATCTCATCGCGGAACAAGGGTCGTGGCTCGGTGCCCTCTTCCTGAATAGTAATAGAGATCCACGGCTTCATGGGGAAGTTAAACACCTTGACAGGCGGGGTCTCCTTCTCTTCAATAACGACGATCTCGTCCTGGTCAGCGCTCTCCCAGCTGTCAGCAACACCCTGAGCGGCCTCGTCAACAATCTCGCGAACAGCCTCAGCGACGTCGTGTGGGAGGGTGTCCTCGAGAAGTCCCTCATTCTCGCTGCGGTCAAGCTCAGCTTGGATAGCCTGGGCGGCAATGTGAGCACTGTCCTCGAATTCCTTCTCGGACTTGGCGTTGAGCATATCGTCAAGGTCCTCGGCGATTTCAGCCTGGGCCCGTTCGTGCTCCGCGCGCTCAAGTGCCTCCCGGGCTTCATGATCAGCCTGCTCGGCAATGTCCTCGATGGCCTCTGCGACGGTCTCCTTGGCGGTCGAATTATAGTTGTCGAATTCTGAGGTCGGAGGAGTACCCTGCTTCACCGAAGGGTGAGACTGCAGAGACGCGGTGCGGGTTGCCTTGCGACGGATCTGGTGAGGAGAGGTGGGGAGAGCAGCTCGGTCACTGCCAGCGCCGACCGAGTGGTCATGGCGGTGGGAGTGGTGGGAGTGGTGAGAATGCTGGGAAGCAGCTGGCGAGTCCTTCTTAAGAATCTGGAAAGGGAGAGCTGGTGGCGATTGAGCAATGTGGCTCTGGCCCTGGCCCTGGCCCTGGCTGTGAGGAGACGACTGAGCAAGGTTTCCCAGGAGCTGCTGGAAAAGAGCCGAGGTGTCAGTCTGATCCTGCGAAACATGATGGAAGGAGTCGGATGCGTGCGATCCTGCGTAGGAATCGACCGGGCGGTGCTGCTGATTCGAGTACTGGTTGCCATGTTGCTGGGGGTACTGCTGCTGATAACTGGCAGAGTAGCGAGAAGGTTCGGCAGGAGCCAGGTCGGGAGACTGGGGCGTAAGGTTGTTGGAACGCGTGGTCTCAGTCAGAGCCGATTGCTGCTGTTCCCCCTGGCTAGGCTTGGGGCGGTTCAACAAGTTGAGCAGATACGAGCGCGTATCGGCCGGGGGAGAACCGTTGCCAAAGGCTTGCTGAGGGTGCGGCTGCTGCTGCTTGGGCTCTTCCGGCTCGTGGGCGCCGCGCATAAGGGCAGCCAAGAGACCAGTCGGGTCAGCAGAAGAAGGCGCAGGCTGGTGAATCTGAGCAGGGAGAGGGCTCTGGATGATACCTCGACCTTGCTGAGCATGCTGCTGGAATTGGTTGAATTGATGGAGCTGATGGTCCGACAACTGCTGGTGCATCTGCTGAGGAGAACCAGGTTCCTGCGGCTGCTCTTGGGCCTGCTGGTTCTGCTGGGTCTGCTGCTGGATGTGAGCCTGGGCCCGATTGTGAGCAGCTTGACTCTGCAGCTGCGAGCCACCTGAACCGCTGAACTTGAGCAAGTTCAACAGATTAGCGGTGCGATCCGAGTTATTGGAAGGCATGCTCATGTTGTTGACAGGCGGCGTAGGGGCCGGCGGCATGTCGAGATTGTCCATGGCGACAAGCCTAGGGTAGCGGGTGCGGTTGCGGACTCGAGAAGAGCTACCGCGTTATTATTGTTGGTGGTTTTTTTTCTGAAGGTGGATGATTCAGAGACGATAAGAAATGGCGGCCAAGGGAAGCGGAGCGCGGGACGAAAGCAAAAGCAAACGGGCCGAACAGATTCCGAGAGGACGCCAAGAGGAAGAATGAAAGAGGACGACGAGGGAGAGAAAAAAGAAGGAAAAGAGATCAAGATGATAGAATGAAAACGAGTAGATGCGATTCTATCTTTTAATCTTTTTCAATGATGAGATGAAGTTGGGGATGAAGATTTAAAAAAAAGGTGGTTGACGTGGGGGGGGAGAGAAAAAACAAAAGTCGCGAAACCGATGATGATGACGGTGAAGTAAGGCAAAGCAGAGCAGCCCGTAGAGCAGAGCAGTGCAGTCCAGCAAATCAGTGGCTGGTAGCGGTGGGCAGTAGCAGTAGCGGTAACGGCAGTGCCGCAGTGGTACGGTACCTCACTTTAAGCTGATGAGCTAAAAAGTCAGTGAGAGGTGAGGTTTGTGTGGGAAAGCAACCAAGGTGATTCCAAGCAATTATCTGTGCACCTCTGCTAGTGTTTGGGGCGGCCTCAGGAAACAGCTTTGCGCAATATGTTTTGATCGATTGACGATGGTAAATTGATAACCAGCTGATGGCTGCTGCTGGAGCCCAAGCCCACGTTGCCCAATGCTACAAGCAGTGCAATCCAATGCAAGGCAAAGCAAAGCAAGGTAAGGTACTCCGTAAGGCAAGGTACTTAATGTTGAGGTGACGGACGGGAGGGATCCATGGATGTTTCCACCTCACTATTCCCCGATTGCAAGGTAACGCACAGAGCTAAAGTACCTGGAGGGAGTGAAGGAGTGACGTGGTTGACTGGGGCTGGTTGGTTGGTGTTTGTGTGTTGTATTTGCTGGTACCTCAAACTGAGAGGATGATATCGGATGATGCCGTTGACTGTATCACCTACGAGCATTACATGGAAAAAGTATATACTATGAAGTCTGTTCTTTTTGTCGAGTATTAAACATGCTTCTATCAATAGCATCGAATCTCAAAAGTGGCTGATGCAATGTAAAGCTCTCTCATCAGCTGTGATACATACCTACAGTACAGCCTACAGGGCAGACAGACATGGATATGAGTGAACCAGTTCGGCAAGGCAAGGCAAGGTAGCGCCCAGACTGCCAGCTGTCAAAAGTCACCGCCTCTTCGAGTTCTATTGGCCAAGGCAATGAATCCAGATCTCAGAGACATGTACATTATTGGTGACTCATAAAACAAGTGCGTAGCCAAAGTAAAGCAGCCCGAGATTCGGTTCGAGCCTGAAGGAACTTGAGATCCTGGCTTTTGCATATGCAGCTGCTGCTGTCTGAGTCCCAACATTGTTGAAGAGTTTCTGAGACCAGCCTTTCCTTTCTTTCCTTTTCCCAGACGACATCCTTGAGATCCTCGATGCCTCGACTTTTAATTACATAATCATGAATCTGGCATCTCCAGAAGCGTTAATGATCCCCCAGTCTGATGATGGTCATCCAGGGACAAATTGTGGTTATTCCCACTAGGCGCTTAGGTTTTGTATCTTGGAAACTTAATCAAGACTTCCAAAGGGTTGTATATCTGGATCGCGACGGTTACTTGGAGCAACACGTACAAATATCAGCGTAGCATAAACTCTGATTATTATAATCTTGTTCAAAAGTCAAACAATTACTATAGTGCAGTGTCAGTTGTAGTAGATGTTACCTATCTTCAGTATTGGGTGCTCTTATACACCCTCGGAAGCCAAGTGAATAATAACCGCCCAGCCACAAACAACTCTATCTAGGACGGGAAGGAAGAAAACAAATAAAACTCCCATCACCTACACTCTTTATACCCAAAAACGACCTCAAAGAGCAAAACACCAGTACAACTTCAAATAACTTCCAGAGTCTTTCATTCTAGTCAAGCCAATCCCATGATATCAATACCTAACCCAGAGCCTCAACAAGACACTAAACCCAATACAGCATCACCCCCATTCAGCACCCTCCAAAACGACGTAACACCTTTAAACCGCCACCAAATCCTCCTCCCGAGTCTCCAGTCCAGCCTCAGCCTTCAACAGCAAACCCTCCTCCACATGCGCCCTCGCGCAATACAATACACCACGACTAAACATCCCCCCGTCTCCTAGGCAATCGACGCCACATGATACCTCTATTCATCATATAATTATCGCCCAGCATGTTTTGTCTTCGCAGGTAGTATGCCCCCTTCACAATCACTCTTGTCCTTCCGATCACCAAACACTAACCATGTTCCCTCAATGCAGTTGGCTTCCTCTCCTATTCATCCCGACCAACGCCTCGCCTGCTTTCATATTTCTCTTCTTTATCTGCACCTACTTCCTCAATCGGCCATGCGTGTACTGCTCCATCCTCCTCCTTATTCTCTTCCTGACTTCGTGCAACTGGTCCGACCGATGCTTCTTCGACCTTGGCAGTAACTGGTTCCTCCCGCGTCCGATAACTCCGGATGTAGCGTTTACTTCGCCGTCCGGGGACCTCACGTTCAACTCAACCGTCCTCGATATGGCCAACACTACGGTCGCGGCCATCATAAAATCCACCAGTGATGATCTAGCTGCCAGGAGGGCCGAGTGGTCGGGCTTGGGGATCGAGTGGCTCAGGAATTTACTGGGGAAGAGGGAGTGGAGGATCGATTGTATGGATATATATATCAGGCTTTGAATAGCCTTGCGAGACCTGACCAAGGGTCGATTATACGTGGCCTAATGAGATGTATATTCCAGGCCATGCCAAGTATTCCAACTTCTTTGATAGACCCTATGCAAGCATCACATAATTTATTGCTACATCACATTGAGTTTGGACAATGAGCATCACAAGCATAACGTGTCTATTCTCATCATATTGACTAAGATAGCCCCCATAACAGGTTCCTAATTATGTACCCTTCATGCCTCATTCAAACTATCATCGCACCAATAACCACATATGTATGCCTCATTTT
The DNA here is from genome assembly GCA_017165645.1 of Fusarium sacchari. NCBI lineage: Eukaryota > Fungi > Ascomycota > Sordariomycetes > Hypocreales > Nectriaceae > Fusarium > Fusarium sacchari. Next base: position 945,670 of record JADANP010000004.1, read on the forward strand.
CTTTCATCAAAAAACGAATGCGTCCTAGGTATATCCTTCGTAGCAACTTACATCAAGGCATATAAAGCATGACTTCGCTTGCAAATCCTTAAAGCTCATCAGCCTCCTCCAAGTGCTCCGCAGCCTGTTCGGGGGCTTCCTCGTCAGAGCCCAAAGCCTCCGGGGCGGCGGACTCGGAAGTGGCCTCAGCCCCGATGCTGGGTTCCGCATCATCAGCCTCTTGCTCGACTTCATCAAGGGCCTCTTCGTCAGGCGACACAGTCTCCTGAGCAGGGTCCTCCTCTTCCTTTATAGACTCGGCCTCGTTAGATGGGAGGGCCGTCTCCTCCGTGGGGAGTGTCTCCTCCACAGGAGCCTCACCATCGACAGGGGCGTCCGCGGTCACGAATGTATCGTCTGCCTCAGGGGCAGCACTCTCCTCAACCTTCTCTTCCTCAACGGCCTCAGCAGCCTGCGTCTCTTGAGATGGAACCTCAGTCGCATACTCAGTAATCTTGACTGTAGCAGTCTCAACAGCTGTCACTGTCTCGACGACACGAACGATACGCTCCTCACAGGTAGGTTGCTTCTCGGTCTCATGCGATTCAGCGGCTGGTCCAGCGTCCAGTTCTCGGGGTGCCTCAACTCCGTGATATCCTTGAGAAGGGGCCGAGCAAGAAGCACACGGGTCGACCGATCCGGTCGAAGAGCCATCGTGGCTAGGATAGGAGTTGCCAATAGCAAGCTGGTTGTTGTTTGCCTGCTCATATTGGGCGGCATTGTTCTGAGCAGGGGTATCCTCGACAACAATGCTTTCCTCAGGATGATAAACCTCAACATTGCGCTCCTCCTCTTCGTCCTGGACAGGATCCGCAGAAGCAGCAATCTGAGGAGCGGCTTCAGTCGCCTGGATACTGATGGCCTGTGTCACTGTCACGGTAGGCACTTCCCGATTCATAACCACAGTCTGGAAATTCCTAGGATCCTGTTGGGGTGCAGTGTTTCCACGGATAGCCAAGAGAAGAATGAGAACACTCAGCAAGCCAATCAAGATGTTCTTCTTGTCTTGCATGACTACACGAGCTGACTCGGCCAGTAGCTCTGGCAGAGTAGCGCTCTTCATTGCTTGGCGACGTTCCTCAGCGGTGGGCACTCGGGGAGCGGCATGCGCGTAATCGGGTGCGTGGTTGCCAGCGGAAGAGCGACTGCGCTCAGCATAATGTTGTTCATGGTGCTGTGGCTGTTGTTCGTGGATGGATCGCTGGGATTCCTGATGATGTTCCTTGGAAGCAGGAGTATCGCCATAGATCTCTCTATACCTCTCCTCCTCTCTCCTCAGACGCTCTGCATCATTATCCTTCGAGTCGGTGGGGTCTTCGCGGGCGATAGATGACTCCTCGGCCTCTAGATTGGTATCTTCAAGGTGAGAAGGCTCGGGTGTCGGTTCAGAGTTTCGTGCTTCCTCTGCCAGGCTCCTCTCACGCTCTTCCTGGAGATGATCATCGATATCCTTCTCGAGCTCCTCAAATGATCGGCTCTTTTCGTCATCCTGGTCCTCCGCCAATGACTCCTCGACATCATCGGCGGGCTCCTTCATGGACTCCTTGGTAAGATCAGCCGAGTGCTCCTCAGCAGGCTGGGTGTCGTTCGCAATGTGGCTTTGGTCATGATCCTTGGTAGTATTGTGGATAGATGCTTCACGAGCCTCCGAGACATCATGGAGAGATTCTTCATGATGAGAAGGCTCGTGGTGAGAGAGTTCGTGGTGAGAAGGGTCGTGAAGCGACTCATCGTAGGCCGATTTATCACGAACGGATTCCGCGTGCAGTGACTTGTCGTAGCGAGAGTCCTCATGGCGGGATGTATCATGACGAGAAGCATCATGATTCTCCATACGTGACTTGCCTTCACTCATTTGGCTCATATCCTCAACATGGTTACGAGACTCTCCGCGTCTTCTAGACAGACGTCCTCGCTCCCTCTCCTCAAACTCCCGATGCTCCTCATCCAACCTGATGTATCTTTCCTCCTCTTCAGCTTCCCTCATCGCCAACTCTCTCTCCTGGTCAGCTTCCAGAGACACAAGCTCATGTTGCGATACAGCATCAACAAGAGGCTCCATCTCGACATCAACCCGCTCCATCTCCTTCCAACAAGCTTCCCAGGCACCGCCACGAATCAGACCGTTGCTGGCATATACTTTGACACGGAAGACCTTTGCACGACCGAGCGACTCATAACTAATGTCCGACTTGCATGTCTTGCACCAGTGTGTAGGCGGTGCCTGAGAGCGACGACTTGATCGGCGCTCCTCCTCCTCTTGCTGTTGATATTCATCCTCCTCACTCTCTTCCTCCTCTGAGTCCTCTATTGTCATCTCGTTGGAGGGACCAAGATAGTGGCCGCACTCTAGGATACGAGCACGACGCCTCATTGGGAGGTCAAGAGCCTCAAGCAGCCTCTCCTCGAGAACCTCATAGTCGCTCTGGGGGTGGGGTAGGAGGATGCCGCGCTCGACAGTGGTATCTGCCATGCGATCTTGTAATAGTCGCCAAGCATCTCGAATAGCCTTGCACTCCTTGCTCAGATCATCGGCATCTGCATTCTCGAGCACGTCACCCCACGGCCACCGGAGCGGAAGCAATGTAACGTGAAGTAGAACAAGGGGTGGCGTAGATCGCTTAAAACGAGGCGGTGTCTTCTTAGGAGAGTACTGCTCTGAAAAGCGAGGAGAGCCAAGTCGAGATGCGGATAGCGGTGCTCGACGGCTTGATCGAGGAGAGCCAATTGTTGAGCCTGGAGGCGATGACATCTGCATGGCCTTGACAGAAGAAGGTGATCGGAAGACAGGACGAGGGTTGCCTCGGATAGTAGGGATAAAGTCTTCCTCTTCCCTGTCATACTCTGAGAAGCCGGAAATACCAGATACACCTGAGACACGAGGCGACCTGGTCATCCGCGACATAGCATCCTGGGCCTTTCTGTTGTCAGTCTCCGAGACAGATCCCATTGAGCTGCGAGGACTTCGATCACTGAAAACGTCGTCTTCGTGCTCATGGTGGGAGCTGTTCTCAGCAGCCTCATCTACACCGCCTCTCATACCAGCGGTCGACATTTTTGGGCCAGTGCGAGTACTGACTGACTCTGAATGAGAGATGTAACCAGTATCGTCTGTTTCAGAGTAGCTATTCAGCGACTCGCGCTTCTCGTGGTTGTCAATTTGTGAAGCAATGTCACGAGCAACGCCGCTGATAGCTTCGGAGCGACCAGAGTGTCGACGGCTGGAGTATTCAGATCCCGAAGAACCAGAGGACTCACGTCGAGAACCTGAGCGGTCTGACTCGGTCTCAGAAAAGTGCCTCTCTTCGTTGCCCTCAGCAGAGGCGTCGACCTCAGCTTCAGCAGATTTGGCTTTGTCCTCTTCGATAGGCTCGTCCTCTCTAGGGTTCTGAACGGTGGAGTCCTCGGCAGGAATGTTGTCTGTGGGGATATCTGCGGAAGCGGTGTCCTCGGTTAGAGTATCCGCAGGCGTGTCCTCAGTGGTAATGGCGTCTTTGACAGGGGTAGGATCCTCGTCGTTATCTTTTGTGTCGTCTAATGAGGGCTCTGTAGCTGATGTGTCGGCTTCAGGCTCAGATGTAGCAGGTACAGCTTCGACTGACTCTGACTCTGTTGCTGGCTCCTCAATTGGTTCTTGTGGCTTATCTCCGGTGTCGATTTGAGCTTTGGCTTCCTCTTTTGGTTCAGCTTCAGGCTCTGATTCGGCTTCTGAGTCGGCCTCTGAGTCTGATGCCTCTTGATCAGACTGTGCCTCCTCCTTGGTCTCTTGTGGTGTTATAGTAGATTGGTCTTCTTCTTTAGCTTCGACCGTAGGCTCGGCTTTTGCTTCAGATGGTGAGTCGGTGTGATTTGTCGTATCAATTTCGTTATCAAGCTCTTGGGTAGAGTCGTTCTTTAGATCGTGGTCTGTTTCCACTTCCACCTTTGGCTCCTCGGGGGCCCTTGTATCGTTATCGTCCATAGGATCACTCAAGCAAGATGGATCAACGTGAATCTCGAAATCGAGGTCCTCAGGCCTGTTACGTCGGGGCATCTGAGGGGAGAGCGGTCAGCGGCCTGTGCCTTTTCGTATGAGTGCCTCGAGTATTTCGCAGTGACACACACACGAACGATAAAAAAAGAAAAGGGGATATGGAAGCGAGGAAGAGGAGGAAGGAGAGAGAGGTCAAGGGGTCTTCCTGGAATCGTGCAGATATTAGTCTGGGAGGCGCTGTACTGTATCCCCCAGACCCGGAAGACGCTGGGCTTGTGTGGCAGCGGATGGTTGGTCGAGGACGTTGGGACTGGCCCCGGTCATTGTTTACATTTGTTGCTGGGTCGACAGCGTCTGTGGACGTTGATCCCTGAACGTGATGTCGAGACAACGGTCAGATTCGCAAACGGAAAGTGGCTAATTTTCATGATTGAGACTATGTAAATTATGATTGTGTTTAATTTCTCTGGTTTTCTTTTGTCTTTGATAATTGAATTGTAGTTCGATCTCGCCGGTATTTTATCCCTTGCGGGAGCAAGCAATCCATAGGTAGCTCTTAGCTCTCCCTGTTAGGTAGTTAGTGGGCAAACAGAGGTGATGTCATTCCATTGGACCACACTGGGATCCATTCTGATCGACTACTGAGATGCCCAGCAACGAGCAGACCAACCCTTGCTGTTGGGGCTTTATCTGCAACATTTACTACTTCAGGCCACGATTGGGTGATATATTTGCGTTTGACTACCTACATGGTAAGGTAAGGTACCTTACTCTTCTCTCCCTCCCTCTCGTGACCCGAGCCTTTTTCAGCAAGTGCCACCTCCAAGATCAAGTTTAGGGTAACCAACCTCCACTCCCAGGAACGGCCCGTCGGGTCTAGGTGTGTTTCACTTACATAGATTGCCGCATTCCTCGGTCACCACAATATACACAGCATGTCCTTGTGTAGCTTTGAATGTATAAACTTGAGTGATCGCTAAAGACTCGCTGTTCGGAAACTGTACCGAAAGAATGTGATACCAAGTTGACACAGCACTGGCCTAAAGCAGTCAGTACCAGTAAGTTGTTGACAGCTGCTTGAGTGGCGGCAGGAAATTGTACATTTATAGGACGTGTGAGCTCAGAAGCGTGAGTAGTACTCTCGAAAGAATGGACTCAATCAGTAAGGTTATCACTGAAATATAAAATATATAATTTATATGAGACGCTTGTTGATTGGCTCTTCCTCATAAAAGACCGGTGCGATGTTGAGCCGCTCACAACCTGGATTCTTTTGTTCTGCTGCATTTCAGCCGCAAACCTCAACTTGACCCTTGCTTTATCGCGACATTGATGAATGAACCCAAGGTCTCATCATGGCGTCTGGCATCATCCAACATTTGTATACCTGGTTTCGGCCCAGTTTGGTAGCGATCTTCTATCGCAATATACCATGGGCATTGCGCTGGCGGTTGCTAGTATTTCAACCAGCTGCTCTCCTAACATACTCCATCGCCACGATACCATGCCTTTTGTATCGCTCTTACACTGTTGAATATCTCCATATTGCGCCGGGTCGTTATGTCCGGGCATTGATCTTCAAGGCTTCTGGTGTTGGAAAGGGGAGAGCTCTTCGGCCACTTCATGTGAACTTTCACGCTGGCGCATTCATGGGGGGCTTGCCAGAAGGTCACGCATATTTCGATCAACTGGTATCAGAACAGACAGGTGCCGTTGTTGTTGATGTTGACTATCGTGTTGCGCCGGAACATGTCTTCCCGGCAGCTGTCGACGATGCTGATGCAACGATCAAGTGGCTACAAGAGAACGCCGAAGAACGTTTGGGCGCAGATCCAACTCTAACGACTACGAGCGGTTTTTCTGCTGGGGGAAACTTGGCTTTCGCGGTCACTCAGCAGAAAAGCTGCCAGGCACCATCACCTACATCTATCAAGGCCATCACAACTTTCTACGCTGTTATTGACTTCCGTCTGAGTCCCTGGGAGAAACCGCATCCAGCCAATATGCCCAAGAATGACCCAGCAAAAGTCTTTTTGCCTCTTTTCGATGCATATGCAGCACATGCGAGAGCAAAACACTCTGAGGACCCAAGACTTAGTCCTGTCCTTTCACAAAAGGAATCTTTGCCAGAGAGGATTCTTCTTGTCGTCCCTGGTATCGATATACTTGTTGCAGAGCAGACTGAGTTCGCAGAGAGAATCAACAACGATAACGGCAAAAGAGAAGTTCAGAGAGTAGAAATCTTGCATGAGAAAGATCTGTTCCATGGATATTTGGAAGGTGAGTCACCAAACTTTCTCGCGAATTCAAGCACTAAACTTTCCAGTCCCTGATATCGTGGTTAAGCGGGATATTAAGCATCGTGCCTACGACAAGGCTATTCAAGTTCTCAAGGAGACTCACAGGAAGTATGATTGGACCTGGAACGCTTGAATCTCATCATATCAACAACTTTGGCATCTTTTGTATGGCCGGTGTGTTTAACTTGATTACACACTCAATGTTAACTCTCTCTTTACAGAGTCACAAACAAAATTCTATTATATACTTTCTTTTTTAAGCTTTAAGTGCATATTATAAAAATGTTTAATAAGGAGAATAAACTGCGTTGTCCTTTTCTTTTCTTTTCTATTCTTTTCTTCTCTTCTCTTAATCTTCACTTCTACTCACATCCTCCCACCAAGGCACGAAGGCGCACACACACACACACACACAAAGGCTTAACTCCAACAGCAAGCCGCGTCCCCGTCTTTCACAATGGCTCAAATTCAGGATATATCAAGCCGCTGGATATGCGACGACGTGTCTCAGCTGTCAAAGACAAAGAGCAACTCGGACTCATTATTCCTCAACAAGTTACCCGTCGAAATCCTGCTCATCATTCACTCGTTCCTCCCGGCAAGCAGTCAGCTGTGTCTTCTGACAACCTGCCGCGGGATAAAAGTATTACTAGAGTACAGAGACAGAACAGTCCCATATTCTCGATTAACACTTGAGCAAAAGCGGGAGTACAAGACATTTGTAATACGACAGTTTCCTAATGCCTGGCTTGATGAAGAAACGCTACGTTTCCGGGAATTTCAAGAGGAAGACCTCTACCCACAACCGCAAGGTCCTCCACTTAGAGATCAACCAGGTTGGAATAGGTATATCTGGCATTTCGCGCGTGGAGCCTTATTGATAAGGCATAGGCATGTTCGGATGAGCCTCATATACCACCGATTGGAAAAGAAGACTCACCAGCAAATGTCGTTTCTCAAGAGTCTCCTGGAGCCATACCACACTGATTTCTCACCATGCCTCAGCATACACCCCTCGGAAAAGTCTGGAGTAGTCGGCCACTTTGAGTCTCATCCCAAGCTCGTCTCTGGTCGATATCTTCTTTTCAACAAATGGACCTTCACCAACCCCCTGAGAGGCGGGACGGTAAAAATCCACAAGCTCGGGAACTTTGGAGTTTGCACACATCAGGCCATGTCAGAACTCCACTGGAGAGCCTTCGTTGTGCACCGGGGCTGGGATGTGGAATCTGGTATCCGAGCAACCCATTTCTTGAGGAGATCGTGGCAACCTAGTCCTCTCAACGAGGAGCTACTCATATGTGTCCATGAGGCATTCAAAACCCCTGGAAGTCAGGTAGATGGCATGTGCCCGTACTGCCTGACGGAGTTTTCGATCTGCACAACAAAGAAGAAGATGGAGATGCGTGTGTGGAGGGACTTGGGGACCGAGGATTCGTGGTGGAGTCCGGTTTGGCAGACACATTTGGGAAAAGTTGATCCTCAGGGTTTGCCCAGGGGTGATAATTGCCTCGAGATTCGGTCTCGTTATGGGGATACAGGTGTAGAGTGACAATAGTGGATGAGCAAGTTACTTATGATACAATGTTTTTGGGGGCCATCAACAAGACATTCGTGGGTATGACATGCATCCCTATCCTTGCAATTGCATTCTAGTGGACCGATGCTCCGGGTGTATAAATTAAGCATAAATCAAGTGCATATTGAAGTCTCGAAGGAAAAAGCAAAGTTTGATGGTTTATCACAGGGTGCAAGATTGAGAGTGTTTGTGGGAAGGTAAAATATTGAACATCACCATCATTCACAAAGTTAGCTGGAAAGCCCTCGACTACATCCACCAAAGCAACAGACAAAATGACCCCAGATACTCCATATACTCGTGTATTCTTTACATAGACTTGTTTAGTCACCTTCTCCAGCCCAAAGATTTAGAACCCAGTAGAGAACGCCATGCTACGCTATGTCAAATTCCCAACAATCAACCCCATCCACCTAGTCGAATCATATCCTGGTTTAAAACCCGTATATAAAGAAAAGCAACGCAACAACTAAGCTCACGGTTCCTCAGCCACAGGTCGTGGAGGTTCCATAGGTGCATTTGGTTGCTTATTACCCGAGCCTCGAGTTCCCGGCCGATGGCTGTCCGTTTGGCCAACGAGGTGTTCACTCGGCCCATAGAATCCATGCATCTCTTCGTTGACTATACTGAGGTTACTCTGACCCAGAGAATCACTCCGTATTCGTGGTCCACCCGACTGACGCTGAGCTATGGGAGGTCGGTTCGGGACACTGGCAATACTGCCTGATGACCGTCGTCTTTCATCTCTTGGGAATACTACCGATGATGGAGAGCTTGGAAGTTCTGGTACGTACGGTGTTGCTTCTAGCTCTGCCGTAGGATGAGCACCTGCCATCACTCCAGGGGAACCGTCGGATCCTTCTGAAGCATTACTGTAGTTCCGAACATGGGTATACGTCCCGTGTGAATCTGTACTTGAACGGTTCCTCGTCGATCCAGTAAGTCTAGAGATATGGCTCATTCGATGTTGTTCGCCAGCAGCTACGGCGCTGAAGTAATCGTCCCTGTTACCCACTGCATCAAAACTAGTATGCCTGCTGGTGTTGCCGCTTCCTGGCACCGCGTGGTAACCGTTCCCTCCTGGCGTAGGCTCATTAGAACTGTGATCTGCGCTAGCGAGACCGAATGGTGAATTTGCTGCAGACTCAGGGCCGGGGTTTCGCGGTCGTGGAGGTATCAGTGACGGATGTATCAACGGATCGATGCTTAGTTCATCAACGGCTGAGTCTGCTGTCTTGTACTCTCGGGTCTGTCGAGATTGGCTATTTGAGCCGTTGGACTTGTCTGATGTTTTTGGCGTGGCGACAGCGGCAACAACCTTGTTCAGATGGCGGATAATAATAAATGCCGCCACTAACACGATGATCAAGAAAGCCACAGAGCCAGCAATAATACCAGCCAATGCACCAGTCGAAAGGCCTCCTTTGTCGCCGTTATCATCGCCAGATGAGGTGGTTGGGCTGACTTTGGGGATCGACGAAGGGAAGTACTTTAGAACTGCCTGATCGTTATCTTCGCCAGCATTTACCGTCGGGAGAGCCGTAGGAGCTGTTGGTGTTTCGACGGTCACGGCTGTCGTTTTATAAGTCGTCCGCTCCCCCCTTATTGTCGTTGTAATGACCATAGTACTTGTAACAGTTACAGGATCGGACGAATAACACTGGTTCACTCCGCATGCCATTCCGTTCGGACAGCAGCCGTAGCTCAGTGATGACGGGCATAAATACTGGCTAGCTGGACAATCGTATGTATATGCTGACCCAGAGGGTGGTACACAATTGTCGGCTGTCTCGCAAAGGTAACCGTCAGGACAACAGCCTCCTACTATATGTGAGCATTGTTCACAAACGCTTGATATTCCCAGGATACGAACCTCCATAGACCGGAGCGCAAACATGCCAGCCTATTTTTGTTCCACACGTCGAGGGCCCCTTCGTTGTCGCTTGGCAGCTCTCTTTGGCGCAATCGTAGTTTTCTGGGCAACATCCTCCATCCAGACTCGAAGGGCATAGCTTCATACTCGTCCCACATTGCGCTTCGGCTCGTCGAGCAAGGCCGGCTGCCTGTGTGATTTGCGCCTCCTTCTCAATACGATGAACGCCATCATGTCTTCTGTAGTCGGCCGCCTCGACACCCAAAGCCCAAATTGCACCAACGACCGAGGCGAGGCAAAAGTTACACCCCCAGTTCCTCATCTTGTGCGATCATGGAACTGAGGGGAAATGTGACAGCGAATCGAGGGTGGCTTCGTTCAGCTGCGAGGGGCGCCGATCATGAGCAAAATGTAACTCGGATAAATGCAGCCTCTTCAGGCTGGTGGTTGTCGCAAATCAACGGATATAATCTGATTGATGATCGCGGGTTTACAACGGTCACAGATCGGTTCGAGACAAGATCGCCGTGAGGATGGTGTCGAATATCCAAGCGTTTCACAACAAAACAACCAAAAGCAATGATGAGAAGGAGAAAGGGAGAAATGCGTCTGACAAAATAGGAATGTTCCTATAGTCAGCAATGGAGGCCTTAGAGGCTTGTCAATAACCGGGGTCTGAAGATGCTACGCCACGAGTGAGCAGTAAATGCTTCACTCATGCCAGACGATCTGTAGGGCTGAGCGAAAAGCCCACTGAAACCGACTGCACGGTTCGTTCTGGTTGGGCGGTCAACCCAAAAGCGCAGCACTGGTGAGATTGCAAGAAATAGCTCCTCTGAAGGTAATAATAATAATCGTGGGCCCAGCGTGGAGACTGTGAAAGTAGGTGGAATGAAAACGGTGAGAAGTTGCACGGCGATGAGCAATATCCTACGGATGAGCAATAATGGGCTCGGCACGCGGCTCATTTTCTCTCGCGGGGGCTGCTCGAGCTGAAACCGAACAGAACATCATAGACCAAGAGCTTCAAGCCGATCGATCGGTGACAGAGGTGCAAGAGAGCACCCATATGTGCGGTATTGCATTGTGGCTCCTCATCTTCACCAATACCATCGCTCGAGTCGCAGCTGAGGCTGTGGTGCAGCTCATCGGATTCGCTGGGGACAACGCCATGGTAGCTCAACAGCGAAGCCCCCTCGATGCTCTATTTCCATACCATCCCTCAAGACAATGCAGTGCCTCTCATCTCACGATTGGTCTGCGACGGATTTCTCAAGCTCTCAGTGGCCGACTGTGAACGGAGAGTGCATTGTTTGGGAGCATATGGTGCGCTCAAGTGCATTGGCGTTGCTACCGTGGCAGCCATTCAGCGGTGTTGTCCGTCTGACAAGTAGACAAGGCCACGAATCAAGTGTCTTATGGAGAAGGGAACCCTGTCCATAACGACAGACGTTCATCCAAATCACCGGGGATTGGGGGCCGAGAACTTCGGGGGGGGAGGCATATAATGGTAATGGAGAATAATGGAAGTCAGTTGAGAGGTTCTGATGATGTCAAGCTGCTATGAAGACAGGCACCCTAGGCACCCTAGGCACCCTTTGCTGACACAGGTGAGTATCGCGATTGAATGAAATCTTCAATGGATCGTGCATTGTACACACAATTACCCAGTTGGGCGATCATAGGCCGATTTGAAAAGTCCCGACAAGCGATGCACTTCGGCTGTCCTCGTTAAAAGCTTCCTTGTCGTGAGAGCAATATGCTGGCCAGGATGATCGATGACCGTCTCTAAGCGGTCAACCTCTGGTAGCCTTACGATCGTCAACTAAAGCAACAGGCTTTTTTATCTAGCAAAATTAGCTTGGCGGTCAGAAGGGGTATCTGCTTCGAAATTTGATGCCTGGTTTGAGATGGCTGTTGACATCGTGAGGTAGCGGCGGTTTATCCCAAAATAGAGTCTTTTAGTGAGCACGGCCAGGCTGGACTTTGGTGGTAGGTGGAGACGTAATTGGAGCCGGTCTTCATCAGCAGGACGCCTAACATGTTGCGGACCTCGGCTTTCTGTGGAAATGATCAGAGAAGAGGCATTTTCGTTAACCTTAATAACCACAAAGAACGTTATTCTGTCAGTGCGCAAATAGTGCAACCTTCAAAGTGATTCTCGGTGAGAAGTCCAAGACCAAACAGAGTAGTGTAGTAGCGGCTGCAGATGACTAGGAGCCTAAGTTGACCACCCACTACGATCATAAGATTGAAGGATAGAGTAAGGTACTCGGAGAGTAGCATTATCAATCATCAGCCCAGATTGTGTAAGTGTTGACTCTTCCCCACTTCGCAAATGCTTGTTCAGAGCCATACCAAACCAAACCTCCCTAGGTCTGGCGCTCATATCATGAAGTTGGACCTCCCAAATATCGCATGGATGCTCGACAGTTGGGTATCCATACAAGGCAGTAGAAAGTACCCGGCCGCTGCCCGCTGCCAAGAATCGTTAGGCCTCTCAAGGGTCTTGCAACGTTAGCTGCATGCCGGTGCTTCACCAGGCGCCACTTTCAAGACCAGACGAGAGCTATTGTGGCCCCGTGGCCAAGATGGACTCGAGCTTCACGATCGGTGGCTGCCGTTGATAAATCTTGCCCATAAGCCTCCGATTTGCTTGGCACTCTACGCTCAGACATAGGCAATAAAGTCGCCGACGGCTTCTAGAATTGGCAGGTACACCAACGTTGTGTCAACATCGTCAACGTCGCAGCTCGTGTTGGTGAATTCATCTCCACTGATGCTGAATTTAGAGCATTGCCGATCAAAGGGCGGAATTAAGGGTCCATGAACTTTATTTGGTGGACGAATGATTCTTGCCGTTCCTGCGCAAGCGAACCGGTCATGAACGACCCAGAACCTCCCGTCAGAGTCGCACGCGGGGGAAGTGATCACCCCTTGTTGCGATCTTCCTGAGGATTCCCATTGTCCTGAAGAGCGTAGATCTCAGACCGATGCAGCATTTAAACGGGAAGGGTTGCGGCGTCCGGCAAAGCACGCGGGGGCGGGAAGGGCATGGCGTCGGATGCTCTCAGTGGCTTGCTTGGCCTAGCAATTAGCCAGGTTTCTGGTTTGCCGCGCCTGTCAGAGCGAGTTGCCCATCACCATCTGGACCGAAAGCGGCCGAGTGGCAGCCGGATGGTGCTGAATTGGCAGTCTCATTACCCCGGATTTTCCAGCCCGCCGGGGAAAAGAATGCCAGGGCCATGTGGTTTTTGGGCCGTGGTTCGCCTCTTTTGAGGATGCCATTTGGTGGCTGCAGGGACACGAGGTCGGTGCTTGACTCCGAATACTTGATTCAGTCCTGGGGAGCTCGAGAGGGTTACATTGATAACGTTCAGTTCCTCCTGGCAATTCTAGAACTCTGTCTTTGGGTGGCGTTGGACGAGAGGAGAGGAGAGGGTCGCTTTTCATGTGAAGAAAAGTCACCTGCTGTAGACGAGCGGGGGCGTGGATTTGCGTTTGTTCTGCACCAAACGGGGAAAAAGACTCATACTGTGTGGTCACTGTGCGCTGCCAGTTGATAGACAGGGCAAACACAGTATAAATTCCTCGGCCTTGGTACCCCGATTCTCCATCCCACCGCAAAAGCTCTCCGTTAAACCCCTGTAAATTCATCCCATGGTCCCATTTTCATCCCCCCAAATCTCCATGCTCTCCGCAGAACAAGGAGCAGCGGTTACAAAATTCTTCAAGGGCAGATTTCTGATGCTCTCAGTCTTAGTGCACTTGCAGGCCAGCGCCCGTAACCCCGCAAGCTAGCAAAAGGTAGCTTTGCCCAGACTCGGGCAAGTGTCGTAGCCAGGGCCAGGGATCCATGATTGTCGTGGATGCTGAAAGATCACGATGGTGTGTAGTGAGTGACGAGACTGGCAAGGAGGGACCTTCTGTTAGACGGTAGACCGAACCATGACGCCCCAGAGACGCACGAGGCATCAATTTTGATCCCTTCCATTTCTTCTTTTTCCCCTTCTTCCCCCCCCCTCCCATCTTGGGTCCTACTCATAATCCTGCTCCTGGCCTCAATCTTGCCTTTTAAACTTTGGCCATTGTCTCTTGTTAGATTGTATCGTCATATGTCGCCCTAGTCAACGTTCGTGACCATCTCGTGGACTACTTATTGAATATCACTACTGATCTCCCGCCTCCGCTCCAATTTCTCCCCAGATCCTCGGCTTCTTGTGGACTTTGTTTCCCCCTCTTACTTCCCCCACACGCAGATCAGTTATTCAGTTCAAAATATTCAGTCGACGACTACTTTTGCTTCAACACAGCATTCAGCAACTGGTTTGTGCCGAGACTGTAAAGCTCAAAACGTCTCCCACCAATACCTGCAAAGCTCATGTGCCACCATCCCAATTCCTGGATGGAAACCGCATGATTGAGTTTGTGATCCTTCGATCATCTATATTCGCCACCACATAACGGCCACGATGTTGCTGTACACCAGACTTGCACCACCCAAGGTCCCTAAGAAGCGCTCGCGCGCAGGTATGTGAATCATTCTGGAAGCATTCTGTCACACAAGCATTGCTCCTCATTTTAGCTCAATGGACTTGCTAACTCGGACGTTTTTGTCGTCGCACAGGATGCAGTTACTGGTAAGTCATTGCGTCTCTCTTCTTTGTATATTAGCAATTAACTAACAATTTCTATAGTAAGGAAAAGGTACACAGCTCACTCTACATGTGCAGTCAACATGATACTGACTAGCTGCTACAGAAAAAGAAATGTGACGAGATTCGACCTGCATGCGCCCGATGCCAAGAACGTGGCCAGGAGTGCAATTACGAACCTGTCCGACCTCGTCAGAGGCGTAAGCGTGAAGCAACAGTTCCATGCTCGCCATTTGACACAAACTCGTCCTCGAGCTCGGACAGGGCAACTCATGTTTTGGATATCCATGCTACCTCCGAATGGAACGACGATGCGCATGATGGATCAGCTGACGAGGACTCACTCGACGACACTCCTGTCACGACCCAGGCACCAATGCTCAACACTTCTCTCGTCAATCGTACCGCGAGCATATCCACAAATGACCCTACAGACTGGGCGGCCACGGACCTGCCAATAATTTCACCTCTTGACTCGGTCGATTTTCAATTGCCCCCGTTCGATGATTCCAAGTATGTCGTTCAACACATTGAGAACGGAGAGGAGGATATCGAAGAGATCGTTCGCCGGGAGTCTATCACCATCAATATCCCGACAACAACGTATGCCAGCACATACGCAGCCGCGTACGCCACCCCTAGCCCTTCACTGGCTATGATCGCACCTATTCCTACACAATCTCCTCGACTTGAGTTCTGCGCTCCGGTATTCACCGAGTTCTCTGAACGTACCAACCGGCGTGCACTCGTCGACCATTTCTGCAACGTTTTGTCACATCTCATCGTCTTTCGTGAAGAGAGTGGCAATCCCTTTCAGCAGCTCGTTCTTCCCCTGTGCCACGAGAGTCCTGCTGTCACCAACGCTGTTTATGCTTTAGCGAGTGCTCATCTCGAGTACCGTGGGGTTGAAAATGACGAGAAGAGTGTCTATTTTCACAACAGAGCGATCCAAGGTCTGGCGCGGTTGATCCAGAAGGGCTCAGGCGCAAACAGAAACGAGTTGCTGGCTGCTATCATGCTTTTGGTGTATTACGAAGTGGTAAGTCGATCAATCGATCGCTTGAATCTCTGGCCCGTGTAACTGACACCTTGTAGCTGGTACAAAAGGGTCGATCCAATATCGTGGATGGCCACCTCAAAGGGGCAATGACCATCATGAGCAACAATGGAACTGCCACTGATCCAACTGGCGTTTTCCTGGAGCGGGTAAGTAGTATTCGACTGGATCCATGAGCAACTTGCTGATGATGTTCAGGCATTCCGTTTCTATGATGTTATTGCGGCGCTATCGTTTGGTACTGCTCCTCTCTCTAGCGCTCCAGGCACAAATTATCTTACACCTTTCCCTCCTCTCGATTCCTGTGGCGCCACATCTCCGTTGGGCAGTGTCGACACTCTGCTGGGCATGGCCACCTCCTTGTGGCCCATCATCCATCGACTGTCCAACCTCTTGGCCCTCAAGGACCAGCTTGATGTTGCTGTTGCAAACGAAGAGGTCTCCAAGGTTGCTGTGCTCCGAACTGAATTCGAAACCTCGGCAACGGCTATCGAGGCAGCGTTGGAGGACTGGCATCCTGCAGTCCCCGAAAACTCTGTTCTGAACCAAAATCCCGAGGAATTGAGCGCAGAACAAACCGCAGAAAGGAGTCGACTCCAGAGTATTCTTAGCAACGCTTTATCTTATCGACACTCTGCGTTCGTGTACCTTTACCGGACAATTTACAGCTACCCAAGGAGACACCCGCTCGTACAGCGCCATGCTCATATCAGTCTAACCCATTGTGTCGGAACAGTCAGCAATACTGGTCCTATGAGTGCTCTTCTCTGGCCACTGTTTGTTGCTGCTTGCGAGGCCATTACACTAGCTGATCGAGAACTTGCCCGCCAGGCATTCATTGCTATCAACCGCCGGCAAGGCATGACGAATATTGACCGTGCATGGACCATTGCACAAGAAGTCTGGCGACGTGCGGACAAGGCCGATATGCTTCAGCAGCAAGAAGAGGCTATGATGATGGGTATCAGGAGTGGCGGTGATCTCTGGAGGAGAGTTAGTGCAGATATGGGCGTAACCATCGTTTTTGGATAGGAAAGGAAAGCAAAGGAAAATACGGACGAGTCATACGATAGCGACAACAGCGAACTGGCGATACCCGTTCAGCAATCATTCACAGCTGGATATTATTGGAGTTGAAAAGGAATGGGAAGCGTAGTGATATATACATTTGGGATGGCTGGGAGCACTTGGATTTGTTGAGGCGGCACTGTACGGTGATTTTAGGGACGGTTATCTGAATGGAAGTCGACGGTATCTGTATGGCATATATGAACGCGATGAGATGTATTTTATAATGAAACATGAAGAGAATATGTGGATATTGACGGCTACCTGTCTGTCTACTTACCTAGCCTACCCACTTGATGTCCTGGAGCACCATGGATGATATGCCTGTTTAGTGGACCTCGATATCATTCGCCACTTGTTCAACAGATTAGGGAGTTCTGTTTCATCGGGCGATGATGCTGCGGGCAGTGCATAATGATCTACATGAGCTTGGCATTGGCGTTGAAAGGCCGTGACGATTCATCAAGATGTAGATATGGCCACAAAGGGGTGAGGAGCGGCGTTTGAGTCTCTACGCAGTAGGGTACGAGTACAACTGCGCAACTGGAAACTGACAAACCATGATTGAAAATGGCTTCCCCGCATTCTGGGACCAGAGTCAATTAATAAGTCCGGTTTCTTGGCTTTATTATCCATGTCCTCCGTAACGGACGGCTTATTCGGGATGGCTGTCTGTCGGATCATGGGATTGACAACTGTCTAGCGGCGTGGGGTGAACTCTCGTCACTCAAGATGAAACAATCAGATCGTCTATCACCAACCTGCAGTCAATTCGCTTAGAGGGAGCAGGCCGAACTTGGAAGAGAATGGTCTGTATACGAGGAATCCAATTATACAATGCATACGGAGTACAACTAGGTCAAAAGACAACGGAATGCATAGGTGAGACATAATATGCAAAGCACGAGGGTATCATCGTGGTCCTGGGAGGGGGGCTGAATAAGGCGGCAAGCGGGCCGTTACGTTGGTTCTCACTAACAAGGTTGGGGGCGACGGCTAGAAAAGGGGAACAGGGACAGGAGAAGGAGGAGTTGGAGGAGGAGGATTGGATGAGATGAATCCGTGGGAAAGGGCTGAGGATGAATGGGAGTGGGATTGAGGGAGGGAAAAGAGGAGAGACTGACTGAGGTGCGAGAGAGGGATCAAGGCTAGTTAATGGTAGGTATTTATTGCCACTGATGTGACGATGTTGGTTTTTTTGATGCCCAGTTTTGTTGTGTTGTGTTGCATTGGCTACTTATTTTCTCTTCAGACATGCCTCTCCTTTTCTCTCCTACAAACTTACTCCTGTTGTCGACGAAATAGGAGGAGGATATTAGCCTGTAAGTTATTGGTTATTTCTGAGTGTTGCGTACCTTATGTCTCTGATCACTTGAGGCTTGAGCTTTGCAGTTCTTTTCTCTCCACATGAGCAATTACCCCACCTGCCTAAACACCATCCCATCCCCGTCCCCAGACTGGTGGGCAGACTCAATTCCCTGTCGTCCACGTTCGCAATCATAGGTACTGGTATTCGTTTTGTCATTGCATCTTGCTCCCTTTCATCCTTTTTCTATTCGTATTTTCTTAATAATTCAGTCTTAATTATCACTCATTATATCCGTCTTCTCCTACTTCACGGCACAAATCAACACTTAGTCCTCGTCAACTCCATCTCTCATCGCCTAATATCAAACCCCTGGCCTACCTCACGAGCTTCATTCTGTGCCGTCGCTTATTAGTTTCATGTTCCTGATTGATTACCCAAACCCAATCCAGATCATGCTACGGACACTCAACCATTGATGCGCCCTTGCCCAGCTTTAAGGCTTCTCTATCATATACGGAACATCGCCATTTTAACTCCTTCGCCTAGAACTTACGAACCATCGCAACAAATCTCCTATCGCATTCGCATCCCTCGCGTCCTCCTTCTCCGAGGTTGCATTGCCTCGCCACCTGTTGCATATTTGCCCAAATCAACAGCCACAGTTTTCTGCAACACGCCCGGAAAGACGTCGAACCCCGCCGGTCAGCTTGTCGCTCGTCATCATACCCGGATCGCTTAAACTCGCCTGGCTCCATATTGCGCCGGGCTTCTTCAACTCCCAACGACTATCCGCTTCTGCGCCCAACTACACGACCCCCCAGGAGAAGCATCACCATGTTCTAAGTCATGAGCACCCAGACAAATACATCGGATTCGGTTCCGCCGCCACCGCGTCCGATTCGTTTTGTACATAATCAAGGACAACCGCCTTCTAAGCGGCGCAGAATCAACGCTGCGTAAGTATACTCCGGTCGTACCACCATAACATCGTGACACAGAACGAGTCGCATGACTCTACTTTCCACAGTATATCGTCTTCTAGTCTAGACTATCTTTCTGCTACACAATGCCCAACTCTTCCTTGACCCATTTACCAGGTGCTAACCCCTTTGCGGCTCAGGTGTTTGACCTGTCGGAAACGAAAGACGAGATGCGCTGGCGAACGGCCTGTTTGCTCTACCTGTACCAAGAACGGCCACCAATGTCTAGGATACCCTGAGGAAATCAAGAGGGAGGATTGTGAGAAACCATTGCCGTTGGATAAGCAGGCCCACGAACGAGACGAGCACGAGCCCCGCCACTACCATGATGAGAATATCAAGATCGAGAAGGCGTCTGTGCCAGCACAGCACGCGCCCGAAACTCCAAATTCACATGCAGCTTCGGGGACGGCAATGTCACTCGCAAACATGATCGATCCAAAGGCTGAGGACCGCGAAACCCCGAATGCGACTGTGCAGAATGGCCATCACCTTTCCACTCTACCAACTTCTCCTACTGCTGTGCGACGCTCCGAAAGTCACCGCGTCCCCTATTTTCGATACTTCGGCCCAACTGCTATCGTGCCTGGTTTTAAACAAATGGTTGTGTCAGTGCGCGATCGCCGGCGCTCGACTGCTGGTTCACTGGCTGGGACATCGCCGATATCAACACATAGCGGACCGCAAGGCAGTAGCTCAGCTGTTGGGAGCGATGTGGTCAGCGAGGAACTACCTACATACGACCCCAACGATTCAGCTCCAGTTCACCCACTAATAATTAGTCTCATAAACACCTTCTTCGTGCAAATGGGCTCCAGTTACCCATTCCTTCGACAGTCAAAGTTCCTACGGATGGTCAAAGAAAAGAGAGTTGAACCCATCCTTGTTGACTCGATGTGCGCTCTGGCCGCCAGATTCTCCGACTCGCCAATTCTGACAAACGGGAACGATAAAATGCCGAGGATGGAAAGGGGCGCAGTGTTTGCGCAAAGAGCTAGACAAGCCACTGTCGATACGTTCCCATGTCCGACTGTTGGTGCTGTGCAAGCTTGTCTCCTTATGGCTTATGAGGGCTTTGGAGCAAGCCAGGACAGCGCTCTATGGATGTATCTTGGGCTTGCTATTCGTATGGCTGTCGACCTGGGTTTGCAAAAAGAGGTGGGAGTTCAGTACCATGGCGAGAAGGACGCGTTGTACTCTCAGAATTGGGGTCGCCACCCAGTTGACGAAGGAAGCTCGGAGGTAAAAGGAGGTGAATCGAGTCAGCTGAGTGCTCAAGAGCAAAAGGAGCTTGTGCAAGAAAGGATGGATACGTTTTGGGCTGTCTTTATCCTTGACCGTGTCATCTCATCAGGGACAGGACGACCTGTCACATTTCGAGATGATGACTTGGAACTCTCATTCCCAGAGCCTTTTATCGACCCAACGACTGGTTGGCCAGCACCCTATCCGATCTTCCTTCAAATAATCCACCTCTACGGACGTGTATGCGACGTTCTCAACAAAATTCGCAATGCGCAGGATCTCACCAAGGAAACATGGGACAAGCTTGGTGAGATGGAGCATGAGCTGACCAGGCTCTACAAGAGTTGGGACTGGCGGCTACAGTTTAATGTCAACAACTTCAAAGCGTATTTGGGAGCAGGCCAGGGCACCACATTCATCCTACTGCACTTCTGGTTCCATGCTCTTTTCATTATCCTTCATCAGCCGACTCTCCTTACACCCTTTGCTGAACTCCGCAGTGAGTTACAGCTCTTGCCAGACAGTCGCGAGCTCAGTATGAGCAGCGCAAAAACGATTTGCGACATCTTGTCTTTTGCAGACTTGATAGACTCCAAGAGTTTCATTGGAAATCCTTTTGTTAGTCAGCCAATCTACATTGCAGCTTGCGCCTTTGTGATGGAGTCAAGCGCAAACGCATCAAGCTCACCCTCACGGGCCAACTCGCCCCCAGGTGGACATCATCTGGACGCTCCAGGAGGCAATAAACCTCGGGAGGTCAAATCCTCACGACACTCCTTGCTGGCTTCGGCAGCAAATCAGAACTACCAAAAGTGCTTTAATTCTCTGCAACAAGTGCAAATGTACTGGGGTGGTGCTACCTACATCATTACTGCACTGGACCAGAGGGCCAAAGGAATATGGGATTGCGAAACGTATACAGCAGAAGAGTATGAAAGTACTAAAGCTGGGCGCAAGAGCAGCAGTGGTGCCTTGAACAACCCGTTCCCCAAGTTCGAGAATAAGGCATCACCAAGGATGTCAGGTCCACCTATAGCATGGACTCTGGCGGGAACTGCCAACTCTCCAAACTCGAGCCTGACACTCATGTATCAGAATCGAGACTCGACGCCAGGAACTGGAGCTCAAACTTCGCAGCCAGCACGAGCTCCCAGTACGCCACCTGGCAATATGATATTTGACCCTATTCGACAGAGTTTACCAGACTCAACGGGCATGCTTGCGCCAGCTTATCCCCAGCACAATGTTTCAGCTGTACGGCAGTCGTCTCGCCCGGTTGTGCCTCGCCGAACTTCAAACCTCTCAGCAACGAGTACACAAACTCGTCCTACCGTTCAGTTCGATGGACTGCCTGAGGACTGTGAGGCCAATGACATTTACACCACTGGGTCGAGGTTTACGCCGACAAATCCGCCTTCTACGGCTTTTGATACATATAGTGTCTCGCCACCGACAGCGATGGCTGAAAATGGCGTGAACCCAGCCACGACTCTTTCAGGGGCAAACGCCATGTATTTTGGCCAAACGAGTTTCCCATACGCGATGCCCTGGGGAAATATGGGGAGCATGGATGGCATCACCTTCGACAGCCAGGATATAGACATTGCTGCTTTGGGACTGCAGCAATCAGACATGATGGGACCTTGGTTAGACTATATACCTTCAGATGTGTTGAGTCTTTTTGAGCATCAGCATCCGCATATGGGTCAGGGCGGTCATTAATTCGGTGGACTTATATAATAGATCTGAGCATGCCAAATCGCATATACCCACGAGGGATGGCCCGGTATATTTATGAGGTGTATTTGGTACGCATATATGGCGTTTGGTGCGAGCAATAAAATAGGGCTAATACGTTATACCAAGTTTCCTAGTTTGATCTTGGCGCAGTAGGTGTATGGATATAGGCTTGGCTTTTAATGATATGTTGCTTGGTAGCTATATATTTGATAGCGTTCGCCTGTACCTCTTGGGTAATGTTGTGGTGGACTTTACACACGCTGAATAGACGTGTCTCGTGAGGACATGAGTCTGGAGTGAGTATGGACGTGAAGGCTGTAAGCAGTGGCTGCTAGCCCTTAGACTCGACAAAAAAGCATCACAGGGCCACCATGGATACCAAAACACCTCAGAGTTGTCCTGCTCATCCTGAATTCGAACACACGAACTGCAAAAAACGAAGAGTGGTGCAGGGAAGAGTTTTAGGATTTAGGTTCGGATTTTAGGAGGTTTATAGGTTATAGGTAGATACCCCTACACCACTCTTCGCCGATGATATACAGAGTGGTTTTGGTATATAAGGGTAGGCCCTGCGTAAATAGGTCGATATTTTGGTATATGAGGGTAGGTCTGCGACTGTAACATCAAAAACTCCGCCAGCCGTGACGGAAAAATTCACACATATATCGTACAACAAGCATCTACAACTTGGCCTTGGTATCCTTCAACCACTGCTCATACCAAACCTTTCCAAACTCTTTCCTCTCACCCTCCCTACTCTGCGCCTCCTCAAATCTCTGCTCATGCGCCTCCATAGAAGGCCCTCTCATAAACTCGACCAAACCAGCGTACATCTCCATTTTCAACACGCCGTAAACACCAGACTTGCTCTTATCAATGAGTTCCTTCTCCTTGATAAAGTTGAGCAGGTCTTCGAGGCCCTTGGGCGCGAGAGCATCGGCGATACCAGCTGCGAGGGCATCCTCACCTGTGAAGCGCTTGGCTTCGAGGACGAGGCTTCGGTAGGTTGAGTGGGAGTACTTGATGCGGAAGAGAGCTGACATGGCGGGTTTGAGGGGTGCGCCGAAGACAAGCTCGTTGAGACAGAGGAAACCTCGTGGGGTTGGCGCGAGGCGGTAGTCTTGGGCTGTGGCGAGCATGAGACCGCCTGCGAAAGCGTGGCCGTTCATGAGAGCCACTGTGGGCATGGGGTATCTGGAACAGTCAGCACAACACTCATAAGCACTCAGTCGTATTGTAGACGTACGTCAAGAAACGGGCCCAGACATCATAGAGCAAAGGCCAGAAACCCTCTGTCGCAACAGCATGTTCCAGATCAAGACCATTGCTATAAAACTTTGGAATTCCAGAAGTAGTCGCCACAACACCGTGAGGATAACCAAACTCGATGATGTCAAGGGCATTGAGAAAGGCCTTGAGAACGGGTGTTGTAAGACGGTTGTCGGGGGGTGAGAGGAGGGTGAGGAGGTAGACTCTCGGTGAGGGCTCTGTGCATGTGAGGGTTCCGCCGGGATGGGCACCGCACTTTGCGATGGGGAGTGTGAAGAGAGTAGACATGTTTTATGGTTTGATTTGAGAGTGAGATGAGAGGTTGTGAGAGAGTGTGGGCGTTGTTGGGTGGTATAAGAGTCGTGGAGTTGAAGGCCGGCTAAGGAAAACACCTCGGCTTGTGGATATTATGCCTGGGGTAAAAGTGAGATACATGATGAATCTGAGATGGGCTTCTCGGCATATGAGAGATCACATGATGCAAGAAATTTCATGGATTTGTATTTTGAAGAGTAATATGTTGACGATTGTACACGAGTCCAAGTATTATTATCATTAATAATGTATGTGTTTGTCGTGATGCCTTGAGGCTCTTGCATGTGAACGATTTAAAGATTCTGGGGTAAAAAGATACGTACCGCTCATGATGAAACGGTCCCACTTCCCATGACAGCCACGCACCCCAACCTCGTAGGGAAATAAAACTTCTAGCGCTCAATTAGATAGGATGCCAGAATAAACTGGTATAGAGCTCGACTGAGATATACTGCACCTATCTGGGTCTTTTTGTCGCCTGTGATAAAGGTCCTTGCCCAGTTATCATCAGCCAATGGCAGGTCTCCCTGTCAAGCCCCACTGGAGCTTTCATTTCCTCCAACTCCCAAAAAACCCCCACTAACCAAACGCCGTACGTAGCCTCTCATAACCACGCCAAAAACCAAGACCGCGATCATGGCTTCAGACGCCAAAGATAAAGACTCCATCGTCTTCTTCCATCCTGATCTCGGCATTGGAGGCGCTGAGCGTCTTGTTGTCGATGCTGCGGTCGGGTTGCAGGAGAGGGGACATCGGGTCGTGATATTTACCAATCACTGCGATCCGAAGCATTGCTTTGATGAGTGTCGTGATGGTAACAACTCCAAGACTTTTTTTTTTATGTATATGAGTTGACTAACGAGACTAGGAACCCTCGATGTTCGTGTCCGCGGCCACTGGCTCATCCCAATGTCTATCCTCTCGCGCCTCACAATCCTCTGCGCCATCTTTCGTCACGTCCATCTTCTCATCCACATTGCTCTGACCGGTGAACTACAAGCCCTACGACCCCGCGCCTTTATCGTCGATCAGCTCTCCGCCGGCCTCCCTCTCATGCGCTACATCGCTCCATCCTCGCCCATCCTCTTCTACTGCCACTTCCCCGATCTTCTCCTCGCGCAAGGTCGCGAATCTGCCCTCAAGCGCTTGTACCGACGTCCGTTTGACTGGCTTGAGGAATGGACTATGGGCTTTGCGAGCGCTGTGGCTGTGAATTCGGGTTTCACGAAGGGTGTGGTTAACAATACGTGGCCGAATTTGAAGAAGCGCACGGAAACAAAGGTGGTGTATCCTTGCGTGGATACGGAAGTCAAGGAGAAGGAGGATGTTGGCAGTGATGGTGATGTTCCGTTCAAGGGGGAGAAGATTATTCTCAGCATTAACCGTTTTGAGAGGAAGAAGGATATTGGTCTTGCGATCAAGGCCTTTGCTGCCATTCCTGAAGCTGAGCGCAAGGGGTGCAGGCTCATTCTTGCAGGTAGGACAGCCACGAAGCATTAACTCAAGAATAATACTAACTCATCATTAGGCGGCTACGATCCTCGCGTCGCTGAGAATGTTCAATATCACTCTGAGCTCGAGGCTCTCGCCTCTTCCCACGGTCTCGAACACCTAACCACAAAGACCCTCATTACCGCTCTATCGGCACCTGCAAACGTTCCCGTTCTCTTTCTCCTCTCGATCCCCAACTCCCTCAAGGCATCACTCCTCCGCTCGGCTCGCATTCTCCTATACACACCCGCCAACGAGCACTTCGGCATCGTCCCCCTGGAAGCCATGCTCGCCCGCACACCAGTACTAGCTGCCGACTCAGGTGGGCCCGTAGAAACAATCGTTGATGGCGAGACGGGATGGCTGCGATCGCCAAAGGACGTAGATGCCTGGGCTGATGTGGTGCGCAGTGCGCTGAAACTTGGCGATGCTGATGTGCAGAAGATGGGCGATAAGGGTGCTGCGAGAGTGAAGGACTTGTTTGGGCGAGAGCAGATGGCCAAGCGCTTTGATGAGATCCTGGTAGATATCGTCAGCAAGAAGCCCCCCGTATCTGCCATGCGAACAGTCGTCAACGCTGCTGGAGTCTTGGTGGTCTGTGTTTCGGGACTGGTAGTTTCAGCACTCCTTGCTAGCAGAAAGGAAGAGGTAGTATCGGAGTTTGCCGTTTAGCGGACATGTATAGTTATTCTTTTATTAATATACCATCAAACTCATCTTTATTTCTATTATACCTAAGTTTGCTTGAGTTTATGTAAGTTTGTATAAGTTCACATAACTCCTTATAAGTTTATATAGGTGAGTTCACATATTAGGCTCAGAGTTCTGCAGTTTCATGGGGCTATTATTATCGGTGTCAGATGCACAGCACCGACACAAATCTTCAGTAGATGGAATGACATCCAGCCAAAGAAAGCAACAAATCTCTCCACCATATCTATGCAAATGCACGCAAGCCTCCCTGTTCCCCAGGGCAGGCTGCTCTGATGCCGCTGTATATAGCCCAGCATGAAAAAATGCAAGGGATTCATTCTTATTCCTCCTCCTTCTCGTCATATATATAAACAATGCGTCCGTCAACCTATATAGGACTGGCTTCCGACAAAGCGGTGACGTTCTGGGCCCCTCTGCCATTGATCCGATGCATATTCATCCTTGTCCTCCTCCTTCGATTTCATTCCAGCTCATAAACCCATCATTATTCTCATTTCCTCATCCATACACATCCCGCCCACTAACAACTATCCGTCCCAAAAGCAACACGGGATAAATCTTTATAGCAACTGAGCCACCCATGATATGCCATAAAATAGCAATGCAGTAACGATCCCTCTCTGGGATGTCAACAACGATCTAATAACAAGAAAACACCTGATGTGATGCCAAGCTTCGTGCAAAGCGACGGCCTCATGCTCCAAAACATTTCTCCAGGCAACTGAAGATGCAACTCAACCCATAATGAAAAAGGCTCTCAATGCTTGTCTGGCATTTGACAAAGTATGTGATAAGAGAAATAAATGAACTTAATAAATATGCCGCGAAACGGGGAAGGGGTATCATGTTTCATAGGGTGACGTCCCCTCGTCACCGTATGCAGAAGTTGGCACCTTCTTGGCAGTTTCGGTGCTCGCTATGCTAATGTTGGTGTCACGTCTTCGAGGGTTGAAGACTGCAGGTCGTGACGTAGTCTGCGCTGGCTTCTTCTTTGACTTGGTGGCTATGAGCAGGATCCCATCATCACTGTTATCGTCGTCTAAATCATCGTCAACAGGCCGGGCAACGGGAGTGCTAGTCACCGAGTCCCGTGCACCACCTTCCAGATGGACAGCAAGGGAGCCACTGTCCATAGCAGGAGGATTGCCGTACACGTGATTGATGGGAAAGCCATTGGGTTCCTTGTCAAAAGCTGGTGGCGTCAGACTGTCGGTGGTTTCGAGTAGTTGAGGGTGAGCGCTAACAATGCCTGGCTTGCACAACAGCTCGGCTTCCATGTCGGCTGAAACGGAGCTGGCACCACTGAGCAGGGCTGGCAGAGAGGGATCGGACTGGAATGCCAACATCCGCTCTGATGTGCTGGCTGTAGAAGGGAGTGCTGAGACAGGGCTGGTGACACTGGGGCTAGTCGATGGGGTGGCCAAAGCCTCCATTGAATCGACACTTGACGACTTAGTAGTGGGCATGGTATCTGCACGTGGAAGGGGTTCATCTCGAGTCCATTCCTCCTGGATAGGTGAGGGTGGGCAAGAGTAACTGATGTGTTCAGTTTGTCGATCACATCGTCGCATGCAGAGGTCTTCAGAGTGACGAGGTGGTGACGTTCTTGTGATTGGAGCACTATCCATTCTCTGAAGAGATCGCGGTCTGGTCTTGTTGCCAGGTTCAACAGAGCGGGTGGAACCCGCGTGATTATACTGTTGACCGGCGGCGGCGGCAAGAGATGAAGAGAGTATAGAAGCTTCCAGGCGTCTATGGTGCGAAGCCTTACCTAAGTCAACGGACTTGACAGGTCGTCTTCCATGACGAGGTGGTGCTTGTACACTGCCAGGGGCAACGGTAGTGTTGACGCCCACCTTAGGTTCAGCGCGTTTATCTGAACTGGAGAAGAGGCCACGGTCGACGGACTTGGACCGCGAGCTTTCATCCATGGAATCCGTCAAGTCCAGGTCGCGAGTCTTTCGGACTGTCTCGGCACCAGAGTCATCTGGTCCGTCGACTGGGCTGGAGAAGTAAGGTGTAGTAGGAGTGGTTTGAGAGATGGGCGCGGGGGAGCCAAGATGGAGCCAGTGTTGAGTGGTTTTGGTATGTCCATGGCTATGAGCGTGACGATGGAAGGGCCATAGAGAGGCTGCCGATGATGACTTCTCGGGTTCGCGTATTGACTCGCTCTCACTATGAGCATGATGATGGCCTCGGTAGACTCCGGCTTCGGGGAGAACAGTCGCCAACGGGTCATATATGACGGATTCGGGCTGTGGGCTGACTGACTGGCTGACTGAGAGAGGGTGCTCGGGCGCCGCGGCGGCATCTCGCATGGCACTCGCAAAGTAGTCGTCAGGGCGAAGGCTCTTGCGGCGGTTTTCGCGGTACTGGCCATGAGGAGTCGGAGGTCCGTTATTGTACAGGCTTGCGTTGTCGCCGGTGGAGCTAGCAGCACTACTGTTGGCTCGATGTCGCGTTTTGCTATCACTTCGTTCCACAAGGGGGTGCATTACCTTGCCAACAGCCTTCTTGACCACTGAGCGAGCACGCTCCAGAAAGGTAAGAGGCACGACGGCGGACGACATTTCCCTTTCGTCGACTTGGATCTTTCGACCAGAAGAAGGGCGAGCAGGATCAGTATCGTCGAGCCATCCGATAGGATTCATGATATCCTGGACGACCCATGGGTGACGCTTGATGTCTCGAAGTCGAATTCGCTTTTCGGGGTTCTTGGTGAGCATTTGTCGCAGCAAATCAATAAGTAGGTTGTCAACTTCTTCATAGACCAAGTCGTTGTCGTCACGGTATGGGTGCATGTTCTGGCGCTTGTAGAGGGATGTGGCGGCTGGTGAGGTTGAGGGGTGAACGGGCATTAGGCGGCGCTTGGGGATGTAGACTTCCTCTGTTGCAATCTTTCGAAACATCTGAAATTCATCTTCGGCGAGGAAGGGGATTCGAGCGTAGATCAGGCAGTAAAGTGTCACACCAAGAGACCAAACGTCGATTTGTTCCGAAACCTTGGGTTGTTCTGTGTCCAAGTCGGTGTAGCACAACTCGGGAGCAAAGAATGCAGGTGTACCGACTGTCTTGGCAAGTTCAAGATCATCGTCGAAATCTTTGGCCTCAGATTCGGATACCGTGTCGTCAAATTCGCCATCACGAATAGGTCGGCCAAAGTAGGAGACACCAAAGTCAGAAATCTTGACGCGATGATCTTTACTCCACAAGAGGTTGGCTGGCTTAATATCGCGGTGGACGACACCTTGATAGTGCAGGTATTCAAGACCAAGAACAGTGTCTCTGAAAGTTGATCGAGCTTGGTCAAAGGTGAAGCATGGAACGTAGGAGAAGTCGTCTGAGAAGGGGTCGTGCTGTTGAGGGTTGAAATCGAGAGAGGACATGTGTGAGATGATCGAATCAGCCATGCTGGGAGAACGTCCTCGGAAGCCTTCGTCGACGTACGGCCCGTACATGGTGCCATCCAACGCAGTACTCGAAGTGGGGTTTGATCGAAGAGCGCTGGGGGTTTCCATGTCGTCTTCCCAAGTGATGAACTCGTCGGGATCTTCAACGGCCCTAGTTGACGAAACAACAGATCGTGATCGTGAATGTGCCCTTTGTTCATCGCGGAAGGCTTGTCGTGAAGTAGGTCTCGATGGTGATCCATCACTGATGGCAAAGTCTTGCATGGATGATATGCGAGACTGACTTCCTAGGCTGCTACTAGGCTCGTCGGCCCCTCCATTCTCGAAACTCCAGTTCATCTGGCCCGGGTAATTCTGTGCCATCTTGGCTCGTTTCATTTGCTTGATAGCTTGGCGATGTTCGAGTAGTTGTTCGTAGCGGTCCTCCTCGGGAGTTGGGAGCTCGCCTCGCATTTCGCGTTCTATGCGTCGTCGTTCGAATAAACAAATGTGAGGGAGACCCTTCTTGCGCCACACAACTTCACCGAGTTCCACATGCTCGAGGACCATGTAAATCTTCTTGAGCTCAGGGTCGTCAATGACTTCGAGGAGGGCGACGACGTTCGGGTGACGGATCTTCTTTAGAATGGCAATTTCCTTCTTCGTCTTGTCTTGAGGGGACTTTGCTGTAACCTTTCCAAGGCGACGCTTCTTAGAAAAACGTGGGATGATCTTGATAGCCACATTATCGCCTGTTTCGAGGTTACGAGCCAGCTTGACTTTCCCATGCATTCCACGGCCAATTTCTTCAATCACTTCATATTGGTTAATGAGCTTACGGCCTGTGGCGGTATCTGAGTCAATGAGGGCCTTGTGTGTCCTATGATTGACAAATACGTTAGTGTCTGATAAGTGAAACGGTTGGTGCATGCCAGGCTCCCTGGCCGTTTCCCCCGCCATAGGCGAGGAAAGCCGATTGGAAGCGGAACAAGCGAAAAAGGGCGGACAATGCGATAAGATATTCCCATCGCAGATTGAAATGCTTACTCTCTAACTTTGTGCATCTGCAAAGGGTGTAGGAGAGGACTTTGGGTGTAATTGGGAGGTGTATTGTTCTCGGATACGGAGGTGACGAGATTTTGCCTAGAAGGCGAAGGGCTGAAAAGTCCTGGCGAAGACATCGGAGTGCTGTTGGCGGTCCTTAAAGGCATGGAGGAAGAGGAGGGGAGATGGGTATGCAGCGGCGGGGCTCCGCGAGCCGTCGACGAGAGGGAGGCGGACGACTGTTGCTGCGATAGAGACTTGTGGTGATGTCGGTGGGAATGGTGATGATGGTGCTGGTAGTACTGTGAGGGATCCATGATGGGCGAGATTGTTGGAGCGGCTGTTGTCGCCTCGACATGCTGAAGGGGAGTGCAGAAGGCTCGCACAGGCGGGCCGTGAATTGCTGAAGTCACAACGGGATGTGACGAGGAATCGATCTATAGTACCATTGTCGCGTGTAGAAGGAAGCGTATATCGAAGGGGACTGGGGGTCGAAAACGTCGAGGACGTTGAAGTTGAGGAACAAGAGATTTGGTGAGAGGAGAGGTTGAGATGGTGACTAGAGCAGTTGGTAAAATAGGCTGGACAAACGAGTAGAGCAAGTGGAGCAGTGCAATAAGAGAGAGAGAACAGGTCTTGTGTGTTTGGGGGTGTGGATATTTTAGTGGTGTTGGTGTTGGTGTTGGACTGGACCCAGTGGAGTTGGTGATGATGGAGGTGGGTATGGAACTGCCTGTGAGTGGGAAGGCACAGTGTCCGTCTCTTTTACTAGGCCCATCTCTCACTGCAACTCTGAATGGTGTGTGGTTCGTAGTGGCGACCATCGAAAAGAAAGGCCAGTGGTTGTCGCAGCCGAACTCGATCTGATAGCGGTACCGATGTGGTAAGTCTCTACTGTGCGAGCTCCGAGGAAGTCTTCTGGTCTGTGCTTCGACCCATGGCGCCATGCCCTCTCTCCCTCACCATCTTCAGATCAACCCTAGACCAAATTCAAAGATACGCTGTTAGATCCACTGCCCTCAAACACCGCAGCTTCACCCCTCGACCTTATCCACTCCACCTCGCCCAAAATCTCCAGTCAATAGCGGCCACCGTCCACCGTCCACCGTCACCAAAATACAACACACACACACAAATCTGTTCCGTTTTCGCTCAGCCCGGCCGAGGTTTCGTTGTCCCCAGCAGAAAAGACGACTCATTCATTGCCAGCACAACAAGTCAATAAACCGCGCAGTTATCTCGAATTCGCCTTTCAACTGAAAGCCTACTACCGTCAGGTACCTTTCTACCAAGTCAGGTATCTATGGTCTACGTAGTAGATATCACCGTCCGCCTCTTCTCGACAAGACAAGCCCAAGCCATCCAGACAGAAGGGTGTGTGCTCCTTATCTACACTCCCCTGAACGCCGCCTTTTTCACTCTTTCTGTGACGGCGATGTCTGTTTCTGCTGGACTACGGAGTGGACCGGCCGCCTTCAAGGATTCGGCCCCTACTCGCTCCTCCATCCGCTCCGTTCCTCGCTCTCTAGCACACGTCGTCTATTACCGTCGCGGTCGCCGCTGGCGTGGTCATCTCTCTCGACAAAATTATAGATGAGGTTATCTCGAATCGCATCTTGGCTTGGCTCATCATTCGACGCAATTTCTCTACATCAAGCCACCACTAGTCAGAAGCGAGGTTTTCCGTAGGCATGACCGACGAGGGCCCTCTCAAGCGAGCCAGCACTGAGCATTTCCTGGCCTTGTCCGAGATGTCTTGGCAACGCTTGGGCTGGCCGGGCTGGCTAGGATGGCTTTGAGCTTGACGATTTACAGTGTCCTCTGCAGCGCTGCAGAAAGAGTAACACCGATGCGGGCTTGAGATTGGTTAAAAAATGCCCGGTTTGCTCAATGGAGGCCCTGGCGCCATCTGACTGGACGGAGACATTCTACCAAAGTGCGATAATTCCCTCGGACAACCATTCTCTGGTCGAAGTCAATTCATTGTTGTGCTAAGCTCACCACGTCCTGAGAATACGTGAGGGGCATGGTTTGTGACTTCTAACTGAGCGCATGGTTATCTGGAGACTTGGACAATTGGCTTACAACTCACAACTACTTGATTGGAGCCTACAAGACTCCGTGATTACACCTCGTGGAAATTTGCACGCATTGGACGAGAGCTCAAAACTTAACCTTGGAGGTCCTGAAATGTCTTGAGTAGCTGACGCAATGGAGACAGCCAGGGAACTCGAACAGACAAGACAAGCAAGGCTCAAGCGAAGCGATTGCGGGTCAAAGTGCGGGAGGCGGTGATGATGGAGAAGAAGTGGCACTAAGGGATACCTGAGCTACTCATATCGCAGGCTTCTGATTCGTACTGTAAGACTGTGCCATCGAGGACACTGCGGGCGTCTTCAGAGCCCGAAAACACCACAGACGGTGCCCAAACATACTGTACAGACACTGCCCTCAAACCGTATCTGAGAAAGTATTGCTGCCGTCAGTGGGGCAGCGTTTCGCTGGGGACGGGAACTTAAGTTTATGGTACCTTGCCTTCCCAGGCCATGATCCATCACTCCAGCTGTCCGAGCCTTGGAAAGATCCATGAGTCTGTGGGAATTTCTAGGAGATTCCTCAAGCACATCACTGGGGCTGCTGTGAATACTTCACTTGTACGGATACAGCTCACCAGTGATTGATCTGAATCATTACGAGCCCCTGAAGCGCAGTCTCAAACTCAATTTACTCAGCTTCAAGCGAGGAAAGTGATAAGATAGCACCAGGCACAGCGAATGGATGACAGGATAAGCAACTGTCATCGAGCCAATGGTAGTTTACCATTTTCAACTTCCATGTGTCTGCGATTTCCCAACTCGTTCGCGTTGGGGCTTGGTGGCTTGGCTAGGCCTTGCGATGTCTTTGGCTGGACCCATTTCGCTGGGGCATTAGTTTTGCTCCCCTGTCCCAGCCCGATAAGATCCGCGTCTCTGAATGCAGGTTTTTTTTTCGCTCATTGTTTCTTTGCTTTTTGTCTCTGGCGTACCTGAGATTATACTCGGGGCATCCTGGCTTAGTCATGTCTCGCCGTCTACTCTACATAATAACTAACCAACAGATTGGAATTCAAAAAGCCTCGTTTCAGAGAGTCAACGGAAGTTGTCCTTGCCGTATCAAGAAGCACTGGCGGTATTTCTACGCCGCCCTAAACGCCGTTGTCTGCGTCATGGACTGTAGGGCCGAAGTTAATCTGATTCAGGTCCCTCTGTCTGCAAGGATACGGCGTCTGGTCTTGATAATATCTTTTTCTGTTCATGCCATTCATACATGGATGTCCAGTGCTTCAAGGCGAGGTTCTACGAAAACGGGTGGTGCTCGCGCGTGCCAATTCAAGTCTCAGTTGCAAACGGTCAGCCTTGAAACGCCGCAACCCTGAACGGCTCGATGTCTTGTGAGACTCAGCTTTTCAAGCGAGTCACAAATACGTCTTCATTACGAGTCGATAGTCATGGATTGCTGTGCATAATTGTGATACGTTGCACAGCAGTTCAATGACATGTGGTTGCCAAGATCAACAGTATGGCCGGAGATAGACTTCACTTAGAGCGTTCTTGCACCCTGGCACCACGACGAACTAGCCAGTCCGCTGCGTCGATCAGAGTCGGCAATTCTTCGCTGCCCCTTTTTTTATTTCCAACCTCCGGGCTTAGGGTCCGTTTGATTCATGCTTGGGCTTGGCCAGCTACGCCTCGCATGTCTGAATCACATGCATTCCATGCGCATCTATCGGTGAAGAACGCATAATAGTTAGATCGTTCATTCGGACTCGACCTGATGAGTTCATGTTTATGTGAGGCTCTATTGTTGAAATTATTGGTGAATGGTTCGCCACGATGGCTACTCCATTTATCGGTTTCACTCCCGTACCAACACGCACGCTGTACCGTACCCTGTTGCCGTATTTTAGCGTATGTATTCTTTTTGTCTGCACTTTGCTGTACAGACTGGCCGTGTTGTAGGTATATGCATGCAGCTGCACAAGACCGGCATCCTGCCCCCGCCGGTCGTTGCTCCGTGTTTGGCGGACATGCCTTCCATTGCTCCTAGCCCCAGAAGATAGACGAGGTTGAAGATTATCAGTGTAACTAGTGATCATGCTACTGTAGCGTTCTTGAATGGCTCATCATCATAAGACGAGACCATCACAGACGGACCTCTCCAAATTCGGTGGGCACTTTAGGGTAGCATCGAGCAATTGACTCCCGTCCCGGCAGGCAGGCAGTTGATGTCCGCCCGTTCCATCCTACCTTACCTTCCTCTCCTCTCCTTCTTCACCTGCGTACCTGACCAACTTGGGTAGCTGCATCTTCCCCGCCACACTACGGAAGTCTGCATCCACTCTCTGATCCTCGTCATCCCCAGATGGAACTGTTTCTTCTTGTTCAAGCTTAACCTCCAAACCTCGACCGTCAGGCATCTCCACGATACCGCCCAAAGGCCCGACAGAGCCCAGCAATCACTCGCCAGCTCGCAGCTTAGCCACTAAGAAAGACACACCCGCACCCCCCGATGTTTTGAGGAGACCATAACGGCAGTCACGTTCAATATCACTTGATCAAGACTCTGAGCTAGTCTAGCTGGTAGTTTAACCACCACTAGCACCTGTGATGAGGATACACAACCAACAAACAAGACATCGAATCGATCTAGCCCAGGCTCTCGAGGACAAGAAAATTCAAAGCTAGCTGAGACAACGATAAGGATTGCCTCTAATGGCAAATGACAGTCCAGCATCTGAGTGGCTTTCACAGATGTACCTCAAGGAACCTGATTTTACTTGAACGAGCTTGCATTTCCCTTGTCTCAGAACGCCATCAAGCAGCAGGGGTCCTAGTAGGCAAATTATTTCATCCATGGATTTCTTGGGCCGTTTTTGCATTCTTCGAGCTCTCAGCCGGAGGTGAAACTCCTTCAAGCAAGGCTCGATACAATCTGCCACCTGGTAATCCGAGCAGAGCCCTGCTGTAAGAACACATTCACGTATCTATTGTCAGGCTATCTGTGCAGAGATCGCGAGACCTTGGATTGATCTTGGCATGCTCAAATTCAATGATGGAACCACTTGTTGCTAGTTTCAACCTCCATACCATACTGAGATGGCCCCATTAAGTTCCCCGGCTTCAAATTTTGTTGATTGGGTAGTTTTCCCCGCAAGAAGGAAACGCAAACCGCTTCATGGAACAAAGACAGGGTCCTCGTTGCATTCAGGTTGAGGGGTTGTGTGGCTCCGACCTTTAGAAACCACCTCACAACCACCAGAGCGTCTCAACACCGGGCCGGCTCGGACGATGAGCGGAGCACAGAGCGGGCCCATCCTTTGGGGAAGTCGCTGGGTGATGGAGCACAGTCAGGGGCTGGTAGCCAGCTTGACAGGGGAGGCGAGGCAGGGATAGCCTACATACGGAGTAGACAACCTCAGTTCTCGATTTTTGATACCATCGTCACCCTGAAGGGACCAAGAAACTGTCAGCGCGGCGCCTTACCTCTTGTCCCCTCAACAACGCCGCAGTTGCATAACGATGGCTGGCTCCGCGCCTCGTGGTTGGGTCGTTCAAGAAGCCCAAAACCTTATTGGGAGGCTTTTTGCTTAGTGGACTGACTGCCGTTCTTCCTTTACGCTGCTTGTCGGCGCTGGTCGGGATGTTGTTGCGTTGCTCGCATGTCACAACC
Organism: Fusarium sacchari; assembly: GCA_017165645.1. Lineage (NCBI taxonomy): Eukaryota > Fungi > Ascomycota > Sordariomycetes > Hypocreales > Nectriaceae > Fusarium > Fusarium sacchari. Next base: position 981,419 of record JADANP010000004.1, read on the forward strand.
CTGGGGGGACAATACTGCAGTCTGCAGGCGCCTGCTTCGGTCTCGATTCAGTTGGACTACCCATTGCATTAGTAGACCGGGGTTCGAATTGAAAGAGGCGCATGCAGAGATACGACGCTGTGCTCCTAAGATCTCTGTATAGATCAGGCCTGGATGACCTTGAACTCCCAAAGGCATTGTCATCACACTCTTTCTGGCAGATTTCGGCCCGCCTGACAACGCCATAATCCACACCAAGTGCAATTGGATTCGAGGCATAATAAGATGTTAGCTGACGAGAGTATCTCTTCGACGCACTTCCCGTGTCATCAAAAACAAGATATAATTGACCATCAGAGGCTTGATGGAATAGCTCGCAATAGCGACTCACTTATTAGTGCGCGATGGGCTGTCGATAGTGGGGTTTCCCGCTTTGACGATGGTCCCAACCCGCACCAGTTATCCCTGCCTGACAACCGTGCATCTGTCGTTCCGTCCCATAATAAGAGCCGAGGCCACGGACCAGCTTCGTTCACTCTCGTCGCGATTGTTGTCGTTAGCCTCATTCAATCTCCAGCAACGGCGCAGGGAGAAAAGAGAGCTAAGCGTGCCGCAAATTCATGCAAGCCGGGTCTCCAGATACATACTTCTTTGTTACCATCAAACTTCAGAGAGATCTTGATCCACCAATAAGGTGACATTTGAGCGGTAATACCTGTCTTTCCGTGGTATTCCCTATTCGAGACATGTCCGCTATGTCATACCGTGCACTCAAGAGAATGCACCATGGCGCTTCGAGTTCCTGCATCTAACGTGGCGGATATTCACTGATCTGAACGTGGCCATCGCAAAACCAGCACAGAATCGGCAGACGAATGATCCCGCTCCAAGTTGACCCTTACCCTGACTGCATTGCATGGGCACAATGCACAGCAAGCGGCAGGGATGCTACAGTGATCCCACAGATATTTTCCTAGGCCATAACTCGAATTGTGGCATATCAAACTACATCAACTCCAGTGTCATAGAAATGGGTGTTGTTTGTATGGATCGAAGAACGGCCCACGGTTCCTAACTTGACAGACATGCCGGACAAACTACCAGACTCAGATGTGATTATCAAGAACCCTTCTACTATGTATATGACAGAAAAAGGAATGTTGGATGCCCGCTGGTTGCCGTTGGGCTTGAAGAACCTTGGCCAGCTACTCCGACCGTACCGTACCTGGAAACGTTGATCCCGCCGTAAGCGACGGTAGAGCAGAATGGTGTCTTCCATAATTCCAGCGAATGAGGCGCTGCATCTGTTTCGTCATTTTCTTGAAAGGCGTTCCGGGGCGTTACATTGCCGAGTCCAAGATGCCAAAAATGGTAAGACGGGAACTTCAGCCATAGGCTGACGAATAACATTCATGGCGAGAGTCGCTGGAGGAAGACAATTCGACGATCACCTATAATCTCTCACGCACTTAGCTGTTCTCAACGAGTACAGAGTGATGTTCTTATTTCCAATTCGGGACATTTCGCCCTGTCATATCTGATCAAGGCCAAATTACAGTCCGTGCTATCACAATGCCCGTCAGCGTTGATCAACGCCTTTCGTCAACAACGGTTGTCACACCAGGCTGCATATAACGCTCGTCCTACTATCAAATCTTGGTGATTTCAACTTTTGCTACCTCGTTCTCGGCAATTGCGCACGTCCTACTGACTGTCTCTAGAAATGATAGTCATCAGTAATACGCTGTAGGTCTTGGGCTACCGTCGTCGTACGGTACAGACACGACAACTTTCTCCAATCACCTAATGACTCTTTTCTTGATATCATAAAAAATGATTCGTCATATATTCAGAGTCAAGGCCACAATGGAGAGGCGCACTGTATTCTCTGGTCTAAGCCATTTCGGCTGACTCTTCTGGCAGCTAACTCCTGACATGCTCGTGTGCCAGGGCTGTGAACACGGTGCACTGTGAAAGGACTTGGCCCCAAGGTATCTCGTCTCGTAGGATTGCTCGCAGATACCAGCCTTACCCCTGTCCGAGGGCACAGACAGATTGATAGCTAACAAACCTTAGTACCCCTCCCTCGGACAGAAACTGGCTGGCCAGAACTGCGAATAGATCTTCAGATCCAGCAGAACACGGTAGCCAGAATGAAAGATGCACTAATTCCCGGAGATGGTGCTCCATAAGCCTGACGGATTGGGGGAGAAAAGAAAACTTGGGTTCTTCATCATTGATGACGAAAAGACTCAGGAAAACGGTTCCAAATTTTGGGGTACTATTTGATGAGTTTATTCTGAGATCTGTTTTGTTCCAACTATAAGTTCACATAAACACTTGTCAACGCTGATCAAAGCAAGTAGTAGTTGGTAATGATGCTTAGACTGATTCGTCAGCCTCAGTGATCGCCCAGCACTTCTGAGGCAGTTTGTAGTTGAGCCACATTGCTATGCAATCCTTGATGAGATCGGATGGTTGGACTCGTTCTCGCACAGCTTCTAGGTTATCATACAAGTTCATCTCGCTGGTATCTGAATTGCAAGATGGACGGACCATTGACGCTATCAATGGCTGAAATGAAATACGCGCGGATTGATTACGTTCACCGGGTTTGTTGGTGCGAGTGTGAGTGATTATCATCACGCCAGGACCAGGGTTGTTGAAGAAAAAGCAAGCAAAACAGTTCCACTACCTACCCGAGAACTTCGCATGCTAGGGGGGGAAATAAAAAACGACCCCTCGATGGGTGGAACGCCAGCGAATTTTGGTGCATTTGGGGTCGTTTAATATTTCCCCCCGAGGGCATGGAAATGGCCCAAGGTTGAGTGAGAGATACGGACGAGGATCTAACATCCCTGACAGGCCGACACTCACTAGATCATGAACACAACATCATACCATCATCAACACGACATGAGTCGGCGTTGAGGTTACTCCTCCGAAGCCTGGTGATAGAGATGGTGGGTGCAGCCTTGGTCAAATCTGGATGTTGAGACTGTCAAACATTCTTCTTTTGAGCTTTCACATGTGCCTGCGCCTCTGGATGAGAGACGGACAGACATTCCTGAACGCCACGGGCGGGAATGGGCAACTTGTCGACAGTTGAATGAGACAATTCGATAGGCTATTTCTTGGGCGAGTGAGCTTGGGGCTGGGGTAGGCTCATGCTCATGCACAACATGCTCGCTTTTGCGGATCCCAGAAGATGATGGAAATGGGGACATCATGGACCCATCCATCCATTCATGTGTATTGGTGGTGTGGGGAAGCAAGGCATGTATGTCTTAGTTCAACGTAAATATGATGTCGTCGTTGGTGAGCAATGTTGGAGGGTTAGAGGGTCAAGGGCTGACTGACTGACTGATTGATTGATGGATTGATTACTCACAGGCTACCGTACCCCAGATCAACTATCGATTTGCTCAAGAGTTTTGGGGATAGTCTCGTGTCTCATGAGGGTTGCGTTGATACGAATCCGGATATCACCCAAGTCAACTCAGGGTCGTATTGATTAATGTCGACGATACCCGTATTTAGGTCAACATGACCATGGTAAGACATCCGAATGAACAGGGTAAGTTCAGAACCCTGAAGCAAGTCAAAAACACGTATACATACATACCTAATACTACAAGAGCCTGCCTTATCTGCGGTACACGACCTGACGACTTACATCAGATCAGGCGTAGGTCAAAGTCTGGGTCCAGGGTCCCAGGAGAGCGGAAGCCACTCAGCTCTCATCACAACTTTGCGCCCGTACAAGATAGACTGCATCTTACAATCATCACAACCTTAACTCCTGACACCGCCTTTCTGGTGAGGACACTAAAACAGAGCAACCTAAGCGCTACGGACGAAATCGATAGAGTCGCAATCACCACGCGAGATCATCAATGCATGTCTCGGAGCCCATGTCCTTAGACCGTGAGTGGATTAGTACACTCCATCTCAAGATCTCAAGAGACTCCTGTAGGGGTTGCAAACAAAAACCCGGACATTTTTGTAGAGCAGGGCTAATATACAGAATAAACTCAAAAGGATATCCCCATAGGATTGCACAGTTTCACGACAAAGACCAACGCTTTTACCACGTCTCCTCAGCTCTTTTTGTCGGAAAACTGCCCACGCCTTATGGAAGTGCAAAGAGAGCTCGATACTGAAGATTTCTTGAACCCTGTGCCTCCTTCGGCCGGCTGTTTCGTAAGGCTGTCGATCTTTGTTTCGAAAAACCTGATATTGAGCAAGCTGATGCTCAAGACTGCAACCCCCGTACATCTTTCGGGGTCTTGCCCCCTTTTCTTCGCTTCGTACGCGGCAGCTACGGCAGTCCATGATCTGATTCCAATAGCTTTGCCAAGTGTCTCACAATACTCACCGCGGAAGCAGTTGCTTTATTTGCAGCCACACAATGATCTTTGTCAAAACGACCCAGCCAGTCATATCATAAGATCTAGACAGTGCGCCGGATTTGGAAGCAAGGCAGGATGAAGACTGTCACCTATCAAGCAGCGGGAGGCTGAAGGAGGTGGTGCTGAGCACAGACTGCACTGTCGAGAGGCTGCGTATGTTGGGAATTTTTGATGCGTGATGGATGGACTGGACCCTAGGTCGGCTGACAAGCCATGTGATGCTCTTAGCTGCCCCCAAGCTTCCCACCAGTTGGGCACCGGAATCTGTTTCTCGCTTCCAGCAATCTTGGTTCCAGGTATGGCCCAGACCGTGAAGCGGCCAAGAAAGTGCAACGCGTACATTTTGATTGAACGCGACGCGTGCGAGGCTCAGCCAGCCTTGCTCTCTTCTGCTCCGAAAGGTGTGTGGGCATTCCCACTATGGTGTGCCAAGTTCACATGCTAACCATTACCAATTAGCTAGGCAGTCACCGGGTCTATTCGGATTCGCCTTCGCGTTCTGAGTGAGACATAACATGAGGACCGGGCAAAATAAAGGAATGCTCGGAGTATGAGGTGGTGTATGAAAGAGACGGACACCACGGAAGAGATTGCTCGTATTGATCTCTCTGACATTGCGTGTATCATGTTGCAGCCTATTCAGAGAACGGCGGCATTATTGTTGGGGTTTCGTGAAGTTGACTCCCAAGATGTCGTCCATCCATGGCCCGACCTTGGCCGCATCGCCATCGGCCATGCCAGCTTGGGAAAGCTGTGCGCCCCAGCTGGAGACGTTGTAGATGGATGATGATGTGAGTGCTGACAGACTGTCTTCTGAGGTGGGAGATGATGGGCCTTCGGCTGTGAATTTGTCAACGACGCCGTGCCTAGCCTCGAAACGAAGCTTGGTCTATACCCCCATTAGTTGCTTTGTCATATGCCTCTGCCAAGCGGTGTGTCACTCACGTCAAAGTCCAGTTGAGGACGCTCTCGAGGGTCATCCTCGTAAGGGAAAGTTGAGAAGGTGAATTTGGGTGTCTGGCCATAGATCCAGCCCCGCGACTGTAGTTCCTCGTACCCTTTGCTGATGCTATCCGTCTCAAGTACCTTGTCGCTGATGACCTCCTGGAAATCGAATTTGCCGTACATGCTTGCAAACTGTTCCACAACGGCGGCTTCGAAAGCAGCATTCTCGATGCCGACGTTGCGGACAGGGCTCCGGACACTGTCGACGCCACGGGTCTTGATATACGGCTCAGCTGGCGAACGCAACATGCCTGAGATATTGGCCAGGTTTGGGCTACGCAGAAGACATGTTCCGTGGTGAAGAGATCGAAGACGAGTGAGTTTATACGCGGACCCTGAGATTTTGTAGGTGCCGATCGGGTCATCAGGGATATCTATAACGATGTCGTGTCGCTCGTTGACACGCGTATTTGGCTTTCCAAGAGAGGATAGAGCTCTTACGACCATCTCGGCGTGCTTATTCCGGTCGAATACTGCAGGAGGGCAAATGACGCTAAAGTTGACATTTCCTTCATCGTGAAAAACAGCGCCTCCCCCTGAACGACGACGAACAAGCTGCACTGGCCCACCAGTCCAACCTACGCTTGCAGGATCATTACGGAACTGGGCCAGTCTCGGAAGATTCACTTCCATCCATGGATTTTGGTTTCGACCAAAGACAATACAGGGGTCATTGGTGTAGAGGAAGAGTATGGTTGACTCTGGGGGAGTCTTCTGGAGAAGATGGTGCTCAACAGACAGGTTCAGGAAGGGATCACGAGAAGTTGACGTGTATACTTGGATCCTATTGGATGAATGTGATGCCGCATCGGTGAATTGGCGTCTTGATATGGATGATAAGGAGGGGAAATGTCGTGATATGTTTCGAGGCGTTGAGCCTAAAAACGAGCGATTGGGCCGCATCATGATGACAAGAGTTGATACGGGAATAGAATTTGAGAATTAATGAGACAAAGCCACAGATCAGCATGCAATTGGACCGGAAGCACGGTATTCTCCAAGGCAATGGATGAGATTCGTCGTTGAAAGCTAATGTATCCAATGAGCAAAAGAGTTGAGGAAACAAACGTTAGGTTTGGTTGATCTCAGCCTCGGAAGCGGAAAACCCCAATCGAAGTTGACCCCGCCGCGGACCGGATATAGGGCGCTGAAAGCCCTGTAAACTTTAGGGGCAGTTTCAGTTCCGCAACGGACGGTAGCGGGTGCGGGTTCGGGGAACATCCAAACCAGTGAGAGCGCTGTGCCTTGCAGAAAAAGGAAAGTACCGAGTGAAGAAAGGAATTGATTGATAATCTGAATCGAGATTTGCTTTGACATGACGTTTTGTATCCGTTGTGATGGAGAATACTTGGGCTCTGACTAGGTAGGATGAAGGAAAACTTGGGACCTTGACCCTAAGAGATGAAAATGTTTAGGTAAACCTAGCCTAAGTTTAGGGGACTCTTTGCTAAGTTTATTTTGACACCCTAAATCAAGTACTGAGCCCCTGGAGCAGGTACTTCTTAGCTACCTATTGGCTCTGAATCTACAGCGGAAGAGCGATTATCCAGACTTTGTGGAATCAGACGAGATGCATGGATGGACATCAATTGAGTCACAGCAACAGCGGCCCGATGTCGCTTAACGACATGTATATAACATGGCCCTTCCAAGTGATATGATAGCTCATGTTTTCCATCTGATATGGATCTTGGCGTCTGTTCTACAAGAGTTGATATTCCTTGAAGATCCAATCCGTTCTGAAGTTGATCTACTGAGGCTATCTTGACTGGCCAATCACATCGCTCACAATCCATCTACCGTGTTGCCCCTCCCCCGCGCTTTCCAAACGCACAAAATTTTGGACCGAAATCGGCAGGAACGAGTTCCCCTCCAGACCAAGAACAGCCTCATTGTGCTCCCTTTCCATTCTCCAACGGCCGCCATCTTTCATCTTCTTCCTTTGTCAAAGACAAGCAACGTTCACCAATCATTGGAAATCTATCTCTCCCATCATCAACACAATCATCAAAGCATTACATTCATCATGTCCAGCATTGGGCAAATCTTCCGGGTGACGACGTAAGTCTATTTCTTCCAGCTCTAACCGCCCCCCCTCCCCCAAATCGACAAGCAGTCAGCTAACAGTCATCTCTGTCTTCTTGCAGGGCTGGTGAGTCTCATGGAAGAGCCATCTCGTGTATCATCGATGGCTGCCCTCCCGGCCTGGACCTCACAGAGGCCGATATCCAGCCTCAGCTGAACCGTCGTCGACCAGGCCAATCGGCCATCACCACACCTCGTAACGAGAAGGATCGCGTCACCATTAACTCTGGAACCGAAAATGGCGTCACTCTCGGAACACCGATTCTATTGACCGTCCCCAATGAGGATCAGCGACCAAGGGACTACGGTGATAAGACCATCGACATGTACCCCCGTCCTAGCCACGCAGACTGGACTTACCTCGAAAAGTACGGGGTTAAGGCCTCGTCAGGTGGTGGTCGCAGCTCTGCACGCGAGACTATTGCTCGAGTTGCCGCTGGTGCTGTTGCCGAGAAGTGGCTCAAGCAGACTTACAACATTGAGATTGTTGCCTTCGTCAGCTCCGTCGGAACCATCAAGCTTTTTGGTGATACAGAAGCCATGAGCAACGATCCTGCCTTCCTCAGTCTCGCTGAGACTCTCACCCGCGAGCAAGTTGACGAAAATCTTCCTGTCAGATGCCCTGATGACGCAATTGGCCGAGCCATGGAGGCTCGCATTGCGGAGCTTCGCGATGAGCACGACAGCACTGGCGGAACTGTCACCTGCATTATCCGCAACGTGCCATCTGGTCTTGGCGAGCCCTGCTTCGACAAGCTCCAGGCCACTCTTGCCCATGGCATTATGTCTATTCCCGCTGTCAAGGGATTTGAGGTAGGTTCCGGGTTCCATGGTGCCGAGATGACCGGCAGCAAGCATAACGATCCTTTCGTGCCAGCACCTGCTCTTGACGCCGCCACCCAGAGGACAGGCATTCCTCGCTCTAGACTCCAGACAAAGACGAATCATTCCGGCGGTATCCAGGGTGGTATCAGCAATGGCATGCCCATCTTCTTCAGAGTCGCTTTCAAGCCTCCTGCCACCATCAGCCAGGATCAGATCACAGCACTCTACGATGGCTCAGGCGAGGGTATTCTCGCTGCTAAGGGGAGACACGACCCTTGCGTTGTGCCTCGTGCTGTCCCTATCGTCGAGGGAATGGCTGCGATCATCGTGGCTGATGCTCTCATGCAACAGAGTGCGAGAAAGATGTCTACAGTCAAACCATAGAATGGTAGGAATGGCAAGGATCATGCTGAGGGCCATGACGAGGACCAAGACGAGGACCATGACGAGGACTATGGCGAGGACCATGGCGAGGATCATGACAAGGAAAACGAGAGGATCGCAGTGCATTAGATACCAAAAACGAAGAGCATGAGATGGGACTTTTATTGACATGAGGGATGACGACTTTAGACTATTCATTCTTAGCTTATCTTTAGCCTTTCAATCCAAAGACTTGAGCAATTTTACGATAATATTTAATATTTATAAAAATTCTAATAAGTTTTTAAGGGAAAAAAGAAAATTTAGTAAAGATATTCTAAGTTTCTATAAATTTAGGATATCTTTATTATATTTAGAATATCTTTACTAAGTTCAGGATATCTTTACTAAGTTTGGGATATCTTTGCTAAATTTAGGATATCTTTTGTTGTGCTAACATTAATAAGGTCTGGCAGTATTTTCTTGATCCCCGAGGACCTAAGCCACGGTCTTTAATTCTAAACCTTGTGCTAATATTCTTCCGATAATGTTCTTGACAATTGTTTACAAGTTGTAGTCTTGGGAAAAATCCAGAGACAGACCAATAGAAGATGGCTGGGGATATTCCCTTTTCCTCAAAAAGTGCCACATCATCATAGAACACATGCGAGATATAGTAGTGGTAATTCTTTTCGTATTTATTCTTATGCCCCTCGTATATGAACAAGCCAATGCCTCGTAACCCTTCCAATTCGATAATATCCCAACGCCGTAATGCATCAACTCCCCTGGACAACAACCCGCGTCTACCTTATGTTTGGGGGGGGTCCAGGGGTGTGGGTATCATGGCCTTTCTGAGACACAAACAAAAACAGAAAACTCCCAAAGGAAAAAAATATCCCTGATCCAATCACACCTTCTATCTATCCTATCTTGTACTCTTTAGTGCTTGCTTTCCCCCCTTTTTACTCTTCTCCTGATTGGGTTGCAGCTGTTTCGCTCCCCGTCTCGGCTGTGGGCTTGCTTCGAGCTGAGTCTCCATCTCGAGCCGTAATCATATCCTTTTCAGCTTGGATAGCCTTTTCTCTTCGCTGTTCGACGTCTTCTCGGCGGATAACTTTTCGTAGACCCTCGCTTGCTTGTAGAAGACCGTCGATGCTGATGGCGTGCTCTGTCATCTGATGGCTGATGTATGTGTATATCCCGGCGGGTGTGTTGCACTGTAGCAGGTTTCCCTCGTTGAGCTTGAGGAGGGCGAGGGCGACCTGGAAGAGAAATGTGCTGCCGTCGTTAGTGCAGAGGACGACGTCCCAGACGCGGAAGAGAGCCTCGGCGCTGAGACAGTCGGTGAAGACGGAGAGGAACCACTGGAAAGTCAAGGCCTCGAGTTCAATGGATAGCGAGTCGAGATGTGCCGAGAGCTTTGGGAGGATTGCTGACACATACTGTCGTAGTACCTGTTGATCTGCGCGGGAGGCCATGAGTGAGTGGTCGTAGTAGCCGTGGGGAAGGATATTCTCGATGATTGAAGTAAGAATCCAAAACGCGTCCTCAGCAGAGGGCATCATGAGCAACAAGTTGGCAGCAATTAAATTCATGCCCTGACAGTACCCCACGTCCTTATTGCGCCTGGAGTACGCCAACAACACTTCGTTCAGCTTCTTGACACCAGGCCCCTTGCGGAAGAAGATGTTGTCTGTCAAGGTCCTGTTGATGTCCATCTGAATCTGACTAACAACAACAGCATCGTCGTCCTCGCCAGTCTGAGCGACCAAGTCTTCATAATAGCCAGGGACACGAAGGGCAGCAGCTCCCGAACACTCTGACCACACCTTGGCGCGATAAGTGACAGGAATACCGCCCAAAACCAGGGTTTTGAATTCGTTCCATTTAGCTCTTCCAACCTTTCCTTTGACACCGAGACCTGAAACTCCAATCATCTCACCATCGGCAACGCGGGTTTCAGGAAGGATCATGGCAGGTTGTTCGTAGCGAGCATCAGCAGCGGATTTGGCGGCAGCGATCGCGGCTTCGCCCTCCCGCTTGCGTTCGGCGCGCACCTTTCGAAGGAAGTCATTCCATCGAACTGTCTTTTCGCGCTGCAGAGCATCATGGACATCGCTCAGTTGTTGCAGGAGCAGCTTGACTGGTTCGGTATCATCCTTGTTGAGTGCGATGGATGATTCAGACTGAGACGGCCGTGAGGTCTCACTGTCTACTGCAGTGGTTGTGCTAGCTGATGGAATAAGACCAGAGTTGGTTGATACGATTACTGGCTTAACAGGCTCGGTAGGGTATAGCTCTGGTTCGGGTGTCTGAGCTCCCTCCATAACCTCGATGGATGGAATCGCGATACTGGGCGTGTGACTGAGAAGTTCGGTGGGAAACGTTGCGATTTTCAGATAATCAGTCCATCTCTTAGCTTTGCCCTCTTCCGCGTTACGATCCTCCATGCTGTTCAGGCTCTCAGGACGTCCCTCACTCGACACACTTCCCTTGGGGCTGGGAAGGTCCTCTAATGCGTTAGGTGAGATACCACCTCGGCCGTTTGCTAGCATCTCTGTACGACTGCCTTTGCGAATATGTCGAGCCACTTGTGCCGCCTCGCGTTGTCGTTTCTTGCGTCGCTGATCGTATATGAATCCAAATCGGTCCGTCAGATATTCGCTGTTCGGAAAGTTGTTATAAATATGTGTTAATGTTGGTGGCTGTGATTCTGGTGATCGGATAGCATCCATCTCCACAGGCCCATAGCTCTCTTGTCGTGAATGTGAGTTATCCGGAGGACTGCCTCGCATACTGTCCCAAGCCTCTTGCCCCTGTGATCGGCCTGATCCTTGAGCAGATGGTCCTGGTGTCGCTTTACGCATCGCCATCAACGCCTTGGGACCGCCAGCGATCGACACAGCTCGAGACTGACCCGCGCGGCTGCTTGTAGTCGAAACACCCCGAAGAGAGCCACCCTTGTTGGAAGTGGTGCTCGCAGCACGGCCTCGAGACTCAGCCTCGCGAGTACTTATAGCTCCGCCTGCCACCAAACGAAGGGCCATGCTTGCGAGCGATGACGATGCTTTGCGCTCGCCAGTTGCGCCCGATTGAATGCTTGACGCACGGCTTGGACTTCGAGTAGACTGGGTGTCTGGTGGGCTGAAGAGATCCTCCTGCAACGTTGGTCGTCGGTCCATACTAGAGTGCGATCGAATCACAGTTGTGGGGTTTACACCTTCGCCGTTCATGCTGTTCGTACGGCTGCCTCGCTTTGCAGTCCCAGAGCCCCAGAGATAATCCTTCCACCCCTTTAACGTGCCCTTGCCGCTGCCGTTCTCGCTGGGGTTGCTGAAAGACTGGCTGCTTGCGCGGATGGTAGAGCCCTTGGCGACTGTCTCGCCATACGCAGTGGCCACTACGGTGTCTTGCATCGCATCGCTCATGAGGTCGCTTAATCCAGTATCCTCTCTCCGGAGTCCCTTGTTGGCCGCGCGTAGCTCAGCCTCAACAGTCCGTAGGCGAGTTTCAAGATCCAGGTTAGAGAGGCCGCATTCTCGAATGATTTTGCGCAAGGCCCGTTCTCGTTCATCAGCGCGGCGGCGCATATTGGCGATCTGGGCATCTCGTTGTGCGAGGTCCTCGGATATTTGTCTGATCAGTCCAATGGCGCCGTGCCGCGATATCAAGCGTTGAAGATGTTCGTCATCGGCGTTATGTAACGAGCCTGGAACCTTGCGCACGGGATGATCCTCTTCGAACAAGGCACTTCGCACATCTGACCCTCCAGTCAGATCAACTATCGAACTGCGCCCAACATCCGGGGCCGGGACCGGAGGAACGGGGGTGTCGTCGGGAGCATCGTCTTGTCCGCTGAGGGGATCATTGCCTGGACTCTCGGGCGAGAAGCTAGGAAAGCTCGTGAGACTCTTGTCGCTGGCAGCTATACTACTCGCAGAGCTGACAGGCTGGCTGGGACGTTTCCGACCGCGAGGGCCTCTGACAGTTGCGCTTCGGTTGCTTCTGGAGCTTCGGTTCGAGGTGTGGGATACGTGGGAGGCTTGTGACGCATATGAGGCGCTGCTGTGCTGGGAGACGGACCTCTGGAGTGACGACATAGGGTCGGCCGCTTCCATGGCCGTCGCCATAGCTGAAGAGATCGAATCGTATTGGGGGTTCTGTGCTTGTCTAGGGACAAGACAGGTAAAATGCTGGGGAAAAAAAGATGAAGAAGAGGAGAGCGAGAAGAGAGAGAGAGCAAGCAATCGATCAATCAATCAATCAATCAATCAATCAATAATGAAGGGTGTGGGTTGCACGGACGAGGGAGGGTGTGCGATCGAAAAGGCAACCGAGGGGTTTGTACTGGGTACATGTGCCTTTGCATGTGGATGAATGGAAGCTGTCGATATGATAATAAGTAAGATATGACAATATCCATAGAATCGCGATGAAGAAGCTAGAAGCAGTTTTGAGTAGGAGAATCATTCAAAGTAAACTATTAAAGAAATATTCTGTTGTCTTTGCAACCATTGAATAATGTCTTAAAATTACCCCCTATGAAGAAAGAGTCAGAGCAACCAAACTACGCCTCCTCAAGGTATCTGTACCTGTAACCCCAGCAGTAGGTTAGGTTAAGTCCAGATGGACCCATGCTTTATGCCCTTTTACATAGGTCGTCCGGGCTTGTTGCTCCTCCGTAAAACTGATTGGCTTTCCAGAGCATCATCTATCATTTTTAGGGAGCCCAAGTCGCCCTACCGCACCAACCCGCCCTGAATTCCTAGTAGGCCCAGGCATTGGGGTGATACCGAACTCGAGAGAAGCGATAAACCCAATGTGAAGAAGATGAAAGGATGGATGTTGTTGATAGGCAAATGATTTCCCTACCTAATTCACGACCACGCCAAGATAGGTAGCTCCTTTGTTTTAAGAAACACACTATTTCCCTATCAACCTCTCATATCAAAAGGGTACCTGACACCCGTCTCTCTCCACGGTTGGGTTTTCCTTTTCCCTTTTCTTCAAGCCCAAGGGGCACCATCACCAGCCAACAAAAGCTTGTTATTTTAACAACACGAAACCGCCAGCGCCAAAAGCTGAGCTCAGACATGATCACTTATAAGCTCGTGCGCAGTGGGATAGATTTCATCTCCAGGGCCATCCCAGCTAGACTACGCCTGGCCAACAGCCCGAAGATTCCCGCACCCTGGACAATTCCAGAACATTTCGCATCCCAGCTCCAGCAAGGATGTTGATGTCTGACTCGTCGGTAAAACAACATGTGGCTTGTTTCTTCTCTGGTAGAAGAGAAAGAAAAGAGGCAGAAAAGTGTTTGTTGTGTCTTGTATCACGCGACCACTGTCCAGCTTGAGAGCTTGATGAGCAAGCAACCTTGATGGAACCTGAAGTTTCATAACTACCAGTAAGCACCCAAAATGGAGTGCGTATCTCTGACGTCGATGAGGCTGCAATGATCACCGTGACTTTGTCCTGCAGCCAATTAATATTCTGATACAAGGTACCCTACCCTAGGTACCCTTGAAGATTACCGTTTTGTACCTGATACTTTACCGAGTGGACGCGTTTTGGGTTGGGCTACCTACAGCATCATCCGCATGACAGACCAGGCTAAGACCTCCCTTGTCAATGCGTCTCGTAATTAATTTTTTGGCACTTCACTTCACTTCTCTTCTCTTCTCTTCTGTTGCAACGCTTCATCTTCAGTTCGGCTTCAATATCCAAGACTTCTCATACCATGTATGTAGTATTCATACAGCTCATGTCCCCATGAGCTACCTTATGTAAGATGATTACTCGTAATAGTTAAACCCATGAACTCCTACCAATGCCAAAATCCAGCCTGGCAATGCCTTCTTCATTCATAATCCGTTTTCCTACCCCTTTAAGGGCCATTCCCTAGCCTGCCTCTCGCTCCCTTGATCTGAGGGCTCAAAAAAAGAAAAGAAAAGAAAAGAAATCAAAGCCAATCAAAACATTCCACAAACGCCTCATTCAAATATGCACAGCTCAAAACCCCCTTCTCGCCTCTTGAATTATACACTTTTGTAATGCCCCTTTAGGCAAAGCTGTCCTCTGCATTCCAACGGCTGCTTCGCATCGTCCCCATTGTCTCATTTTCCGCCGTTACATCTTTGCAAGGTGAAGAATTTTCACCCACAAGTGTCTCATCTGGCAACAAGCCCTCAGCAACCAGTGTCTGAAACACGGCGTCTTTGGCTAGGACCGTCTCTCGGTCGATGCCGAGGCCATCCAGTTTTCGTAATCTTTTGCAACTTGCCACAAATACAATTTGGTGTAGTCGTCGCCTTAACTTGGTCATCTCATCTAGTCGGCTGGAGAACAGCTGATCTCGCTCGACATCCGTGTCAGGCAGCATAAACGGGTCAACGTAGCCCTCGCGATCCGCAGGAACCAACATCTGCGTTGGCGCGTAGAAACCAATCGTGATAGGATTGTCTCTCAGATCAAGCTGAGTGAGGTGTGGAAACTCAGTAAGCAACTCTGTCACCGTGGTGGAATCAGCCAGTCGGTTGCCTGCCACCAGGAGCTTCTTGAGTCGTGGAATGAACCGAAGCGGTTCCAAATCCTGGATCGCGTTGAAGTTGATGTTCAGCGTTCGGAGATTAGGCATCAGCTGACCAAGGTTGTCCGGCAACGCCTGAATTCCACAGTTGGCGAGTTCAAGGAGTTGCAAGTTGAGAAAGTCCACTGTGGGCTCAAAGGTGCCCAGGTAGTTGCCAGAGAGAAAAAGCTTACGGACTTCGCAAGCTGACGAAAGGAAGCCAAGGTCGAGAGCCTTATCTGCCCGTTGCTCCCTGAGACTCAGGCTATCGAGCTTTCGAGCTCGGCTAAAGCCACTCAAACCCGTAATGCGATTGCGATCAGCATGTACTGAGTGTAAGTTGGGCAAGTTGCTGACATCCAAGCATGTAAGTTGGTTATCGCTCAGTTCCAACTGACGAAGTGTCTTGATACACGATGGCGCCACAAAGCTTGTAAGCTTGTTCTTGGACAGCCTCAGCCGTGACAGAGCAGGGGCTAACTCAAGGTTCCGGACCGATGAAACTCTGTTGCCTCCCAAATCGAGTTCGGTGAGGCGCTCCATCTTAACTCTTGCAAAATCAACTTCCTCGATCAAGTTGTCTCGGGCTCGAAGAGACAGCAGTCCATCATGGGTATCGAGGCCATCAAGGCTCGTCAGTTGGTTGTTGTCGGCCCTGATGCTTCGCAAATGTACCAAACCCTTGAGCGCAGAAAGGCTCTTGACCTCGTTACCAGAGATATCCACGTACTGAAGGTTCATCAAGTGATCCCAAGATGTCAACTCGGTCAGCATATTCTGCGATACCTTGAGCTGCCGAACACTAGGCGGCACTCCATCCAAGTGTCCTAGTGCATTCTTGGAAGCGTCTAGTGTCACCAACTTGCCGCAGAACTGGTCCAGCATGTGCAGGCTTCCCAGCCTCTTCTCGTGAAGATCTAGTTCTGTGATGTCTTCCCAGTATGGCTCATATGGCTCAACCTCACTAAGCTTGTCCACAAGTTCCCGTATCGTCATGGACATGACCTTCTTAGAACCATCTCCAGTGGCGGCATGCCGCCGACCCATGACATAGCTGACCTCGAAGCCGAACGACTGATCCGTATTATTGATAGTAAATTCAGACAATGGGCTAAGGGAAAGCTTCCCAACATTCTGGCCAATCATAACACTGTCGTCTGTAGGAGTCGGGTAGAAGTTGTTGTTTGGTGTTGGGTTCACAACGAAGCTGAGACTGGTGCGGCGGCCATCAGGTGTTTTGTGACTGACGACGCTTGTGTCCCCAATAATGCTGACTTGGCGTTGGTCATCAATAGGAAGCTCGATTGTGCTATCCTCATCTTGCTCGTCAATCCGCGAAACAGGTCGAGGAACAAATGCTGGGCCATTTCTTGAGGGGATACGGTTACTCCAGCCCTGTCCATTACCGCCGTTCTTCAATGCTGATTTTCCAATACCGACATGGCCTGGCGACTTCCTAGGTGATGAACTGTTGAAATGGCCATTGGGAAGCTCAGGATCGTCTTCAAGGTTGTCCAAATCCTCTGCAACCACCACATCTTGTATGATGGATGCAACAGGGGAAGAGAACGTGATGGTGAGGTTACGTTTCTTGGTGGTCGTCGAGGGAGTACTGTCAGCCTTGTCTTCGTGGAAGCGGCTCTCATCTTGGCGAGATTCTTCAAGATAGAGCTCGGAATCTTCCATTACCCGGGCATCTAACTTGTCGAACTCTTCTCCGACAAGGCTGTTCATCTCCGGACTCAGTTGCCCGTCAGGTGACAGTGTCGTAAAGCCTCTAGCAGATTGAAACTTTGCAACCTTGGACGGGCTGGTAGGCGACCTCGCCTGGCTTGGACTACCGGCGGCGTTGCTCTTCTTGGCGGTGGTGAGATGGAGGTTCTGCATCTCTCTCGTCAAATCCACAGACAAATCCGGGATGCTGGCGAAAGGATCATCCTCACTGTCTGATGGAAGAATATTCATAGGCCGCTGCGTTGGCGTCTCCTTCTTCTTGATCCAGATATTGTTTTGCTTATCGAGATACATACTGCCCACTCGATCCGGGATAAGGTGTGACACACTTTCGGGCATGATAGTTCTTCGAGTCTCAGAGCCATGAGAGGACGTCGTGGGATAGGATCTGTTTGTCGAAACGCCCGATGTTTGCGAGTGATAGTCGCGTGAGGGGCTCGATGGCAGCGCATCATGAGCAGGGCCAGCTGATAATCGAATGTTGGGTGGATCGCTAATGACTTCGTCTTCAGTGTTGTATGACAGCTCTGATCTCTGACGAGGCGCCTTCTCAATTTCCCGCTCAACTTCTTGATCCGCAAGAATTGCTTCCTTGACTAGGCCCATGGATCGCATAGACAACGTAATGATGTCTCCCATGTCGCTAAACTCCTGGTACTTCTTCAATCGCTTGATTAGCTCTGGATCCTCCTGGTGCTTGGGTGGTCTGGGCATGGGGTTTCCTTCACGGCTTGGAGGACGAGACAGGGGCTCATTCGTTGACTCCTGATAAGAATCATCGAGGTCATCCCCTTCGGGTGTGCCATGCTCAGCCTCCGATTCTTCCACACTTGAGAGACCTGGTGGTCTCACTTGATTGCGGATCATGGCCATGATCTGTGCAGCCTGGTCGACAAAGTCCTGAGTCCTAATAGACGGCTTACGGTCGACCTCACTATGGCCATCCATAGAATAACCCAGACTCTCCTCCTGCGATGCCTGGACAAGAGTCTTCTTCGGCTTTTCGTGGGTAATATCGTCCTCCGAGTGCATGGTCTCGTTCGGCTCGTTACGCTGTGACGAGCCACGGCTTGGCGTAGGGCTGCGTGGGCGGAGAATGTTTCTCATTGCGAGCACGTTGGGGTTCGCAAGTTGAAACTCACTAGGTCGTGCATCCTTACGTTTTCTTCCCATAATCGACTGCATGTCACGGCTGGCGGACTCTACTCCTTCTAACCGATCCTCTCGGCCAAAGGCAATGTCGGAACGATGTAGCGTGCGGCGACGCTTTGGCGTTGGATCCTTGGACGGAGACGTTCGAGGTCTCTTACCCTCTGATCCGCTATCGCGTTTGGGGGTATTGACATTGCCTGGAGCACCCTTTGCTGGACTTAGAGATTTGCTGTGGATGTGACTAGAACCCGAGATTGTCCTGTGGTGTTTGCTACCAGATGATGATGTGGACTTGCCCCGGCGTCTGCGTACGAGTAACTGCGCGTCATGACTGGGAGACGCTGCCTGCTCCGGATGTTGAAGAACCGATTCAACTGGTGGAACATCTGGTGATTGAGGGGCATCGTTTTCCTTGTCGGAGTAGGCTGCATCTCCTTGAGAGACATAAGAAACCTCCTCACTAAACTCGTATCCTTCTAGATCTCCAAGGCCGAAGCGACTGAAAGATCTTCCACTAATAGGCCTGTGACTCGTCGGCAAAGCAGGGCTAGACAAGGAGTCTCCGTATTCGTGAGCGGGCATATCAGACTGATCATGAGGAACTTGAGATGCTGAGGACTGCCGAGAAGGGGTACCCGACATGCCTTCCTCGAATTGACTGATACGCCGGAGGAGTGTTTGGTTCGTAAATGTGTCATAAGGGCCAAAAAGCTTGAGAGGACTTCCAGCAGATGGCGCACTTCTACCCTGATTAATCTGCTTCTTGTCTGGACTGGGGAAAGGAGCTCGCGGCAAGGACGGGCTGATGTTAAAGTAGTCGTTTTGATATGGGTTGGTAACTTCCGTTCGTACGGAAGGAAACTGTTTGGGAGTGCTGGCCTGCAGGGACTCCTCTGGAAGCATTCCACTTGTATCAACACCCAAGCCAGGGCTGAGATCGCGATAGCGGAATGAACCATCTCCTGATCGCCCCCCTCGTTGGAGGTTCAAGAACCCGCCTTTTGTTGCATATTCTTCTGTGTCCTCGGGAGTAGCAGAAGCTTCGGGATTAGGCTCATCAAATCCCGTCTTAGGGTCAACTGCAGGATCGAGCAGCATCTGATTAATGCGCAAGGCTTCGAGTTTCTGCTTCAATCTGTCTGCTGGCAGCTCAATGGGCGCAAAGTCCATCTTGCCGTCCTTGTCGCTCTGCTTGCCAATAAGAATGGGACTGAAATCTTCATTGCGAATCACGCTCTGGCCGCTAGTCTTTCGAACGCTGCCGTTCGTCTCCGAAGGAGCGTTTAAAGAGCTTTCATCGCGGTAAGACTCCTCCCGGTGTCTTGAAGGGGTTTCATCTCGGGGGCTAGGTATACTGGACACCATAGAATCTTCCACATTGAGCTTGTATTTTATCTCTCTTTGTGCCCGTCGGGGGCTAGGGCTGGGTGTAACATCGTTTGGATACAATGGGTCTTGGTCCCCAAGTTCATCAAGTTCGTCGAGTTGACACAGATCGGGTTCGAGGTCGTTGCTGGCGACGCGCTGGGGATACGATGGTGGACTAGACGGCATCATAGATGATTCCAGGCGTCCCTCTTCGTCTGCATCGTCGCATGAAGCGTCGGGCGGTCTGAACATGTCTTGTAATCCGGTCGCAGCTGAGCAAAACAGGTCGCGCTGTTCGCCATACTGAACGTCGCCGTACACCAGTCGTCTCTTCCACTCTGGTGTATCCTGCTGCCTTCCAGGTGACGACTTGTGCTGAATAGTGTTATGGACAACAGAAGCGGTCGTGGAGGCAGAGACAGATCTACTGGCAAACCTTCCGGGTGGGAATTTGGAGCCTTGTGATGATGGTCTAACGATGCGCTGGCTCGAAATGTTGATATCATTCGCGGTGCGCTCGCTAAGTATGTTGAAGCTCGAATCGCGAGCAGCTGATGATAATTGGGGTCGTGAGCCCAACGTTCTACGCGGTATCCTACTCGGCGTCTCTCTTGGCTTTGTCTTGGGTTCTTCGGTATCTTTCAGAGGGGGAAGTTGAATGGCGGAGGAATCAGATCTGGGCTGAGAAACCCAATCCTCGGACAATGAGTCCAACCAAGCGTGCTCCATGGTGTCACCCTGGAAGCGCAAATCAAGGTGTAAAAATGTCAATGCGAAGCCATGAACTAAACAAAAATCATAGGCGGCGGTTGGTGGAGTCGCGAGGTGATGTGTTTATGCTGCAAGTGTATGTATGAGGTACTCAAAGACAGAGTCGGAGAGGAGAGGAGAGGAATGATGATGATGCTGAGGTGAAGATGTATTATATCGCAGGCGAGAAGTAGGGCTGTTGAACTAAGACATGGGGTCTCGACAAAATATTAAAACAAACAAGCACATGCGACATACAGATCGACAGACGACGTTGTTTGCGCGTATCCTTGAGCTTTGGACTTTGGAGAATCGAGATAAACAAGACCAGGGTCCTTGATACGGTTAGAGCCGTTACTCTGTCAACGGTGGGATCCTGCCAGGATGGATGCACTAGCCACCTTTACTCCACCAGTGATGGAAAAAAGGGTTTAGGCAATATAGTCTAATTTTAGGAAAGTCTTTGCTGAATTTATTTTAGCATCCTGTCCCAAGGTATCATCATATTTCTTGCTCCCTCAGGGATAGTTACGAGATAGAGTATCTGTAAACGATCGAACTCTCTATTGAAATCACACCCAAAAAGAATTAAAAAAAAAAAAGGTCACGAGATTGATGTACATCTCAAGTTGTAAATGTATAAACGGGGCAATATCGCGGGAGGAAAAGCCTGGGTTGGTGCAATCACAGGTCTTCAGTAAGCCTTTTGTAACCCTGATCAATGGAGATGGCCTTCTGATTTCAATTAGAAAGCAAAAGATGAATGCAAACATATTCTCTATTGTTCCCTACCTTACCTTCAGGGAGAAAGGAAATACCGGACTTTGATGTAAGTCAGGTGTTAAAATAAACCCAGCAAAAAGATATCCTAAGCTTATGTAAATTTACCTAAGTCTTTTTATCATTTAGGATCAATGTCGTGAGTTTTCTTTCATCCTTAGGTACCTACCTATTCGATTCCGCTCATCAATAAGAAGAATGCACTGTGAATGGGCTTTCCTCGCTCTGTGTCACAGTAATGAATGACGTACAATGAAGCACTTTACGCGACACCACGTGACCCGACGCGGGGCGCGTCTCCCCTGGTGATAGACCGTGCAGTTCATTTCTTTCGACAGGGATCGTCAATCAATAGAACGACTAATCATCCAAACAGTCGGTAAACGCTATATATGCTTTTCAAGACAACGATTTTCCACCTGGAGGGCGCAAGCCTCCAATACAATCAACATGGCCGCCCAGACCGCTGATCCTCTAGCGGACGAGCTCGCTCTGGGATGGGGTGAAGACACGATTTACTGCGAAGCGACTTGCGACCCTCAAGATGTCTTGTACGAAGGCTCAGACGACGAAAACTACGATAACCCTTTGTCACGAAAACTACGTATCGAAGCAGCAGGCCAACGATTTCTCGACGGAAAGACACCAGTCCTCTTGACTGCATTGCTCAGAGGCCCCTTTGATGCGAAGTCCTCGAACTGGGTCAACCCTTGGCGTTCAAAGCACCGAACGGCCGGAAATGCAAGAATAATAAGGACGTCGCCTGGGAAATTGAAACGGTCCGCCAACGTTAGACGCAACGTATCTATACCAGAGACAGTCCAGCCGGCTAGCGATAGTCTGGAATGTCACCTCCCGAGCCCCGAAAGCCTTAACCAAACTTCCGAGACCGAAACACACCCTTATTTGGAGGAAGATGAGCTCGCCAAGGTCCGGGAATGGAGAGATGCCGTGGACGCTGAAAAGAAACCGAAGGACGAGTTTTGGGCATCAACACCACAGGGGTCACTGTCTGAGAGAAAGCGAAAGGCCAAGGGATCTTCATGGTTGAAGCATTTGGCAAATAAACGACAACGAACCGATGTCATAGAAACGGGCTCCATTGATACTCCGGTCCCATCCCGAAATCAACCTTCGCTCTCAGCTACGAAGGCGTTCAACACATCCTTTTCAAGTGTCCCCGATCGCTTGCCTTCTTCCGCCATTGCGACAAAGAGATTCTTCTCAACGCCGCAACATGAGCAACTCACTTCAGAGGACGAACTATCCCGTGATAAGGTTAAGCTGGGTCGACCCTCTGCGCCTTCGTCGTCATCTTTATCAAGTCTACAGTACACTCCGGTCCCAGACGCAGCTTTTGAGACCCAAGAAGATGCTAGTTTCTGTTTTAAAATGCGACCAAAGCTCAACCAAGCTGTTGAGACTGCATCAGACCAAGATGTCTCCATATCTAGAGACGAGGACACTTGGTCTGGCCTGTCGACACCCGACGATGGAATGGCCAGCACACCAGTCGAGGAGGGGCGCAGCCTACGAGAGTCAGAATCAGCAATGGAAATTGACCAAATTGCTGTGACGAGTCCTCTGTCATCTATCTCAAGCAAGGACTTTCGTGGATTCGAGATTTCTGGCGGCCGACCTTCTTCAATGATTGACACCACGCCATCTGATTCGGCCAGCGAATGCCAATCGGCCACGGGGTCAGAAGATGAGGACATGGGTGTAACTGTGGATGTCACCAGCAGCCTAGCTCCAACTGGAAATCACGAGAGCAGTACCACTGCCTCCGTGGATGAATCTAGCGAAGAAGAGGAAGAGGAAGAGGAAGAGGTTGGCAAAGCGAAAGCCACTGAAGTTGTATCCCCAACGACACTCAATAATACGACGCCACAAACCTTGGCGACGCCATCAAAACCCACAACACCTCACGCTGAGTATCTTCTCAGAACTTCGATCAAGAAGAGATTCATTCCTCAAAGCTCATGGGAAAAGTTGGCAAAATTGACTGGAAGTCCTGCCCAAAGCTTAACCCAAAGAAGAGCGTCTTGCCCTTCGAAGCTTGCCTCCAACTCTCCCAGTGGTTCACGGAAGACAGCATCGGTTCAATCTACTCCCATGAAGACAACCCTACGTCGAGCTTTGAGTCTTCCTCAGCCTTCGTTACAGAACGTGGGACCAACTGTTGTCGATAGCCCAGCCAAGGAGCAACAGCTAGAGCAAGAACAGCGCCAGCCCAACTCACCAAAGGACACGCGTATTCCCTTCTCACAGCAGACTCCATGGGTCGATAGCAAGCTTTCTCAGTACGCTACACTGGGCCTGGGCAAGATATCTACAGACAGCCCTACGTCAGAGTCAATGGAGAAGGGCACCATCGTGGCTGAATCCAGCCCTGTGGGACAAACCCCTTGGACAAACGAAATGGCTGAACTGCCGACGATGCCCCTGCCCCTGACACCTGTTGTCGAAATAGAGGATCGCACGACAGTCGAAGAGCTAAACACACCAGCCGTTGCTTCTCAAGTTGATACACCACTGCAGGATGCCTCTGCGGCAGCCACAACAGTCATAGAATCAACGCCTGAGCCCCAATTCTCGGTCAAGTCATTTGCATCCTTCAGATCAACTTCTCCGGGGCATAGTTCTCGTCGAAGCAAGCGCGCTGTTTGGAGGGGATCGGGAAGTCGTATGTCAAGCACGCAAGGTGTTCTGGCTTCCGCAACGAAGAACCCCTGGGTGGTCAGGAGCTCTGAACGCCGAGTCTCCTTCGCACCGTTACCCCATGAAACCGAGGGATATTCAAGTAACCCAACAACGCCCTGCCCACCTACATCTAAGGGCCGTCAGGGCTCACCGCCACCTGATACTCCTATGTCTGAACTTCCTACGTCTGGAGGCGACAAGTTCCATAAGCACTTTGATGCCGTGGTGCGGGGACCTATCATCCGTCACAAAGAGCGTTTGCTCCCATCAGAATCACAGCGTACAGTTGGCACTCCAATGCCAGATGCTATGGCAGAGGCTTTCCTTTCGGCAGACCAGTTGCGTCGATCGGCTCCTCCTTCGGATCCCACTAAGAGCGATCGCGAATCCGATGAATCGCAAGACCCTATGGAAATGGCGGAAGATGTTTTCCGCGAGATGGACCACGTTTTCGAATGGAACCTTAGTGGAACAGAGTCATCGCCTCAGAAGACTCAAGGCCAGCAAAGTCCATGGTGAAGGATCACCAAGAACGCTTACAACAATTCGAAGATTTCATTGCGGGCTTTGCCCCTATGGATAAATACAGTACTTGCAAAAAAAAAAAAGGTTTTTGTTTTTCATGCATCAGCATTCATGCCGAGCGTCGTGGACCTCGAGCGTATCAGGAGTTTAGGGAAACACGGCCGACGGTCAGACTACGGGATATATGGAGGTTCACATACCACTCAGGCGTATAACGGGTAGATACCTCAAGTAGATTCAAGACGAATTCAAATTATGTTATACATAAGATACTCAGACCATACTTCTCAGTGAGGGAGTAGCAACGACGAGCGAGACACAGAAGCTCTATTACGGAGGCTAGAGGAGGAAAGAAAACTCAGGGCCTTGATTCTGTGTGATGAAAAGCTTAGGTAATTTAGCATAAGTCTAGGATAGGTTTGTTATAGGCTTAGTACCTTTTTCTGAGTTTATTCCAGCACCATATATCAAGGTCTGGTGTTTTCTTGCTCCCTGAGGAGAGGCAACACTATCAGACTCGAAATTGGGATTCACGGCACGCGTCGATATGGAATAGGATCAGCTCAGAGCTACAGAGCATTGACTACTAGGTACGTATTTACACCCAGTCAAGTCAGTCCCTATTGTTCCAACCACGTGCAAGCCCAACATTCCGGGGCCCTGGAAACGAGGCGACAAGCCATCGCAAGCTGTACCTCGTAGTATTCGATTCTGACACCGCTTCTTACAAATGCAAATCATGATGAAGGCGCATAAAAACTCTTTTCCTTCGCCTATTCAAAAGGAAACGTGCATGATGCAAGGCATGTAATGCTGTCCCCCTTTCATCGCCCATGAGCCCGCGGTTACGGAGCTGATTCGCCAGGAACCAGGTGCGCCTCACAAATATCAAATTGATCTTAACTCAACTTACGTTTTGGTGTTTTTAATAGCAGCATGTAACGAGTACATATGCAAAGTGGTACAAATAAGGACTTCCTCGCCCTGATTACACGCCCCCTGGCGGCACATGGTTGCGAGGGGAGCTGTTTGTGGATGAGTTGAGCTAGATCGACGATTCAGTGTGGTGAAAGCTTTGGCCAGTGGAAGTTTCGGTGTAGACTAGAAGCAGCGACGGGCCGTGAGTCAAGATGCCGGAATCGTATTTTGGAGATGATCTCTCAGGGGGTGATACTTTGTCGTCCTTGTTGAGAAATTGAGGATGCGATGCCAGGGCTGTTTGGATATTTCGGTGACACAGCGGGATCGGGGGTGGAGCAGTTTTCCGCCCAGTCCGGTCCCGGGAACGGTAATATGCATGCTCTGGAGGAGGAAGCTTATTAGTCGGATCTGAGGTATAGATCCATGCAATATCTTGATGTAATTCCGGTCTTGCCTTGCTAGGGCTGTCGTCTCTTGTCTCCAACTGCACGTTGCGCTTGGTGAGAAGACCCATTTGCAAGAGTCAGATGACCATGAAGTCTGTGGGTTTGTGGATTTGTATCCAGATACTGGCAGATCTCTCAGAGCGCGAATCCAAGATTTGTCTTGGAAGAATACCGTGAGGCGGGGGATCTCGATGCAGAGCAAGGCCGAGTCAAGCCCTACTACCAAGCAGATAACACTCGACCGGGTCTTTAAGCCGGTTGAGGCGGCTAAAGAAGGGCCTGTATTGATAAACATCCTTCAGGCACTGTCTTGGGTGAGAGTGACAGAGAAGCACACGACATATCCAAAGGATCGGCCGGCTCTCCTTCCACAGTGCTTCTCGCTTCCCCTTCCCCTGAATTGGCGCTGAGCCAACGCCGTAGGACATGTCTCACTCGAGGTAGTCCATGTCACTCAAGATTTGAAGCCGGGGGTGACAGTGAGGCCGGGTTGTGTTGAAGGTTGAGGATTTCGAACGTCATGGAACGTGAAGTCGAGGCACGTTGTTGAGAGACGGGCAACTATTGGCCGGAGAGTGACATGCACATCTCTGTGGCATTGGCTTTGGCGAGATAAAAAAGAGTCTGGCTAAAAGATGGGGTAGATGGGCGACTTTGATGATTGGGCAATCGAGGTAAGGATGGTCAGGGCAGGGCTTGTTCCATGGATTCATGTGTCTTGATAGTTGGTGTTGGTGTTGGTGTAAGAGACCCAAGAGCCACTTTGGCGGGATGGGACGTGCCGCCATCGTGTAAGCTATAGTAGCTCAACAAGATGATACGACCAGGTACAGCGTCCCTTCTATCTGTTGAACAGAATCCTTCATTATTCATGCGATCTGTTCGGGGCACCGGGGAGGTTTGATAGCAGAAGTCTCTTTTACCCGGAGCGATATAGGGTAAGGTCTAACCATGGATGTTTGTTTCAGTGCACGCCTCTCTCGGATCAAGGGCTCGAAACAAATTTCACCGATTAAACGTTGCAGAACAAACATCCATGGCTTCATGCAAGTATTCGCACCGTCGGCGGCCGCAGTCATATGTGAACTCGGCTCTTTTGTCTTTTTTCTTGCCGCTGATGCATGTTATTAGCGGGGATATCTTGACAAAGATCCAACGTCTAACAACACACCCCAAGGATGTAAGCTAAGCGCACAATTGCAACAATAGAAGAAAGAAAGAAACAGCGTCTCGCGCAATATACCCTACTCTGCAATGGGTATTCGGTAAGGGCTCAAAAATAGAGTGATCCACGGTAATCTTTTCACGTTTCCTGAATGTCATTTCATGGGAATATGATCAAGCTCAACAAACAAAACTTATAATAATACGCCAAAGGGGGTACGGACGGCAGGGCTTGAGCCATTCAACAGAGTTGCTGAGAAAACGTGTCTCGGAGGTTTCATTGTGTCATCGGAGATTGATGAGCTGGCTATGATGATGATGATGAATGATGGAATGAGGAAGCTCTGTGCTCTGGGGGCCAGCGACTGAAAAGACCGGACGTGGCAAGACGACACCAGACTCTTCGTCTACTGGCCAAAGCCAACATGTTGTGTAATGGATAATAAAAAATGCAAACTGTAAGCCGCAGACCGAGTCTGTGGTGTGAACCAATGCCAAACCATCCAGATGTCAATGTCTTGTGCACAGGGGTCTCAGTTTAGAGAATCTGGGGTTACGATCAGCGCATAATAAGTGAAATTAAATCGCACTGTTGGCGCAACTGACCTGACCTGATATCAACAACACCCATCATGGATGCATTGCGAAGATGTCATGATCTTGGCTAGTTTCGAGGCATCACATGACACCCTTTTGGATTCCCACCAAACCGAGCCCCGCACTAAGAGACACCATTTGATAGATGCATTGATGGGGGGTGAACGATACGTGTGCGATGATGGGAGAGTATGACGAGATTTGTTGATGATGGGCAGTTCCTTTGGCCTGTGATATGCGATTCACGTGGAATGAGAGTTGCTCAATCAATTCTTAAAACTCGAGTGAGCACTGTAACGCCTTTTGCTTACAACCAGTTCGCAAGTGGTTCGCAATACAGCATGGCAACCTCCTGAGAGAACCCAACCTACCTACTAAGCCAACCAACAAGGACCTGCATACGCCATGTTCGAATAGGAATCCAAACCAAAAGATTCCGAAACCTTAGCCACGCCACTTCTCTCTATCTCAACCTCGACCATTGTTCTTCAGTTTCTGCTCTCCAGGGACAACCTAGTCCCTTCAGTGTAGCCTTGTCGGGGAACCAAACCATCCAGCAGCCGCATCGAAAGAGAGATGAAGCATCCAATCATGAAAGCCAATTGCTAAGAGAAACCATCAAATGTCATGAACTAAACGTGGGTCTCCCTTGCGGTTTGCATAGCCGAGAATGAAAGGGTGAACGTGACCAAAAGCGAAAGAAAAATCCAAGAAATGACCCAGTGACGATCCCTGTGAAACGCACCTAGCATAGGTTCCGCCAAGTGGCCGACAAAATACGTCAGCCTTGGCTCAAAGTTTGCAACTCTAACTTTGAGCTCGAGGACGAACAATTCAAAAGTTGAGAGGCATACATCCTCAAGATATAGCATTAGAGAGGGTTGAATAGGCGTCTTATCAGCCATTGACTTCTATCAGACAGCACAGCTTCCTCAAAAGTCATGGGCATGATGCAGTTTTATTTCCTCACCCTCAAGCGGCAGGGTTAGATGGAAAACCTCCACTTTCTGGCAGCAACGGCGCAGCGGGGCTTCTAAATAATTGCCTAAAGCATCGTGAGTCTACCCAATGGTTACTCAAGCTGGATCCATGATGATAAGGACATGCATGGGGGATCTGACGCTTCACGCATATCTGCGGAGCGTCCTTTTACAGCGGGACCAAACTATGGTACTCTTTTAGGCACATTGCAACTTTCAATTGCAAATTGCGAGTGTGTAAGTGAGGCTTGGTGAAGTGGAAGGAAACACATGCAGACAATGCTGGGCAATGCAGATCTGATAAGCAGAGGGATCGATAATGATTCGCAGTTGATCAGACTGAGACTTTGAGTGGTTCAAGCTGACTGAATCAATGCAATGAATGAATGAATGCCGTTCCACAAGTCTGATGAGAGCAAACAGCTGGCAATAATCTGTTTTGAGGCTGACTGACATCAAGGTCCCCTACATAGTAGAATTTCACCTTCGAGGAGCCCGGTTATCTCGCAATCCATTCACATGGTAAGGTAGCGATAGGGATCAATAGGATGGGTTAAGCCAGCCACACCCCCTTCATTCCCATCTCATTCCCTCTCATCGCAATCACAATCGCAACTGAAAGAAAACCTTATCAGTCCCGTTTCTCAACACTCCCCTCCTCAACATCTGCTGTGTTGCAGTTCCATTGACAACTTGGCCTCAAATCCCTTGCTTTGACCGTCTCAGATAACAATAACCAGTGTTTGAGCCTCTCGACACTAAAATCGCTTCCCATCCAACCTCTCTTTCACATGGGCACCACGGATAGCTCTCCCGGTGCCGCAACACATTAATTAGTATCCACTGAGGTGACCGCCGCTGGCTGGGCTTATCCAACAGCTTGGGAATTGGGTTCCTGCGACGAGCACAGACTTGGGCTGAGTTTCCCGGTGTGTGCGTATACGGTATTGGTTACTAGGGCTGATCTGCTGCTGCTGCTCGACCAGCAATCCCTTCGTCCATACGATGTTTTAGTTGCGGTGTAGGTAGAGACATCCATACCGGGGAACCATGAAGCCAGGCCCGGAACTTGGCAATCAGAAAATTCGGCCTCCGGAAGTTAATTGAATACGGCCACTAAGAGCCCGGGACCCCGCGAAATGGCACAGTGATGGCTGGGAAAAAAAGGATCTGGGTCACCTTGACCTTGATCAAGTCACCCCGCCAGAGAAGCAACCCCTAGTCGCTGCCAAATGCCGGGCTGGGTGCTGGGTCAGGTACTTGTCAGTCAAAAAGATACATCGTTCTTGATGGCTTGATGTTTTAGGGCACCCTCCCTAGCCTCGCTACAGTGATTGACTAGTCACTGGGTGAGGGGGCAATGAGCGCTCTGCTGAGTTTTACTGATGGGACTGCACTGGCAGTGCCCCGCCCGGGCCATGAAGTGCCCCTCCCTCGGTCTCAGATAGCACTTTGACTTGCCTTACCGCCCCCCCGAAAAAAGCCAACCTAAAGCCAGAGGCAAGCCCCCCGGCCCCGTATCTACGAATCATTCCTCCACGCCCACATCTTCTCCCATCCACATTCATCCTCACAATCTCAACTTGCAACTTGCAACTCTCTCTCCTTCTTCCTCTCTCCTAACAAACCAAGCAAAGCGTGTCGCGCCAGATGTCCTCCTCCTCATGTCCAGTCCGCATCGTCTGTCCGAAAATGCCGCACACGCCGTTCAGGTGAGCGAGCCAGAGCAACATGGATGTATTCGTACCTGTTACAGTTCTGCGCCTGTCCCTGAGGCCCTGCCAGATACTTCTGCGACAGGCCATGGCGCTGATGCAGGCATAGCCATAGGTGTAGGCACCGGCGCCGGACAAGATAGCAGTCTCGCTGGCCCTAATCATGATTCTGATGATGTTGATGATACCCATCAAGGGCACCTTGACCAATCCCCCACCGTCGCCCTCGCTGCTGCTGTCGCTGCTGATCCCGCAGCCGACAACACTACTCCCACTCCCTCTTCCGTCTCTCCCTCCCTGCCGCCACCCTCTGCAGACAAGGTGCCCAACAACGTGCCTGATTCTGTTCCTGATTCTGATTACGTGCCCCGTGGTGATGCCAATGCCAGGGACACTCCAGACCAAGCCGATACCCTCCCCATCGGCGCTGCTCTTGGCCCTGCCTCTGCTTCCAGTAATAAGAAGGCCCGTGGCCCTGGTCCCCTACCGAGGCAGACCGGTCCTTCCCTGCTGACCCAAGCCTTGGCTTCCGCGAGAGGTATCACCAATGCCAAATCTCCCAAATCCTTCTCTCCTACATCTACTCCTCCTATAACTTCGCCCTCTCCCGCAACTCTTACAAATACATCTACTGCCGCTCGACAGTCTAACCTAGACAAGACCGTCCCATCTTCTGCGACTATCTCGACCCCAACTACCCCCACTGCGCAGTCAAGTCTTTACTCGTTGACAGGACCACCATCCGCACCAGCGAACCTCGCTTCCCACTACGATCGCGATAGCGCCTCAAACCCCTTCGAATCTTTTTATCACAATGTTCCAGCTCAGCGCATCGCTCCTAGGCCGTTAGCTAGAGCCACTTCCGAATCTATCAATATGGGAGCGTCTACTACTGTTACAACGATGACGTCGCTCGTCCCTCGGGAGGCGGCGAGCGTCCCATCGACTTTTAGCCATTCAACTCTTGCTACAACACTTCGAGGTGCTCTTGATCATCGTGAACCGATTGACACGGCCCGCGGCAAGGCTTCGACATCTCTGGATCTCGATAGACAATCTGTTGACTGTCACCAAACTCAAACTATAAGCTACACAGCAGCCCTTATTGACCGACCCGTCCCCCTCGATACTCGCTCAGGAACCAAGACACCACCTTTGGCGAAGCGAAAGGAGGATGCGAAACCCGTTCAACAGAGGCCGGTACAATGGGCAAAGATGCCTCCCCATTGGTCTGGCAATGGAGCTGAAAAGACCGAAAAGATATGGTCCATTGGTTCTGTGGAAGGACAAGAAGAGGACGGCTTAGTTGAGAAGTCTGTGACTGAGGCAATGGCTGGCCTGGAGCATAATGCTCGTAGCCGCAAGTCTAGCTACAGCCTACGATTCTTTAAAGAAGGTCTACCACCAGAGGATAAGCCACGCCGCAAGGATACAAAACAAACAGCGAAAGAAAAATTGGCACCACTTGAGGAGGATCATATACATGCCTTACGCGAAGCTTCCCAACCGACAACCTCTGATAACGAGCCGGCAGCCATTCGCACTCGCCAAGAAGACCGAAAAGGTTCTTTTTTCACATCAGATTCGCTCGATGAGCAGCCTGTTCTGAGCACATCTCCTAGCGAGGATTACTTTTCCATTCCAGTCAATGGTTACATCGAATCTGAAGACAAGGCTCCGTTGCGAGTGCAGCAGCCAGCGTCCCAGACCAAAGATGGAAACGAACAGGTGGAGTCGGCCAAAGTTGTGGGGCCGACCCCGGCCTCCAATGCCGAGGCCGCCCGTGGAGCCGAAATTGTGGATTCCAGACGGGACTCGGCGGGCAGTGCTCATACTGATGTCGGATCTCGCGATGAGGGAGAAGCCGAAGAATCTGGGGAAGAAAAGATCTCATCTGCCGTCTTTTTGCCCCACCAAGAGCTCCAAGATCCTTGTGTAAGTGAACCACAGGACCGCATTGCGGCCCGTAGTATCCGTGTGCGGTCTTTGTCGCAAAGTAATCAGCGTCCGTGGCTTGTGAAGGCCGATGAGCCAGAGTCAGAAGCCATCCACGAGAAGGATGAACCTCCTTATGGAATTTCCCGTCACCCTTCTCGTGAAAAGCTTACCTTGAAACGCGGTGACCTCATCCCTCAGCAAGGTGAAGAGGGTGCCGTTATTGAGGAGGAAATTACAGTGACAACTGACTCTCATAAACAACCGCAAATCGTGAGCCAGTATGAAGACCATGTCCATGATCATCAGCATGACCCTCAAGAGCCTCTACAGGCGATCGAGCTCATTCCGTATAAACATCAAGTTGGTGGACATACCACCCTCTGGAGATTCTCTCGAAGGGCTGTCTGTAAGCAACTCAACAATAGGGAAAATGAGTTTTACGAGACTATAGAGAGATACCACCGTGATCTGTTGCCTTTCCTTCCTCGGTACGTCTGATCGAATTGTGTTTTGCGACCCTTTGCGTCTGTGTTGCTGAGATGGTGCTGAAATGCTAACTTTGACAGCTATATCGGTGTATTGAATGTCACCTTCCAGAAACAGGCTCGCCGAAAGAGCACGTCCAAGAAAGACGAGGCGGCAGCAGTCGAGCGCAAAAAGGCACAAGAAAAGCTTGAGTCTAGTAGAAACGAACTGGAACAGAACGAGGGCCAGGATGCCATTAAAGTCGAGAAACCGACAGGCCGAGTTATTAGCCAGTCTCTTGCCAATAGCAACATCCCTGTTCCTACGGTGACTTTCGACGACAACAGGCACATTCTCCCTCGAAACCTTCTTCAGCCGATGCCTTTGCCAAGAGAATACCGACGACAGAGTATCTCAACTTCTACCGTATCAAACCCCTCCGCGCCATCTTCTGGAACATCGAACAGGCCGCCTCTGGATGAGCGACCCAACAGTTGGGGCGCAACCATGGTTAATAAGAGGTTGAGAAACGAGGTTTTCAACGATGCATTCCTGAAGGAACCTGTCAAGATTCATCGACACCGCCGACCACACCAACGATCGATTCCACGCCCTACCTTGCAACGTCTCCTGCGATCCACGAATTCCGACCCTGCTTTGATCAAAAGTGACTCCCCGTTCATCAGCGGCCACGATGAAGCAAACGGCTATCCTCAGGAACGAAAGAATGCGCATCACTACTCACACAGTGATCTCGGACCTGGGATGGATGAATACGTTCAGTCTGAGCCTGAGCAAGCTCCCGAAGAAGTTAAGGATGTGACTGGAACCAGCGCTCCCGAGCCGGAGACTCTGAAGGAAAACCCCCTTGCAGCGAAGAAGAAGCGCAGATATTCTGCTGGCGGTCTTCGACGGAAACCCGAGGATGTTAGAGAATCCAGGGGAGACTTGAAGTACTTTGAGGAGGCTGATGATGCTGGGTATAAGGGAGACAACGAAGATAATCCCAAGCGACACTCGAAGACACATTCTACGAATGGACATCATCATCCTGACACAAATGGCACCCATCATCACTCACAGTACCTGGATCATCTACGCCCTGAAGACGAGTTTGCCATTGAATCGACTGAGCCCACCCCAGCCATGGAAGAGACTGCCCATGAGTTCACCAAGATTCCTAGGCCAGTCAACCCGAAAGAGGCAAAGACTCAAAAGGATCGAGTCGAATATTTCTTACTCCTGGAAGACCTTACCTCAGGGATGAAGAGACCTTGTATGATGGACCTGAAGATGGGAACTCGACAGTATGGCGTGGAGGCTACCCCAAAGAAGCAAAAGTCGCAAACTGAAAAGTGTCGAAACACAACATCAGCTGAGCTAGGCGTTCGAATTTGCGGATTGCAGGTGTGGAACGCTGCGAAGGAAACATATGACTTTCAAGACAAATACTATGGCCGCAAACTGAAAGCTGGAGACGAGTTCCAAGGCGCATTGCAAAAGTTTCTCTACAACGGTGTCGATCCGCATAGTATTCTGCGACATATTCCAGTTGTGCTCAAGAAGCTTGGGCAACTAGAACAAATTGTGAGCAAGCTGAACGGGTACCGTTTTTACGCTGCGAGCTTGCTCATGTTTTACGATGGTGACACGTCCGAGGATGCGGACAACGAAACGATGTACGAGTCTACCACCGACTGCGCAACAGACGCGGAGGAGACCTCGCGAAAGAAGACGAAGAACAAGAGGGAGATTGATTTCAAGATCGCGGATTTCGCCAACAGTGTCACTCCCTTTGATAAGATTGACGACAAGCCTTGCCCTCCGCAACACCCTGATCAACCTGACGGAGGATTTCTCAAAGGCTTACGCAGTCTGAGGAGATATTTCCTCCAGATTCAAAGGGATGTGAGGCAAGAGCTGGGGCTTGATCCTTATGGTCGATTCTCGCATCACACGGATTATGCCGGAGATCTTGATGCCGAGAACGGGATGGCCAGTCTTTAGATGACCTTAGATAAGGACGGCGGTGTACGTTTGAGACGAAGTGCCTGATACCCATTACTTCATTTCAATTTGGACGGTTTTGCCAATGGATTTTTGCTTTCGCTGGAGTTTGGTTTGTTTTTCGTGGCACTTTTCTCTTTCATGGCCAACTTCACTCCCACGGAGGGACCCTGGAGTTCACAGGAATTATCACCATGGCGGTATGGAACTGGAACAAAACCCAAAGGGTAGAAGGAACAGGACTTATGTCTTATGACATGTTGAATTCAACTTAAAACATACCCTGCATCGGTTATGGCGCAACAGCAAACAGGAAAGGGGGGCCGGAGCTGGAGTTTGAAAAGCCCGTTTTTATTGTCGACTCTTTGTTTCACTTGGGCTGGAAGTGAGTGATGGGTCGAGGAGGAAAGGACTGGCAGCGGCTCTGGCTTCGCTGCAGGAAGTGCTTGTTTTTGAATTTCTTGATTTGTAGTTTTGTTGGTGTTGGGGAAGGGGAACGAAAACCAGAATGATGATGGTGTTTTTTTGTTTGGCGATCTGCTTGTACCTTGACGGCAGTGAAACGGGCATATCCTGGTGGTTTCGGCAAGGTAGCTCTTAGACGTTAGAGAAAACGCAAGCTAAAAGGTCGTTGGTTCATAATTCGTGTGCTGAGGTCTGACGGTTTGGTCTCGTATCTGGGTGAGCACGATATCTGTGAGACTACGGATACTAAGGTTAGCGTCGTGACTGGTTCCTGAGAGATAACTGTTAGCTAGCAACAACCCTGTCCAACCTACCATTTGTGGTTGGATACATCGTAAAATGCTACTATGCATGCCGATTGTTCTTGGGCAAGCTATAATTATATATTCTCTCCATAGTAATTCAGCATATTCACCTGACCGTAAATCTCGCCAGCAAACATGGGTTCCGTTATATCGACGCTTAAATCAGCTGCATCGGCCATTTCAGCTGGTCTGAAGACTGTTCTGACGCTTCACAAGCAATTCTCATCTCTTCTTGAACGCGCGTCCTCAGAGCCAGGATTTCCCGTGCCAGAGCCCACCAAGTCATACTGGCTCGACGACCCGCCATTCCCAGCACTATGCGACATCCAAGATGACAAGCTTCCCTCAGAAGTAGACATCGTCGTCATCGGCAGCGGCATCACAGGCGCAGCAGTAACAAAGTCTCTGCTAGAGCTGTCCAGCTCTGGTCTAAGAGTTGTAGTCTGTGAAGCAAGACAGCTATGCAGCGGTGCAACGGGTAGAAATGGCGGACATATTAAAAGTGCGCCATATGATGAATTCGCCATGTTCAAGTCGAAATTGGGACCCGAGAATGCGAGGCGGATAGTGAGGTTTAAGAGAAGGCACTTGGAGATGATGAAGCAGCTGGGGAAGAGGATTGAGGTTGCCGAGGTTAGAGAGGTTGAGACGGTGGATGTTTTCGTTGAGAGGGAGGATTTTGAGAAGGCGAAGAAGCAGGTTGAGGATGTTAGGGCTTGGATGCCTGAGGAGAAGCATCGGGTTTGGGAGGCCGAGGAGGCGAGAAAGGAGGTGAGTTCTATGCAGATGAAGGGTATGAGAGAGGCACTAATGGGTATAGTTTGGCTTGAATGAACTTGTTGTGGGAGCTGTGACTTATACAGCTGGCGCACTCTGGCCATATCGTCTTGTCACAAGTGTGTGGAACGATTTACTCGGGCGGTTCTCGGGGTTGAGTATCAACACTCATACACCCGTCGAGAAGGTATCTCACAACCCAGACGGATCCTATACAGTTACGACACCTCGCGGAGTCATCAAGGCGAAGCATGTAATCCACACAACGAATGCTCATGCCGGACAACTCCTCCCTCCCGTCAGGGGCTGTGTTGTCGGTGCCATCGCGCACATGAGCGCTCAACGGCCAGGATCTTCATTCCCCCCAACCCAAGGCAACCGCTCATGGTCTGTAATCTACAGCCCAGGCTTTGACTACATAACCCAACGCCCAGATCGACCAGACGGCACACCAGGCGATCTGATGATAGGAGGGGGTTTCTTTCGCAGCAAGGAAGACGGTCTCGATCAAGTCGGAATCTGGGACGATAGCAAAAACCATGCCCTTCCCCTGATGCACATCCGCGGTGTAATGCCCTCCGTCTACGAACCAAACTGGGGCCCCGGAAGCAGTCTCATCAAAGCCTGGACTGGCATCATAGGCTTCACGGGTGATTTGATGCCTCTTGTTGGACGAGCCCCTGGGTCGAAAGGGTCAGGGGAGTGGATGGCTGCTGGGTTCTGTGGCGAGGGGATGGTGTATGCTTGGCTTTGTGGGACGGCGTTGGCGGTCATGGTGCTTGGTAAGGAGGGGGAGAAGCTGGGAGAGGGGGTTGGGAGGCCGGGGGGACGGTTGGAGGAGTGGTTTCCAGGGGATCTGTTGGGGGTTGATAAGGAGAGGTTGAGGAGGGCTTATATCGCGAATGCGGCAGAGTTTTTTGAGTAGATGCTGAGGTTTTGCACTGAGGTAATGATGTATAGGTAGATGATTTACTGGTCCGGCTGAGATTATGGTGTGTGATATGGCGTGGTATGGAGTGAAGCGTTGACGGGTGTCAGCCAGTGCAAGCTAAGGCTGCATGCATCACCACTTTCATCTCACGTGTAATCGATATAATTCACTCCTTGTCAACACACGTCTCCATTTGCTCTTTCAGCCTCTTTCTTTCTCTTCTTTCTCTTCACCCTTACAGTCACCTTTTCCAAGCGTTGCAACTCTGCCCTTTTTGACAACCAACCTGTAGCAACTCCATTCCAATGTCACTCTTCAACATGATGCCCGAAGAGCGCATTGACTCATGGCGTCAGCGCGTTCCAAGCCGCATGGATCGCGAGGATCCCTTTGAAGGAGACCACTTCGACGAACGGCCCCCCACACGCCTCGTATATCTCCCCCTAACAAGCTTCTCTTTGCAATACTAACCATGGCTCACCAGACTTTTCGTGATGTTTCTCCTCCTGAGGCTAGACCTTCTACGCGCTTGGGTTTCTTCCGCGCTGCTACGCCTATGTTCGGACGTAGTTCTACACCTTCTTCTACTCGACCTGCTTCAAGCATGATGCAACGACGTGTGGAGGGGAAGCGAAGGAGTTTGCTGAGCTTGCTTACTCGCAAGAGGAAGAGAAAGGAGCCGGAGGAGATTCCGAGGGATCCTGTCCGTTTGAACTTTTTGTTTGTGGGAAGTAAAGCCGCTGGGCAGACATCTTTGCTATTGTGAGTTCCGCAGAGCTTGTGTTTATGTAGGTACTAACATTGGACAGTCGATCTCGTTATGGATACTTTCCAGATGTGAGTCTGACATCCACGCAAGTGAGTTTACACTGACATTTCACAGTCAAATGCCTTTTCTCGTCCTCTGTTTGAGACCTACGTCAACGAACGAATTTACCACAACCAGCCTGTGCGCATGGAGCTGTAGGACACCTCTGGCGTACCAGACCTGAACGTCGTCGAAAAGCTGACCTACATCGAATGGGACGCTGTGTTTCTCTGCTTCGACATCACGGATAAGATATCCATGTACACAATCATCCAATGGGTAAGCTCAGCATTCCACTGTCAATGCAATAAAACTAACTGAGTAGTGGCATCACGCTTCGAGCCAAGGCTTCACCAAATCCGCGAGTTTTGCGCCATTGCTGTACCTCGTCGGTTTAAAGAAGGATCTTCGCGACCAGTGCTTTTTGGAAGATCACCAAACTGGTTCTGCGTTCTCATCTTCTGGACTGTTGGCGTATCCGACTTGCTGCATCTGCTCATCAGAGGTAGATTCCCCAACTCCATTCGATACTGTGGATTATGTTCTGATATTTTTAGGCAACTTGGCAGGCTACTCGGATTGGTGCACATAAATACATCGAGTGCTCGGCTGCGACTGGTGAAGGGATGAAGGAGGTCATTGATGACTCTGGAAGAGAGGCGATGAGAAGACTTGTTGGAGGGCAAGTGCCTGAGGAGGAGATTGTTCCCAAGAAGAAACGTCGTTTCTTCTAAAGTGTTTGAGTACTGAGTTGTGGTTCGACTGTCAAGTGACAGTTGGACTCCTATTTGCTTTGCTGAATGAAGCTTGTGTTGGAGAGAACATTGCAAAGTGAGGTGCACATCTGGACTCAAAGGTTTTTGGGCGCGAGTGTTTCTTTTCTTCTTTCTAAAGCAGCGGTTATCAGATAATCTGGTAAAGATGTGCTCTGTATACACTGGCTTGTACGATGAAGGGATGAGATTGAAACATGAAAGGTTGATCCAGGGGAGTTCAATTTAATGGTGTAAGCCAGTTCAGCAACTCTATTGAGTCCTGGTCTTTATAGCACTGACGGTTGTGGATTTCATTGCGAAGTTGGAAGGGAATATGCAGTTCTGCATTTAATTTCACATGGTAAATTGTGTATGGAGTGTCCGTACGCAATGTCGAAGAAGACGCATCTCAGTGTTATGAGCTTGGCTGGCGAAATGAATGAATACCTACTTGGTCTCTGCTGCCAGTGCCAGTACCAGACTCCACTTTCAACTTCGTCACGTCGAGAGGTGCAGATGAATACTTTGTGCAACAGACTGAAAAACAACCCAAGGTCTTCATTGAATCATTACCCTCCGCTCAAGGTGGATATAATTCTTTCCCTTTTTTCACCCATCTTGTTTTGGCTTCTGACTTCGATCACCAAGTGGTTTGCTCAGAGCGTCAAGATAAAAGGTCCACCTGTCAAGTTCTACCTTAACCTCACTCACTTTACAACGCGAGCACGGCAACATCAATCTACCATCAAGAGTTCTCAACGCAAACATGCCAATGATTATCGCCGCCGCAGGCGTAGGGCTTGCGATAGGCGCCCTTGCCTCGCCCCGACCGCTCGTGGCCTTTCTCTCCGCCATGATCATCTACATCGTCACTCTTCTTATTGTGTTCTCTGTAAGCCGAATCTCACAACCGAAACCAAATCTCACACCCCAATACTGACATGACCAAGGCTCTTCATATCCGACTTGTCAGGCGTCGCCGCAGAACAGTGAGCAGAGAACTGTCTTCTCTTAACCAACGTCGCACTCCGTTCGACTATAGGATTATTGTGCTTGGCTCTGGTGGCCACACTAAGGAGATGCTCATGATGATGGACGATGGCTTCTGCAACTTTGACGGGTTTCACAGACGATACTTGATCTCTTCTGGTGATACCATGTCGAAGGATCATCTTGAAGATTACGAAACAGACCTGAAGGCACTGTGTGCTGCTGAGGGGACCAAACCAGGAGCATACGACGTTTTCACCGTCACTCGTGCGCGCCGTGTTCACCAATCACTCCTGACTACCCCTTACACGGCCTTTCTCAGCCTGGTCAGCATCTTTCCAGCTTTGTTGACTCCGCCACCCAAGATTGATGGCGCCGAGCTTGCATATCCTACCTGTATCTACTCCAACGGACCCGCGACTGGCTTCTTTGTCGGCCTGGCAGTGCACATTCTCAAGCTCCTGGGCAAGATACCCGAGAATTCGATGCACTTCATCTACATAGAGTCTTGGGCACGTATCAGCACCCTGAGCCTCACAGGCAAACTCTTCTATCACACTGGCATCGCGGACGTCTTGGTGCAGCACCAAGAAGTGGCTGAAAAGTATGGGCTTAGAAACTGTGGTGAGATGGTCTTCAACGCCAGACGACCGGATGTTCCATCGACAGATGATAAGATGATGGGTTGAAATCCCAATCCGAGAATCTCTTGGAACATGCGTGCGTTGATGCTTTTTGATACA
Source organism: Fusarium sacchari (assembly GCA_017165645.1). Classification (NCBI taxonomy): domain Eukaryota; kingdom Fungi; phylum Ascomycota; class Sordariomycetes; order Hypocreales; family Nectriaceae; genus Fusarium; species Fusarium sacchari. The sequence continues at coordinate 1,021,678 of JADANP010000004.1, forward strand.
TAGACAATAAAGGTTACATGGTTTGTGTACATGACGGGTATCATCCGCCCTCCCTGATATAATGCTATCAAGGTGAAGTCTTGCCCTCAACAGCCTCGGCCTTTTCCTCTGGCTCTGCATCATCTGTGATATCCTCCTCCACATCGTCGAGACCAAAGTCCTCGATCTCCGAGTTGCGACTCGCCTCTTCTCGCTCCGTCTCCTTTCCAGCCCAGATCTTCCAGTTCTCGAACTCTCGGTCCTCGAGGTGGTGCGAAATATCGATGCGGGACTTGCCAAAGTAAGCGCCCACGTGCTTGGCCTCCTCGAGGGCCACTCGCTTCTCGATCTCCTCCTCTTGGCGTAGACGGTAGAATTCCCGGCGCGTGATATCGTATGCCCTTTTCTCTGACATATTCTCTTTCTCCATCAACCATAGTTGTCGTTGAACAACACTACAGAATGTTAGCTTGGTCCCATCAGACTACAGACCCAGAGAAACTTGCCATTCACCCGATAAAGGAATATTAGGCTGTCTCAAGCCCTTGCTCCAATCGCAGTGCTGGTAATCCTTTCCGTCTGACTCAAGAATAACACGAGGTCTCGCCAACTCCCAAGGATGATCTCGATAGAACGTTGATCGCAGGCTGTCCTCACGATACCATATCCTTTGAGGCCGATAGAGGTTCTTTGGCTTTGTAGCTTGTCGGTTCGGCGATCTTAGACGGGGGGTGACGTTTCGAACGAGTGTCTCGGCCGGAGGAACGGATTGCATGATGTTGTACCATGGCGGCGTAGGGATGGATTTGCCGCCGAGGATGTTGTGGTTGAGCTCTTCCGTGACGGTTTGTAGGACCCTTGCGGGTCGGATCTGTCTGCCTCCCATGGTCTATTTTGCGGCAGTGTCAGTAGAGCTTCAATTGAGTACGGCTATATCGATAGAGGCGGCCTTACGGTATCAATTGACGCTCTGATTGGGAGTGATGCCACGCGGGACCAGGCTTGAGCCGCAATGTCGTGGTGGTGGGTGGAAATTTTGGAGATGCATCGGTAAATCTTAACGCCGGGGTGGGATGTTGACAATAAAGGTCAGACAATGAATCCAGTAGAGCCAAATATACAGGTATGAATTACTTTTCAGAGGGAATATATAACATTATTTGCTCTAACAGATGATAAACTAAGATATTAAGCTATATAAAATTAATTATTTGTTTGTTCTTCCAAGAGATCTCTTACCTTGCTTTATCTGTTTACATCTCATATGATCAAGCGCGGCTTTTATTTTCGCCCTTCATCTGGGGTATCTCTCCATAGCTCGGCGCGAATGACAGTGCAGCAAAAAACCATCTCGAAAAAGGTCCCACTTACACCAACAAGCCTCCCGTCTCAACCTCCGCTGGCATTAGCTCTTCCTGAGAGAGATTGCCGATCTGATTTCTTTCTCAGCGCCATTTCCCTTGCCTAAACCTGCAGTTCGAGGCACAATATTCGCTCCGGCCACGAATCAGAAGTCGCAGCATCATGAGGAGGAGCTCATGAAAGTCTCTAGTCGATTAGACGGCTCCCTCTGTGCGGTGCTTTCGAACCGAGCGTCGGCCAGTCTTGGGGTTACTACCACAAGGAGGAGTCTCTGCACCGTGAGAGAGGCTGGGAAAGAGACACAGAGAAGAAGATTGAACTCGAGATCCTCGCCCTCTTGTTCAAAGAGCTCGTTATGGCTTCTCTCGACCTTTTCGCCCGCTACCGAGGCTCGACGTGCCTTGCCCTGCCGTCGTTCCCGACCTGTCCTGAACAATTATAGCACCGCTTCCGCTGCCGCCGCACCGATACCCCCGATAAATCAGAGATTCCATACTCAGTATGGCCACGACCCTCGACACCTCATGGCTCTTGTGCCACAGGAAGACGCGGGAACCGTTGAAGAGCACTTGGAGTACTATCGGGACCCATACCGAAGGGGTTATGCTCCCGCCGACGGTCAGAAAGTTCAAGTGTCGGAAAACAAAAGAGATGTCGAATATCCGACGGAGGATGAGACCTTCAAGGCCGATGACGAGACGAAAAAGTTGATCGCAAAATTATGCAAAGCCATATCGTACAAGCTCCGTCACCCATACCGAGCAACCCTCGAACCTATATACGACCTGTACCTTCAGCTTCCAGAACCAAGGATGCTGTATCTCACTTGGCCATGGCGGAACAGGTTGTTGAAGATTATGGGTTTACCTCCTAAACGAAACTCAGAGTCGATGCTGCGTTACTTTGCGCTGATCGCCGACGTTAAAACCGCAGGTTTGACGCTGCGGCGGGCGCATTGGAACTATGCCTTGGCTTTTGCAACGAAATATACAGCTCGCGTAACGACGACCGAGATGGATACCGCTTTGAGGTTGTGGCAAGAGATGGAGCGATCACCCGATGCCAAAGGAAACGAAGTTACCTTCAACATTCTTTTCGATGCTGCGTCAAAAACCGGGAATTTTGCCCTTGCGGACATGATCTACAACGAGATGGAAAGCCGAGGTTATCAGTACAACCGATACCATCATGTCAGTCTGATACACTATTTCGGACTCAAGATGGACTCGAATGGGATTCGGGCTGCTTACAAGGACATGGTTGAGGCTAGTGAAATGATTGACACTGTTGTACTCAATTGTGTGATATCTGGCCTGTTGCGATGTGGTGAGGAGTCAGCGGCTGAGCTGACGTATGAGAGGATGAAGTCCGGTCATGAAATGGCGCCTAATATCCCGGATAGGGACTACGGGATGGGTCGGGTCATCACCAAGGTGTTGATGATGTTTACGAGAATTGGTAAGAAGCATCCCGAGCTTCAAAAGCCGTTGCAGAAGCAAATGCAGCTCTCACCAAACCTTCACACATACAAACTTTTCGTCGAGCACTACTCTGTCAAAGTTGGAGACTTGGCCAAAGTGGCACAATTTCTTGATGAGATGAAGTTTCTCAAGATTCCCATTCACGCCACGATCTTCCTGTCCTTATTCAAAGGATTCTACTCCCATGGTGGCTTTACTGGCTCTGAATGGAGTGAGCAGCGGCTAGAAGGTGTGTTGAAGGCAATGTACCAAGCACGAGACGAAAGCATAAGAGGGTTTACCATCGACAGGTGGTTGGTCATCTGGGCCTTGCGAGCTGCCAAGAAATGCAGCTCAAATGAGACCGTTATCGAAGTGTATGATGAGATGGAGAAGCGCTGGGACATTCCGCTGGACCGACAGCCGTTCATCGAATCTATTCTTCAGACCATTCTTGACGGCGCAGACATGAAGTCCTCGACGGGTCAATGGGAGGGCCCGTCGTATCGAAGATATAAAAAAGACGGAACGAGATTATGATGTAACAGTAGATTTTGTACTACCATGTACTTTAACTTAGAATAATACCCCGGGGCTCTAGAGTTCTGTATATAAAGATCCGGTTGGCCGGGAATTGCATAGCTAGCGATTGTCACAATCCCATTTTCACATATGGTTCGATACAGCTGATGGTCGAACAAATGAAATTTCGAATCAAGAGTCGAGAATGACTGATGTCTATTTCGGATATTTACACCACATTCCACCTCGAGGCTTCCCAGTCTTTCAACCAAATAGCAAATCCAATCCGTAGGCGAGTAATTTACTGGGGCTTGTAGGTCTGGTAGACTGCGTAGCTCGTTAGCATCGTGAGTCGGAGAACATCGGGACGGAAACCACGCACCAGCGATGCCGAAGGGAGCGAAGAAGCCGGTGGCCATGAAGGTCCAGTATCCGAGGCCGAACCACTTGCTTCGAGGGTTGAAGGGGATGTTGCTGTAGGCGCCCTCGGGGTAGTGGTAGGGCGAGGACATGCGGGCGCGGGTGGTCTGGAAACCTCGCTTGGTGACCAGAGAGGTCGTGGTACGGGCGGCGGCGCGGGAGAGCATCTGCGGGAGCGAGTAAAGAGTCAATTCGGTTCGCGATAGTAGGGACAGGAGTGGCGAGCTGGTCAATGGCTCGGGGGACGACGTACCTTGACGGTGAGGAGTGGAGAGTGCGAGATGGAAGCTTGGGATGTGTCAGTGATGATAGCATCCGAGGTCAGAGATGGTGGTCTGAGGTTTGGAGAGCAAAACGCTAGTAGGTCACGTGGGGAGATACTTTGCTGACATGGAATCTCCAATCGGCTGTGATTGGATGGTAAGTTTGGAGACGTGACGTCGGTTCTAACCGCAGCGGACTCGGCAAGTGAAAATGATGGTTTTAACTACAAGCATTTCTTGAATGTGTTGTATGAGTGATATGCCTAATTTATATGAAATTATACTATGCGGTCACTGAGATAATTAATGTAAATCTACTAAGTCATATTTACTTAAAAATACAGATCTGGACTTAGTGTCTGACCTAGGTACGTATTCCCGGTCGCTATACACATTCACCGCCCTCAGCTTGTCCAGGGGGATTTTTTTCTGCCGCAAGCAACCCACTTCCCATCAACCAACTTTTTTTAATCGCCTAGGCCCGTGTACCACGAATTGGGACGATCGATCGATTCCTCGCTCGTGTTGTACTGGACGACCAGCTCACGCCTACTCTTTCGACGAGCTTTTTCTTTTCTGCCTTGCGTACACGAGAAGGCAACATTTTTTCAATTTTCACATATCAAATATTCTTCCAAGGACTAGCACGCGACTCGAATCAGCCACCCGATCTCGATCACTTTTTTCCTGCAGCTAGCGATCGGAAGCCGATCGCGGTAAAACACCGCCCAGCATGGATGAGATGTTTGATGTGTTCGAGGGCAAGGTGGACGCCCCGAGCGCGAGCGAAGATGAGCATGTGCCGAATCGCAAGGGTGACACGAAGAAGAGAAAGGCAAACGCGATGAACGGCGAGAACGGCGATGCTGTGAAGACTGAGGACGTTGACATGGACGCCAAGACCGAGTCTTCAAAAGACGAAGGAGATTCTTCTGACGATGAAGAGTCTTCGGAGAGCGCCAGTCAGCAGGACTCCAAACGGAGGAAGAAGGAGGATGGTGTTGGTCCTGTCATGGCAGATACTTTCCAGACGGCCGAGTCGAGAGAAGTTGCTGGCGCAGCTACTTTCACAGAGCAGGATGCATCGCTTGTTCTGTCGCACAATATTCAGCATCAGGTTGCCCTGCCTCCGGATCTCGACTACGAATACGTCCCCCTTTCCGAGCACAAGGCCCCCGAGCAACCCGCGCGAACATGGAATTTCAAGCTTGATCCTTTCCAGAGTCTCTCCGTGGCGTCTATTGAAAGAGACGAGAGTGTTCTTGTTTCCGCGCACACTTCTGCCGGAAAGACTGTTGTGGCTGAGTATGCTGTCGCGCAGTGCTTGAAGCGCAACCAGAGAGTAATCTACACAAGTCCCATCAAGGCTCTAAGTAACCAAAAGTACCGAGATTTCGAGGCCATCTTTGGAGATGTTGGTCTCATGACTGGTGATGTTACGATCAACCCTACAGCAAGTTGTCTGGTCATGACGACTGAGATTTTGCGATCTATGTTGTATCGTGGTTCTGAGATTATGCGAGAAGTCGCCTGGGTTGTGTTTGATGAGATCCATTACATGAGAGACAAGATAAGAGGTGTTGTTTGGGAAGAGACCATCATCATGCTTCCCGACAAGGTCCGATATGTCTTCCTCTCTGCCACCATTCCCAACGCTTTCCAATTCGCCGAGTGGATTGCCAAGATCCATCATCAAGCTTGTCACGTCGTGTATACCGATTTCCGACCTACTCCCCTACAGAACTACTTCTTCCCCAATGGTGGTACCGGCGCTCGTCTCATCGTTGATGAGAAGAGCAACTTCCACGAGCAGAACTTCAACAAGGTCATGCAAGAGGTAGAGGAAAAGAAGGGCGCTGACTCTAATGACCCTAATGCTCGTCAGAAAGGAAAGGGCAAGAACAAGAAGACCAACAAGGGTGGCGCTGACAGTGGCTCGGACATCTCCAAGATTATTCGAATGACTATCAAGAAGAAGTTCAACCCCGTTATTGTTTTCAACTTTAGCAAGCGAGAGTGTGAGGATCTGGCCATGAATATCTCGTCACTCAGCTTCAACGACGATTCCGAGAAGGCCATGGTTCGCAAGGTCTTCAACAGCGCTATTGAGAGTTTGTCAGAGGGAGATCGGGAGCTTCCTCAGATTATCAACTTGCTACCTCTTCTGGAGCGAGGTATTGGTGTCCATCACTCTGGTCTGCTACCCATCCTCAAGGAGACTATCGAGATTCTCTTCCAGGAGTCTCTCATCAAGGTTCTTTTCGCTACTGAGACCTTTTCCATCGGTCTCAACATGCCTGCCAAGACTGTTGTGTTCACCCAAGTCACCAAATGGGATGGTGTCAAGAGACGCCCTCTCACTTCATCCGAGTACATTCAGATGGCTGGACGTGCTGGTCGTCGTGGTCTTGATGCTCGAGGTATTGTCATCATGATGATTGACGACAAGCTGGAACCTGACACCGCCAAGGAGATTGTTACCGGCCACCAAGATCGACTCAACTCTGCTTTCTACCTCGGCTACAACATGATTCTCAACCTTCTACGTATCGAGGCTATCTCTCCCGAATTCATGCTGGAGCGATGCTTCCATCAATTCCAGAACGCGGCTAGCGTCCCCTCTTTGGAGAAGGAGTTGATGTCATTACAACAGGAGCGCGACAACACCAGCATCGCCGACGAGTCCACGGTCAAGGACTACTACCAGATTCGACAGCAGCTCAGCGCTTATACCAAGGATATGCGCACCGTTATCCAGCACCCCAACTACAGTATTTCTTACCTGCAGCCAGGCCGTTTGGTGCAGATTTACAACCCCAAGGACGAGAATGAGACTATTGCTGGAACCGGAACCGACTTTGGCTGGGGTGTTATCGTCAACCAGACCCCTCGCCGCGCGCCTAAGATGGGTGAGCCCGAATATGCCCCCCAGGAATCCCATGTCATTGATGTGCTTCTTCCCATCTCCCGATCCAGTGCGGATTTCTACCCCACTCAACCCGTCGAAGATGCCCCTATGCCCGTTGGCCTCAAACCTTTCGGCGACGACGACGACGACGTCAAGTTTGCGATTGTCCCTTGTCTTCTCACTTGCATCAAGGCTATCAGTCAAATTCGACTTTTCCTACCTAGGGAGGGCCTCAAGTCTGAGTCAGAAAGGGAGACCCTCACAAAGTCTTTGATGGAGGTTAAGCGCCGCTTCCCCGATGGTCTGCCTGTTCTGGACCCCATTGAGAACATGGAAATCACCGATGAATCGTTCAAGAAGCTTCTTCGCAAGATCGAAGTCCTCGAGTCCCGACTTTTGGCTAACCCTCTTCACCTCTCGCCCCTTCTTCCTGCTCTGTGGGACCAGTACCACGCCAAGGTGAAGCTCACCGAGAAGGTCAAGGAGACCAAGAAGTCCATCGCCAAGGCGTACAGTATTGCCCAGATGGACGAACTCAAGTCTCGCAAGCGTGTGCTGCGACGTCTCGGCTTTATTAACGATTCCGAAGTCGTCCAACTAAAGGCTCGCGTTGCCTGTGAGATTTCGTCCACTGAAGGTCATGAGCTGCTTCTGTCTGAATTGCTCTTTGATCGATTCTTCAACGAGCTTACCCCTGAGATGTGTGCTGCCGTCATGAGTTGCTTTATCTTTGATGAGAAGATTGAAACAACCCAGCTCAAGGAAGAGTTATCGAAACCTTATCGTGAGATTCAGGCCAAGGCTCGAATCATTGCCAAGGTCAGCCAGGAATGCAAGCTCGAGGTCAACGAGGAGGAGTATATCCAGAAGCTCAAGTGGCAGCTGATGGAGACGGTCTACGCATGGGCCCAAGGACGTCCTTTCATCGAGATTTGGTAAGTCATCCTGTTATCCCGCTACAGCACAGTTACTCACACACTCCAGCAAAATGACCAAGGTCTACGAAGGCTCTCTGATCCGTCTCTTCCGTCGTCTGGAAGAGCTGCTTCGCCAGATGGGCCAGGCTGCCAAGGTCATGGGCAATGATGATCTAACGAAGAAGTTCGAGGAAAGTTTGTCCAAGATCCGTAGAGATATTGTGGCCGCGCAGAGCTTGTACCTATAAAACGGGGGAAATATCATGTAATAGTGTTTTTTTCTATATGCTTCACCGGCTTGGGAGTCTGGCGCGTTGGGGTGGAAAAAAGAGTTGTAGTATACCTTGAGCTCGAGAGATTAGGAATAAACCTATGCGAACCTGAGTCAAAGTGATATCCAAATTAATAGAGCAGTTTGGAGGCTACGAGGAATCAGCATGGAGTTTTACATACAGAAATTGCAACGGTTGCTGCTATGCATACTCAAGCTCTGGCTGAGTTTCAAAGGAACCTTCGGCTCTACAAGACTTTAGAAAAGCTCTCCAGAAGTGATGAAGGCCTGGGACTGATGTACCGGGACGCGTGATTTGAATCGCTGTGGTATATTTTGTCTGTTTCCCCTGCCCTGAAGAGCAGCATATAGAATACGTGTAAAGCCATAACGCCGCCCAACCGCCGTAACCCATGCTTTTGCATGACAACGCCCAAGATCAACGCCTGAGCACTCGATACCCCCAAGCCAAACATAATACCGCCGTTGAAGCACTGAGCACCATCTGGAGCGTTTCAAGGCTCTACTAAGGCCGGTCTCCTGACAGCTCCATGATGAAACCTATAAAAAGACTAAAGACAACACCGAAGCCAACGAATATCTGCCATCTCTTACTCCAGATACCCTCCTGGCGCATCAGCCATGCTAGACTTCCAAGTGGGAAGAAGAACCCGACCATCATGGCTTTGATTAGTATGTCGAGTACAGAAGCCATGCCGGAGTTTTCGTCATCGAGGGGACTGGATCCGGAGGGGATACCTCCAGCGTTGTTGTCGATCCATGCGTCTTCCATGTTGCGCAGGGTGTCAGGCGATGGCATAGCGTCCGGTGTGAAGCGTGATGTATGGATTGATGTAAACTGTGTTCTCAAAGTTGCTATTTCCGAAGGCGAAAATCCGGACTGCAGCAATCGATCGAATCCCCGTGGTCGCGGCCTCGTTGAAGTCGCAGGTTTCGAACCATCACCAGTTGCTTCTTTCGGTGGCTTAAGCGCCTCCTCTTCCTCCTTCTTCAACTCCTCACTCGACAACTCATCACCAATGGAGCAATTAACATAGACCCGCGACACATTCGCACCCTCAACAGCCTTGCCCTTCCCCTTCGGATCATCATTGGCGGGCGGCGGCGCAGGATGTGGTTTGAGGACTGAGCTCAGCGCTGAAGCATCGGGGAGGATGTGGCCTTGGTGAATGAGGCGTAGTCGACTTTTAGACGATAGTCGTGTGCGGAGGAGGTGTTTGAGAGCGAAGACGGTTGTTGTTTGGGGTGAGGGGATGTCGAGTTCGAGATCTGGTTGGGCTGTTGTGAAGCGGATTGTGAGATGGAGGGGAGGAGGGAGAGGGTGTGATGATGAGGCTTGAGAGGTCATGGTGAGGGCATTGTTTGGGAGTTGGTGATGAGAATGGAAGATAGTTTTAATGATGGAGCGATTGTGGGAATGAAGTTGTGAGATGCTACGATTGGATGGGTGCGTGTAACATGTAGCAAACAAAGCTGAAGTTGAGTGAAGTGAAGCTGGGTGGTATTGGTGACGTGACCTCCACTTGCCGACCTTCTAGAAGGATGCTTTACAGGGCTGAGGCAGAAGCCACTGAAGCTTGGGTTTTTTTTTTTTTTTTTTTTTTTTTTTTTGTCATTACAGCGTCATAGCTGGACATCTTTAGAGGCTCAGAAATAACATCGCTAGAAAAATAGACTCATCCCATTCAACCTCAATTCCCATTATAAACCCCAACTGAAAGTATTGGATTTCGTAGAATTAGCAGCCAGGAGCTGTTGTTGCACCTCAGGACAGGGGTATGTAACTGCGGCCCCGCTACAGGGGTTCCCGAGCCTCTAAAAAGTTCCCTGACCGCCCGGCAGAAACCATCCCAAACAACTGTCATCATGGATCCTTGGTTTGTTTTTTACGTCGATCAACAACACGCTCATTGGGATCTTTTTCACATCACCACGTTTCCTATTTCCCTAAATTTCTCGATAGGGCGATGGTATTGAAATTATGCCACGCCTGCGAGGGACCAGATATTTGACGTGCTTTTATTGCGGGAAGAGGTCCAATACCAAATATGACGGCATCACACGCCAGTTTCTATGCCTATCATGCGATGCGACAAATTACCTCGATGAAGTATGAGCGTCCCTTCCAAATTGTGCCGCTGTTACTGATTTCGAATAGAATGGAGAGATCACGGATCCTCCAGTAGCCACCGAGCGTGAAGCTCCCGCAACCCAATACGCTGTTCCTCGACATTCCCCTCCATCCTCCCCGAAAGATAGCATCTTTTGCGCAACATGTCTGAAGAACCAGCGGCTATTTACGTCATCTCTGGCGCAGTATCTACCCGACGATACGAATCACCCCGATTACCCCGAGCTCGAGCGAAATTACTACAGATTCCGAAAGGGGTTGGAGGAACGATACCCCCAAGTTTGTGACGAATGCGCCGAGAGAGTTGATGGTCAGATCCGACGGGCAGGATATACGGCCAAGACGGATCACCTTCGACGGATGATGGAAAAGAGTAGAGGAAGAAAGCTTTCATCTGAAAAGAAGGGCGCTCTGGACTGGGTTGATAGCCTAGGCAAGGGGCTATGGTGGGGAGGATTGGTGATGCAGATGCTGTGGCATCTGAGAGCAATCACTCTTGCGTTGGAACACCAAGATGTGGGAATGTACGACCCGGACGACAGGAGCTGGTCGATGCTGGCTGTGAAGGGTCTGGGCTTGGCTGTAGCCCTTCTTCCTCCAGCGGATACTCTCATCAACAGCGCCATTGTTGCGAGTATACTATCGGCATGGTGGAATCCTCAGTTTGTGCAAGTCAGCCGAGGTTTCACAAGACACCTCTTGGGTTTTACACAATGGTATGCTTTTCAAGGGTTGATCGTCTTCTTCCGCGTCCTATTCCGCCGTGTGTTGGAGTTGGATGGAGGACAGGCTCAATCGCGGAACGCCAAACTTAGCGCGCACTTGGTTATGTCAGTTGTTATGGTCATGGTAAGTTTTGGCGGAAAAGCCGCGCCCCTGAGAAGCTGTGCTAATCTGTTTAGATATATTCTGCCGCAAAAAGGTCTATCAAAGTCGATACCACACCCCTTTTTGGCACCTCGAATACAACCTTTTCGCCACCGAAACAGCCTAAGATTACTCGGCAGAAGAGAGAGGAACCAAAGACCTTCTCAGAACTGTTGAATGAAGCCTTGGACTCTCCTACAGCAACACCTCAGCCAGATCGGTTCAACCCGTCACCTATTAGGACCTTTTCACCACAACCACTCCCCCCGGGCAATTCCTACAGGGCCCCAGGAAGCACTCGTACCCAATTCAACGCTCTAAACATCACGCCTCGGAGGACACAAGACGTTGGATATTCGGATGAGATGGATTGGACACCAACTGAATCTCAGACTCAATCTCAGTCGCCATACCGAGCTTTCCAGGACACACCTTCATCCAATGGACCACGGAAATCCTTTGGAGAGGCACCCGTGAGCGCTGAAACAAGCCCTTTCTGGTACAAGGTCCCTCCTGCGCCGACGAACCCATCCCACCGTATACGGAATCCTCCTAACGCGCCAATCATCAGAACCAAGCCGGCACAGCAGGAGAGTATTTTCTTCCGAGGCGCGGCCAAGAAGAAGGATGAGAATGAAGAAGAAGAACGGGAAGTCTCGTTCAAGCCGCCCAGTTTCTTTGCGCCTGAACGCAGCAATGACGAGGCTAATGGGCTGGCTGACCTCTTGAGTCAGAGCTTTACTTTGGGAAAGGAACAAAGTTATCCAGACGAACATTCAGGAGATTCCACACACAGAAGGGGTTCAGACACTCGTGTGTCTCCTGGTACACCTCAGTTCGACAACCTTGGTGTTGAATTCACCGCTCTGGCTGTGATGCTTGTTTTCTGGGGTCTCACCGTCGCAGTTTCCATGCCTTTTGGACGAGAAGTCCAGCTGGCATTGTTATCTGCAGTTGGTATCATTGCGTTGCGAGAAACAGGCGAAACGAGCCGACAAACAAGGCTCCCTACGACAGCGACTTACATCAGTTCTGCGCTGAATGTAGTCGAGCTGGCAGCGGTCTGCTGGCTGGCACTGGAGGTTTTCCAGGCGAACGAAGACGCTGGAAAGTACGGAATTGGGCTATTGACGACAATGCTTGGGCATCAGGTTTGGAGCACTATGAATTGAGTTTTTTTTATGCATAAATAGAGAGGGCGGTTTATGTTGCTTGGGAATATCATGTGCGGCGTTGGATGAGAAACGAAGTATTTTATGAACATGGTGGCTGGTTGGAATAAGGTACCGGATGAGGCATGTCGAGATATCAATGAAACTGTTGAGAGGCAAGGTTACCTGTGTGACACATCATAATGAGCATAATTCGATATGCAGTATGACTTGTATTCTTGGCTCCGCTTCAGGGATGTGTGAATCCTCAACACTGTCCTCTATGCTATTTCTCTGTTATCCAATCTTAGACCTAGCCCTCATAAGGGGTCTCGTATGGCCTCTCAGCCTGTGGTGTGATGCGAGCAAGATGTCGTCGCTGACCAGACTGCCAGTCAACAATGGCAGTATGCTGAACCGATCTGTTATCCCAGACAACAACAGTCTTTTCCTGCCATCTCACACGAGCGTGGAAGTCAGCGCCCCACGCGATGTGCTCATACAAGAAGTTGAGAATGGCATCGGACTCTTCCTTCTTGAGGCCGACAATGCTTCGTGTGACTTGTAACCATTAGCTTGTTTCTCCAAGTCGTGCGCAAGGTAACTTACACTGAGGGTTGACGAAGAGCGACTTCTCCCCGGTAACAGGGTGTGTTCGCACAATGGGATGCTCGTTGACAACCGGTTCACGTCTCTTGATACTCCCCTTCTTCACACTAGCATTAACCTGCTCGATCCCGGAATGCGTCGCCTTAAGTCCATGCAGCAACTTCTGAAACGTCGGCGACAATCTATTATACGCCTCGACAGTATTCGCAAAGAGGGTATCACCGCCAGTATCAGGGCTATCGAGGATATAAAGAAATGTTGTTCCCGGCGGCTGCTGCTCATACGTAACATCAGAATGCCACGCCACAGAGCTAACGCGCGTCTTGAAGAACTCCTCGTGCGACTTATCACCCGCGCTTCTATGCACGAGATGGACCTCGGGATGGCCCTCTGGCGAACCGGACGTCGGGTGGATGTGATGACGGCCGAAGTAACCGCCGAACTTGAGGGCCTCGGAGATGGGGAGGTCGGCGAAGTCTTGGTTGCGGAAGGCGACGACTTTGCGCTCGGCGACGTAGCGAGCTAGCTCGTCTTTGCCGGCGTCGGAGAGACTGCTCAGTTGGACGCCCTCGATCTCAGTGCCGATTGTGGGGGTGAGATGGGAGATCTTTGTGGTGGGCTTGAGGAGGTTGGGGAATGTTGGGTCTGCGTCTTTGCCGTGTTCGTAGTGCTCGAAGGGCTCGAGGGGAGGATAGACTTGGTCTTTGTTCCATGTTGGGAGATAGTTTGGATACTGAGATGCTGGTGTTAGTGTATGAGATTATATATGAGTGAGGAAGTGATATACCTTTGCGGCAGCGTGGCCGTCGATGCCCTTCTCCTCGGCTTCACGACGGTAGGCGACGGGGGATAACTCCTTGTAAACGCCCTCAACGTGGCCGGGGTAGAGCTTTACTTTCTGTGCATCCACTGTAGGAGCCTGGGTCTCAACAGCTGAGGGAGCCATCTTGAGTGAATAGTATCAAATATTGAATAAGTCTTTGATACGGGATTAACGTCAAACGTGAAGTTCACCTGGAACTCTACGACCTTTATATACCACGCACTCCTCATCTGACAAATACCATTCCCATTGCACTCTCAATGAGGGGAAGTATGCATCCGTAATACAGAACTCGCAATGACGAACTCTAATCGACAACCATTGTCATCATCTGAAGACATCGCGCAAGCATCGCATCTATTGCGTTGATCAACGAGACGCGAATCAAATCACGCAACGGCCGAGAGGGACGGAGAGTGCAACATTGCAGTGCAGAGTGACTTGGCGATCCGAGAGTATTTATCACGGCGTTATAGCATGGTATTGCGCAATGTCGGATCTCGTGGTTGAGGCCTCGAGGGTGGTGGTGAGTTGGCGCAATTCCTGGGGATGGGTCACGCAATATGCCTATCAATCGGGGTTATCGAGAGGGAGAGTCGACGTCTCGGATATCGGCCAAAACTCTTTAGAAGTACAGAACATCCATAGAATGAGTTTTGTAGGTGTTGAAATTATCTTTGGCTCATAATTTGAGAGTTGCAGTTCTCTCAAATATGTCTATCGTCGCGAAATGGCCATATAATAGTCGACCCCCGGCAACTCGACTTCAACCATCGTTCAAATACTCCGTAACAATTCCAACTACCGAACAATGCCAAGTCCGAGGATTTCTCCATAAAGAAGCCTAAACATTCCCGTTTACGGCGTCTCGGTCGGATCTCTCAGCGATTGGTCCCTATCGCGAGCACGTCATGTCTCTATTCTCATGAGATAGGACAAACCTCCGAACTCGACCATGGCTAGTTCCAGAGCACCCCGTCTCTCGTACCAATTGTAAGCTTAAATCTCTTGACTTATCGAGAGGTTTTCATTGGCTCTTTGGCTGTGGCTAATGGTCTAGATCGAACCCCCAGGTTTAACAGAAGCTGTCGTAGCTTGATCGATCATCCAGGTTAGTTAAGCATCCCAGCGTCGTAGTTGATCTGGAGGCGTCGATTAACCCTGAATCGGCTGGTCATGCCCAGAAAACACTCGTTCGCCGAGCCCTGAGGTGATTTGCGTAGTCCATCGCGACATTGATAACCCCCGTTTCTTCTCATAGAGGCATCCCAAGCAGCATGGGGGCGAATACTGTAAATTTTTAGATCAATACCTTAAAAATTTAGTCTCGGTAGGTGAACTGCCAGCCTTTATAAGTCCAGCCCTGCACCACACAGCATCAGATCATGCTCGACATCTCCGCGGCCCTCACTCTTATTCTCTTTCTCCGAGGACTTACTTGCTCTCAGCTGTCACTAGTGTTCCTCACCAAGATCCAAAATGGCTGCCGTTGGAGACTCCAAAGGGGTCATCGGCAAGACTGACTCCGAGGACCGTCGTTTTGACAGCGGCGATGAGACTGCCAATTCGTCACTTGAGCATCCTTTTTCGGATCCAGAGGTTGCGGATCGTTGGAGGAAGGTGTATGAGAACGCTCAATATGAGAATCGACATCGGTTTGATCCGAGTTTCACTTGGACTGCTCAGGAGGAGAAGAAGCTGGTTAGAAAGGTACTTGCTCTGCAAGAGGACTTATATTGAAGACATTATATGGCCTTCTTGACGTCAGTTGATTAACATACATTGTCTCTAGATCGACTTCCGCATCTGTCTCTGGGCATGGGTCATGTTCCTGTCCCTAGACTTTCACCGACGAAACATCAACCGTGCTATTTCCGACAATATGGTAAGTTAATTCTCCGATCAATCTAGTATGAAACCTTGACTAATAGTGTCTTTTAGTTACCTGAAGTAGGCATGAACACTAACGATTTCAACTATGGCCAAACTGTAGGTTAACCCCTGCTCAGCTCGGCACTTCAACTGACCATTTAGATCTTTCTCGTGTCCTTCCTCTCAGCTGAGCTTCCCAGTGGCTTGATTAGCAAGAAACTTGGTGCTGATAGATGGATTCCCTTTCTCATCTGCAGTTGGTCACTTGTTGCGGGTTCTCAAGCTGCGCTGCATAGTAGGGGTGCCTACTTCGCTATCAAGGCTCTTCTGGGTCTTTTGATGGGTGGATTTATTCCGTATGTCATTCACACCATGAAATGATGATATCGACTGACAGAGGCAGTGATATTGTTCTTTGGCTCACTTACTTCTACAAGTCCAATGAGCTACCAATCAGACTGGCTTTCTTCTGGACTGCCCTGAGCACCAGCAACATTCTGGGATCTCTTCTTGCCGCTGGTATCCTTCAGATGCGTGGTATTTTGGGCTGGGGAGGTTGGCGATGGCTGTAAGTACTGATACTTGTCCACTTCAGAACCACAACCTTACATGGCTCTAGATTCCTCCTTGAAGCTATTGGCACTTTCATCATCGGTCTCTTCTCCTGGGTTCTCATGCCTCCTGGTCCCTGCCAGACAAAGAGTTGGTTCCGTGGCAAGAATGGCTGGTTCAATGAACGTGAGGAGTACATCATGGTGAACCGACTTCTTCGCGATGATCCTAGCAAGGGTGATATGAACAACAGGTACACTACCCCGAAACACCAACTATGCTCATGGACTAATACTATTAACAGAGAGGCTGTGAATCTTCCCAAGCTCTGGAAAGCCGTCAAGGACTGGGAGCAGTGGCCGCTCTACATCATTGGTCTTATGGTGTATATCCCTCCCGCTCCTTTCAACACCTATCTCTCCTTTATCCTACGTCAGATCGGCTTCTCCGTCTTCGAGGCCAATCTTCTCGCTATTCCATCTCAGTTCCTCTACGCTGTCAACCTACTCATCATCACATGGCTCTCCGAGCGCGTGCAAGAACGAGGCATGCTGTCGTCCCTCTCCAACATTTGGATCTTCCCATGGGTTCTTGCCCTCGTCGTTCTTCCTGGCGACATATCCCCCTGGGTTCGATACGCTCTCATCACAGGTCTTTTGAGTTACCCCTACTGCCATGCTATTCTCGTCGGTTGGAACGCCAAGAACAGCAACAGTGTACGCACGAGAGCTATTAGTGCTGCTTTGTACAATATGTTCGTGCAGACTGGTAACATTGCTGCATCTAATATCTTCCGCGAAGACGACCAGCCTCTGTACCGCCGAGGCAACAGGGTAATTCTTGGAATCACGTCTGCCAACATCGTCTTGTTTTATATCGTCAAGGCGTTTTATATCTGGAGGAACAAGGTCCGCGACGCTAGATGGAATGCTCTGACAAAGGAACAACAACAGGAGTACATTCTGAACACGACGGATGAGGGTCAGCAGCGTTTGGACTTTAGATTCGCTCACTAGGTGAGGCGATATCACTGTGGTGTATTGTGGTAGATCTCAGGAGGAGCTGTCTCTGATACAGGGCCCCTGGCTCGGCATTGTTGATAACGGCCCGTTACAGCAAGTTTGATAGAGTTGTGATTGCAACGTAGTTAATAATCCATCCTCCTCTTCTAAATCTTAGCTTGTCTGGTCCTAAACTTAGGGTAAATTATGCATAAACTTAGGAAACATCCTAAATCTTAGTCCACTATGATCATAAGTTATGCCTAAACTTAGGCTAACTTAGACCTCGAACCATAGCCCCTTCATTAATGATCTGTGCTGGACTAGGCATGACGGGTTGTGAATATCGCATGAGACCTTGACTGGAAGGCCAGCACCGAAGTGCCCTTGTGCCTGTGTGAAACATGATTTCCGCGAAATGTTGGTGGTGTGTGACTCCAGTGTAACATGGTGCGGGTTAATGCAACGTCTCCAGTTGCATAAGTGTGAGATTTCAACTTCGCATGTCAGTAAGCGCTGTAGGTCATTTCTACCGTGATTGACCAGGATGTAAAAGGCTTTCCGCTGCGCGCGAGGCGCAGCATCCCGGAAAATTGAAAAGTTGATTTCATACATGGAAAACAACCCAGGTCTGTCTTTTCTCCGCGTGTAGTACCATTTGCATGAGTTGGGTGAGGGTAGCCGATGGATACACCTGGGAGAACCCAGAGAAGCAATTCCCATTATCAAAAACTGGTTGCATGCGGGTGAGAAAGGCTTCTTGTGTCGAACTGAACTTGTATAAGAACTGGGCATACGCTCGGTCTATCTTTTGATGGAAGTGGTTTGGTGATGTATTGTATGCGTCTTGCGGCAATCTGCAAAGTTGATTTCTGATACGCATTGTTCCAAACCGGACAGGTAGGTAGGTAGGTAGTCGGCAGGGAAACAGCAAGAGGGCCATCGGGAACAGGAGGGCTATTGAGGAGAGGAATATTTCATCTTCAGGTTTGACTGCATCTAAATTGTTAGCGATATGGACTTGAGGTTGCTGATATCAGTAGTCATACCTGGTTCATCGTCGTCAATAACGATGGGATTGAACCATGCTCCTCTCGTCATCTTGTCTGCCATGCTGGAGATGATGGAGGATGATGGAGGGGAAAAGAAAGAAAGAAAGCGACAGACATTCAAAGACATATCCATAGTAGCAAGTCTGGGAAAGTTGGTTCTTTGGGGATCTACTTCGGTTCTTGTAAAGTTAAGCTTGTAGTCAAGTCTCCTTTTACTCATCCTTCCAGATCCTGAGGGACCTGGCCAATTGTATCATAATCCTCCCAGGAGCGCATTGCCTGCTCTGCTTTGCCGATTGCATTCGAGGAATCTTGCCCGGTCTTTGCGTTAATGTTTCCCTTGTGGAAGGCAAAAGCATCAGCCACTGTTATCCCAGGACCGGCGTGGGGGTATTGTGTCTGTTTCTGGGCTTGCCACTTGACGCTGAGGTGTGTTGGGGGGAAATATTGTTAGGATCTGTATCAACTTGGTTGAGTTGAAAAGGGGAAATGGGTTCCACGAAGTGGAGGTTTTGGGTAATATACACCAGTAAACGCGTTCGAAGATCCACCTGGGGGATTATATCCGTCTCGACGTGCCTGGTCTTGGTATGACCGGTGAAGCTATGGGTTTTCGTTTTACCCACCTGTCGTATCGGTGGACTTTGTGGCTGCTTGTAAGGAGATCTTCTCTTCCGTAGAGCTGAATGGCCCGAAGGTATCCATCATGAGAGAGGGTGCCCCCAGGTTTCGTGAGAGGCTCTGAGAATAAGCGTCGGTATTCAACATCTTTACTTAGATGCTCGCTATGGGAGCATGGGGGGAAATTGGGGGTTGACATAGATCGTGACGGGACTGAGCAAGGTCCGGATGAGATCGCGTTACGAGTCAATGGAGAAGGATTGTAACGCTAGGTCGAGATGCAGCGGGATGAAATCGTGTGAGGTCGTGACTTTAACGAGCGGAAAGAAAGCGCAATAGGTGGGAGATAATACTGAAAATAAAAGTCATCATGGGACCAGCGTAGGGCGATAAAACCCGCCAGATTTTTGTTAATTAAACCTGCGTCACTTTTTTTCCCATGAGCTTTATGTTGGAGCAAAGATCTAATAGTATTAAAGAGAGTCTAAGAATATATCTAACAGTAAACCCTGCACCACCTTGGATCCCAAAATACTCCATTACATCAAGTCCAAACTCATTCCAAACATAAAACATTAAACATTTCTCTCGTTGAGAATCGTAAGTCGTTCATAAGAACAGTTATGTGCGTTGTGCCATCCTGTACTGTCCGTCCCAGTTCCAACACCCCTTGCATTACCTTGTCAATTTCAGTTTTGAGCTTAGAAGAGAGAGCCAATGAACTCCTTGGCACGCTTGTAAGCGCCATAGGAGCTGTACTTCTTGTAGTTGTACGATCCTGCGAGTGTCAGTTGAGTGTCGTTGCAGTGTGCAAAGAGTTGATTCACCATAGTTGGTATATTTCTTAGGAGCCGGAGCGGGCTTCTTGGAAGAAGGCTCAGCCTCAGCCTCAGCCTCAGCTTCACGCTTGTAAGAGCCATAATCTCCGTATTTCTTGTAGTCGTAGCTTCCTGGGGGGGCAGTTAGTATGAGAATATAAGGGGTTGAAGGAGAATGACGAACCGTAATTTGTGTACTTCTTAGGAGCCGGAGCAGGCTTTGGCTTGGGCTTGGGCTTTGCGCCGTAACTTCCGTAGCTAGGATAAGACTTCAAGTTCTCGCCAGCTCCCTTATAATCGCCGTATGTGGCATATCCAGGAGCGGCTTCAGCTTCGGGGGCAGCTTCGGGGGCAGCTTCAGGAGCAGCCTCACGCTTTTCAACCTCCTCACGCTTATAAGAGCCATAGGAGCCGTATTTCTTGTAGTCGTAGCTTCCTGGAAGAGTGTAAGTGTGTGAACGTGGACTGCAGCTCGCTCAAGGGACTTCTCACCATAATTTGTATACTTCTTAGGAGCAGGGGCCGGAGCAGGCTTAGGCTTTGGCTTTGGCTTCGCACCATAGCTTCCGTAGCTAGGATAAGACTTCAGGTCCTCGCCTGCGCCCTTGTAGTCGCCGTAGGTAGCATATCCTGGGGCAGCCTCAGCTTCGGGGGCGGCTTCAGCAACCGGGGCCGCCAAGGCACCCGCAGCGAGAGTGAGGAGTGTAACAGCGGTGAGCTTCATTTTTGATGTCTGAAGAAGAACAGAAAGAGATGGTAGAGTGATGGGGCAGAGAAGAGGGTGGGTGTTGGGTAGTTAAGGCTGAAGAGATGGGTGAGAAGGGTGGTGAGGAAACACTTCAGCTCAGGATGGGAGCTCCTACTTTATGGACATGGATGGACGCCTCTTGGATGTACAGAAAAGTATCCCATGATCATCTTGATCAAGAAACTTTAGCTTGCAGAAGCACACTGGAAGCTCTCTTCTCCAAAAGTCTGCTTCCCAGATCCAGACTCGGTCCGCCAAGCGAAAGTCGACGATGGCGTCGGATCCTACGGCATCAGACAACTCATCAGCCTGCTCAGACTAACACCCGTGAAGTCTAAGCTCGAAAGCAAAACCTCGTATCAGTCTCACAGCTAACCCAAGGTTGCACGTGGAGGGGATCACCATCCGGACGAGGCTCTCCATTGGACCACGCCAAGGCTGAGCACTCATGTCTTCCCTCTCACGGTAACGATCGCGCAGTTCCCAAGGAGCTTTGCATCATTGAAGTCCTACCTTTAGCTCATTCGCAATCGTGATGCCTCGTTAGCTTTGGTTGATATTCAGCGTGGCTGGCTAGCTGCAAAGATTATTAACCCGGGAGAGCTATCGTGTAAGCCTCGCTGAGCTCAGAAATCAGCAGGATTTCCCTATCTGGGCGGAAACAGCCACGATCTGGGCAACTAGCACGATGATCAAGGTGTGTTGGTGAGCGGAGCTAATGCACGTTGGATGAGAGTCTAGAGACGGACTTTCGTTCCAAGACATACTGTAAATAGCACAAGAAAGTTTATATGTCGTGTCAGACGTGCATAAGATCCATCTTCGGGTGGCCCTTTTTGGGATTGATGATGTAGTTGATGGACGGAAATGTCTCGGATTGATCTAAACCCTTGCTATACGATATGATCTACCCGTCCCGATTGCGAATCATGGGGTTCGATGTCGTCAATTAAAAAGGAAGAAGAAACTTCGGAAGTACGGCCTAGAAGCGATCGACTTCGTATAGCTAAATCACCAAGACCAACAACGTTCTGCCCAACCCCCCGCAAGCCTCATTCCCATCACGTCTTAGTAGCTAACGATTACAACCTTAACTACCAACAGCCATCTTTTTTAAAAGAAGAAAAAAAAAAGGAAGTGCAGCCAAAATATTACAGTAGCGATTGTGGCTTTCTGCAGGGAGCATTGTTGGTCAGATTCAACCTCAGCCTCACGGTTGTGGGAAGTTAAATCGCCCTCCAAGGCGAGATGCCTCCAACAGCTTTTTCTGATTTCTGATCTGTCCCGTCTGGTCACGGAGAGCAAACTTATCTGGTCTTGGTACAGCACATTAGCGCGATACCGAGTCGGATGCGGAGGCGGGATCCAGCCCTGCCTAACTACATCTCAGCCTTTCTTCACGAGGTGCGCTATGTCGATGTAGGTATTATCGCTTCTCGTCTGGGTCTCGGTGATTGGTGCCCGCCTCGTTTCTCGTGTAAGTCGGTACTATCTATCGTGTATGTACTGGCATCTCACTTCTGCGTATCTCACTGCTTAGACTAGCTCCAAAGCCTCTCTTCCGATGCCCATGTCTAGAACCTTTTGTGAGGGCTGTGATAACCACGGATTGCCTCATCTGGAGCATGAGAGTTTGCTAGACTGCGCCGGCTGAATCGGCAGTGTGCATTGAGTTGGCACTATGGGTGTCAGCCGCTCAATATCGTCATGTTAAGGGTCTCGAGAGTTCCCGTTCTAATTTTATCAGAACCTCGAGAGCTTTGGGTTATTTCCTTCTTCTCATTTCTGACTCTATCTATTCTTGTCTTACTCAAATCCATCTCACCTTTAAACACAGCTCATTCATCAATTGTCTTCTCTTCTATTCTTCACACATCTCAATTGTTGCAAACATGGCTCCCAAGCAGGAACAAGAATCTGCACTCTTGAACCCTCTCGTCGATGGTCAAGATACAGACGAAGACTCAGAATCCTACCATTATGTCCCTCCTCGAAGACGGCGATGCTCTGCATGCAGATGTGTCGGATGGATCTTCACTTTGCTCTCAATCATCTTTATCTCAGCACTCAGCGGTGCTTGGATCTCAATGGCATATCTCAACATTGACCAGACATGTGCTGCACACACAACATCATGGTGTAAGTCCTCAACTCAATGACCCCGCCTAGAATCATCAATTGACTTCTCAATTGCAGCACCGGTTCTCAAGGACGTTTCGATAAAATACCACGAACAACCATTTGATGGAAACTTTATGGAGGAGAATGACTTCCGCAAGAACGGCTCTGCTAAAGTCGATGAAGCATGGGAGTCACTCGGTGTCGACTGTATGTGTTCACCTCTTGACTAGCCTTACTGAAGCATCAACTAACGTTGTTTAGATCGACCTGGTGTCATCTCATACGAAGATGGAATTGCCAGCGGTCTCACTGATGCCCACGTCCAAGTCAGTCCTGAGCATGGCGGCGGTTTCATCGTCAATGTTGAGGGCATGCATCACCTTCACTGTCTGGTATGAAGTCAATTGTAATAACAAAGAAAACAATGTCTAATTTACTCACAGAACCTCGTCCGCAAGTCCCTCTACTTCAATTACGACCACTACAAGGCCCTGGGTGGTCATGCCTTCAAGAACGACGGCGAGGTCTTCCGCCTGCACGTCAGTAAGTCACACTACCGACCTGCTCTACCAGGTTTCCAGCACTAACTACTACAGCACACTGCCTTGACACAATCCGCCAAGTGCTCATGTGCAACGTCGATACCGGTGTTCTTGGACAAGTCTGGTATGATAGGAAGAACCCCAGCGCGTTCCCCGACTTCAACACCAAGCACACTTGCAAGAACTACGAAGATATCAAGAAGTGGTCAGAGAAGCTTCAGGTGAGAACCCCCCTAACTTGAGTCTTGACGAGAATGCTAATGAACCTTGCTTCAGGCTCCTCCTCCCGGCACACTGCCCCCAGACTTCCTCGCCAACCCACACCCAGAGCATGTTCTTGAGTTCACACCATAATGACACACGTTCCCTCAATGATACAAGATTCACGACTCCTAAAGACGATAATGCAAGTTCAGTAATGTTTATTCTTGGGTTACATGTAGATAGATATCTGGCATATACACCAAGCAGGCTCCAACGCCACCAATATTATAATACCTTCCTTTCATGCATATGCTCCGTTGCTCACACATCTCTTTGATCTAATTCTCTATGAAACCTCCCTATCTCTTTCGGGGTTCAAACACACCAGCCCTGTCATGTCAGCCTTAAGATGGAGTGGCTTCCCGGCTGCCCGGTCAATATATCTCAGTTCGTATAGGGCTGTAGTAAACTTCACTCATTCTACATCCGGATAAAAGCTTCAACATGGGGAATCTCAGCCGCACGGAAGAAATGCGCTTACAGAGATGCATATTTTAGGAAACGGCTAATCCAGCCGCCCAGCCGTTTGGCCGGAGACGGTTCATCGATGTGGTGGCAGTCAGCATTCCAGTCCGAAGGTCAGCATCGTCACGATACAACAAACTTCACGTAAATGACCTAAAAATACGGGAGTAATTTCTTAATATTGGTGTGGCAGAGCCTACTAAACGAGTGACCAGGTAGCTTCCTCCAGACCAAAAGAGAGTGTATCAGATATGTATCTGTACAAGGTCAAACCATGTTCCTTCGCATCATCCCAAGGTTCAATCAAGCCTTGACTTCAGCCTGAAGACGGTGAAAGCCACCAGAGGCCGCGACATCCTTCTGGAGCTGAGCAATACGCTTCTGGTCTCCAGTAGGGTCGCTAGACTCTCCAGAGAGAGTCCACTCGAGGTACGAGTTGGTGTAGTTGGGCTCAAAGCTCTCGTCCAGAACACCAAGACGCTTGCCGTACTTTGTGACCTTCTCCCAGTCACGCTTGACGTTCTTGAGATCCTTGCTGAAGTAGGCAAAGCTGCGCTCAAAGATCTTGCGGTTGAGCGCGGTTCCCATGACGGGCTTGAAGTCGACGTACTCAGCCCAGGCCTTCTCAGGCTCGGCGAGGACAAAGTCGGTGGCCTTCTTCACGGCGCGGAGGAACGAGCGGACCTTCTCGGGGTTCTCGGCGAGGAACTTCTCGTTGCCGATGTAGAGGATGGTGCAGAAGCAGCAGCAGCCGAGCTCAGCGAGTTCGTCGATGCGAAGCATCTGAACACCGTCCTTGGGACGGCCCTGGGCAGAGAGCCACTCCTCGAGCTCAACCATCTGGACGTTCTCCAGACCGATACCGGCGTCGATCTCGCCTTTGATGATGGCCTTGGAGACGTTCATACCACAGCGCACGGCGGTATAGTCATCAGGAGTCATGCCATAGTGCGAGGTGAGCTCGTCGATCTGGATCTTGCCAAATTCACCGACATAGCCGATACGCTTGCCCTTGAGGGTGCGGAAGTCGGTGGTGATACCAGAGTCCTTGAGGTAGACGACGCCAGTGAATGGCTCGTCGAGAAGACTACCTATGGACTGGACGGGGAAGTTTCGAGCCTTGGCAGCCAGAGTGTGAATCATGGCCTTGAATCCAAGGTCGACCTTGCCAGTACCAATGATCTCAGTGACATCCTGGACGGTCATCAGCATGTTGATCACCATTCTTCATGTAACAAGCACTTACACTAGGATCGTTGGGCTCAAGAAGAGCAACCTTGATTCCCTCCTCCTTAAAGTATCCCTTAGCCTGAGCCAGGTACAGCGGCGCGTGGTAAGCCGTAGCGTGCCTAACAACAGTCAACACAAGTTCATTACTATAGCAAGTCAGTGGTACCAGTTGGTGAGGAAAGTGATCTTATCAGTCGACATGATGAAAGATCAAGCGGTGTACTGCTAGGGTTAGTTTCCCGGTCACCCGGAGCAAAGGGGGGGATGTCAAGAAGCATGTCCTTTCGCTGGTATTATCCAGATCAAGTTCGCCGGTATTTCTCAGATCAACTGCCCTGCTCTGCCCGTCCTCACAGACGATGCACAGTCATCACCATTGAAGGCGAATGAGATGTATCGTGAGATGAGGGGGGATACAGAGCATAGAGGCAGTTGAACACCCGGATGCGTTCTTTTAAACGTTACCTTGATACATGGTAATAATTGCGAAGAGAGCCATTGCTCCTTGGTCGTGCGATGTCAC
Organism: Fusarium sacchari; assembly: GCA_017165645.1. Classification (NCBI taxonomy): domain Eukaryota; kingdom Fungi; phylum Ascomycota; class Sordariomycetes; order Hypocreales; family Nectriaceae; genus Fusarium; species Fusarium sacchari. The sequence continues at coordinate 1,047,191 of JADANP010000004.1, forward strand.
ATCGTACCGAAAGTTATGTGAGTGGTGTTTGCAAAAAAGCTACTGATTGAGCTAAGACAGTTGTCAGATAGACGGGTTGAATAACAAGAGTTGAGAAAGTGAGAGGGTGCGTCTTGATATATGAATGCCTCAACAACCCCTCAGCGGGGTTGATGCATCCTACACGACCTCAACGTCATTGTAATGTGGGCATTTGTACGGGAATAAAGGTCTTATTGGCCATCGGTTATCAATAGTGTGTAGTAATGTAACAACAAATGGCTCAGTTTTGGTGATAGATGCCTCGAGAGCGCTTCACGGCTCGGCTTAACATGTCAAGTCGTGGGGCGTCTTGCAGTAGGGTCAACTCTATGCAGATTGTGAAAATGATATGACAACAGATCATGTTACGCTCAGAACTACGTTCACCCATGAAGCCTGAAGAAAGTGATTGAGAATGGCGCGATGGAAGGACTTGTATCACAAATTGAGCCGTTTCACATTCACATCATGATATCGAAAATGTCGTGGGAAGGCTTCAGTTCAGTTCAGGGTAGGCTCATCAAGGGACACAACTTCAATCTCACAACACTTTTTGCTTGATCGTGATGCAATTAGACCGAGACCGGAAGCTCGGTTCGACCAACAACAAGTTGCATATGTACCAAGATATCGGTTAGAGAACTGCCAATAGCTTCACAGATGATCTGACGATACGTTGGGACATGTGCCCGCTCGACAGAACCTGTCATTTCAATAGCATGATGCTCATTATAGCCGTCGGCAAATTCGGTGTCCTTCGAGAAACTGCCGTGTACTACACGGCTCAGGAGATACTTGCCGATGGAAGGTCGAGTAAAGTTCTTCGGTAAAACATGTTTCCGGGTTAGAAAAATGTCGATTGTGATTTCGCATCTGAAACGGTTGTGATGAGCTTCCTTTCAACATGCGTCCATCTAATAACGTCTTGGGTACATGCTCGACCGAGGAGACAAGGAGCTGCGTGAAGATGCCTGAGCAGTAGCATTGAGCAATTTGAGCATATCAACTGACAACAACACACATAACAACAAGGAGAAAAGGTTCTCGGATTCAATTCACGCGAATTCTTCATTTCCTACGACCAACCCCATTGGCCCTCTTCAAAGCTTACAGCTCCGTGCCCTCGGCCAGGCGCCCGCATGTTCCACTGCCGTCGACAGGGCTGAAGAGCCTCTCACAAAATTCTCAACACACAAGGAATTCTAGATGTAATAGCTTGTCGCAAACTCCGTCTCCCTAATTGGCCCGGGGATCTAGACCCGGAGCTGGGGCAGAGCTCTCCCCTGAGAACGATCCTGAGACCGTGGGATCTCGGTGTCCCAAATAGGAAACACAAGGATCCCAATATCGCGGGTTGCTTGGCCCGTTGCATCTTCGGTGTCGAAAAGCGTAGGTCTTCACGTGGGACCTTGCCTCTTGTTTCCCTATTGTCCTGCTTTTGAGACAGATCTGAGGTCGGCTGCTCCTAAAATAGGCGACCGAGATGTGTGCGTCTCTCACCGAGAGCTGTGTGTACGTAAGAAAGTTCCTGCAAAAGCTTCATCCCGCGCGGTGTAAGACATTTGCATTTGACTTAGACTTCCCCGGACAGGGAAGAGCCTGGTATACTGAGGCCTGCTTCGACCTAGGATGATGCCGTATCCGTGTCAGTTTATTGATATGGGCACACGAGCACTTTCCAATCTTTGATGAACCTTGGATGCGACGCCAAACATTAACATTTCAAGCTGTTCACGGACCATGAGTTAAAGTTTCGCCTAGGTCAACCGAGAAAATGATTGGTGGTTGGGGGTATCTGCAAACGACATGTCGCGTGTAAGCGGGCGATGCAGATTCGACGGCAGCATATCATTGAATAATCTCACAGCATCCAGATATAGCAACAAAGTGAAGAATGCAATGACTACGGACTGTTAGGTGAGGCTGATATTGAGGCTGGAGTGAGACGAAACCAGTCTCGTAAGCAGCGATGACGTCGATCAGATTTTTAAATGGTGCGTCGCAGGAGAGGAGAACCGCGTGACGGTCGGGAATAGCGGACGATGGAGATATGAATTGGTAATATCCACGGGGCCTGGAGCATAGGTAAGATCGGATTAGAATCTTGCGATATTCCGTTACTAACACAAGAAAAAAACAAGAACTATTTGACGCCGGTATCATAAGAGCGATGCCGGGAGATATCCGATAGAGCCGTAATTACGGCCGGGTCGGTGGTTCGGTCGAGTCCGGCCGTCATGCTTCCGCCACTGACAACCAGACCATTTCATTTCAGTTCAGCTCACTCTCAGCTAGAAAAATATTTAAATTTTTGTGTGAAGCACCAGTAAAGCTTATAAGGCCCTACCAAACTGTAACTCAACAAAGTCCGAAGCAAAAGATGCCAGGTTCATATTAAGATATTTGTGGTATCAAATCATGCACATTTGCAAAGCAGGGCAGAAAAAAGAAGAATGCGATGATGCAGAATGGATCATCATTTCAGGGACTTGTTGTACATGCACAAGGGCCCCCCGACTGTGCCGAATCCGCCAAGCTACGATGATGATCACTGTGGCGGCAATGGCTCAGGGCTGGTTTCCATTGGTATGGTACAAGTGTCGAGCGAGAGAGACAAAATAAATCACTCAGTAGCCCATTGGAGGGCCAAGTTCTACCAAAAACAGCTCTGACTTAAGCTGCGCATCATTGGTTGCACTCCGTGGGGAAACTCAAAAGCTACAGTACAGGTTGACGTTTGTCTCTTTGAGACGTCTGGATGTTGGTTTCAAGACGTTTCATAAAGTGAAGATCTGAATATCAGGTGCGGTATGCAAGCATTGACTATTGAATATACGTATACGTATTTGTGCTACGTGGATGTTTGGCCTCGAGCATGACAGATCGACGCCGTGTCTCACCCGCCGCGCCTTGTGCCTCGCCTACCTAATCAAATACTGACATCACTTGGAGACAGCCACGCACAACACAGTTTCTTTTTATAATATCACAAAGTTTCAAAAATACAGCCCGTCTTTGGTCCAGGTAAATCACAAGCCAGAAAATGCTGCGTTGTCGTTTATTACCCCTCAGTAGGTGATGCGTCGCTCAAGCGATCAACACACCAGCCTAGTTTTTAGCTGGCATCAAACGAGCACCGGCGCGTTCAGATCCAAGGTGAGCGGCGGTCTGTGTTTAAAAAGGGTCCAAGATACTACAAGCTTATTGGTTTCCCGTGTGAGCTCCTGTCTAAAAGACATCCACTCGTTTACAACAGCAGCACACCATTTACTGATCTACAGCAGAAATGTGCCTTACGCGGTAGCCCACGAATATCTTAGCATTTTGAGGCAGGAAACTCTAAGTTTGATCTTCGTTGCTCTAGACTTCTGCTGCGTGGATGATCCTGGGGTAAAACAGATAAAGAAAGCAAGAGGCGATGTGTTTGCGTATTGATTGCGGTATAACGCATAAAATAATGAAAGCGGTTAACGTTACTTGATGCTGTCATCATATTTCGAGCTATTGCTGTCGCGTCTGGAGATGCGCCCCGACCAGGGGAATACCTTGCACAAAGGACGTGCGTCTCCGTCATCGTCATCCCCAAAAGAGGGTGAGATTGGTCGAGGGAGTGGGTGTGGCTTGGAGACACCATGTGGCTCGAGGGCTTCGAGTTCTAGGCCTCTTGTGTACATACATACAGCCTAATACATATTTCCCACGATGGCTTTGCTGCTTTTTCCATTTGAGCATGCGACATCAAATGCAGCAAGCATCGTGATGCGGGACGTGGGATGTGTAAACCTTGCTGTTGCTGGTAGGATGAAAGCTACGTGCCGACGGCCGAGAAAGCAGCCCGCCTCGGCAAATCACCCAAACTTCAGTGCTAGGTGCATATCCGTACCTTATGTATAAACTTTTGCATTAAAACAACCGAGAGAAACATTAGGGAGAGCCACAAAAGAAGCATGCCATGTGCGGTGACATGACAGAGTTGGATAGAGTTTCTGGTAACGCGGGGAGATTGAGCAACCTTGAAACGCAAACGTGTTGAGTGTGAGAAAATATGTATACGCATGCTGTGGTCCATGGGGATTGATACATAATATGCGATATTCATTTACTTTGAGACTCGTGCAGCGTACGTCTGCGATGTAACCAAGACCCGGGTTTGGTCTAGTCGTTTGAGTGGGAAAAATGTCTCTGATGAGAGGATGATCTTTGAGTTGTCACGACTAGTCGATTGTTAATCAATGGATCTTGGAACAACTGTACAGTCAGCTACTAGTCAAGACAAGACAAGTCATTCAAGTCAGTATCTCCGAGCGGACTTTTCACTCTCGCTTCCATCTCAGTGAGTGGTAGTCAGTGGAGTTTAGTTTGTGATGGAGGCTCCAGAGCAGAGCCCTGAACTGAACTCGCTGTTCCGTGTCTGGTTCTGGTCGCGGGCCACCATAAATTACCCCCGACACACCTGGCCCTCTTAGCTCAGCCGATAGAGTTTCCCCTTAGGGCATAGTCCGCACCAAGAGAGCCAATCACACACATCGTCATCGTCCCAGAGTCTCTTCTTACACCCCCATACCTAGACTTTGGTGGTTATTCTGTCGCCCCCATCTCGGCCAGGTCACTCCTACTTAACCATCATCACCACCACCACCACCAGATTTTTCCCACTGACAATCCTTGCTTACTGTCGTGTGTTGGTCAACTACGGTCATTCCTCGCCCTTTTTCGCTTTCTCAGCAGTAGCAGTGAGAGAAGTCAGTCAGCCAGTCCTCTCCGCTCCGCCCGGGCAGCAGATTACAGTAATCCCAGTCCCAGTCCCAGTCCCAGTCCCAGTCCCTGGCATTGTCGGGATTTCACTGCATATCCATCCGTTGGTGGACCCTTGCTCGAGACAAGACAAGACAAGAACCCACGACAGCCTTGCCTTGTCTTTCAAAGCAAGCCCGGCATCTTTTTTTGTCTCTCTCGCCTCGCCCCATTCTTCCTTTCATCACCACCAACCTTTCTCCTTCTCCTTGACCGAGCTCCTGTCAAAGACCCAAGCTAAATTATCTGGAGACTGGGACCTGCTTCAGAGCAAGGATTCACCCCCCCACGCTTGAATACTTGATCTCGTGCCTCCCACCCCATCCAATATCCAGACTCGAATGAAGTTGCTTGTTCAGCTCATCGTCGCCAAAATGAATTCCACAATCTTGTAGCCGATACTTGCAACGCGCGAGCATTTGCAACTACATAGGTTGCGTATTCGACCTACCGTTGCAACTTCAAACTCTCGATTTTAAACGTCTATCCCGCCATCAAACATCAACTCGCCTTCCCCCCGCGACAACTTCACTCTTCATCCTACATACCACCTACTTCATCCGATCTATCAGCCATCTACATCCCGGTTACTATTACAGCGACATCACCAAGTCATCCGAATTAGTCCTAGAGGATCAGAGCAAGACTGTATGACCCTAGACAGTATGACTTCGAAACGCAGTTCACGACTCTTCGTGGACGAGCCCACGCATACCAGAGAAGGCCAACAAATACCCAACGCCACACAATTCCGTCCAAGACAGGGCTCTCGAAGCTCTACAAGAGAAGAGACGATGCAAGAAGTAGAGGAAGCCCTCTTCAATGGCCGCGATGCCACAAATGTCAGCCGATCCGGGAGCCTTTCCGCCGTCAATATGGAAGCCTCCCTATCGACATCTTCAAGAACTAGTAATTCGAGTGGTAAGTTGCACTAGATAAACTAGTCCCATTGAACTCTCTCTAACCGAAGTCAAGCCTCCTCAATATCGGCATATCAATCACAGTCAACCGACTACGCAGCGCCCTTCAATGGCCGGCCTCACAATTTTGGCGTTGTCATTCCAGGCGTTTACCGAAGTAGCTTTCCTAGGTCTCACGATTTCGAGTACCTCAAGGGTCTGGGCCTCAAGACCATTGTGTTAGTGCCTCCATTATGATGCGTTTTTAGCATCGCCGCTAACCTGTTGTAGCACGCTTGTCAAGAAGGATGAACTTGATCACGATCTGGAGACATTCGTCCAGCGTCAAGGTATTCGACAAGTCGTTTTCAACATGAAGGGCACCAAGAAAGAGGCTATCCCTCTGGGCACAATGAAGGCTATTCTCAGTATCGTCCTCGACAAGTCAAATTACCCCCTGTTGATTCACTGTAATCACGGAAAGCACCGAACTGGATGCGTTGTCGGAGTTGTCCGAAAGATCGCCGGCTGGGACGCCGAGAGCGTCGTGGCAGAGTACAAGAGCTACGCTGAGCCAAAGGCCCGTGAATGCGATGTCAACTATCTCGATGACTTCCAGGTCTCAAGTTTGGGAATTTCGAATCCCATTCCCAGCACGACAAAAGACGTCTACAAAAATCGCAGTCGGTTTCAACCTCGCACATTTTTTCGAGCCGTCTTCGTCTCTGCCTTCGTCTTGCTCTTGTTCTTCATGTCAGGATCAAAACTCAGCACAGCGACAAGACCTGACCATCTGCTTCTCTGACCATGGCCAGTCGGCGACGGCCGATACTGACATCCTGATAAAACTTTGATCATCTCATCCCCGAAAAGCTCAATCGAACGCGAAAAAGCTCCTTTCACAAACTACACATGTACAACCGATACTTTTCCTTTTACTTATAACAACCTCGATTCGGCAGACACCGACGACGACGTGTCTGAGCCACCCAGGGAAGGATTTCGTATTTACTACTCGAAAACCAGATGTGTCGAGGTTCTTTCTATTCATGACTTACTATGCATTTGACGGCAAGGGCCGTATGGGTTTTGGGAGACGAATCAAGGGCTGAGAATGTCTTCCGGACTGGCGTTTTATTCTAAAGAAATGGGGAGGCACTGAATGCTAGACTTTGGGCTGGAGATTTCCCTTTTTCGACACAGGCACGAGTTTGCCTGTTGATGCGATAGGAGAAGCAAAAGGCGCACTGGAATACAGCGTTTGAACTGTATTAATAGATACCTACTGATGATACCTGGATAGCAGGGCGTTGGGTAACATAGCAGAAGAAAAAAGTGCTATCATTTATGACTTCCAACTCGTGCGATGCTGACACTGCTCCCATGATTAGAACTAAAAGCTTGAGTTTATGCTAGGTTCTCTCGGCTGGATTAAGCTCTCAGCCATAAGTCTCAGCGGCAGATAACACTTCTAGCTCACAACTTGAGTTTATGCCTTGTACTAAAATGTAAGGTATTACTCATCCTAAAGCTGAAGGAAGCCGAAGCTATCTTTCTCAAGTCCTATGTGCGATAGCAAAGCATCGCAACCCATCAACACCAGTATATATCATCTTGACTCATATGATCCTTTGGACAGCATGACTAACACAGGGTAGGATTGAGGCTGGTGATGCTATAATTGGGCGTCACTGCAACTTGTGAGTCACGACGAAGGGTTACAGCATTATGAGGTTTGTTGGCGCTAGTTTGTGATCCTGGCCATGTGAAATTGATAGACAGATGTTCATTTTCGTGACGCATATGCATCTTGATTCATAACCAACACACCCAACTGCCGGACCAACGGCTCCTATAATCTCATTCCGCGCTGACATACAACAAACATATCGTACAACACCTATCATACAGCCAACCCAACTCAAAGCTTAGTTCCCCCATCGGTTTCTGTCCACTCTGGCCTTCTCATCCTTCTCAAAATCACCATTGGCATAGACCCAACCGCCAGCAACGCAGTTCGCGGCCCCCAATCCAATAGCCGTGCCACGCACGACCCCTCGGACCGAGAACCGTCCACGGAAAGGCTGACGTCGTCGCAGAGCCAACAGCACGTAGAGTCCCGACCAGGCAGCGGTTAAGCCAGCACTGCCGGTGGGATAGCCGGACAGGTTGAGGTAGGACGAGAACAGCAGCGGAGGTGTGAAGATGAAGAGGGGCAAGGATGGGGGCCGCGCGTGAAGAGCGGTGATGAGGGTTGCGAGGAGAGATGGAGGGAGAGATGCAGCTTGTTTTTCAATGTTAGTCTATAACTTGTTTTTCTTGAGTCACAAGTGCATTTGCATTGATACTGGGAAGAAGTGTGAATGGTAAGGGTGAGTGAGAGAGTGAGAGAGTGACTTACTGCCCCAATCGTTGAGATAGTCGAAAACAGACTTTGATTTAACCGCCGTCACTGGATCTTCATTCGCCATTTTTGCGAATTATATGCAAGTGAGAAATGCAACTGTTGCAATTGGCGCTTAGCGATGAGCTTAGAGTCGTGATGCAAAAAGCTTTGGGAGCTCTTTTGCTACCCCGGTCAATTTGTGACGTCGTGCATGATGACTAAGGCATTTCAACTCCAACTTCCAGTTCTACCTAGAACTCGAGGTCACATGTCTGCTCCAAACAACACGAGCAACGCGAGGAGAATCAGCATGCAATGCAGTGGACAAGTCCCCCCCCCCCCCCCCCCCCCCCCCGTGCATAAACGTTTGTTTCCGGCTCGAGATTTCTATTATTATTCTTATTCCCTTTAGCTCTGGGGCCGAAGTTTCGGTTTGGGCTCTAGCTCTTGCGCTCCGCCACAGTAATAATCACCCGAAACAGGTAGGTCAATCAGAGATCAGAAAACATTCGATATTCATAGCTTGTGTGCGCCTTGCCATCGGAAGGAATGACGGTCCGTCCAAGAGTTGTGTTCTATGTAAGTGTAATAAACATGAAAATTGGGTTGCTAAACAATGCTTCTAACAAAAGAGAGAAAGGAAAGGAACAGGATTAAAACGGGGTATAAAGAGAAGTGAAAAAAGAAGAGTTTAATCATACACTTTCCGTCATGATGTCGTTAAGATGTTCCCGAGTCAGCCTTACCCCAGGACTAGCGTCCGCTATGATAGTATCGCGGATCATGGGTGTAAGCACTCTGGTCATACTCGCCGCCCCAGGCTTCATTCGAGTAGCCCTGCGAGTAACCTGATGCATCCCACTGCTGGTAGTTTGTGTCATAGCCTTGCATGCCATACTGGTCTCCCGAGGGTCCAGCCGTGGCATAGCCTCCAGCGCTCTGGTCAGCGCTCGAGAGCAAGTTGAGATCGAAGCCGTCCTCAGGGCTGAGCTGTGAGAAGTCGAACTGGCTCAGAACACCCCCTGCTTCGTCTCCCGAGGTGACTATTCGAGACGAGTGTCCGTGGTGCTTGCTAGAGTGCTTTGAAGAGCTTCCCCCTCTTCGGGAGCTGGAGCTCGATGGACTGTCGCCATCGTTGGACTTGCGAGGACTGCTCTTCTTCTTGGAAGACTTGGAGCCGGAGCGTGTGTACTCGCAGCGAAGGCCATTGCTCCGACATCGTTCGCAGCCATTCTTGTCTCCACTGCACTTGAGCTATACAGGACATCGTCAGCAAATAAGCTCTAAGCGAAAAGGGCGAGGAAGGATCTTGGCGTAGGAAGCCTTGCTGGGCTAGCCAATGCTTCTGCAGACATACCTTCTTCTCGTGACAGCGATCGCAAGCCTGGTGGGAACTCGAGCGGGCCGTGACAGGGTCGAAGCCATTGCGAACGCTCTGGACCTCATCCGTCTCAGGATCGTACTTCCAGGTACCAAACATGGCTATTGCTGTTTCTGACAACGGACTGGTATAAGTGAAGGAGTCCTAGGTGGCCCATAGAACGATTGGCGAGAAGAGAAGGGGATAGGAGAGGTGGTGATAGGCAACTGAATTCTTGCCACTGATTGTGTGTATATCGGCTCAAGGGCAGGAGATATGCTTGGATGGAACTTGTGTGTCTTGATCTTTATTTTCTGCCTGAACGGAAAGCATCTCGTGGCGTTTTTAAACCCCGAGGCATCTGGTATAAGAGCGTCCGTGGACAAGGTAGAGGGTCTTATAGGCAACAACGGGACTTGATCCAATCCAATCCAATCCCAACCCAAGCCAACAGAGTGTTGTAGTGAGCGAGCCCATTATCACGGACCCCATTTTCCACAGTGGGCATGAGGTATCGTGCCGAGCCGCACTGCCAGGCTCCCGTCCATGGGATGTGATACCTTTTGGGTCGGTTTGGTTTAGGTAAAGGGCAGTTGGTCGAGTCGCACCCCTGTCTCCGATCTATATGATGCTCCGGGTCTCCGTCTAAGTGGTGTCCCTTGCACGACACACACCGCACTAGTCATGCCGGCTCCTTCAGGAGCGGTTTTTTTGGCATAGGTGACGCATTCTTCTGAGTGAGTGAGTTGATTACGTTGTTCCTCCATTTTAGAATCTAGGCTGCCTGATTTCACTGAGTTGTTTAGATTCCGTAGCGTTCTTTTTTGGTGGTTCATTATCTCTCGTGTAAGGTTATGTAATGCAGGTAGTAGTAGTGTGTAGTCTAAGTGACCCGGTCGAATTCAGGTGGAAACTGGTGAGATCCCTGCGATATGAGTGGTCCAACTCCACCTGTGCCTGGAGGAGGAGGCTAAGAAGGCTGGAGGAATTCCTACGAGCATTATCCGTCGAATAAGAGAAACATGTATGCGACGATGCTCAAACTCTGCGTGGCTGTGTCTGCGTCTGCCCTGGAAACAAGAGTTCTAGAGTCCAGTCTGGATATATTGATAGTATGAATAGTGTAGCACTGCATGCAGGGCCCCCAATTCCTTCATTGGGCGCTTATCGATTGCCACGCTCAAGGCTATGTATGTGCCTGTGTCCTCTTTTTCCACAAGTCAATGCCAGTGAGAATCACTCTTGCCGTCTGCCGGGTGCCTTGCATCCTCTGATCTGCAACATATGATGTAAAACCGCTACAAGTTGCTCCAACTGAGTACCTAGCCTAGGTAGTAATTGCCCGTCTGTTGGTTGGTGGTTGTTGGTTGCTAGTCCCGGCCGTGGGGAAGAGGCAACGCCGCAATTTTAGGCAAAAGCCTCCACAGTCGGCAGCGAACCGACAAGCGAACCCTTGAACGTCATAACATTAACCCCAATCGAGACTACAATGTGGTATTATCGTTCCATAAAGACACCGAGGCTTGACTCACTGCCCCTCTACCCGGAGTTTCTGTGTCAGGTGGATCACATGGTTATTTAGACAATAACGATGAAATTACAACAAAATACGATTTAAAGTGGTTGCATGAGGTTTTCAGGGAGGGCACGGTGAGTCGATATCAAACGGTGAAGGGGGTGGCAGAGCTACGTACGGCTCTGTACTATACTGGACAGCAATTGTGAGTGATAATATAGACTGCAAGATTGATATGATAATCCAGTATCAGCCTTGTACGGCACGGCATGTTACTTGAGTGGTGGGTTTTACGTGTGGTGGTTCGAATTTAGGCAGACTGTGGAGGCTGAGGCTGTCATTCTTGGAATCCCCTCATCACTGCAGTATCATGGGACTTGACGATGCAGGCCTCAGAGTATATTTCCTCGTATATTTGTGTTTTTCTATCCAAAACTACCTACTCTTACACTCACTGATATCGTCATATTCATCCGTGTCTTACTGCTCACCCTTCAACCATCAATCTCCACAATATCTCTCGTCTGTCACCCTCGATCTTCACATCTGGCGCCCGCGCCAATTGTGAGGTCGCCCACTTCACCCGATCTACATCTTTCTTGACATCACGATACGCCGGTAGTCAGGCTGCCCAGCGCACCTGCTTCACCTCCCTGATCTCGAGATATTCTGCGTATTCTAGAAGATCAACCATCGGGACATTGCTGTCGAGCCTCTGCACCGTCCCGTTGTTCCAGTGCACTAGAACCTTGGCGTACCGCTTGTCGGGTGCCAAGAAGGCCACGATGCGGTCACATGATGCTCGGGGGTTGACTGAAATGGTAAACGAAAAACTGTTTTCGCTTCGCATTCCATTCCTTGTGTTGTCATATACCTCAAAGACAGGCCTGCCATTGCGGTTATATCTGTGGGGCGGAAGCGGACGGCTTTGACTGGTGATATGCACGTCGCCGGACATATGCCTATAGTTATCGTGGCTATGGGAGATACCTGTCGGATGGGGGCAGCATCTGCAAGTACATCTCGTGGGGTCCGAAGTTTGATAGCGTCCTTGCGTGTCGATGGGTATGATGTAAGTACCATAGGTTGACCCTCGCCTGATAAGTGGTGCCCGACCACTGTTGAGCGTTGTGTTGATCTCCTCCTGCGGCGAACGATCCCGCCCTCTGTCAGAGCGAGATCGTCGTCGGTCGTTGCTGGCACGGCGCTCTCTGTTCAAATGAGAGTAATCGTCGTCCAACACTGGGGAAGAAGCTGACCCCCTTCTCGGGCGCAGGTCCTGATCTCGTCTGGAATAGTGATTTTGTTGTTCCCATCTCATATGGTAAGGCACTTCGGATTCGCCAGACCTACGTGAGTACGAGTGAGAATCACGACTACTTGAGAACCTGCTGCTGCGACGCCGATCATAGTCACTGTAAGCACTCTGGTTCGAATAGACGGAGTTTCGCCTCCTAGCTGCCGCAGCGTCAAGATCGTAGCGTTGTGATGAGTACGACATGTTGGGCTTTGTTTCGGTATACAGACCTGATTTAAGTCGCGGTTTGGTTTGAGGTGAATTGGCTCTGTAATTTGCGTGGAACTCTGAGTCTGTGAGTGTAGAAGAGATTGGTGAGAGTCCCTTAGGTATTTAAAGAAACAGAGTCCATTGACGAGTCCATCATGACGACCCCGAAGGACGGCCCAAAGGGTCAACCTTGCAGATGAACATAGCTTCGACTGAACAATAATCGAGAACATCGACTCTCCTTTGTTCAATTCGCATTGAGAACACCGAGTACTCTTTGTTTATCAGTTCCCATCTTTCAACGTAATGTCCACTCGAACAATGTTCAAAGATACGTCCATGGTTGTTCTGCAGAACTCGTCGAGTCGTTCCGCTTTCATCAAAGAAACAAGTCAAAGTGTTCAGTTACACAGCTTCCGGGCTTCCGCAAGGTCATATTTGTGCTGAGCCTGTTCAGGCCTTGGGCAACTGGGCCTCATAAGAGAAAATAGAAACGGGTCTTTCACGTTCACGCGGGTCCCAAAATGGCAGGTCGAATTTTTTTGTTTGATTGAATCAAATCCTAAATGGAAGCAATGGGAAGTTGGAAGAATGAATGGCGCGATGAGGCTCGGGGATGCAACGGAGGCCGACATATCAAAATTAGGGGCACACGCAGAGATAAAGTCCCCTAAAATTTGAGATAAGCCAATGGTTATGTCCCATTCTGTCTGCGGGCAGCTTCCCCACAGTGGCCAAAGGGGGCTAAGGGTGCGGCAAAAGCCACAGGTGGAGGCCACTCTCCAAAAGGCCAGCAAAGACATGTCCATTCCATCTCATCCCGCACTCTAATCTTTGCAACCATCTTCATACTCTATTCCCATTGACCCCCGAATCCTTTGGCCTTGCCATTTTCCTCTTTCCTTGCTTCTTCTCTTCAATCCTTACCGGTCTCTTCAGCTCATTAATCAAAATGGCTCTCTCTCCTCAGATGTAAGTCGTGCTCCACGCGACAGACGTCGCGCAGATTATGTCTCTGGTGGCGCAAAGACGAAAACGCTGACATTTGCGATAGCACCAACCTGATCATCATCTTGGGTATGATGCAGGTGTCGAAGCGTGTTCCCTTCGATGATCCTTTCGTGCTCAACGTCGTTCGCGCTGTCTACCTCGCAAGCAACGTCATCATTGCTGCTCTCTACTTCTACACCCAGCTGAAGATCAACAAGAAGAAGGGTACGATAACTTGACTTTCTGAGGCAATTTTCACCATCGCAATGCTAACATGGGCTTTCACAGACCTCACAACCCTCAAGTATGTCGAGCCCGCCCCCATGGGCTCCACTGAGGAGGGCAAGCTTGTCACCACCACCATCCACGCCTACGACAACCAGCAGATCCGCACCGCTTTCCGTGGCCAGGCTATGGGTATGGCCATGATGGCCTTCATGCACATCTACATGAAGTACACCAACCCTCTTCTCATCCAGAGCATCATCCCTCTCAAGAGCGCTTTCGAGAACAACATGGTCAAGATCCACGTCCTTGGCCAGCCTGCCGCCGGTGACCTCAAGCGTCCCTTCAAGCAGCCCCAGGGTTTCATGAGCGCCATGCAGGGTGGCCCCGCCCAGAGCGACAAGAAGGCCGTTGAGGCTGCTGAGCGCGCTGGCCGTGGTGGTGCCAAGGAGGAGTAAGCTAGAGCTTCTGAAACGAATTTCGGCTTTAGAGGATAGCGCCGACCGTGGGCTAGGGTTGTAATAGACCTTGGTTGTACTATAATACAGGTGTCATGGCTCGCAAAAGTATTTGCTTATGGCGAAAGCCGAAATAAAGAGATTGGAACATGTTTAACAATTTCTTGAAATGATATCTATTGTAGAAAAGCAAGAAGAATATTACGAGAACTTGAGGATTTCGACCTCAAAAGCCATGTACATTTTGGTGACTGTCGAAAGTTTGCGTAGGCTGTAATCACGTTTTCTCGTGTAAATTGGTGACATAATTCAGATCTGCATCGCGACAAACCGCCCCTCCGCCACCCATCGCCGTCATCGAGGACCCTGAGTCAAACTTCTCCTTTGACGTCTGCGTTTGGTCTTTTCTCTCTAAATTCTCACTTTCCACTTGCATTGCGATTCCGTAACGAAAGCCAGCTGTCTCTGTCTCTGCATTGTTCTTTCGGTATATTGTCTCTGCTCTGATTGCTCATTATGGAACGGCCATCTACACCACCTCGGGCAACAAAGCCTGCACCCACAATCACTCCGCCGACCCCAGAAGTTACGAAGCGCATAGTATGCAAAGCCCTGGGGTAAACATAGCCATTCTCTGGAGATACTGACCTGTGTTTAGGAAGAGAACCGGCTCCGCGCAAAGGCGATCCGAGACCAGCGTGAAGCCGAACAACGAGCGACCGGCACCGCACCCGAAATCCCCAAGAGCTCCGGAGGCTTTGTACCAACAAAGGACGTTTATATCTCTAAAACTGCCGACGGAAAGCGACCCTACAGCTCCATCTCTACAGAAGATGCTTCTAAGGGAACAAATCGAGATGGGCGTAACAAGGGCGATGAGGAGGCGTTGCGGCCGGCGCGCAAGTTCACAAAGTTCGTTGATTACAATATGAGCGCCATGACAGATACGAAGGGTGGTTTCCTATCGACGGAAGATGATCCGCACAACTATGCTCTGGGTGGCAAGAAGCCTGGACAGTCTGAGGATGACCAGCGACCGAAGCACATGAGCGTTCAGGAGTGGGAGAGATTACAGCTAATACGAAACTTGAAGAGGCTAAAGGCAGGTCCTTTTGAGCCTGGGCTGAGTGTGCTTGCGGACAACGAGACACGAAAGAAGTGCCAGGACTGCAACAGCTTGGAGATTGACTTTGTCTGGGAAGAAGTCTTCCATATCTGCGTTTGCAACAAGTGCAAGGAGAAATATCCAGAAAAGTACTCGTTGTTGACCAAGACTGAGTGCAAGGAGGACTACCTGCTTACAGACCGTGAGTTGTTCCACGCAAGTTCTCGGACTGTCATCGCTAACATAAATTAGCCGAGCTACGAGATCCAGAATTATTACCACATCTCTCAAAGCCAAACCCCCACAAATCGCATTGGCACGACATGATGCTCTTCCTTCGATGCCAAGTAGAAGAATACGCGATCAAGACGAAGTGGGGATCATCAGAGGCTTTAGACGCTGAGTATGAGCGACGTGAGACACAAAAGAAAGCTCGCAAGGAAGCCAAGTTCAAAGAGAAGCTACTTGATCTGAAGAAAAAGACGAGGACGGACGCTTTTCGAAGACAGGCTGGTAATTTGAGCAAGTCTGGTGCAAGCAAGTTTGGTGATGCAATAGGAGGTGGGCGGCATGTTCATGAATGGGGAAGAACAGTTGAGAATGAGGATGGGATGACGGTCAAGACGTGTGTTGATTGTGGTATGGAAGTTGAAGAGCTAGAATTTTGATGCCATCACATTATGATTTGAGGCCTGGGTTTGGAGTTTGGAGTTCAGAGGATCAAAGCACCGTCGTACGGGGTAGGCCTAACCAAGCTTGAGGACGATCAGGCATAGAATCGAACTATCTTCCTTGTGATTGGTATATCAAAACAGAGCCCGATTCAGGAGTAAACTCGTGTTGGGCAACCGATTCACTTTTCGCTGCAATGTTCCACGGTGTTGGATTCAATTAAGGACGAATTCCATGTTTGACTGTCAAACAACTAGCACTGAAACAAGACACAAACAAAGACGTTGTTCGTCATCAAATTTGCTTTGTTAGGAGCTGAAATTCCCTGTAGATTATAGGTCCTTGTATCGGTGATCCGCACCCTTAGCCAGGGGTTCCAAGTTGATGCCTGACAGCCTCATATGAGTTTCCAAGTCAAGCTAGTTCAGCGCTGATTGGCTGAAGTCTCGGCGGCAATGCGTCAATACAGAGGATAGCACCAACTAAGCAGCGTGGAGGTACAGGGCACCACACAGGACGGCACAACAGACAGATGCACCCGACCTCAAAGTACCCGACCAAGACTGGCAAGCTTGGTTTCCTAGCAGCACACGACCCGACGCTGAATTTTTTGACTTTCTATCGACAGAAGGTGAACCACGATATCACGATTCGACGTAGATTCAGATAATTCAGGGCCGAATCTTCACCGAGACGACGACACGTGCCAAGGCTCGTTGTATCTTTCGCGCAGGAGCTTCCAAGTTCCAGCATCTGGCCTCGTCACATCACATCACACTCCATCAACCATCAACCGCACCGAGCTTGTCCGACCTCGAAAACGGCACTCGCTCGCCTCCATCGCCATCTCTTCCAAACCGACTCGAAGCTCCATGCACCCGCCCAATTGAGAGAGGTGCGCCGCGATGGGCCCTAATGCTGGCAACGGCGTGGGCGGCCTGGAGATGGGACCTATGATGCAGGGCAATGGCTCCAACATCCCCCAGGCCACCGAGTACACCCTACAGGGCGTCATGCGATTCCTGCAGACAGAATGGCACAGACATGAGCGCGATAGGAACTCGTGGGAGATTGAGAAGCAGGAGATGAAGGGCCGCATCGCCAACCTCGAGGGTCAGGCGCGGAGGGCCGATGCTACTCAGCGCGTGCTGAGGAAGTATGTGACTATGCTGGAGCGAAAGGTTAAGGAGCAGACGGCTCAGCTTCAGGGTCAGCAAGGAGTTGATGCAGAGACGGCGGCTAAGAATGATCGGGCTGCTAAGATACAAGAGAAGCTTAGATGTGAGCAATGCCCCTTTGTGCCGACTTTCCGTACTAACATTGTTACAGCTACCTTGGAGGATATGCCCGTGCCCGGTGTCGATGGCGTTAACTATGAGAAGCTCGACCGAGGTGACGAGGAAGCTCAACGACAAGATCTTAAGACCTTTCTTGATCAATGCCAATCCGAATTTATGTACCTTATGATTACCCCCGCGAACCCGCAGCCACCTCGAGAATCTCCCCCGCTACCGATTATGGAGGATCTCCGAGAAGTCGAGGCTTTTGGCATGCCAGCTCCCCAACAGCAGTTCCAGCTACCTACACGAAATGCTCAGAATCACTCCCAAGAAATGAACTCTAGGACATCTCAGCAGAATCATGCGCCTCATGGTCAAAACCAGCAGCAACACTTTGGCCAGAAGCAAGAACACCAGCCTCAGCCAATGGTGCGGTCCGAGCATCCACCTGTCATGTATCAAAACTCTAATGACTGGCCCGCGCCCGTGTCAGTAACATCCCGACCGGTTGAAGATCACATGCCACAAGCAAACCACGCGGCGGAAGTTTTGGGCGGGATGGATGATTCTACTGAACTTAGGGAGAAACACTCTGCACAGCCCGAGAATGATGGATGGGAGTTCCCTGAGGGCACATTCCCCGAACCTGGAAACTCCCAGCCCAATTCTCAACCTAACCGCCCTGACACCGACGCTTTCCCTACTGCTGATAACCTCCCCAAGTCGCCGAGCCGACGAGATAGCTCCCACCGACGAAAAGGCTCTATGTCTAGAAGACGAAGTGCCGATCATGAGCTAGCCTTGGCTGCCCAAAAAGCTGAGAGTGGTAATTTCAAGCTCAGATTTGGACTCCGAGGCCATCTCGACACTGTTCGCACAATCATATTCTCTGGAGGCGGTAGCCCCGGCGAGCCAGAAATCTGTACTGGAGGAGACGACGGTATGATCAAGCGCTTCCACATTCCTCGATTAGATGGTCACCCTGGCGGTCTTGCGCACACGGCGTCAGACCTTGATGTTACAGCCAACTTTACACACCGTGGTCACTCAGGGGCAATTCTGTGTTTGACATCGTGGTCACCCTCGCCGAATTTCTCAACTGGAGGTCGCGCACAAGGCGACGGCTGGATATTCTCCGGCGGCCAAGATGCGACCATTCGAGTTTGGGAGCGTGGAAGAGTCGACCCCAAGGCGACTCTTGAAGGACATACCGATGCAGTCTGGGCTATCTGTGTTCTGCCAGCAACTCTTGGTCAAATATTCGGGAGCTCAAGTCCCTACGGTAGCACGGATCGTATCTTGGTTGTTTCGGGTGCTGCAGACGGCAGTGTTCGTCTGTGGTCAGTGAGCGCACCTCCTCAGCTGAGCTCACCACAACCTGGAACAAACCGAGCCATGACTGGTCGCGGAGGCAGAGTCCGTGGTAACTCGATGAGCTCCGGCAGTGGATTCTCCAATACTCCTCAACCTACTATCGCCTCCAACTCGCCTTTCAACCATACCCTTGTACACAACATCTCGAGGTCTGACGGCTCCACCGCCAGTCCGACGTGCATCACACCTCTGGGTACCACTGGAGAGTCGTTCGTCGTCTCGTACTCAGATGCCGCAATTATCGTTTATGACACCCGAACCGGTGAACAAATCGGCAACATGGACAGCCTTGAAACATATGATCAGTCTAACAAGACCAGCGTTAATGCCGTTGTGGCGACGACAATCGGCCTCGATCAGGCTAGCCAGAATCACAGCGGTAGCATAGGCGAAGAGGATGCCACTTCAGGTGCTACTGGAGGTGGACGATCAATGGCTGGTTCAGGTGTTGAGGGAACTATCATCTCTGGGCACGAAGACCGCTTTATCCGGTTCTTCGATGCCAACAGCGGTAAGTTGCACGTATCACGAATACTCACCAAGACTAATTATTTTCCAGGCCAATGTACATATAACATGATTGCCCACCCTGACGCCATCTCCAGTCTTTCACTAAGCCCTGACGGTCGTGAGCTCGTCAGCGCCGGTCACGACGCCTCCCTCCGTTTCTGGAGTCTCGAGAAGCGCACCTGCACGCAAGAAGTGACAAGTCACCGCGTGATGCGCGGTGAAGGCATCTGCGCCTGCGTGTGGAGTCAAGATGGAAAATGGGTAGTCAGCGCTGGCGGCGACGGCGTGGTCAAGGTGTTTGCACGATAATGGAGATAGATGCTTTACATGTATGTATGTCATGATATGGAGGAACTTCTTTTTTTCGAGGGTATGGGTGGGTGCATTGCTGCTTGGCGGACCATAGTATTGTAGCAGTTGGATTGGGGCGCCCAGCAACGAGACGGGAAACCCAAGTGTCATAGTATCTCTGTACATGTTGAGGAGGGTGATTTCGCTTATTTATACTACTCGTCGATACCCGGCAGTTAGTGGTGGCTCATCTTTACTTCTAGTATCTCATGGAGTGTATCCATAGTAAGATATTTTTGGTAGTAAAAGGAAAAGAAATATAGTGAGTGATCTGATGTGATGAAGGGGTGACAAGAAAAATGCAAAAAAAGAAGACCTGCGTATCGCAGATGGCTGGATCTCTCCCGCCGGGAATTGAACCCGGGTCTCAAGCGTGACAAGCTTGCATACTGACCACTATACTACGGAAGACGAAACAGGCTAAAGCCTGCTGTAGTGAGGGGATTGTGATTGGCTCTCTGCAAAGAGATCTCATCAATAGGCCGTACCGCGACCCTGTCTGTAACGTAAGGTATCTTGACTGCGAGATCGGTGCGACTTGACTCCAAGGGAATGAGTCTAAACCCAAAACCTCTACCTCAACTACAGCCACGATAACTTGTGCATCGCATTGATTGCACCTCCCACGACCCCAATCTGCTGCTGAGACAATTTCGAAATGCTGCCAGCTGCTGCTATTGCCCTTAGGACTAGCGTCCGCCCGGCTACTTCCCGAGGTCTCACTCGTGTATCACGCCCGCCCTGACCTCGACCCGATGCCTCAACCGCGGCCTCTCAACAACTCATGCGCTCTCCGCCGCTTCTTCTCTCAACAGAGATGGGGCCCGTGAGATTGTGGCCCAGACTCTTAGCAACATTGGCAGCAAGCGCGAGACAGCAGCGTACCTCAAGGTTTTCACGCTTGCCTCACAAAACTTTGCCGTCATCAAGGTCGGGGGTGCTATTCTTCAGGAACACCTAGACGAATTCTGTGCAAGTATACTACTGCTCTATGACCTTGGGCTATACCCCGTGATTGTCCACGGTGGCGGTCCGCAGCTGAATTCCCTCTTAGAGGCTGAGGGGGTGATTCCTCAATTTGAAGACGGAATCAGAGTGACTGATGCGAAAACCCTTACTATTGCGCGTAAGCTTTTTCTAGAAGAAAATTTACGACTTGTTAAGCGGCTGGACTCATTTGGTGTTGCAACACGAGCTATACAGGGAGCTTTCGTTGCATCTTACCTTGACAAGGAGAAGTGGCAATATGTTGGCAAGATCACTGAGGTTCGGAAGGAAGCTATCGAGAGCAGCATATCAGCGGGATACGTACCTATCCTAACTTCGATGGCTGAAGGGGAAGATGGTCACCTTTTAAATGTTAATGCAGACGTTGCGGCTGCTGAACTTGCTCGTGCCCTGAAACCCTTGAAGGTTATCTACCTCTCAGAAAAAGGAGGCCTTCTTAATGGTGAGGGGAAAATGATCTCGCAGATCAACCTTGATGATGAGTTTGAGTACCTCATGGCCCAGCCCTGGTGCCGTTACGGCACCCGTCTCAAAATCCGGGAGATACAGGATCTTCTCAACGACCTTCCCCGAAGCTCCAGCGTGGCTATCATACACCCTGGTAACCTTCAGAAGGAACTGTTTACTGACTCTGGCGCTGGTACACTCATCCGCCTGGGCAATCGCACGCGAAAGACTTCCTCGATCAAGGAATTTAAAGATATCAAGAAGCTCGAGGCTGCGTCAAACAGCAGCTCCGACAGTCTCGATATTGCGGCTATCGTGGATCAGTTCGCCAGTGTACTAGCAGAGAAAGAGTTCACTGCCTACTACGACGATGCTTTGCATTGCATGGCTATCGTCATGCCTCAGAAGCAAGGTACGGCTATACTGGCGGGTCTGTTTACTACCAAGTCTGGCTGGCTTAATGGTACGATGGAGAATATCTTTACTGGTATTAAGAAGGATTACCCTGCTCTGGCTTGGGCTGTTAGTGAGAGGGATGAGAACTTGACCTGGTTTTTTGAACAGGCTGATGGCAGTTTCCACAACGACGGCAGAGTTCTCTTCTACTACGGAACCGATATGCACTCGGTGGCTGTCAGCTCTGTATACCAGAATTTCGTGTCTGGACAAGCTTCGCTCGGCGACTTCAACCTTGAAAGCGGCGGAACAGCTTGAAGTGGAGGAGAAAGCCAATGAATTCTTTCACCTATAGTGCCGATGCGATGAAGTTCTAATAAATATTGGCTACACCAACATCATCAGCCCAGCCTGACAGGCATGGGCCAGAGCCAACTTGCAACCACCACAGCACACAAGAAAACACCACGCTGTGTTCATTAACAGCTCGCCTTGATCCATTCTCCCCTGGGTATGTCCTCGCGTTGAAGGGGGAGCGGGCCAACTATTGGCTAACTTATTTCTCCATCCCCGGTCACAGTGTGTGCACCTCAACTCTAGAGGCGGCTTGATAGCTTAGACTCATCATCACCCAAGAAGACGTTGATCAGCTTGGAAAACTCATCCGCATACTGATACAGGAAGCCATGTCCAGAATCAGGGTACAGGTGCAGTTGCGCTTGGGCATTCTTCAACTTCTTCCATATCACAATGCTATTTTCTGTGGGTAACAGAAGATCTTCACTTCCTACTCTTGTGTTAGTGCTATGCAGCTCAAGTACCAGTTCAACTCACCATTTGCGATGAGAACAGGTATACGAAGCTCCTCCAATCGGTCGTAAGACGCGTCCTTGGCCTGTTTCGGATCCATAAACTTTGCAAAAGCAATTCCCTGCCGACGAGCATTCGCAGGATCAACATGATCCGTTCTGTCCTTTCGTGCACTGGTAATTCTCTTCCACGCAGCCTCACCCGCGGCCCTGCTCTTATCAGACGTGTTGAACATGCTCATAAGAAAAGCTTCCTTGTGTTCTTCCTCCGTCTTGGCAGCGCTGAGAGCATTGAATGCCTTCAAAGAAGGCGCTGGTACAACACCTTCGCCTGTGCTAGGCATAGTTCCACAGAGGATCAGGCGGCGCACAAGATCCTTTCCGTTGAGGGCGACGAGCTGAGCGACACAGCCTCCCATGGAGAAGCCCATCACGTCAGTCTTGTTGACGCCGAGCGCGCGGAGCACGTTGATGTAGTATTGTGCCCATTGCTTGTATTGCTTGGGGACTTCACCCTCAGAGCGTCCTACGCCTGCGTTGTCAATGGTGATGATGGGACGTTTGGCCGCAATGGGGTTTATAAGAGCTGGGTCCCAATGATCCATTGTTCCCCTAACGTTAGATCGTCAGTTTTTGTCGATAGCTAGCTCATAATTGAAGAGAACTCACCTGAAGTGCATACACAATGTGAGGGGTACGCCTTCTTTCGCGCCGAAGCGCCTGTAGGCAAACTTGATTCCATCTGCAGTGATGAACTGATCTTGGGCTGTTTCGTAAGTCGACATTTTGTAAATAGTATAAGTCTGATATCCCGATTTCTAAGTGCCAGATTTGGAAGCTGCTGTATAAGTTTAATCAGGATGCCGAGGTCCATCGGCTTTGACGTCAGGTGATCTAGGTATGATCCGGGGAACCTGGTCAATGTTTTGAATACTTTCCTGATTGGGAAGTTGCCCTCATAAACTTAGCAAAAGTCATCCTAAAATTAGGTAGACTACTTTATCTAAGACTTTTTGTCATTTAGGATTGAGGTCATGCATTTTCTTTCCTCCCCTAGGTTACACCAAGTCTCAGTGGCAGACGGGAAGAATAGAGTTGACTCGATGAGGTTTGCTAGGCTCGATTGTCACTAGAAATCAACCGAGACCAAGTGCTTATTTTTACATTGTCAAAAATTTACAGGTAGTGATTACAGCTCACGGCATCAGCCATCATGCTCACGAAGCTAACATACCCGAGATCTCAGGAACTGAACGAAAATATGCTTGTATGTATGTGAAGATTGTGTATGTGCATCAACGCCTATCTAAGCTCACCCATGACCAAGCCCAAGCCCAAGCCCAAGCAAAGAACCCAACGCCTTTTCCTCTATCCAAGACCAGCTATACTACAACCGTCCTTTAGTTTATTTCTTGCACTTGCAATTAGGATCAAACACCACAGGGCAATCACAGCAGACTTCATCCTTGGACCAGGTGATATGGGCACCCCAGTTGTAGACCTGGTTGAGGGTGTTGTACTCAGAGTACGCCTTCTTTATCTTCCCAGTCTCAGGGTTCAAGAACACCATATCGATGCCGTTGCCGCGACCACGACGGGTTCCCTTGGGGACCTCGAAGTCACCCTTCCAGTAGAATGTGAAGGAGTTGCAGCCGTAGGCGATGGGTCCTTTGATGAAGGCGCTGGGGTCATTTGTCTTTTCAGTGTTGCCTTTGATGAGCTCCTCGCGGTTCTTGTATATGGGAGGAAAGTCATCGTTCTGAAGTTTGTTAGCCTGATGGACGCAATGGAAAGGTGAGGATCTATTTACCTTGGCGTACTTGTTGATCTTGGAGGATGATGAAGTCCACCAGATAGACTGAGAGTAAAACTTGACGTCCTCCTGGAAGATAGTCTTGGCCAGTGCTCCACCATCGGTGATACCAGAGAAAGTCGAGACGTATTTTTTGACTATAGACTCAAGCTTGCTCTTCGAAATGCACTTTGTGGTCTGGGTCGTCGCCTTCTTGCCTCCGGTAGTGGTGGTACTAGAACTAGAAGCCTGCTTCTGCCCAACAGGCTGATACTTGTTCGTCTCAGGATGATCATAATTTCCTCCGTAAGCGTTATAACCACCCTTGACGGGAATACCAGCAGCGGGAAGGATAGCGTCAGCCCTGCGGTGGATGTTCTTGGCTGAAGTTGAGATGGCACAGGCCAGGATAGAGAGCGCGAGATAAGCCTTCATTGCGTATGATGAACCACAGTTTTTCGTGTTTTAAAGAGAGTGGAATTGATCTAAAGAGATCAGGAGTTTCAAGTTTGTGTAGCGGTGGTTAAAGAGAGACTGATGAGACATGACATCCGCGAACGGGAGGGCCTCGTCATCTTATACCCTGTGACTCGTCAAGTAGATCATTGCGGAAAAGGTCAAATCTTCAGTGAGGATTGATATGTAAGTTTGAGCTATTGTTGCTCTAGATTTGCGTGCCTTTGTTGGTGGCCGTGGCAAAATTCCAGTTGTTCCTGGACTAGACTCGATGCAGCGGTTGTGGAATTGGACTTGAGGGGTTGAAGATACTGAAGGTCACGTATAATATAAAGGACGCAACATATATAAGGTATTATGAGAGAGTCTGTGTAGCTGCGTTCGTAGACCGAATTGTGTTGTGCTGTAGAATGTCTCACCTCACTCAGAAGCGTTCATCTGAGACTATTCCCACATCTTGAACATCTGAGACACGGACTTGGCACAACCAAAGGCGTTCCTGTGGCGCACCCTAATCACAAGCCATTCAAATGCCTACATCCCAAGAGACTGGTGATCTGTGTAAGTGAGCGCCTACAATAGTTGGCCCAGCGACTCCGGAATGCTGTCTCCTATCGCCAACCCCGACCCCAGCACGTATCCGGAACATGGTACGACGTCTGTGGCCCTTCCATTTCCTCTAGTCTCAGCGACCACTGACTAATATACGGTTGCTTGAGTCGTCTATTGTGTTTCGAGATCTTGATCGTCGCTGGGATTGCTTCCACGTCCCGATAACCTGGGTGGATGGAAAAGCATTAAGAGAAGTCAGAGAACACGCCGGTGATTTGAAATCATGCCTTCGTGTGGATTGGTGTGTGGTGACTTTCTTCATGTGGCGGAGGAGGCACCGGTGACTTTGGTGGTCTCTTAATAGGGACTTCAGCTTAGTAGGTAGCCACGGGCGTTGGTCGACAACGCCTCTTGTCTAGTTCCCCAATTACTATAAGTACCATTGAAGAAGCTACTCATGACTTGAGTCATTCTTAGTCATATAAATTTAAGATTGTGTTATCCTACAGGCAGAAACACATCGTGAGTTGCGGCTCTCCCGCTGCCTCTAATGATACATGAACAGCCAAAGGCTTCTGCCATGAGCATAAGTTTGACCCGATTCTTAATGCGATCTGAGTGAAGGTTTGTTTGAACCAGTCATGCTATCTCTAAGGTATCCAAGCACGAAAACGCAGTCAGTACCAACTGTCTATCATCTTTTCTGTCTCACTCCTTGCCATAATCAACAATACACCAGCCTCCTCACCAGATAGCCAATTTTCTCGCCCCTCGATCGGAGGACTAGTGAGCATCGAGGCCTCAAGTGATAGTCGAGTAAATAGGAGCACATGTGCTCGCTTGGCCCTCGTTACTTTAGCATTTTTGTTTGACCAGATGATCTTGAGCGGTTGCAATGAATTAGCACATACGGTAAAGCATCAATATGGTCTTTGTACGGTGCGTGGAACACTTATCTGTCTCTTAATGTATCAGTTGTATTCCTATTCTCGGAGTTTATAGTGCATTCCTGATGGCCATCCTTTTACCAATAATCCTGAACGGTAGTTGATTATGTTATTTGGGATATTAGTTATGGCAAACTGTGGCAATCGAGATGGGATTGCAGGAGTGTCAATACAGGTTCTAAGGCAAGTTTCTGGGACTACCATAATGGCAAAGAAATCTATAGTGGTAATGCTCATTCATGCATGCGCACTTAACTTAGGCACATCATTTCTTGTGGCTGAACGGCGATAAACTAACTCATTGATAAGATCTAAGAACTTTCAGGGTGCCACTGCAGAAGGGGGCAGGGCGCCGCCTCTCATGGATATCCTCGCTCAGGATGGTCGTGTGAAGGATTATATTGCAGCGAGCAATGAACTGAGGAACCCGCGGTCCTATATACATACTTATCTTGACGAATGAAAAGATTTAGGCAATCTAGTCTAATTTTAGAGGAGTCTTTATTGAGGTTATTTTGACATTCTCTTGTAAAGTCTTGTATTTTCTTGCTCCCTGGGGCAGTCTTCTCAGTTGCGCCGAGACGATGGCAAAGCACGCATTATAAGGCTGCATCTGAGATGAAGAGCCACAATGAAAGATAATGACTACACTGTGAGGGAGAGTCTAGGGTGAGTTCATCTCTTTCCCAGACGAATAAGCTATACTTCAACTGTGCGCCATCAATGATATCACGGGCGGGATTAGCAGCTCTACTATGGCTTCCCACGGCTAGCTTCCTGACCATTCCCTCTCGAGATACCCCGAAACCCCGAAATATCATGTCAATCGCTCGACTTCGGCGAAATACAAAAGACGGCTCTCACCATCGGCTCCCATTAGTTTACCATCCCATCCTTCCATTGGACGACAACTCTGGGGTAAACCGGATCCCTGGGCCATAACCCGCAAAGATCGACAAAGGTCAGCACCATGATCTGGGTCCGGGGAAATCTAATAGCACGATGCCGTCACCGCTTCAACCCCACAAACGACTAGAAATGTCTGTAAGTGGCAATCGGTACCGCAAACACATACGATATCCCGCGTAAATCGGAGTATCCAAGGCTTTGTGAAGAGAGAGCATGACCCGTTGCATCCCCACAACTTCCCCGCGATTTCTTATAAAGAACAGGTTTGAATCGGTCCGAAGAGTCTGGGGATCGACTAATACTCGGTTTAGAGCAGATGCTGAGTTTTCACGGCAAGGACGGATCATGATGTTGTCCCTCAGAGCAGACAGGCAGGGAGCAAGAAAATACCGGACCTTCATGTAGGCTGTCAGAATAAACTTAGCAAAGAGTTATCTAAATTGAGGCTAGATCTACCTAAGCATTTTTGTCGCTTAGTGTCGAGGTCCCAAGTGTTCTTTCCTCTCCTAGGTAGTTAGCATGAGCATATATATCGTGGGATCGCGCATGCTGTTTTGCTCGCTACTTCTGTATCTCATTTATTCATCATGACACCCTCATACGCTGTGATACAGTTTCTCTTTGCGTCGCTGGCGGCTGGCCAGCAGATATATCTTGACGCAAAGGGCCCTACTGAGCGTCCTCAATGCAAGGTTACCAGTACAAAAACGCATGAGCCGAGATATACATATACACCATTTAGTTATACCCTTTCCGAGACTGTCAGATATGCTACTTCGGTGCCGTCTCCTACTACAACAACCACATACGCCAATCCGCCAGAGTCTCTCATCTCTCTCGTGCCTTCGCTGTCCTTCACAACCTGGGGAAAATGGGATCCCAATGCCACCACAAAGGCCTCGGATACAGACGATCCTTACGGGCGCGCCGCCTGGACTGCTCTCTGGGAACATGCAAACCCGCCCAACTTCACCGAGACGGGAATTTTCAGCACAACTGTATCTCCCACTCCAATTCCAAGCAGTGAACTAGTCCTTCCGCCGCGTGACTACTTTGGTCCATCGGACTGCTACAATTTCCCCAAGAACTTCAGCTTCGGAGTTGCTAGCTCTGCGAGTCAGATCGAGGGTGCAACTGCTGAAGAAGGCAAGGCACCCTCTCTTATGGATATCCTTGTGCAAGATGGTCGTGTGAAGGATTATGTCACGAATGAGCATTATTACTACTATAAGCAAGATATCGAGCGGGTTGCTGCGATGGGCGCCAAGCATTTCTCGTTCAGCATTGCTTGGACGAGAATTCTGCCTTTTGCTCTGCCTGGAACGCCCGTTAATCAGGAGGGTATTGATCATTACAACGATGTAATCAATTTCATCCTCGAGAAGGGCATGACTCCTGAGGTTACCCTGCTTCACTTCGATACGCCTCTTCAGTTCTTCGGCAGCAACCTCACCAAGGCAGCTGATCGACCTGAAATTGGCTACGTCAACGGAGGTTATCAGAACGAGACTTTCCAAGACGCTTTCGTCCACTATGCAAAGGTTGCTATGGCGCACTATGCTGATCGTGTGCCTGTTTGGTTCACGTTCAACGAGCCTCTTCTTTACTCGTACAATGCACTCTCCATCAACAACGTCGTCAAGGCCCATGCGCGAGTTTATCACTGGTATAGGGAGGAGCTGGGCGGAAAGGGCAAGATTGCGCTCAAGTTCAACAACAACTTTGGTGTACCCCGGGATCCGAAGAGTGAAGCTGATGTCTACGCTGCGGACCACTTCAACTCTATTCAACTGGGGCCGTTCTGTAACCCGATTTTCCTGGGCCAGGACTACCCTGAGTCATTCAAGAAGACCTTCAATGATTATGTGCCGCTGAGTGAAGATGATCTCAAGTACATTGGCGGTACAGCAGACTTCCTGGGCATCGATCCATACACGGCTACCGTCATCGCACCACCCGTCCCAGACGAAAAAGACAGCGTCCTCGAATGTGCTTCAAACTCCTCCTCAACCTTCCGCCCCTACTGCGTCAACCAAACCACCACAACCGTCAACGGCTGGAACATCGGCTACCGCTCACAGAGCTACGTGTATATCACACCCACCTACCTGCGCAGCTATCTCAACTACCTGCACAACACATGGAAGACCCCAGTGGCTCTCACGGAGTTTGGTTTCCCTGTGTACGGCGAAGCTGAGAAAGACCTATCTGACCAATTGTTTGATACGCCAAGGAGCATTTACTACTTGAGCTTCTTGTCTG
Source organism: Fusarium sacchari (assembly GCA_017165645.1). Classification (NCBI taxonomy): domain Eukaryota; kingdom Fungi; phylum Ascomycota; class Sordariomycetes; order Hypocreales; family Nectriaceae; genus Fusarium; species Fusarium sacchari. The sequence continues at coordinate 1,076,217 of JADANP010000004.1, forward strand.
AGACCCTCAAGGCGATTTGGGAGGATGGTGTTGAGGTGGTGGGAGCGTATGCGTGGAGCTTTGCGGATAATTGGGAGTTTGGAGATTATGATCAGCACTTTGGAATACAGACTGTTAACAGGACGACGCAGGAGAGGAGGTATAAGAAGAGTTTCTTCGATATGGTGGATTTCATGAAGGCTCGGGGTGTAGAGTGAATGAGCGTCTTAGGAGATGTTATTCTAAGTGTTGAGGAGGCTTAGGCAACTTAGTCTAAGTCGAGGGGAGTTTTTATTGAGTTTATTTTAACATCCTCTTCTAAATTCTCATGTGTTCTTGCTCCCTAAGGAGAGCTTACCGCACTCTAGGCCCCCTTATCGTCAACCCAGTGATTGGTTTACCACGCAGACAAAGAATAGACCGAGTTTTGGTTCTTCTCTAGCAATGTAGAGACGGTGGAACGAAGTTTTTGATGCGTTGGCCGTGCAAGGAAGACTCTCGTTCGCCAATTTCATAGCTTGTATGGATGAGATGTCTCTAGCACATGGGAAGAGAGTGCTCCCTAGGGGCATATAACGTAGATGAAGGAGATGTCGCCAGTCTCATACGATGTCCGCTTCAAGCGCTAAGAAGCTATCCCTTCAATCTTTTGGTACCTTGGATTCCCCTTGTGAAGCCTCGAAGAGTTGCCGAGAGGAGTTGCCGTGAACCCTTTCTTTCCTTGCTAAACTCCATGTGAGTCACGGCGACGCTGTAACATTCTTTCCAAGCCCCTTCTTCCTACTACAGTGAGTCCTCCTAAGACATATCCATGTTCTCTTACCTCCACTGCCAAGCCACTCTCCTGAATCTTCATACAACTCAACCCGACTTTCGGCACTCACGGCCTCTTCACAAGTCCTCATTCGCCACTACACAACAGATCATGATCTATCCTCCCACAAAGCATAGGCCACACAAGCATTTATCATATACCGTCCCCAATCTCAACTTACGATAAATTCTCTAGCGTTACAGCGGAATGCATGATCCGTGGATCTCCCCAGACGGCTATAACGTAATACTTCCCCAGGATCAACTGGGGCCCCGGATTTCAGCCCAAGTCTTGGCTTTTGAGGGGAATTGGAGCATAGTTACAGTCATTAGATTCCTTTTGATTTTGGCGTGCAGTAGTGTTGAGGAGAACGCGCAAGTGTATTCACCTTGATATCGTCTCGGTGTGGACAAGGATGCGCAGCTAGTTGACCTTCGCTTGGAGTTTTGAGACATATAAACTGGGCGGCAAGGTCAAATTTTTAGTCATAGTAAGGCATATTTTGATGAGTTTAGTATAGTTCTTTGCCTTAAGGGTTAGTTATTTGTTTGTTTAACGTACGATAATCTGGGCGAGGAGTCGTTGGCTGCGAGATCTGGCCTCTGAATGCTGTGAGGCGACCCGCAGGGCGTTCAAGATTGACGATGGCAGCAAGGATGTTCGGATCCGATTTTTTTTTATGTTGAGTAAGCGACTGTGGCACTGTCAATGGTGTCAGTGTCAACATTTGCTGTGAATAAGGTTGTTGTTCAGCCACTTGTTGCCCGATTAGCAGAGTGCCTATCCTACGCCTCACGAGCACTTGAGCAGGTGTCAAGCAAGCCCTTATCTATGCTTATAATAAACCTTCAATATGTATGTGCGTGCAGGATTCAGCCTAAGCTTGTCAGTTTTGACAGAGCAAAGTGGGTGTGATTGAGCGCCCGAGGCTGGGCTTGAGGTTCCGGATCGACAGTGCATCGAGGCGTACACCAAGGCATGATTTTTGATCACCTAGATCACTTGTGTGATTAAAAAGTCACTGTATCCGTAAATGTCTCAGCCTCTTCCGAAGCTGAATTTTCAAGACACAAAAGTATGTAATTAGTTAGAGTGTTGGGCCTCGCCGAACTAAACTAGTCATGTCGATACCCCCGAATGCCTTTCCCCAAATCATCAGTGCAGCATTCATCATCATCATCATCATCATCATCCGTGCTTACCAGTATTATTTCGTTCCCTGCCAAGCAAGACAAAAACCGTCTGGACCTCTCAGGAAAAGTGCGGAGAGAATCCCTGGCGGCCACAATAGGAAAGTGATTCCCGCTGACGACGGGCTCTCCGCACTCTTGGCTGGAGGGGTCGAGTTGGGGTATTAGCTAATAGTGAGGTAAAAGATATTGTTTTCCCTCATTTAAGCATGCAGTTTAGAGTTGTTTTTTCTTGGAGTTCTCGCCAGGTCTAACTAAAAACACTGACTAAAAACCTGCTAAACTAACTTTTACTGGTATCTCTGGGTGCGGAGAATGAGAATGGATGGAGCCAAAAAAAAATCTGTCTGTATCCGTTATCCCTGCCCCTGTACGAGATAAAGATCATGTGAACGTGATGGTATTATTCAAGGGGTGGACACCAAAAGTACCCACTGAGGGAACAGGCTGCTCAATCAGAGCTGGCAGTGGCCAGAGCCATCCCTGGCTATCTCTGTCCCCTTGTCCTCATCGTGTTTTCCCCGCAGAGAAACAGACTGACGGCAGATACTGGTACGTACATAGATAAACATTGGAGCCAAGACCGCAGTAAGACCGGGGTGTGGTTTGGTTTGGAGACAAGAAGAAGGGCCTATCTTTGAAGAGGAGAGCAGTGAGCACACGAGAACCTTATTGACCTTCCCTAAGGGGCGTGGCTTGGTTTGATAGCAGTGGATACGACAGGAATCTCACTAACAAGATCCTCACTGTGACACTCGCGCAGTTGGTACTAGGTGACTTACTGCTGTACAGGCAGCAGCCATTGGAGATGTCGTACAGGATCAGGCCTCGGAGCAAAGTGCCTAAGCTTATCTCTTCCCGAGCTTCTAGAAACCACACTACGCTACAGTGAGCCTTGGTCTGCGCCCTTTTCTTTTCTTTTCTTCCCTCGCCCATTCTCACTTGCTCTCTTTCAGCCTCGGCGCCATGATCAAGTGCCGGGCCGATCTTTGCTAGTAGGAGGCTGGCGTAACTATAGCGATGAGACAAAACCAACGGCGGCCCAAAAGAAGCCTGCAAATCTGCCCTGCGCCCGATTAACACCACAGTCAATGGGTGATGTGAATTCTAGATTTCTGTGCTGTGCAGCAAGAATTACAGTACAAATGCACAGCTGGGGCGAGGCACACACACCAACTCGCCACAATGTTACATGCAGAGAGATAGGATCTGACCCCATTTGAGAGAGAGACAGAGAGAACGAACGGTTGGACCGATGATCTCTTGAATTAAAGCCAACACTAACTTAGCGAACTAATAAGGCACCCCCGGTTTTATGTACCAAGTTCCCACTTCACACACTGACAAACACCCCCGTTACGTGATTTGATCTTCACAGGACGGGCGTGCGTGTGTCTGACTCTGTCTGTCCGTCTAGGGTTCCATCGAGAGAGAGCATTACATGGGCTGCCACTTTGAGCATCGGGTCGTCTTGGCATTTTCTCTACAAGGTGATAAATTTTGATAGCAGAGCCTGGTCTGGTCTGGGTTATTCGCGTGTGGTTGAATCAGAGTGAGAGTGAGACGTACGTATTCGGTATATAGCTGTGCTCATCCCTCGCCCTCTCATCTCTTTCTTGTCCCGCCATCCTTTTCTCCCTCTTTTTTCGTGCAACGTTGGGGAGAGAATCTAGCACACACAGCATCGCCAAGGTCCTTGGCTTTTAAGATCCCCCGAAAGCTTGGTTCCTGTCTGGCAGCTTGGCCTTCTTGCACTTTGCACTTGGCAGCTTGGCTCTTTGTTTTATCTCCAAATCCTCTTGGCTCTTTTTTAACTTAGACCAATCGTCACAATGAGCGGCGTCGAAAAGGGAAACGACGTCGAGAAGACGGATCTCGGCTACGATGCCTCTGCAGCTCCCACCAAGGACATGGGCGTCGGTGAGGATCGTCACATCCGCGGTCTCGAGACCAGCGCTGAGACGTCGCTGCACCGAGGTCTCAAGGCCCGTCACATCACCATGATTGCCATCGGTGGTGCGATTGGTACTGGTCTTATTGTCGGCACTGGCAAGGCCCTGGCGCAAGCTGGTCCTGGCTCCGTCTTTATCTGCTATACGATCGTTGGTTTCGTCGTCTTCCTCGTCATGGCTGCGCTTGGTGAGATGGCTGCTTGGCTCCCCATGTCTGCTGGTTTCACTGGTTATGCTTCTCGATTCTGTGATCCCTCTCTTGGTTTTGCGCTTGGTTGGACGTGAGTATTATATTTCTGAGGCTGTACAAGTCACGCAAGCTAATGGATTCAGTTACTGGTTCAAATACATCATCGTCACGCCTAATCAACTCACTGCTGCTGCGTTGGTCATTCAATATTGGGTTGATCGAGACACAGTCAATCCAGGTGTCTTTATCGCCATCTTCTTAGTCACCATCGTCGTCATCAACTACTTCGGCATTCGGTTCTTCGGTGAACTCGAGTTCTGGCTTTCCTCGTTCAAGGTCATCGTCATCATTGGAATCATCCTTTTCTCTCTGGTGCTCGCTCTTGGCGGCGGTCCTGACCATGACCGAAAGGGTTTCCGATACTGGAAGAACCCTGGGTATGTTCCTCAACTCTTGACTCTTTCTCACTGAGCCTCGCTAACGAAAACAGCGCCTTCAAGCCTTATATCATGGATGGCGATGCTGGACGATTCCTTGGCTTCTGGTCCTGCATGGTCAACGCCACCTTTGCCTACCTCGGAACTGAGCTCGTCGGTGTAACAGTCGCTGAGGCCCAGAACCCTCGCAAGACCGTCCCCCGCGCCATCAAGCTGACCTTCTACCGAATCCTCTTCTTCTACTGTCTCTCCGTCCTCCTCGTCGGAATGATTGTCCCCTACAACTCTGAGGAGCTTGCCTTTGCCAACAAGGCCAAGACCGGTGCTTCTGCCTCTCCCTTCGTCGTCGCTGCCGATATCGCCGGTGTCAAGGTCCTCCCTCACATCGTCAACGCTTGTATCTGCGTCTTCGTCTTCTCCGCCTCCAACTCTGATCTGTACATTGCTAGCCGTACCCTCTACGGTCTTGCCTCTGACGGTTCGGCCCCTGCTATCTTCAAGAAGACTGACAAGCATGGTGTTCCCATCTACGCCCTTGCCATGTCTGCCTCTTTCTGTCTCCTGGCCTTCATGAACGTTGCCGACGACTCGACCAAGGTTTTCGGCTACTTTGTCAACCTCACCACCATCTTCGGTCTCATGTCCTGGATCTCAATCCTCACAACTCACATCTGGTGGTGCCGCGCCAAGAAGGCCCAGGGTCTCGCCAACGAAGCTCTCCCCTATGTCGCCCCCTTCGGCATGTGGGGATCCATCGCTGCCCTCTCCATGTGCATTCTCATCGCACTCACCAAGAACTACGACGTGTTCGTCAGGGATGCCGACACCGGAAAGATCTTTGGTGGTGAGAAGTACAAGACTTTCATCACTGGTTACCTTGGTATTCCCGTGTACCTGATTCTCATCTTTGGCCACAAGTTCATCACCAAGTCTCGCGGTGTCAAGCCCCATGAGGCCGACTTCTACACTGGAAAGGATGTCATTGATCGCGAGGAGGAGGAGTTCCTGGCTGCTCAGGCCGCTAAGCGCGAGGCTGAGGGCCCCAACCGTGGAGGATGGTTCTACAAGACTTTCGTCTCTTGGTTGTTCTAGACGCGTCCCTTATCGGGTGCTTACTGTGTATATGAAGATGCCCGTTCGCGGGTAATGAGCGTATGTAGTCAAGATGAATATTATCTTCCACATTCAACAATTCATGAACCATGTTTCCAACCTAAAGTTAACCCCCGTCGTGTGCAAACTGACGTTCGACATGTGTCTTCACCTCAAGTCCACTGAACTCAAGCTATGGGTGATTTCAATGAGAAGACACTCCTCGAGGAGGCCAAAGTCCGCTAGATATTGAAAAGTCTAAACACCACCCGTATACATAATTAAAGCTTTCATGGGTGAACCTATGGCTGGATTGCAGAGTCTCTCGCTCAGCCCATAGGCAAAGAGCTCGACTGATGGCATGTCTCATAGAACAGATGTAAGTCAATCTGGCTCTATATTCGTTTTGTCAGTATTGCCTGTCATTAGTGTTGTCGAGCATGTTAACATTGCAAGCCAACTTCCCCAAGAGTCATCCAATTCTTATCACATGTAGACATCAATATTTCGACCTCACACGTGTGGCTATTTCGGCAGCTTATCGTTGTCATAAGCACATGCTAACTTGATCGCCGAAGAAATGGCAATAGCATCATATACTTGCTAGACGAGCCGAAATCGCATCATGAGATAGCAGCATCAGGCCATTCCCCCATCCCTCAGCAACGTAATTTCACCGAGTAATCTCTTTGCATGTGCTTAACTCGTAGACATATTTATTATCTAAAAGTCCAAAAAGTCCAGATATGACGGATTCCTATGATTCAATGGAAACTTGAGATCTCTTTCACTCAATCTCTCGGGGTGTCCTGGTCTGACACCCAGCATGCCCCTCCCAAAGGGAACTTGTGTCGTCTGCCCTATTCGGAATATGATTCCCTTTGATGCAAAAGCATCTTCAAGTTCCTTTATCTGTTCCTTTGGCGGTGCCTCGTAAGGATCTACTGCGACGACGCTCAAGTTCTGAAACCTATATACGTTCTTCGCCATGCCAAGGAGGTCACGGTGCATCTCAGGCCAAGCCAACACCATTCCTATATGAAGAATCTGCAATGATGATGGGAGACTTGCCATGAAAATCTCAGGCCCGATATCTTTCATGACTTCGAATCTTTGCTTGCGCTCTTCTTCGTCGTCGAATACGGGTCCGTAAAGGAGGAGTTGTTCAATCTCGAGGATCTCAAGACGGGGAAAGTCGACGAAGCTTGCGTCGCCGCGGAGTGATGAGTCCCAGCGGAGAAACATGGATACTTGTTCGATGATATCTTGTGCGCCGCCCGATGTGTGCTCCCAAGTTGTGCTGGTGTAGCATAAACGTCGTAATGATTGACTAACGGGAGCGAGGTGGTGATGTTGGAGAACGGTGTATTTGTCCATGTCGCAAAAGTATTCAAGGTCTTCGAGAATTGGGCTTCGGCGAAGTATTTTGGCGAGATTATCAGGGTCTAGGCCGTGTAGTGATAGACGACGAAGACTTGCGAGGGCAGTGTCCCATGGCTCTGAGCGGAAGCGCTCGCGAAGGGGGATGTCTGTCCCACAATCTGCGTCGCTGGCTGCCAGCACTTCAAGGTTCTGAGCCTTGGCTAGGACATCCTGCATTTGTTGAATATGGCAGCACTCGTCAGGATTCTTGCCCTGGCCTGGTAACACCAGATACTTGAGGTTTGTTAAGTAGAAAGGGGAGTCTCTTATGTACTGTAAGCCTTCTTGTGATGATCGGTAAATGAGTAGTTGTTCCACGAAAGGTGCAGCCATAATCGAGGCTTCTTGTAACCACTTTGAATCAACATGTTCATAAGACGGCAGAGCACGAAAACCAGCTCGTTCACCAGCCTGTCGAAATAGAGCTTGCGTTTCTTTAGAGATCTGACGAGCAGTCACTTCTCTCAAGGCAAAGAATGCCAAAGCGCGAACATGTTTAGCCAAGTCAGGCCTCTCAAGAAGAGTACGAAGAAACCCTTCGAGAGTCTCAACCTCTCGTCTTCTTGCATCAGTATCACCCCACCACTCAGGACTACTCGAAGAATTCGACTGCCGTCCAGAGTGATAACAGTGATACAAGATAGGCTGGGCTGTATTTCGAAAACGTCGACACGTGCGGCTCAAGCGAGATAATGCCTGCTGAGCCTCAATGGCGTGCTCGATCTCATCTGGCGGGAGATCGACAACATGTGCATGCTGGCAATGCACACAGAGATTGCGACATATTGCGGTAAAGATCTCGACGGGAAGATCGCCAATGGAAAGCTGCCGTCGCTTCCGCCAAAAGAAAGGAATCTCCGTTTGGAAGATTGGGCTGGGAGACCAGATATTCCCTCCGTGGAGGACATCCCGGTCCATCCTGGCAACGAGATGCATGGTATGGTATGGTATGGTATGATATGATGATCAAGTTAGGCTGTAGGTCCAGGGACGTGGGTATAAGGCGAGTGTAGGGATGATTGCTGTACAAGCTGGACAGGAAGGATTCGAACAGCGAAAGTTGGACAGTGATATAGGAACAGCAGAGGCCTTGAAACACGGAATCATGCACAACGGATGTAGATAAGTACTCGTTGGCCCCCTCGAGCGGAGAAGGGGTCGAGTGACTGGAATAGGAGTTGGTTGCTTAGATGCGGATATTGAAAGCGGAGGTGTGATCGCGGGAGCATCAACAAGGTACAATGGATCTTACGATGGCGTCGTCAAGGACCAGCCCTCGAGCAGCTGAATTACTAAATCGCAATTGGGGTCTTGTACAGTAGAAAGGATCGAAGCTAAAGTCCAAGCCAATCGTATCTTGTGTCGCAATCACTCATCCAGCTCCCACGGGTCCGTGAGCTGCATGCTTTACCAGGGATTGAACAGCTAGGATCATGACAAGTAACAGTGCTTTGAGCTCTTTTTTTGTTGGTGTCTTTTGCTTACTGTATGTGAGTCGACCAGGAAGGTAGTAGTTTCGGGCATACGGGATCAGCTGAATGAAGCATCTGGTGATGATGTTGGTCGGGGCAGAGCATGGTCTGTGTTGGCAAGTTCAAGATGAAAAGAGAAGGAGAATTATGTGAGAGAAATATAGAGTCACCGAGGGCTGAAACATATAAAAAGCAAATACATCTCGATATCCCCTTGCATCGTGAATACTATGTACAGCACTAACACAGAAAAAAGAAACGAAAGGAGAAGATGCTGTGCCACGTTGTTTGGGTTCAACTCTACAGTACAGTACAAGGTCGAGATCGCGAGAGTCTCAGGACGCACGCGCAGCAGCAGGTGGACCAAAGATCTCCACATCCCGCTGATGATAATGGCCTCATTCTTAATCAGCCAAGCTTTTCCAATTAACAACCGTGCATCTCGTACTTGGTCCTATCAATATCCCTCACGACATAGGGACACGAAAGTCGAGGTTTCGCTGCTTCGCGTATCGAGGCGCAGAAACAGCAATGTTACAGTGAGAACCCAACGCCCGTTTCTATCTCCATGCATCAAAACTGAACTAAAAACGTGCAATGGTAACATCGCCTGTGAGAAGCCTTCAGGAACAGGGACTGACGGAGGAGTCTAGTGCGGAACGAGACCGAGACCTTGGTTGACTAGTGCTGAGATGATGGATGGGTCGAAACGTGGTCTGATGTTGGGCAAATAGTCTTTCTTTCATCACCTGCGTGGGCAATGGACATCCACGGTTAATCAATCAGTAACTGACTGACTCGTGGTTGACACCTGCTGCAAGATCCCGCTGCCATTCAACGGCTGGCGTCAGAGTTTAGAGCCCGCATTCGTTGCTTTTGCTTTTGCTTTTGCTTTTGCTTTTCTAGAAGGACTTGATGTTGTTTTGACAGCTCGGGAAAGATGAGCAGTCACTTTTGGCATCACGGCCATTCATAGGTAGGTTGTTAAGCTGTGGAGGCGTAGATGTGTGCACGTGACCTCGCATTGGGGCGCGTCACCTTCCCAGCTACCGCTCGCGTCTCACTGAAACCCCCCGCGTAAAGCACGTCCAATTCATCCGCATCCAACATCCACTCACGTCACAGCTCGTTCCGATTGTGTAGCGCAAATCGTAAGCTGTACAAGATGCCCGAGTTCACCGGTGAGTCTCTATTTTAGCTCCTGTATTACTACTGCTCTTGCTAACGACCGTAGAGGCGGATACCATTCGTATCCTCGTTGCGACCGACAATCATGTCGGTTATGAAGAGCGAGACCCGATTCGTAGGGATGACAGTTGGAGAACTTTCGATGAAATCTTGAACCTTGCCCGGACCGAAGATGTATGGCCCATCGCCATTACTGTCAATCATGGCTTCTAACATGAGTAGGTCGATATGGTTCTCCTCGCCGGCGATCTTTTTCACGACAACAAACCCTCCCGAAAGTCCCTTTACCAAGTCATGCGTACACTCCGCCAAAACTGCTTGGGCATGAAACCCTGTCCCCTCGAGTTTCTGTCCGATGCCGCATCTGTTTTTGAGGGTGCTTTTACACACGTCAACTACGAAGATCCCGATATCAACATCTCCATCCCCGTCTTTTCGATCCACGGCAATCATGATGATCCTTCTGGAGAAGGCAACTTCTGTTCTCTTGATCTCCTGCAAGCGAGTGGACTACTCAACTACTTTGGCCGTGTCCCCGAGGCAGACAACATCGAGGCCAAGCCAATTCTGTTACAGAAGGGCCTTACAAAACTTGCCTTGTTTGGGTTGAGTAATGTTCGAGATGAGCGCATGTTCCGTACTTTTCGAGATCACAAAGTCAAGTGGTTTCGCCCTGAAACCCAGATGACCGACTGGTTCAATTTGTTAGCTGTTCACCAAAATCACCATGCGCACACAGCCACGTCCTACCTCCCCGAGAATGTCTTGCCCGACTGGCTTGACCTTGTAGTCTGGGGTCATGAGCATGAGTGTTTGATCGATCCTACGCAGAACCCCGAAACGGGCTTTCATGTCATGCAGCCAGGTTCATCCGTCGCAACTTCACTGGTGCCCGGTGAGGCGGTTCAGAAGCACGTTGCTATTGTGAGCGTGACAGGCAAAGACTTCAAGGTTGACAAGCTACCACTCAAGAGCGTACGTCCCTTTGTCACACGGGAAGTCATCCTTTCGCAAGACAAACGCTTCAAAGGACTGGACAAGAAGAAAGAAAACAGACAGGAGGTCACACGAAGACTGATGGAGGTTGTTGAGGAGATGATCGAGGAAGCCAATGCGGATTGGGAGGCCATTCAAACAGACGAAGAGGCTCTAGAAGAACGACCTCTTCCGCTCATTCGACTGAAGGTGGAGTACACAGCCACGGAAGGCGGTCAGTTCGAGGTTGAGAATCCCCAGAGGTTCTCAAATCGATTTGTTGGTAAGGTGGCCAACACGAATGATGTTGTCTACTTTTACCGCAAAAAGACGTCACAGCGTAGGTTGCCGCTGCAACTTGGTAGACATTTCACTGACAACATGCAGGCAAGGCAAATGCTACAAACCCAACGGAGGCCCTTACGGCTCTCGATGGTGCTGACGACATGGTCAAGGTGGAGAATCTGGTGCAAGACTTTCTGTCGGCGCAATCACTCAAGGTCCTTCCTCAAGGACCATTTGGTGATGCTGTGGCTCAGTTCGTGACAAAGGATGACAAACATGCGATGGAGCTGTTTGTTTCGGAGCATCTGACAGGACAAGTCCGATCTATGCTGGGCTTGGAGTCAGACGATGAAGATCTCAACAGCGCCATGGATATCTATCGAATGAGGATCGAGCAGCAGCAAGCTAGTGGCATGCAAACGGCACGAGCGGAGAGAAAACGAGTTCTCAAACCAAAACCAGCAACCTGGGACAGTGACTTTGATGGTAGCTGGGAGAATGAGCCAGATGCCTGGACATATGAGGATGAACAACAGGCCGAGACCTCCTCACGCGCATCTGCACCTGCGCCAGCGCCAGCACAAAAGACTGCACGTGGACGAGGAAAGGCGGCTCAGCAAGATGATGAAATGGACTTGATGGACGATGATGAGCCACTCCCTGCACCTGCCAAGAAACCAGCAGCCAAGCGAGCAACACGCGCCACAAAAGCAGCACCAGCCAAAAAGGCCCCTGCAAAGGGACGAGGCCGCAAGGCATTCGAAGACAGTGAGGACGAGGAAGAAGACGTGATCATGGAGTCAGAAGAAGAACCCGCACCTCCTCCACCAAAAACACGACGAACCACTGCGAAGAGCACTGTCAAGGCCCCAGCGACTCGAGGAGCGGCTAAGAATACACGGCAGACAAAGCTGAACTTTTCACAATCGCAGAAGGGCGGGACGCAGAGCAAGGCTGTTGAGATTAGCGATGATGAGATCAGCGATGATGATGCGTTTGAGCCGGCGCCTGCGACGACACGAAGTACGAGGAGGAGATAGAGCTGTGTGGAAGAATACCCTGGCATGTAAGAAAAGTATAAAGAGTCATGATGAATTGAGCAAGCTGTCACAGTTACAGCACACGATACTTGACGTCCCTAATCTGCGAAGTGGTTTGACTTACAGGGTGCGATGTCCACCGGACAACAACCGTCTTTCGAGACGACAATCTTCACCTTGATGGGCATTTACGAAGCTTCACTCCATTAGTGTATGTCGCTTATGACAATGCTCCTTGCAGGAGCAACATGATGAGTCTCAAACTTCCACATCGGGTAGACCAGTGACTAACACCTATTCCCATGAATAATTTGACTCATCACAACAAGTTCTATCCACTGTTCAAGTCACAACCTGTATCACATCTCATCCGACATCGCCTCCCACTTCGGATCCGAAGCCCGAAGTCATGATGCCGCAGCGGGCCGCATATCTCCATCTCTATGCGGGGTAGCTTCAAAGATGGTCTAGCTCCCAGCTTCTCACTCAGATTTCAACGAACTCTGACTGTTTGATCTCACCTTGGAAACGAAGAGAGGCGCCGAGGGATCCGCTGGGGGAGGCATTGGAAACATTTAATACTGTGTAGAAATGGACTGGCTTGGTTTAGTTGCCCCGCTCGTTGCTGAGCATGCCATCCTCACCTGATCTATATAACCACTCCCTCTACCCCAACTCCAACTGTATCCTTCTGTGTCTGTGTTTCTGTTTAACAAGTGATTCGAAATGGCTGCAGCTGGTCATATCCGTCTTGGAACCGCCTCCCCAGGCACCCAATCGTCAACCACCGCCACAATCGCCCTCATCGACACCCTCGCCCAGCGCGCATCCTCATCGCACATCGACATCCTCCTCCTCCCCGAGGCCTTCATCGGCGGGTATCCCCGTGGCAGTTCCTTTGGCTGCGAGATTGGCAATCGCAGTGCAGAAGGACGCGATGAATTCGCTCGGTACTTCGATTCCGCCATTGATCTCGGCGACACCGTTGGGCCTGGCGGTGGTGGTGCGGGGATCAAGTGGGTGAGGAGACAGCTTGGTGAGGAGGATGAGGTCCGTGGTGATGGCTCGCGCGAGGAGTTGGAGCGCATTGCGAGGGATACGGGTGTTTTTATCGTGGTGGGGTGTATTGAGAAGGCCGGTGGGAGCTTGTATTGCTCTGTTGTTTATGTCTGTCCCAAGGAGGGTATGCTTGGAAAGCGTCGCAAAGTCCTCCCTGTAAGACTCTCTCTTCTTCTTCTACTCTATTATCTCTATATGATGAGGTGAACTAACGGCTACAGACTGGCTCTGAGCGCCTCATATGGGCTCAAGGCTCGCCCAGCACCCTCCGCGCCGTAACAACCACGATCCGCGGCATTCGCATCAATCTCGCCGCCGCAATCTGCTGGGAGAACTACATGCCCCTGCTACGCCAATCGCTCTACGCGCAGAACATCAATCTGTACCTCGCGCCCACAGCTGATAACCGCGATGCATGGCTTGGTCTCATGCGAACAGTCGGTGTTGAGGGACGCTGTTTCGTCGTCAGCAGCAACATGTGCGTTCCCAAGAACACAGCGTCCTCTGAAACAAACGGCGTGAGGGGGCGTCGTGGATCGTGCATGACAGAGGAAGGATTTGAGATTGCGCTGCCGAAATCGCCGAGCCGAAGAAGGCGCAAGTCGGTGTTTGACGAGGATGGGAATGAGATTGTTCTGGGGTGTGATGATGACGGTGTGAACATTCAACCTCCAACTGCAGAGAGCGCTGTCTCTTCTGGCAAAGCAGAGTTTCTTTCGCGTGGTGGTTCGTCGATTGTCTCGCCGTTTGGAGATGTCATCGCTGGGCCGCAGTGGGAGGATCCAGATGGGTTGATCTTTGCGGATGTTGATTTCCGCGATTGTATCAGGGGTCGTCTTGATCTTGATGCTGCGGGGAGTTACTCGCGAAACGATGCCTTCAAGTTTAGCGTTGAGGGGTTGAACTTGGATCCTCTTCCTTATTGAGGGAACAGAATATATGGAAATAGTGTATCAGATTGTAATGCTAACGCCTGCTTATGCTATGCTATGCTATGTTGGTGCTGTGCCATGCCTTGTATGGGTATTCCTACGCCTCGCTGTCCGAAATATCATTTAATTACTTGGATTCATCGCCTGGTGGTGATCGCTGTCTCTTCTCCTCCAAGACCTTGCGCTCAGAATCAACCTCCTTTCTCTGTCTTTCAAGCGCTGCTTGGGCTAGTACCTCTCGTCTACTCATCCCAGCAGTAGTAGAATTGTTCTTAACGCCTCCCAGGACAAATTCACCACCAGTCCAACCACCAAAGTCCTCGGGATAATCCTCATCTTCCTCATCATGTCCAGAAACTGTATATCGCGATGTTTCGCCGATCGTGTGTCCGCCTGATTTCCAATCCGCAGCGTCAACTTCTCTCTCGATCTGATGACACAGGTCCCAGAAGTTTCTATCATGCGGACCATGGACATTATGCGCCAGTTCGTGGCACAATGTCTTGCGGATGGTTTTGTAATCGCGATATCCATCGTGCGCATCTGTTCGTAATCGCAGCTCAATGACCTCGCCTTGATTGCGATTCAATCCCAGAATGCGACTTGTTCCCTCGTGCGTTGTCTGCGTATGCGAAAGAGGTTCCATCTCTGTAAGGAGCCCAACAGCGAATTTGTGCTTGGTCATGGCAGCGCGAATACCAGGGTCTTCCTTCAACCGCAGAAGAAGTTTCTGGCTTCGGTCTGGGTTCGGAAGGCCTTGGAGCGGCCGGACTTGAAGAAATGTGTATTGCGAGTCTTGTGGATTCCGGCGCGTCGTCGTCGTCGCATGTCGTGCTCTACTCCTCTGCGCCATCCTCGCGGCATTGCGCTTCGCAACGCGCTCGGCCATGTCCTGCACCTGCTGAATCTCGGCAGCGCCAGAGCCCATGAGCGTCAGATGCTTGCCCTTGAGGTCGAGGAGGGGCATGTCGGGGTTCTTGAAGGGGGCTTTGAGGAGGGGAGTCTTTGGGGCGATGATCTTTTGGTTTGCGACAGGGATATCGAGACTCGCTTCGATCTCGTTGAAAAGGTCTGTGATGGTCGCATCTTCGGGGAATGATAGGTCGTAGGTTACTTTTCGGTGTGTGATTGAGAGTGTGAGCCAGGGCTGCTCGCTGTCGGACATGGGAGAGTCTGCCATGTTTGTACAGCAGCGGAGTGGCGATGGATTCGTTGGAGACGTTATTGTGACGGTTGTTGAAAGAAGCCTCTTCTGAGGTGTTGGTTTGCGTTGCGATTGTATTGAATGACGTGATGGGAAAAGATAAGATGATATGGGAGGGTATTTGTTTTATAGGTGCAGAGTTGGTAAGCAAGAGGACGATTGTCTGTGTCGCGTAGATTGAGCGAGTGATGCTATCGTGTTCGGGGACTTTCGGCGTCTGCTTTGTAATACGTCACTTGCACTGCCTGGGCGCCACCTCTAAGCAGATCTACCTAGGGGAGGAAAGAAAAACTCAGGACCTTAGTCCTAAATGACAAAAAGACTTGGGTAAAATGGCCTAAGTTTAGCGTAAATTTAGGATACCTTTTGCTAAGTTTATTTTGATACCCTGTATCGAGGTCTGGTGTTTTCTTGGTCCCCGAGGAGGCCTAAGCAGATCTAAGGCACTGAAGAATTTACAGCGATGATTATGCCATCGGAAATAATGAAGCTGTAATTCTTGGCGAGTACCGATAAGTCCGGCTTCAAGAGAATTTGAATTGAGTTTGTTAATAAAACATTGAAAGAGATTAAGTGTGGCGATGCTTCTCGTTGACATGATTGTGGGATGCCTCAATTGGTAATAAACGGAAATGTCTCTGAGATTCTGCGACACGACACCACAGCCACTGTAATCATTCCAATGCCACTATGTAACAAGACCAATAAAATCACTCAATTAACGTCGTATTCTTTAGCCTACTGACTCCGTATTCGCGTCTCAAAATCATCAACAGATCAAATCGGTCAGCTACCCTACATCGCCCGGCCCCGAGATACCCTCTCGTACGAGTGTCACCATATGATAACGACGATCTTATCACTCCCATCACGAGATCCGTTCCGTTCTGTTGGCTCGCTTCAGAAAAGCACGAACCCGAACCCAAAAGCTTGGATCCGTCCGTCCGTTCCCGTGTGTGCCACCCGAGCCTCATCTCATCACCAGCCTCAGCCTCATCGACATCATCGCTTGAGGTAGATCTCCCGCTTGCAACGACACTATCGACGAAAAAACCGTTGAGATCTTATCACGATCGACCTAAGACTTTAGCTTCTTGTGGCTTATAGCCGAGACGTGTGAACTATTACCGAGTACAACTACACTTGACCACTAACTAATAATGAGATGTGATCTGTAGACTTGGATCACGTCCTCACCCGCGAGTGTCACGTATCACATAATTCTGAGAAACATGTAACAAACTAAAACCCAATCTCGACTCTTTATTTACTCCTACTATACAGAGTACATATAAACATAAAAAATGAACGAAGTCGTAAACTTCATGCCCCATAAAACGCCGCTAGATATAAGACGTGAGAAAAAGAAAGCATCGTTCGTCGTAGTCGTCGCCGAATTAGATAATAAGCATTCTTTGGAGCCTTTTTAATTTATTTTTATACTTATGCTCCTTCCCTGCAAAATTACATGTCACTATTGGCTATGCACTTGTCAGATGAGAAAGGCGGACAAAAAAATTGTAGAAAAAGGTCCGCAGCATAGGGGAGAGTGAAAGGAAGGGAGGGTTAAAACTTACAGTAGTGCCAGTGTAAGATCACCGTGGATTCTAGCCTTGAGCTCGATTTCGATCTCGAGGTTAAGCTCGAGATGCAAGCTGAGGGCGTCACTCTTACCGCCGCCTCCCTGCTGTTGCTGCTGCATCTGTTGCTGTTGTTGTTGTTGCTGCTGCATCTGCTGCTGTTGGCGCTGCTGTTGCATTTCTTGCTGTTGGCGCTGCTGCAGCTGCTGGTCTTGCTTCGAAAACTGTTTGCGGCCCTCATCGTCAGATTCTTCGTCGAGCCATGCGGGGCGTCGACGTCTTACATCGGCGGCCTTTGCGTTTCCGCGTCTTCCGCCCTTGCGGCCTGGCTCAGCCTGCTGGGGAGGTGTAGCGGGCTCGTTCTCTTCCTCAGACTCGGACTCTGACTCGTCGTCTTCGGAATCTTCCTCCGAGTCTTCTTCGGAGTCGTCTTCAGAGTCAAAGTCATCGTCATCGTCTTCAGAGTCGTCCTCGTCCTCGCTCTCCTCCTTGATGGGCTGGCGCTTCTGCTTGGGCTTGGCCTCTTGGGCGGTCTTTTGGGCCTCGGCCTTTGCTTGCTCTGGCTTTGAGTCGGCGTCGTCCTCCTCTTTCTTTACTTCCTCGGGCTTCTTGTCGTCTGCCTTGGCCTCTTCAGGCTTTGAGGCCTCGGGCTTAGATTCCTCAGGCTTGGACTCATCGGGCTTTGACTCTTCAGCCTTGGGCTCTTCGGGCTTATCCTGATCAGGTTGCTCAGGCTTGTCCGCCTTGTCGCCGGGTGTCTCAGCCTTTGCGTTCTCGGTGTCGGGCTTAGAGTCGTCCTTAGCATCTTCGGGCTTGGGCTCAGACTCTTGACCTGGCTGTTGCTGTTGAGCCTCTTGTCCCTGGCCCTGGTTCTGGCTCTGCTCCTCTGGACGACCCTCGTTCTGGTTCTGGTTGAAAGGGTTGCTGTCGTTACCCTGCTCCTGCTGGTTCTGGCCTTGACCAGGAGATTGAGGACCCCGAGATTCGTCTCGCTTCTGCGAGTCCTAGAGGAATTTAATTCCCGATCAGAGCATACAAACTCATAGTACAACTTACCTGCTGAGATGGAGAAGACATGGTTGTGTATGCTGGTATTTACTTCGCTGAATGAACAATGGGTTTCCAAAAAAGAAAACAGTGACTTATTTGCTTGCTGCTGACATGTAATAATTAAGTTGAAGATTTTCTATACTAAAGTACCAAGCATGGTTTTTGAGATTAATACGTGTCGAGTGCGAAACCTGTTGAAGATGCTTGACTGACGCAATAAGTGTCATTGTATCCGACCTCGAACCCTTGAAGAACCGGTTTCTATCGTTGCGATGGGATTGGAAACGAATTTCGACGTGACAGGTCAAAGTGACGTAAAAAATGGCATCCCAATCCTGGCCATATGACGTTACCCCCCTCCCCTTACCCCCAGTTCCGCCTGATGATGGGGGTGGGAGGTGCAGAAAGGGTTGCAGGGATCAGGATTATATGCGTGTGGCTGGTGTTGAGGAGAAATGTATGGGTCAAGATCCTACAAAGTGGACTGGACGTCATGCAGTCTAGGTGAGATGAGAGAGTCTGTCTTGCTGCTGTCAAACATACCCTTTCACAATACGATACGCGGCAGAAAATAAAAAAACAAGTCCAAAAAGAACATAACAGGTCAGGAAAACATGGTTATCGGATTACTTGCCATCGCGGCTATCCCGACCGTTACAGGCGTGGGTAACGCCGTGAGTGCACAGAAGAGACAGAATGAGAGCATGAGCAAGGAACAAGAAAAGTTCCACCTCACATTCATGCTACAGCAGAATGGAAAGATAGAAGAGGTTGGACAGGGAGTTCTCGTGGACAAGAAGGTGAGTTCCCTTGCTCTCCCATTTCATTAGACACAGACACATACTCACACACATACTCACACACAAACATCAGATGTATCTCAACCTCTCAGATGCCCCCGTGCAAGGCTACAGATTTCTAGGCTGGTATTTCAAGTATCCCAGCGAGGAAGGGCACCTGGGGCTGGTGAGCATGGTGTCTGACGACCCGCCAGCGCTGAACTGGATATTCGTGGACAAGGACACGCACATGGTGACCTTTGGGGGGAAGAAGGACACCATCGGGCACGTCATAGGACCCTGGGGCTGGACAGCAGATGAGCGCTTCCTGACGCTGCAGGGAGACCATGATTCGTTTGTGGCGGTGCGGGACGAGGATGGGAAATGGGCTGTATATTGGGACCCGGAGGGTGATATTGAGGACGAGATTGACGATGAGGAGAGATGTCAGCCAGTGAGACTGAGGAGGAGACCGCAGCTCGGCATGGAAAGCAGTTATGTCAAGAAATAGCTAGCATGATAATATGACTTGACTTGACTTGACTTGACTTGGCCGGGGTAGTCTAGTGAGTAGGTAGGTAATGTCTGGGGCAGACCGTTGGAGACTGGAGACTGGAGACTGGAGACTGGTGACAGAAAGTTGTAGTGGAGGGGTCAAGTCACATACAGTACATACAGAAAGTGGGTTGGCCTGAGCAGGGTATTTTACTGGATTCCCATCTCGATCATGACCTCATGGGCCTCTAAATCCTGTTATGAGATTCTGTGCAGGTAGTTTCAAACTTATATCATGTCCCGTTCTTTAAGTTACTTTAATTTCTCCAAAGCTGTAACGTTTTTTAGTGAGATATCCAAACCATACTAATCCACTTACACCACCAACGCCAACACCAACACTCACATAATCGCCAACTCATCTTTAAGCAAGCGAACTCTTTTAACTCATCATGTCTTCCATGGAAAAGGACCGCATCGAGTCTGACGACCAGACCATGTCCAGCGAAGAAGCGCCCCGACGAGAGCGCCGCAGCAAGAAGAAGGGCAGCAAGCGTCGCCAGCAAGCACCACCCCAACAGCAGCAGCAGCAGGGCGGAGGATCTGGACCTCTCGACCAGCTGCCCCTCGCCGGAGACCTGGGCAACACAGTCGGCGGCGTCACAGACGGCGTGACCAACACCCTAGGCGGCGTGACGGGCGGTCTGGGCGGTCTCACGGGCGGTCAGCAGCAGGGCGGCGGCGGCGATGCTGGCAAAGACACGCTGCGGCTGCGCCTGGATCTCAACCTCGACATTGAGATCCAGCTCAAGGCTCGTATCCACGGTGATCTCGAGCTCTCTCTACTGTACGTGACAACTCCCCCAATCTTTCCTTACAAACTTGTCCCTGTGGCCGTCGTATCTTACTTGGCTTGCAAATCTCCAGAACGGGATAGACGCCGCCGTGTGTTGTTTTTGATGACAAGCAGAGGCTAATTATTGCTTTGCGCTGTGCAGAAACTAGAGACTGGCACTATTCGTTTAGGCTATGTTTGGCTTTGGCTTTGTTCTGTTCATGTCACGATGGGACCCATGTAATGTTACTGTTAGTACGACAGCACGACGATCTGTGGCGGCGCAACATGGTGTTTATTAATGATGGTTTACTTACTTACTACTACTGCTGTTTCTGGGAGGGATATATACAACAACACTACAACGTTATATACACTACACGAATCCAAAAGCATTCGCTCTCTTCTCTGCTCTCTCTGATTCTATGTGAACACCGTATAATAGTAGACATTCACAGTACACTCACACTGAGTGAGAAAAGAGTGACGAAAATGAATCGACATGACAGTTTGGTTTGAAAAGAATTCCCCGAGACTAACCAAAACGTCAGATTGCATCAAACGACAAGGATGTAGTTGGTTGGTAGTTGGCAAGCCACACACGATAATGCCACGCAAGCCACCTCCAACACCATCCTCTTCAAGTCTAGCCCAACCGTTCCAGCCAGGAACCAGCTTCAGAGGAAGCTTGGTCCAGAGTGGAAGCAGGGACTAGGTTTTGAAGCAGCTCCCACCAATCAAGTGTCTCTTCTGAGTCAAAAACCAGGGTTCACCCTCTTAGCTGTCTTGTCTCATCTTGCTCACATCCCTGCTAGTCTCCTGTTCCCGGGTGGCCCGCGATCGTGATGAGCGCGGACAATCAGAGAAACTCGACCTGAATATTTCCAGAGTTACATCTTGTTTTTTCACCTCGGTCTTCTTCTTCTGAAAATGCGGCTCTCTCATCTGTTACAGCTAGTTTAGTAGTTAGACACAGGGGTTCAGATCAGATATACTTTACACTAAAAGAAATAGGGGGCGTTGCCCATTTTCTTTTCTCTGTCTCTGTCACTGCAGCTAATAAGTCCAGACAGCACTAAGCAAAAGGTCAAGCCCCATTTCGAGGTTTCCAAGTTTCATGCATGAAGAGGCTGTCGTCATGTCCCCGCACAAACCAAGCTCTACCAGCCACACGTCCACATCAAAGCAGCCCTTTTGGCACGGCGCTGGCATCAGGTCTGCACTCTCCTCTGCCATCTCCATATTCCAGCCTGGAACCTCGAGACCCAGCAGACCCCCAAAACAGGTCCAGGATCAGCACCAGCTACAGCAGCAGCAGCACCAGGTCCAGGTCCAGGAAAAACTGCAACCTCACCTCGAGGATCATCAGCCTCAGGAACAACCTGATCCCATCCCAATGCCTTCATCTTCATCTTCATCACCCACCCCTGATGGCGATCCTATGCACAGCACTTACGAGGTCAATGTTCCTGTCCGCAATGGACGGACATCTCAACCAAAAGTCTCAAACCCTGAGATTCGCATACCAAGGATAAAGCCAGTATCAGAGAGCACAGACCAGACAGATGCACACTCATATTCAGACTCAAAAACACAATCACAGCCACAACCACAGTCACAGTCACAGTCACCTGAAAAGCTGGCTGCTGGCCTAGACGGCAAATACGTCGATGAGTTTGGCAACATTCTAGACTGGGACGGCACTGTCCTCGGCCGTGTAGAAGGCGATCTCCCGTCCATGGTAGGACGGCCAGTCATGCCGAATGGACAGGTCCTCGACGAGGATGGCGAAGTGGCTGGTCACGTCTGCGAGAACTACACCAAGCCTGCTCTCAAGCCACTTGCAGCAGGTGGACTCAAAGTCGATGATGAAGGAAACATCTATGATGACCAGGGCAACAGGATTGGCAAGCTCGACAAGCCGATGCCGTCCCACGACGGAACCGACAAACTTTCCGAGGACAAGGACAAGGAGAGGGGACAGGCCCAGGGTGCTGGGAGTACTAACAATGCAAATGCAAATGCTCCAAAGCCACCGGGTGCCCCAAGGCCTGACGAGCTGTTCCTGGACGTCAAGTCCACCTATGATGGTATTCAGCTCATCATCAAGATTCCCACTGTCTTCAATAGAAACCTTGTAACCGAGACAAAGAGCAGTGGTAGTCAGACTGAGACAAACGATAGTAATAATCGATAATCTACTTATTTCTTTTTTTTTTCTTGGTGCGTTTCACAATTATCCCACCTTGTCCATAAACACCCCCATGCAATTCGACTACACTCATGTAAGGCAAAGTAAGGTAAAGGGTAAGCCAAGCCAACCAAGGCAAAGCAAGCAAGCAAGCATATGCATCCCATTCGTATGAGTGAAAGTGGACAATAAACGCCCCTCCACACCTCGGAATAAGTAAACCTCATGGGGTAACCCCTCCCCGTCACGCTAGATTAGTTCATCATTCACTCACTCTTGCTACATACACATTTGCCATCTCAAAGTTCCAGTTGGAACCTCAGAAACCCGGTTGTCTTCTTTTTTTGAGGCTACTGCAACACGCAACCCTTTCTTCTAGATCCCCCCTCACTACTCTTAAGCAGACCCAGTTTCTCATCTCGATCCATACCCTGAATGTGCAAGCTCAGTCTCGTAGATGGTGTGTATCCTCCACCCCGCAAGCCTGTTTTCACAACCGCTCGACATTCTCGTCGGGAAGGTAGAGCAGCCTCATCCTGGGCCTGCAAGCCTGGGAGGCACTTACACGGCACCTCTGCGTCTAGAGCTCTCCTCCCCCCATTGCTCATTGTGTAACATATCCATGTTGGGAGAGCTCCTTATAACGTCATCTAACAGCTCTCGCCACACCCTCCCCGCGCTTAGATCTTCATCATGACGTGTGGCTGTTGCAGCTTTCTCGTCCGATAGCAAGGTGCAGCGCAGTATCATGGCTAGAAAGCAAAAAAGTTGGGCTCACACTGACGTTGTGACTTTTTGAATTGACGTGATCGAAATCGAGAATGGCCTGGCCTGGCAGTAAAACTTGTTTTGTATAAGCCGTGTGTCGGTATAAGTAGTTGAAGATGTGGTGGTGGTTGCGGTTTCGACAAAAGTATCAATTCATTCCATTCTTGGCCAACTTGCGAAGCGATACCCAAAACAACAATAACAATAACAACACCCAACTAACACAACGATACCCCATTAATCCTCTCTTATCTGAAAGATACCCCTTTGCCGATCTTGAAGGAGTTGATCCAGTCCAAAACCACCACCACCACAACATCATGGCAGACCTCTCCTCCCAGGTTCAAGACACAACAAAAGATACTGCCTCTTCCAAAGAGCAGGAATCCCCTGGTGCGTTCAATAGTCCTTCACCAAGTTTGGCGCTTATCGTCCCCATTGCAGTCAATCTTGAGTCAGTCCCCAGGAGCGGTGCTGGCGTCGTGAATGATGCCGGAGAAGTCTTAGATGACGCCGGCAAGACCGTTGGCAAGATCGCCGACACCGATAACCTCCAGAACCTCGTTGGCAACACCGTCAACCAAGCCGGTGATGTAGTCAGCTCTTCAGGCGACGTCCTCGGCAAGACCCTGCCCATAGGACAAGGCAAGCCCGAGGAGGAAGAGGACTCCCACGACGAGGAGAAGAGCGAATACACAACCCAGTCCAAAGAGAAGAAGTCTGGTGGTCTGGGAAGCGCCCTCGGCAGCGTTACCGGCACCATTGGAAAGGCTGTTGGAGGAACCACAGGAGCTGTTGGCGATACAGCGAAGGGTGCCACAGATACCGTCGGCAACACAGCAAAGGGAGCTACAGACTCCGTTGGCCTCGGCGACACAGTGAAGGGGGCTACAGACACCGTTGGCGATACAGCGAAGGGTGCCACAGATACTGTTGGCGATGCGACTGAGGGCATTGCCAACAAGTCAGAAGCCACATCCCAAGCTACCGACACAAAGACACCAGCCGAGACTCCTGGAGCCCCAGAGGTCAAGGATGAGACACCCGATGTCAAGTCCGAGGACCAAGACCAGAAGGACATCAGCCTGGAGGACCGCGACGCTCCTGACGCTGGAGACAAGCTGAAGGAGATTCCCCCAGAGTCCGAGGAGGCCAAGGAGGCAACCGATAAGGCAGAGGAGACTGCTGAAGGTGTTCCCGAGCAAGCCAAGGATGTCCCTGAGGAGGCCAAGGAGGACGTTACCTCCAAGGTCGACGAGCAAGATGTTCCCAAGCCCGAAGATGTCGAGGAGAAGCTTCAGGAGAAGACTGAGGGTACCCAAGACGAGGTTCCTCAGTCCGAAGTTCCCGACAAGTCTGAGGCTGCTGACGAGATCCCTAGCGGTGAAGCCCTTGGTGATGACGGTGACAAGTCCAAGGCTGGTGATGACCTGAAGTCTGTCGCTCCCGGCGAGGAGGCTGCTGGTATCACCGACGAGGTCCAGGACAAGGCTGCCGAAGGCGAAAAGGCCACTAAGGATCTACCTGAGGATGCCCAAAGCAAGGCCGCTGAAGGTCAAGAAGCTGCTGAGGGCAAGGTTGCTGAGGGTGAGGAAGCTGCTGCTGACCTCCCCGAGGATGCCAAGAGCAAGGCAGCTGAGGGCGAAGAGACTGCTGAAGGCAAGCTTGCCGAAGGCGAGGAGGCTGCTGAGGATCTTCCCGAAGACGCCCAGAGCAAGGCCGCTGAAGGCGAGGAGACCGCCGAGGGCAAGGTTGCTGAGGGCGAGGAAGTCGCTGGCGATGCCACCGAGGAGGCCAAGGACAAGGCAGCCGAAGGTGAAGAGGCCGTTGAAGAGAAGGCTGCTGAAGGCGAGGAGGCTGCCAAGGAGCTCGACTTTTCCATCCTCAAGGGCACTACTGTCGACAAGGAGGGCAACCTCGTCAACGAGAAGGGCGACAAGCTCGGCAAGGTTGTCGAGGGAGAGCTCAAGCAACTCATCGGTCTCAGCAGCGACGACCAAGGTGTCATCTGGGACAAGACCGGCAAGCAGCTCGGAAAGGCTGAGCCCATCCCCGAGTGGGATCGCGAGCAGCTTGACTTCTCCGTCCTCAAGGGTACCACCGTCGACAAGGAGGGCAACCTCGTCAACGACAAGGGCCATCTCATCGGCAAGGTCACTGAGGGCGAGATCAAGCAACTCATTGGCCTCACTTCTGATGAGCAAGGCACCATTTGGGACAAGACTGGCAAGAAGGTCGGAAAGGCCGAGCCTCTTCCCGAGTGGGAGCGTGGTGAACAGAAGGATTACAGCATCCTAAAGGGCACCACTGTTGACAAGAACGGAAACCTTGTCAACGAGAAGGGTCACCTGTTTGGTAAGGTCGTTGAGGGCGAGATCAAGCAGCTCATCGGCTTGGCTTCTGATGACCAGGGTACCATCTGGGACAAGACTGGTAAGGCCGTCGGTAAGGCTGAGCCTCTTCCTGAATGGGAGCGTGGTGAGCAGAAGGACTTCTCTATCCTCAAGGGAGCCGTCGTCGACAAGGAGGGTGGTCTCACCAACGACAAGGGAGACACCATCGGCAAGGTCACCGAGGGTGAGATCCGACAGCTCGTTGGTCTCAAGTCTGATGAGAACGGCAAGATCTGGAGAGACGGCAAGGTCGTCGGCCAGGCTGAGCCCCTCGCTGAGTGGGACCGCGTCCAGAAGAAGGACCGCTCTATCCTCAAGGGCGCCAAGGTCAACAAGCTCGGCAAGCTCGTCGACGCCAACGGTACAGTTGTCGGCAAGGTTGTCGAGGGTGAACTGAAGGAGCTTATTGGCAAGCGCGCCGATGAGAACGGTGACATCTGGAACGACTCCGGCGAGGTCATCGGCAAGGGTGAGCCTGTCTCCATCTCTGAGCGTGAGGACAAGGCATCCGCTCCCTTCGAGCACTTCCCCGGCGCCACCGTCGAGTCTGACGGCCGTGTCATGTACCAGGGCGAGCAGGTTGGTGAGGTCGTTGAGGGTGATCCCAAGCAGCTCAAGGGCAGCCAGGTCGATGAGGATGGTGACATTCTCGACCGCCGTGGTAACACTATCGGTAAGGCCAAGCGTTGGGAAGCTCCTGAGGTTGAGGAGGAGAAGCCCGTCGACAACTCTGCTCTTGCTGGCAAGCGTGTCAACAAGGCCGGTAACCTCGTCAGCGAGTCTGGTGAGATCTACGGCCGTGTCATTGAGGGTGATGTCCAGAAGCTTGTTGGACGCATGTCTGACAAGGATGGAAACATCCGAAGTGAGTCAGGCGACATCATTGGCAAGGCCCAGCTCGTCTCTGAGGGTGAGCGCGGTGGTAAGAAGGAGGGCCCCTTCGCTCAGCTCAAGAACTGCACTGTCGGTAAGGATGGCAAGGTCGTCAACGGAGCTGGCGAGGTCGTTGGTAAGCTTGTCATTGGTGACGCTAAGGCTCTTGCTGGCCGTGCTGTTGACGATGACGGTGAGATCACCGACTCCAACGGCAATGTCATCGGTAAGGCTGAGCGTTGGGAGGAGCCTGAGAAGGAGCAGAAGCACAACCCTCTCGCTGGCCGAAAGGTGAACCGCGAGGGCAACGTCGTTGACGCTGATGGTAACATCATCGGCAAGCTTACCAGTGGTGAGCTTCTCGACTGCGCTGGCAAGGAGATCGACGAGGATGGTGATGTCTTCAACCAGAAGGGATCTGTCATCGGCCACGTCTCTCTTCTCGAGGATATCCCTAAGGAGGAGGAGCCCGAGCCTGAGGGTGAGACTGAGGAAGAGAGACTCAAACGTGAGCAGGCTGAGGCCGATGAGGCCAAGCAGACCGAGGAGGCTGAGAAGAACAAGAAGCTTGCTCAGCAACTGGCCTACCAGATCGAGCAGACTCTTGAGAGGCTCCGACCCATCTGCAAGTCCATCAACGACAAGATCAGCGCTGCTGAGGCTCAGAAGCCCGAGGATCGCGATGAAGAGGAACTTGTCCGACAAGTCAAGCCTCTCATCGAGGATGGTGGTAAGATCCTGACCGAGACCAACGGTATCATCCGTGGTCTTGATCCCGATGGCCGTATCGCCCGCAACGCCAAGCAGAAGACTGCTGGTGGTGAGGCTACTCCCGAGGAGGCCCACCTCGCCAACTTGCTCAAGGAGGTTAGTATCACGTTCCCAAACCCTGAAGCATTCGCTAACAAGATAACAGCTCTCTACTGAGATTCAAACCACCATCGAGGAGGGCAAGCGCAAGCTCGAGGGCATGCCTCACGCCAAGAAGGAGATTAACCCTCTCTGGGGTCTCCTCGCCGAGCCTCTCTTCCAGATTGTCGCTGCTGTTGGTCTCTTGCTCAGCGGCGTGCTCGGCCTCGTAGGCAAGCTTCTCGGTCCCATCCTGGGTCCTCTGGTACGTCTCAATCGTTCATCTTCACAATCAATTGATCATATCGCTAACAATATCTTCAGCTCAACGGCCTTGGTCTTGGTGGTCTGCTCGATGGTCTTCTCGGAGGTCTTGGCCTCAAGAAGATTCTCGGCAGCCTTGGTCTTGGTGATGTCGTCGGCACAGTCACCGGTAAGAAGTAAACAGGGTTTAATGATTGGTTAATGGGTATCTCTTAATGAATTGTATCTTGGGGATCTTTTTGGGAATGGAATTTGTATGAATAGTTCGGAGTTTTGTTTTGTTTATTAACTTTACGAATTTCACGATTTAGTTGGCCAATAATGTTGCGCATTGACATGAAGTGACTTCCGAGTACCTACTCAATTGAAGGAAGCTAGCCCTCATCGAGCAAGAAAATATCAAATTTAAATACAGAATTAAAATGAATTTAATAAAAGAATATCCTAAACTTTAGTCAATTTACCTCAGTCTTTTTTTGTCATTTAGGATCGAGGTCCTGAGTTTTCTTTCCTCTGCGAGCTAGCTCACTTAAGGACTAGCTCCAAATCTGATGAGTCAGCACGAAATCTGCACTACAAATTTCTGACTTTTTTCTCCTCCAGAACTCTCAACCATCAACAATCACCATGCCCAGCTTGCTTCTGGCGTGGCCTTCCTGAACGATGCAACGATGCGTCTCTTCCTCATACGCCATGGAGAGACAGTCGATAACGTCGCAAACCTCTATGCCGGGTCCCGCGACTCAGCTTTGACTGCACACGGCGTCATGCAAGCTCAACGGCTGGCATCGCACCTCTCTGAGCACGTCTCCATTGATCGCATCTTCTCGTCGAACCTCAGCCGCGCGGTTCATACCGCCCAGGCTATCCTCGATGCGCAGAAACGCGCGGAGGATCTGACATTGGTTCAGGTGCCGGAGCTGAGGGAGAAGGACTTTGGGACGGGCGAGGGCACCAAGTTTGGGGCTGCGGCGAAGCATGAGGGCTCTGAGACGCCGCTGGCGATGAGAAAGAGGGTTGATGCTTTCTTGGACGAGCATTTGCCTCGTCTGGAAGAAGACTCAACCGTCTGCATCGTTGCTCACGGTATCATTCTCGGTACTTTATATAAAGCACTCCGCGACAAAACCTCTTCGTCAGCTGGTCCAGACGCCGAACCGGAAGGTCAAGCATCTGCTTTTGTGCGTCCTTCATGGAGCAACACCGGCTTCATCGAGGCGCTCATCACGCGCGACTCTTCCGACAAGCATCTCCACATGCGCGTCGTGAAGATCAACAGCATTGACCACCTCAAAGGTCTGAGAAAAACCCGAGGTGGAATTGGCAGCGCCAAGTTCGATGCGAAACAAAAGACGATGGACTCATTTTTCAAGCCATCGCAAAAGCGCAAGCTTGAAGATGAGGACATCGTATCTCGCTAAATGGTATGTTCAAAATTTTCTTTTTTACTCACAACACTCCCAAGCTTTATGATGAAGAAGCAATTACACAGACCTGTACTGAAATACACAATGTGGAAACAATTTTGTCCAACCGCTGTCTGACAGCTTGTTCACAATTCGTCTTTGTTGTCATTTTCTATGGTAACACTAGCTAACGATGAACTCATAGACGAAAGAAAAATCAAGACCTCGATCCTAAATGATGAAAAGATTTAGATAATTTCGTATAAAATTAGGATACCATTGCTACATTTAGGGCAGTTTTGCTGAGTTTATTTTGCCATCTTGCATCCAGGTCTGATGTTTTCTTGCTCTTCATAGAATCATTACATATAATATAATACACTGTTTTAAACATCTGTGCTTGTCTCGTCCACTCCCGTAAAAACTTTGTACATACGTCGACTTACTGCTTGGCCAACCATGCGATCTGAGAAAGCACCATCTTTGTTTGCGCTCTTCTTCACTCCTTCGAGAAGAGTTGGCCCGCGCTCTTCCAAGCTTCGAACCAGACTGCTGACGGTGCCAAATTCCGCCGCGATTCCATATGCAATAGGGGCTGTGACTCGTACAATCTCTTGCAGCATTCGGACATAGGTGTCTTTGGCGTCCTCGCCTGTCTTGACCTGTCCGCTTTCCATGCAAAACCCTGCTCCGAGTGTCGCAATATCTCGTTGTTTTCGGTAAGGTATTGTTGAGATGTGCTGGGTGAATGTGAGGATCTGCTCAGCTGTTTCCATCGGTATCATAGTGTGATGGATCAAAACTTCATGCATTACCTGCAATTGCAGCAACGCATCTTCAATCAACTCCTCGGATACGTACTCCGGAGGGGGATTGTTGTTTCGTCGACGACCTGCAGCAGAAGCCGCAGCCTCTTGAGCGCGAACATTTGAAGCAAATTGACGATTACGGAGGTTTCTGTTCTTGCGCATCCAAGGTGTGAGACCCTCAATCAAGTAGACGAGAGAATGATCAGCAAAATGTCTTTGCATCTTGCCAACGTGAGTTGAGATCTGGTCGTCCTGCGCCAGCTTCACAAACTCATCGGCATGCATCACAACGAGAGCTTGCTTCTCATCCTCGAGGCGAAGAGGTACTGGCTCCCAGAGACTAATCTCGTCGTTGTATCGACTGCGAACCTTTCTTCGCCATTTGATCACGTTGTCGACCGGGCTATCCCAAACTGTGTACTGCACATCAAAGGGTTCTAGCATAGTCTGAAGTTCAGTTGTGACCGTGGCATTTAGACTCGAAGGGATATCGACCATCATTTCCGGTGTCGAGACCTTCTTGTCTGTACGTAGCTTGTTGACCTCTGCCAGCGCAGCAATGCGTTCCTTTTCACGAAGTTTGGCTTCCTTTGCTTCTTGCTTCTCACGCCGCTTAGCCTCTTTTTCGACTTCTTTGGCTACTGCCTTTGCTTCTTTTTCTCGTGCTCGCTCTGCTGCGGATTTTGTATTCGAAGATGCGGGCTTTGTTCGAGATTTAGATGACACAACATCGCTTTGTGAGCGCTGAAGTCGTGATCGACGTCGCATCTTGGCAACATCGAAAGAAGCGATATCTGGCAATTCGTCCTCGGAACTGTCCCCGGAACCGTCCCCGCCATCGGAGTCGTCAATGTTAATAACGGTTTTGTTCCTCCGTGGCGGCGATGAATCGAAAGAGAAGACATCTGGCGCCGAGCTAGAGATTGGATCCCATGTAGCATTCTTCTTTGGGGCTGGCTTTGGTGCAGGTTTTGGCGGAGGCGCAGGCGGTGATGTTATGATAGCCTCGGGCACCTTAGTCGTAACCGGCGCTTGATGGGGCGAACTTGCAAAAGGGTCGGAAGATTCTATCGGTCTTGCGAGGGGCTTCGGTTTCGGGGGAGATCGTCGTACCGGCTGTGGTGAACTTGCGAAGGGATCAGAGTCTTCAGCGTCAAACGATTGATTAGTGGGCTTGGTGATAGTATCTGTCGACGGTTTTCCAGCAAAGGCCGAAGGTTCCAGCTGGCTATATGATTCTGATATTGGAGAGCTGGTGAGTTCTATAGGGTCAGAAGCGACAGAAGCTCGCCCATTACCATTCGTTCGCACTGGCGGAAGAATCGTTATCGGTTCTGGAGCTGGGGAAATGCGCTTGAGCGGAGGTGGTTGCGCCGGAGGAGAAAGGCATCGTCTCTTGTTTGAATTTGCATCAAACAATATTGGCTCGTCAAGATCTATCGTTGTGTCGAAATCATCGGAGAGAAACAGTCCTGGCGATGCTGAATGTGTTGTGTTGATACTTGGTAGGTGTCGCTTCTCTGGTTCAGCGATGTGATGGGGTTCGGGTACTTGCGCAGAGGGTGGAATGGACTGGCTTGGTGGTGGGCTCGATGAGATGAGATCAATCACGTCGGGTGCCATTTTGATTGCGATTCTGGGACGACTATCATTGATGATCGTTAATTTGAAGTTGAGGCTCCCTACGGTCAATGGCGGGGTCGCGCTGTGACGCGACGACCTTGGACTTGATGGCACACGAAAAACGCCAAAGTCACGTGTAGTTAGCAAGGAAGCTTGCCACTCAGCACTACCTATCAAGTGAATATAGGATGAGATACAATAACGTCATGTTATACACGGCTTCATGCACTTTCATTGAGTAGTACCAGTAGTCATCGAGCTCAGTAAAGTCATTTGTGTTGGTCCATCACAGATCTTGGCTCCCTGTACGTGAAGTAACCTATAGCTCTCGCGAGACCGGACAAGAACTGTTGGTCTTAGGTATTACCTAGGTAGGCAATATCTTTTCCATACATTTCTCGTCGCAATCTGGCAACCGTGATAGGATCTTCCATCGGGTTACTTTTCCGGAAGACTCGCGATGAAATTGGTCAGAAAAGCTAGGACAGTGCCAAGTTTATGCCGTCTCTCGGATTAACACAAAATCTATAGAGTACAGCATCCACGTAGTCACCACTGAGCTTCAAGTCTACGTCCCATACAAGTATCAGCTCTCCAGTTATAATTGAGCCTTCCGTAAGTATGTAGTCCAGGTCATCCTCGCAAGCCACGATCACTTGAGGCATAGAGGAGAAAAGGGACATCCTCAAAGGAGGCATCATCTCGTATTAGATCCTAGGAAAACAAAACATATCTTCTTAGCATGATGATAAGACTTGGTCGAAAATATAATAATACCGTCGATTATAGCCTGAGATATAGGCTCTCCTCCGAAGCGAAGTCCCATTGATGACGATATCAATGGCGAGGATTGAAGCTTACGTCTAAGTCAGGATCCCGTGCTATATCACGACGTTTTATTGGCGATACATCATATCCATACTGACTCGTTTCTCAGTCTCCAACTACCTTCTCTCCGTGATGCAAGCTTCAATCTTCAGTGCCGTTCCTCGACAGCGTAAACTGCTAAGCGAACACAACATGCGTCAGTAACCAAGCTGTGCAACGTCACATCGTGACGTTGTAAAGACTCAATGAGGAGGCACAACATCTTGGCGTTTGTCAAAAGGAAGTCGAAGCAAGAGTCAGTATCTATAACTCATGGCATATGGACGGCTCAGGGTAGGGACCGGGATAAATATAGGGATTGTCAACCTACATATCCTGCAAAGGAACAGTAACATTGCGATAACAAAAGTTTCATGTTTAATCACAGGGCCCTGTGAATAGTTGTAATCTCTCCATCAATGTGGACTATTACCAAGGTATATGGTCTACATAGCAGTGTTTGGAGCTACATCGTGGTGGTCAGCAGTGTGTTTCGTAGATCCAACTAGCGAGGTGGAGGTATAGTATGTTAACACAATCCACATCTTATATCCGTTACCATGGTGTCTGTCCACTCTAAGACTTCAACTCTTGACCCGTTTTCTCGTGGAGATATTTCCTCAGTGGCACCGACCGTCTTATTGTTTTGATGGTGGATAAGCCGACCATTGACAGCTACTGTGACAACCAAGATCCCTGGCAATTTTTTATAAGTGGGCGTTGAAGCAACAAGCGAGAACGAAATTCTTAAGGCTGACGAATAAGACAGGCTCAGTCGCCGAGGTCTCCGGTAGTTCATGCTGGCAACATGCATGCATTCCATTGACGAAGTGGCTTTTTTTTGGTGAGACGAACTGTCTCAGATAATCAGACATGCTGTGCCTGATATCTCGATGCAACCATGGCCTTGCCAGGCAGGCAAGAGAGTCTAACAAGGACCAACAGTTCGTAACCTTCGATAACTCACCGTTGGACACTTGTCAGGTCATGTAAGATTGTTCAAAAGAAGAAATGATAGTAACAGGTTCAAAGTATCAAGGTTTCATTGGGATCAGGAGTGGGGGCTTGGACCTGAAACATACCGTGGGCGTGGTGTGTTTGACCCCCGCGATTTGCTTCCGCAGTTTGAATGCGACTCAAAACGCGGACAGAAAGTAGAAACCATGCCGGTCACAGTAACTGTTTCCACATTTTGCTTTTCAAGTCGCGAAATGATGCCATTCAATACTCCGTAACTGATGGACCGAGAGACCTGGGCTCGCTTCAAAGTTCAGACGGGGCGCCATGTGAGCTCCAGGCTAGGCTCAGCGGGACATGGGTAAAGGGCTGAAGAGACAGTCTCAGGTTGCTATGTAATTATCTGCGTACGTAGTATCCTACGGAGTATTTTAGGGGACGATCGTCTGAGTCTCTGAGACCCTGGATCTTACTGTAACAGGAGATGGGATGAAAGTTAAAGGAGATGGTTTGAACTTGACGGGTTAGTTATCGGAGGGATCTTGATAGTTGTCTCGGGCGCCAAAAGCAACGAAACTGTTAAGTTAAACGGAATGGTGTGCATGGGGCGGTTGCTGGTGCGTTCCGTGTAACATTGTCTGCAGCGTGATACGCGTCGATGTTCGTGATAATTATCAAGGTACTTGCATATGCATTTTGCTGCGTGACCGCCATAACCGCAAGGGGGCACTTAAGGTAAATTCTGATATGGGGTCAAGTTGACAACGCATCAAGAGGGGACGTTGAAAACTCTGTCGACGACACAAGACATCAAGTTCGCCGTTGAGTCAATGTCCAACGGTAGGTATTCTTCTCGTCTTCTATGGAAACTTGGCGTGAAACCGGTATATCGGTTACCGTTCTTGCATTGGTTTGATGAGATCCAGCCATATCCATCCATCCAACAAACGTGACGATGTGCCGCTAAGTTAGTCTGGACGCGTCGGATATTAGATTCAGCCCCTGAACAGAGAGAACAGAAAAGATCGCCTCGGGCTGAAGAGGCATTTGAATTGGTCCGAGAGACAAGGTAATCAAGGTGGAAGGTTTGGTTTGACTGACTTTGTTGCTTGCAAAGACGATCTTAAATAAGGCCTGATTAAGCGGTTTAACCCTCAACATCCACGAGGATTCGTTGCCTGTTGCTCGGGTCACTGGGATCGGCCAAGTAGTGCGAGGGCAAATGGAGTCTCTTCTCAGGAATACGGTCCATGAATCAGTACACGGATATCACATTTTAAAGAAATGAGTACTGACTCTGCCAGCTTAATTGGCCTCGTAAAGTCCCAATCAGTCTCTTCCAACACTATCACCAAATATTATTCAGATTATGGCACTGATGCTAAGGGTCCAAGCAGACAAACCATCTGGAGGGTCCATGCCACTAAGGTACTGGGCCTTGGGCCTGGTTGCGCGGACAAGGTTACCAGCGCCGGGGGAGGGATCCAGTTAAAACGAAGCTGTCGGGTCCAACCAGTAGGCGCCCTCTCCGCCATCTGCTAACCTAAAGAGCCACTAGCCCTCCCCTAGGATTCAGGGGTCAGGCAATCACGTCCATCAGACGCGAGGTACCTGACAACGTTGCCCGAGCCGGCCCAGCGCTAATGTACCTCTAGCCCCCCAGGGGCGGACTTGACAGCCCTCCATCCCGCTGAGTGTGTGTTGGCTGGCGCTGGCACAATCCCCTAAATGAGTCGAAGGAAACTGGAAGACACTCTAGAGTCTAAGGTACCTACCTACGTACTGAGGTGTCCAGTTTACCCCTGGTGGGCTTGATTCCACTTTGAGGCTGTCCCCGTCCCTTTTTTTCCTGTTGCTTTTTCTACTCCTGAACTGAAAAAGTGATCAAACAGCCAACGGCCGGCCCATTGAAGTTATTTCTTCTGCCTCTGCATCATCTGCATCATCTACGACCTCCTCTCCCACCGCTTTCTTCTCTCTTCCCTTCTCCTCCGCTCTTTTCTTTCACCTTTTTTACCAATTCCATCCTGACAATAGCCCCTCCGCTAGCGACTTACGTCCCGCTCCACAACTGGAACGAGGAATCGCCAGCCCAGACCCAGACCCAGCCCTCGACAACTCCGTCGCCCGATCGTCCGTGGTCGCTTGTTTAATTACATTTTCCCCCTACACCCCTGGTCTGAATAAACAATCCAGCATCCGCCTCGCGCTCACTCGTTGAAACTTCTACAAGTCCCCAAAGGTCAACTGCCGCACGTGAGACCGTCTGGAACACTTCGCGATCCCCTCACCAACCGACGACTCTCGTGGCGCTGCAATCATCTATGACGTTCTGAAAGACCACCTCTTCTCCCTCCGAGGAAGACAATATACAAAGAAGCCCTTTGTGGCCTTGACAGCTTTTGCGACATACATCGCCGTCGACGATTACGAGAACTGAGACACCGCGCATTTCTTTCGCAACTTAGCCATGGCGACCTCGCCCCCGGCCTCGCCGGGAGGAATCCCTCAAAGGCCCATGAGCGCCATCGCAAGAGCCCATCCTAGAAGTAGTAGCAGGTTGAGCATGACGAGCAAGACTGGAGGCGGGAGCAGAGCCTCCGACGACGAAAGTCGGACGGCGGTCAAAGTCGGTAAGTCGACCGTTGTCACCAAACCTTCGGGATAATAATGCTTACTCGTTTTCAGCCGTTCGAGTACGACCACCGTTGAACCCTAACGATCCTGGATACGATCTGATTCCGCAGCGATTTCAACGAGCTATGGTCCAAACGACCTCCGATACCAGCCTGGCAATCGATTCTCCACAAGGTCGCAAACTGTTTGTCTTTGACCGAGTCTTCAGCTCAGACACACAGCAGGAGGGCGTGTGGGATTATGTGTCGGACTGCATTGGCGCTTTTACTCAAGGTTACAATGTATCCTTGATGGCATATGGCCAGTCTGGAGCTGGAAAATCATACACCATGGGTACTTCAGGCCCGGGCGAACAATATGACCAAGAGCTGATGGGTATGTTGAAGCAAACAAGTGGCGATCGCGCTTGCTAACCACCATCCAGGTGTTATTCCCAGAGCTGCAATGGCTCTCTTTGAAAAGCTCGATACTCCCGAGACCCCAAAGTCCAAAGCCAAGGCGAACCGCAGCTCTCTTTCGCATCTCAAAGGCCCACGAGGATTTACTCAGCAGAATACGCTTGGTGACCGTGAGTGGTCGCTGAAAGCTACATATGTCGAGATTTACAACGAACACCTTCGCGATCTTCTCGTCCCGGAAACGACCCCGATGAACGAGCGCGGCAATGTGGCCATTCGCGAGGACACAAAGGGAAACATCATCCTGACAGGCCTTCGACAAGTCGATATCAACTCGGTGGATGATCTCATGAATGCTCTTAACTTCGGATCCTCTATTCGCCAGACCGATGCCACGGCTATCAATGCCAAGTCGTCGCGATCCCATGCGGTTTTCTCACTCAACCTTGTTCAGCGCAAGAACAAGTCGTCCGGCGCCGAGAAGCGCTTCTCCGTGCCACTCGAAGCGATGACGGGCCAGGATGTTACTGTGACAACCGACAGCAAACTTCACTTTGTGGATTTGGCTGGAAGTGAAAGACTGAAGAACACTGGAGCTCAGGGCGACCGAGCAAAGGAGGGTATCTCTATCAATGCCGGTCTTGCCGCCCTTGGTAAAGTTATCAGTCAGCTTTCGTCAAGAAACCCTGGCTCCCACGTTTCCTACCGCGACTCTCGACTTACCCGACTGCTACAAGATTCGCTTGGTGGTAATGCCATCACTTACATGATTGCTTGTGTTACGCCGGCCGAGTTCCACTTGAGCGAGACCCTGAACACCGTCCAGTATGCCCAACGAGCTCGAGCGATTCAATCGAAACCGCGCATTCAGCAAGTCGAAGAAGGCGATAAGCAATCTGTGATTGACCGCCTCAAGGCTGAGGTTGCCTTCCTCCGTGAACAAATTCGCAGTGCTGAACATGGCGGCAACAGCCCTCGACGTAACGCGCAAGGAATTACGGATCGATCTGATCGTCAAAACGAGCGCGAGGCTGAGCTCCAGAACCAACTATTGGATACCCAAGAAAGCTATACCGCCTTGAGCCAGCGTCACGCTCGACTGATTGCCGAGTTGGCGCGCGCTCGTGAGAACGAATCTGGCGCAGACCACCATGAGGAGTCGGGTGATACAGCAGATGACCGCCTCAACCGATCGAATTCATTCGCGCAGGCTGTTGAGCAAGTCGTTATGGAATACGAGAAGACGATTCAGTCTCTCGAGCAGTCTCTCTCTTCTACTCGTGGCACACTCTCTAACACCGAGGCTAACCTTCTCGAGAAGGAGACGAAATGCGCTTATGTCGAAACTATCAACTCCCAGCTTCAGAGCCGTCTCCAGAAGCTCATGGACCGAGAGAATAACACCGAGAGCTACCTCCACGATCTCGAAGCCAAGTTGGATGGACATACCAACGGCGAAGAGAAGAACGCCACGATCATCATGGAACTTCGTAAGGAGATTTCCCGTGTTCGAGAGAATGAGGCGTCCTGTGAAGACTACATCTCGACCCTTGAAGAGCGTCTTGCTGAGGCGGACCAAGATGCCGAGTTGATGCAACGTGAAATCGACAGACTTGAGCAGGTGGTTGAGCGACAAAGAAGTCTTGGTAAGCTCGACTCGCTTCTCCACGAGCTTGACCAGATCCAAGATGGCAAGGAACCCGGGACCGAGAACGGAGCCGACCAGAATGCTGAGCAAACCAACGGTGTTGTGTCTCGTCGTGCTATGGCTGAACACTCTCGAAACCTCTCCCATGTTAGTCGCCATAGCCAAATGGAGGATCCGATTCCCGAAGGTGATGAGGAAGACCACCCTCATACCAAGATTGGCCCTGTCAAGGAAGTGGATGAGGATCTTCTGCGTCTTGAGAAGCCAACCGAGGAGGGCCCTCCTCCAAGCCCAGCTCAGTCCAAGTTTGTTGCTGACAAGCTTGAGAACGTTACCCAGGAGCTTATTGACTTGCGCGTGGAGCACGAGTCGACCCTTCATGACTACGACGCTCTCCACGCTAAGTATGAGGATGCTATGCGTAAGATTGCTGAGATGCAGGATGTTGTTGATGAGGCCCGACATGTCAACCCCAAGCGCGAGTCGGTTATTTCTGTGGCCACACCAACCCATACCCGTCCTGAGTCTTTCCTTTCTGATTCTAGAACAAATGATCTGAAGGCTGGACCGAGGTCATCCTTTACGCGATCTCTCTCCTCAGAATTATCCTCAGCAATGGATTCTCCAGCCACTGCCGCTTCATCGAACGGTGACATCTTGTCTGACGACGAAACTGCTACCACTAAGCCCGCAGCCGCATCGACGGAGAACTTGCCCCAGGACGATAACGTCGAGATTGCCGCAGAGCTCCAAAGACTCAAGTCGATG
The DNA here is from genome assembly GCA_017165645.1 of Fusarium sacchari. Classification (NCBI taxonomy): domain Eukaryota; kingdom Fungi; phylum Ascomycota; class Sordariomycetes; order Hypocreales; family Nectriaceae; genus Fusarium; species Fusarium sacchari. Next base: position 1,114,638 of record JADANP010000004.1, read on the forward strand.
GCCCAGGAACGTGAGGCTGCTGAGAGGGAATTGGCCGAGAGATATGCCCAGCTTGAGTTCAAGCACAACGAGACCCTCGATATTGTTGAGGAGCTCAAGACTGACCTATCTCGTGCCCGTGTCATGGAAGCTACATCACCTCGTTCCAGCACTCCTGTCATTCGACGCAAGTCAAGCCAGAACCTGCTCGTTGTCGACCGCGCCCAGCGCTCATTTTCATCACTGCGAAACATTGCTTCTGAGCACTTCGGTGGACACCCCGAGGCCATGCAGAGCTTCGAGCTGAACTTGAATGCCGCTATCCACGAACTGCACGTCAGGAGCGAACGCATTCAGGAACTAGAAGCAGACGTCGCAGCAGCGAAGAAGGAGATGGAGACCAAGATGACCATCATCTCGGGATTGACGAGAGAGCGATCCAGTCTCAAGGCCAGCCCTGTAGAGATGTCCATGGTGGCAACACTGCGGGATCAACTCGAGCAGAATGAGAGACAACTTTCTGATACGAGAAACGCTCACATGGCTCGTGAGCAAGCACTCACAACCGAGCTTGAGTCTCTGCGACAAGCACTTGCTGCCAAGTCTAGTCTCCAGGAGCCCGACAATGCTGACTCCAAGCACGAGCAGCGTGTTGCCGAGCTCCAGACTGAGCTTGCCACCTGGGAGCAGAAGCACAAGGAGGCCCTTGACTCTATGGCGACAACAGAAACCCAAATGCGGGGCACGATCGAGGAGCTTGAGGCTCGAGTTGTTTCCAACCATGCTCAAATCTCTGCATCTCGATCCCAGAATGGTGATAAGGATGAGTCAAACAGCGAAGCTGAGCAGCGTCAACAGAACCTCATCAGCTTCCTTCGTAACGAGATTGACGAGTATAAGGCGATCATCAACAGCAATGCCACCAAGGTTGCGGAGCTGGAGCAGGCTCATGCTGCTGCTCGCGCCGAGTTGGACGAGCTCTACAAGAGTCACAACGCTGTGCAGGAGGACAACTCCCGTCAGCTAGAGCTTATTGCCAAGCTTCAGGAGCAGATCGCGACCCATGATGAGGGCGCCAAGAGTAACGAGACATCGCTCGAGGAGCTCAAGGCTGAGCACGCTAAGGCCCTGGCTGATCTTAAGACGACCGAGCAGAAGGGCTACGAAGAGCAGGTCGAAGTGTTGCTGTCAGAACATGCCGAGAGTGCTCATCGACTGGAGACTGAGCTTGCAGAGGTTCGCGACGAGCTCAACAAGGCAGCTTCTCAGGTCGCCATGGCTCTTGGTCTTGATGCTGATGCTGAGAAGTTGGTGGAGCGTATCAATGAGCTTGCTGCCAGTAAGAAGGCTCTTGACGAGGAGCAGGCCAAGCGGGCCGAGATTGAGTCACATGTTAACGAGCTCACATCTATTAATGAGAGGATCATGAAGGACCTTGAAGACGCCAAGGTTGCTTTGGCTGAGATGCTTGATGGAGGTGCTGGTTCTGGTCCTCTGGTCGAACAGATCAAGATCGCAAAGAAGAGGATGACGGATCTTGATGACCGAAGCAAGAAGAACAGCAGACTTGTGGAGGAGCTTGAGGAGCAGCTCCAGAATAACTTTGACGAGGTTCAAATTACCAATAACCGATTGAGCACCCTGCAGACTGAACGCAACAGTCAATTGGTCGAGGCCAATGCCGCTACTGCACGCCTCACTGCTGAATTGCAGGTCTTGAAGGAAGACTATGCAGCTCTTCAGGTAAGCTTGTCTCTTGCAAGATAATTTGTGGACTTGACTAACACTTCGCAGGCTAAGATGGACGAGGTGGCGGCTGGCGTCCAGAGGTCAAACTCTAACTCAACCATTCGGAAGAGCGCATCTCACGTCTCCCTTCCATCGCCCCCACCAGCTATCCCTCTTCCTCCCCTGCCAAACGGGGCGGGATCTCCAGTCAACGGAGCTCCCAGCTCACCCACCAATGGACGTCCTATCAGCAAGGACAACATTAACATCTCTCATATCACTGAAGACCAGGAAGCGCGTATCCGAACCATCGAGAAGCACCTTAATGCGGAGCGTCAGCTTACCCAGACACTCGAGGAGGCTCTCACCGACCTGGAAAGGCAATCTAATAAAGTTAAGGCCGATTGTGATGCCTGGAAGAAGCGTGCTAGTGAGCTAGAGGCCGAGGTCAAGGAGCTCAAGGACCGCCCTCCCCCCGAGCCTGTCCAGGACAACCGATGGAGTCTCCAAGCTGTGGAGGAGGAGCGCAAGAAGCGACAGGCTGCCGAGGCTGCGCGCCGCCAGCTGGAGGAGCGTATGAATGCCATCAGCAAGGGCAAGAAGAAGAAGGGAAGCTTGAACTGCTTCTAGAGGAGGCGAAGCTGTGACTAGCCGACTTATTATGCGCGGCCCGTTCCGGAGTCCTTGATCACGGGACACACACATTCAGCATTTGGGGGGTTGATTGGGATGGGATTCTTTTTGCAACGCCTTTATGTGTCATCACGTTTCTGATTTGATGTTGTTCACCATATTCCCCCTCGAGTTTTATTGTCGGTCTGGCGATACCTTTTTCGTCGTCAGGCATCCCAACCAAGTTTTCAAGCACTGGCCAGGAGTTTGGAGGATTCTTTTTTTCTACTTTCTGTTGTTTTTTCTACCCTGTGAAGAAAGGAGGGATTTATCACATACACGAGCGGCTCGATGCATAAAGATGTCATTTTGGGTGTCTGTCTTTATACATGTGTAATTTTTCTTCTTTTCAATTGTGACTCCCTTCAATTTCAGGGGGAGGTTTTTGGGTGGCGGACTTTGATTCGAAGAATGAAGCGGAAGATGGGATGATTCTTATGAGGGGGAACCCATTCGATCTTTGGGTTCCAATTACAAGTTACATATAGGGAAAACAAAAATGTGGAATTTTTGTTTTCCGAAAGACGATAGTGGTAAATACTAGTTTCAAAGGACCTTAATCATCCGCCTTGATCGTTTTCTTCTGAGGGGAGTAGTTCTGGGAACCAGCCGTATTGGGAGAAGTCTACTGAGTGCTCGCCCATCGCGGTTGTCTCGACTTGCACGCCTTCTGCTTGCAGGGCATCAGCTTGTGAACGGGATCCTCCAGGTTGAGATCTAGATGGTCAGATATGAGATGTAAGCATGTGAGGGACTGATGGACGAACCTAGGTGATATTTGGCCTTTGGAGTTTATGACTCTTTGCCACGGGACGTTGTCGTGGTTGAAGGGCTGGGATGGATCGGCGGGGAGGTGTTTTAGACAGACGCCGACTTGACGAGGTCTTTGAGCTGGAGGATGTTAGGGACTTGGGGTTTTGGGTGTGTGAGGGAGGGAGGGATTGGTACGGGTTCCAACGAGCATGGCGATGTGGCCGTATGTTGTGACTTTGCCGTGGGGGATCTCTTGGACGGCTGAGTATACGGCGTGGAAGAAGGCTTGTGCTTCGTCTGAACGGGGCATTATGAAGTTATACGAGACATGAGTAGTTGATATGAGTAGTTGTAATGGGAGATATGTGGTAACTGGACTCACTGAGACCGTTGTAGTTCAGTGAGTCAAGTGCCGATTCATGGTGCTGAAGGGCGTGATGTAAATAGCGGGGTATGCCACTATCCAGTCAATCACCAAAGAACGTTGGTTGAGTAAGATTCTTGTTCAAGATTATTCTATTGTTCATTCATGTCTTATGTACAGTCTATCTCTATCTCATTTGTAACCCGCTAATTTAATCGATGTTCTTCTGGTTAACCAAAACATATCGGTATCGTGCCTTTCCATTCTCCATATCAACAATAGCCTGGTTCGCATCCTCCATCGGCCTCTTCTCAACCCAAGGCTTGACATTCTTCTCAACTGCAAGCTGCAGCATCTCCTCGATATCCTTGGGCGATCCAATCAAGCTTCCGCTCAGCTTGAACTGGCCCATGATGAGGTTGAACGCATTGATGGGGGGGAGTTCACCAGAGTCAGGAGCTCCGACCTGCACGAAGTCGGCGCCGTGGCGGAGAAGCTTGAAGTAGTCGCTGTAGGGCATCTTGCTGCTTGAAACGGTGCAGATCATGAGATCGATCGTCTTGGCGTTCTTGTTGGCCCAGTCCTCATCGTCGTCAGTAGCGATGTAAGCATCTGCGCCGAGAGCGAGGACTTCTTCCTTCTTGGAGGCCTTGCGAGAAATACCGATGACCTTATCAGCGCCGAGGGCCTTGGCGAAGAGAACGCCAAAGTGGCCCAGACCGCCTACACCGACGATGCCAACAGTCTTTCCGGGACCGCAGCCGTTGTTACGAAGGGGAGCGTAGACGGTGACACCGCCGCAGAGCATGGGCGCAGCGTACTCTGAGGGGAGACTCTCGGGGATCTTGACGACGAAGCGAGAGTCGGTGCGGTTGTAGTCAGCGTATCCGCCGTAGGACTTTCCGATGTCGTCGGGGTAGATGGAGCCGTAGGTGCTGACCATCTTGGGGCAGTAGTTGAGGCGGCCGGCGGAGCACTCGGAGCAGTCGTCGCGGAGACAGCTGCGGGCCTGGGCGCCTACACCGACTCTGTCGCCGACCTTGATGTTTGTGACGTTGGAGCCGACGCGGACGGCCTTGCCGACGATCTCGTGGCCGACACAGCAGGCTGCTTCTGGTCAGTACTTGCAGCATTGTGTATGAGTGAACTGAGAGAAGACTTACGGAAAGGTGTCTCGCCCCAGCCGGAGCGAAGAATGTGAAGGTCAGAACCGCAGATGCCGCAGTGTGTGATCTTGATGTCGACGTCGTTCTCCTCCCACTTCTTGGGCTCAAAGGTATCCCACTCCATCTTTCCTTGGACGGAGCTGGGATCGCGGCCAAGCCAGCCCTTGAATTCGTAATCGGTAGACATGTTGATGGATTATTCTTACTTTAGAAGATGAGAAGCAAACAAGATTGGGATTGTATTGATCAGATCATCTACGTGAGCTTGCAGGCTATATATATATGACTTCCACCTCCAAGATTCTACAACCATCCAAGGCATGGAAGTGGAAGAGAAAAAAAAATTAACAGGATCGGACTCCGCAACGTCATCGAAGACCCGAGAATTTATCAGCATCGATGGACGAACGATGTAATGCTATGGAATGAAATGGAGATGGATATAAACGGAGTTAAAATTTCCATCTGGGACTGGCCGCAAAAAGGAAGCCATCGCCGTTAGTTAGTCCACTAATCGAAGTCCGCATCGTGAAGGGAAAAGGCCCGTAAAGGGACGGTGACGTCTCCATATCGAGGCGGGTCTGCCACGAGGGAGATGCATCGGCATTCGGCAGTTGGTGACTCAATGGAGATGCTAGCTAGACTCGATGGAGAGAGAGTGTGTGTTAGTTGCTATTACTATCTATGGATGGATCGAACTCGATGGAGCATGTCATTGATCTTGGAGGAGTGAGAGTCGGACGGTGTTACATTTGATCCGAGTGTTGGGTTGGGTTGCGTTGGATTAAAGGTCTGACATCAGCGTCCCGTCACGTTAAACTAATAAACTCTGCTCGGGTCTTGATGTCAGCAGGTTGCATTAGCGCCATGGTCACTATCTCCGTAGCAAATCAGAGCCCCATCCTCGATCTTAATCAACCTTCCAAGGGCTTCAGAAGCAGTGAGAAGCCATCAATTGTAAGCAATAAACATCCCAAGGTCTACGTAGTCTTTTATCTCTACCTACCGCTCAGTAATAAACTCCCCCTTCTTCTTTTCCCTTCCGGAGTTTACGATTTCCTCGTCAGCCAAGTACATACTGTAAAAGTCTTGACCGAGTGAGTGAGTTATTGAGGGTCTAACGTTACCTACTAGTCTAATCAGGCTCGCACTCTTCACGTAAGAATCCCGAATGGCAGAGCTTACTCAACCGCCGGCTCCGAAACGTCTCGGCCAGCTGCCCCAGTTAACGGAGCTCAAGGACCCAGATGATGATTGGACGGGGATCACTGAGGCGAGGGATAGACGGAGACGGCAGAACCGTCTGAACCAGAGAGCTTATCGTCAGTTCCCTACTAACTTGCCCTCCTCCATACCGTACTTTGCTATACTGTACTGTATTGAAGCAAAACTGACTTTGACAGGCAAACGGAAGGCTCGGAACGAGGAATATGCACATGTCACCCCCGAAGAAGTCCACACGAACGGAATCCTCATATTCACCACTGCCAGAGAACGTGCTGTTGCATATGCATTCATGCAACTCGTTCACATGCAACATAGTCTAAAGAATCATCGTCCAGCGCTTCTCCCTTCGCTCATCCGTCTCAACGCCGTTAATGCCGTGTCGAGCAATGCAGTTCACATCGGTATCCCGCTGCAGGGATTATGCTGCGACGATGTGATATCGCCCTGGAACGCGCTGGGCCCCTCGTCCGCAGACGGTGCCTTGGTGAAGTCCTCATGTCCCGAATCGCTACGGCCAACAAAGCTACAGATTGAGATTGAGCATCATCCTTGGGTCGATTTACTGCCGTTTCCTCAGTTGAGAGATAACATGCTCCAGGGATACACGAGCGGTGTATTTGATGAAGATGAGCTGTGTATTGATATCCTAGGACTGATGAGTAGCCAGGATTTGGATGATGCTTATCTGATTGTATGGGGTGAGGCGCATGAAGCTAGTAGCTGGGAGGTCAGCGTGGAATTTCTGAAGAAATGGGGATGGTTGTTGAAGGGTTGTCCGGAGCTGGTTGAATCGACGAATCGATGGCGACAACAAAGAGGAGAAGCGAGACTAAATATTCAGGTCTAATAAATAACGAAGCGATGCGATGCCAATTGCCAGAAAAACGAAGCTGCACGAATGAATGTGAAGAAGGATAAAACCAGAACGAAGGTGTGGAAAGACATAACGCAGAAAAACAGCCAGCAAATCCGATAACGAAAAACAATAACTTTTGATGCAAGATCATCACTTGGAATCGAGAAAGGGATCATGTGATGGCCTTCCACTGCAATAATCGAGGATTCCCCAATTCTCATGACAGATCCGGCATCGATGGTTCTTCCTCCTGCATCCAACACCCCATTCGAGGGTGAGAGGGTTGGACAGGCTACCAGGTCGATTATCTTGGACATTATACCAGTAGGCAAAGCGCAAAGAGCGAGGCACTCTTCCAAGACGTTATCATCAATGTTGACTTTTTGTGAAGATGATCATGAAAGACATATCTTGTCCGACACGGGCCGCGCTGGTCTACTCAGCGTAAGATCTTTGCGATCTACCGCCCCTGGAGGAGCAAGAAAACACCGGACCTCGATAGAGGGTATCAAAATAAACTCAGCAAAAGTTATCCTAAACTTAGGCTAGTTTACCTAAGTCTTTTTGTTACTTAGGACTAAGGTCCTGAGTTTTCTTTCCTCCCCTAGAAGCCTTCTAAAAGGATGCGCCTCCGTATTCAGCACAAAATCATCCAAACTGATCAAATGCTTTATAATCACATCCGCCGCCGTGCGATACATAATTTCGTAGTTCTCGTCCAATCCGCCGAGCAGGGCATGCATCTTGGGTAGATACTCATAAAGAGAATCAGCCAGCGCACCAAGCGAAAACGTATTATCTTGCACAGCTTCGTTCTGAAAGTCAAGACCCATGGGCCACATCCCCGGCAAAAGAGTGCTCTCACCGGTAGTTGCCGAGGCCACGCCGGAGATCCCTGAGGCGCATAAAGGCGCGTCTCTTAGAACGGAGGAACTGCCTGTATTGCGAAAAGGGTACACGGCCAGCCAGATAGGTAGTCCTGAAAGCCATATTCGGTCCACTCACAGGCTCTATGGAGGTCTTCTGTAGCGTTTCTAATAGCAATACATCGGCTGCGGCGCCTATTAATTTAATTAGTAAATATAAGGGTAAGCGTAAGGGTTAGTTTGGGAGGCGTGAGCAAGATGGGCAATGATGCTTACATGTTGATGTTGATGTTGATGTTGAAGAGGAGAAGAAGAGAATCAAGGCGGCAACAGACTGGAGAATCAAAACAAATATACAGTGTCCATCAGTTCAATAACAACAGAAGGAACATCGGTGGTATGGCTACCTATCTAGGCAAGATATCCCTTCCTCTAGATGTGAGGCTATTCCTTCTCTACTATACAGGGAACCTGGTTAATGTTTTAAATACTTTCATAATTGGGAAGTTGCCCTTTTTAACTAAGACCGCCGAGATGTCGGATTGTCGTTTCGAAGAGATTGACTGCCTTTTCTTGTGTATTCCCCCAATCTATCGCCGCAGCCGCACTCGCAGCTTCGTTGAATTCCGCTTTGAGATCCATTATCCAAAGGGTGTCCAGCGCATCAACCAACGTAGCAGCCCACCCGCCAAACGGATCTTTAGCCTGTCCCGTCCGCGGCATCAACTCATCCCTCCCCCAAGCCTTCAGCCTGTACGACTCCCAGTCTCTCCGAAACTCCCTCTTCACGGCATCTCTCCTCTTCGTAGTCTCTCCCGTCTTTACAAATTTGCCCTTCTCCGCTTGAACTCTCGGCATGCGCTTTGCCTGACCAACAGGTAGAGGCTTGATATCCGCCAGCGGATGAACAAGTCCCACGGTCGACCAGTCAAAAAGGCTCTTTACAAAGACCACGCCGCTTTGATGCGATAATTGACGCCATAGAAAGAGGGTTGTGAGAAAGGCGGCGATTAGCACGACGCGTGAAGGGAGGCGTCTGGAAGCACGGCGACGAAACATGGTGTGCTGAGACAAAGAAAAGAAAGAAAAGAAAAACAAACACAGAAAAAGGTGTAAGATGTCCTGAAATGGCTTCTTTGTTGCAGTTTAGTTAGGTACGGATCGAGTTAAAGTCAGCAGTGATAAGCCAGCCTATCCTAATCCCTGTGAAGGTGCCTCGGGAGGCAAGAAAACAGCAAACCTTACTATAGGGTATTAAAATAAACTTAGTAAAGAGTCCCCTAAGTTTAGGCTAGATTTACCTAAGTATTTCTATCACTTAGGGTCAAGGTCCTGTGTTTTCTTTCCTCCCCTAGAGGTGGTGGTGGCTTACTCGATGGGGGTTGGTGGTCCACAAGCCTAAAACGAGACTATTTCCGTTTGTGGAAGTCCTGGCTTTGATGCTATTCATAGTATAAGTGATTCTTTCGCCTTGCCCGATACCCAGGAAAATAGGTCGTTGGGATGGTGTCCTCTGAGTAGACTTGGCTTTTGTAAGTGGTTGGAAAGTCGTGGTGTTGGTGGTGGTTGGACTTGGGCACGAGCCTCCGAGTCCTCGTGGACGACAAATAACAAGATGCGCTTTCTGCTCGCATTCATGAACATGATCTACTGACTTGTTATTCCATTTCCTTTCTTTTGTAATACCATAATTCGCTATGTATCGATTTCTGTTAACCTTTCTCTTCGTGCAAAAGGCCATCGCATCATCCTGCGACGCAGAGCCCTTAGTTCTCCCGCTTCAAGACGTCCAAGTCCTTCCAGATGTCGCTGATTCATTCATGAAAGGAATCCCAGCTAAACTTGGGACACCAGAACAGAGTCTCGTTCTATTGCCTTGGGCGTAAGTTTCCCACTCAAATCACCACCGGATATGGCTAACAGGGACAGCGACTTGAACAATACCTGGATATACGCCGACCCATTCTGCAAAGACTCAGGCATTCCAAACGACGAATCTTGCAAAGTCCGAAGAGGAGGAATATTCAACGAAGAGAAATCCACGAGTTTCACGGGAGCGAGGGATATAGTAAAAGCAGGTGGTGCACCAGACGAGACGTTCTTCAAAGGCGGGCAATACGGTATTCGTAACCTCGTGAAAAGCGCAAACGGCGCAGTCGACAGTTTCAACCTCCAAGGTTCCGCCGATCTCGACAACTTTCCCTTTGGTATACCGACAAGTAAGTGGGACGATACATACAGTACTCTAAGCCCCCTTGGCTTGGGCAGGAATTCAACATATCTAAGCGCCTTGCGTAAGGCGGGAAAGATTGGTTCGCGAGTATGGTCTATATTCTGGGGCCGTATGTGAATCAAAGAACCTCTCGACGGATCGCTGGTTCTGGGCGGTTATGATGAGAAGAAGGTTACTGGTGCTAATTATACTGCGCCGCTTGTGTATGGCGATTTTGATGGCTCGGATGGGTGCTGGACTGGCATGAAGGTGACTTTGACTGATATCCAGATCAATTATCTCGGCGGAACGAATGTAAGCATCTTTCCCAAGGGGACAACGCTACAGTGCTGTATCGATCCGGCAAATCATTTGCTTCTTGAAGCACCGACGCCGTATGTACGGAATTTTGAGTCTATCAGTGGTTTGAAGACGAATTACTCTTCAAGTGGACTTCACTGGAACGCCCTTCAGACAGGTCTTGACAAGCAGTATGTTCACCATAGTTCTTGATTTCGGCTTGAGCACTGACACTCGTAGATTCCTGGCTGACCTGACCTTCCATCTCGACTCCGGCCTCGAGATCCGCGTCCCAAACAACCAATACATGATTCCCACCGTCGACATCGCCTCCAACGGCTCACGAACAACCGATACATCCAAACGAGACATTCTCATAACAGACATCGAAGACGAACCACCCATCCTCGGCCGATATTTCCTCACGGCGGCGTATCTCATGGTCAATCACGATGCTGGAACGTTTACGCTTTGGCAGGCGAAGGCCACTCGAGAAAGAAGCCTTGTTGAAGTATTCGATGAAGAGACGGGAAAGAAGTGTGAGAATACCACGGGTATTATACAACCTTCTGCGTTTTACACTGCCTCTGCATCTGAGAGTTCAAGACCAGACAGAGGGGCTGGTTCGCACTCGGGTTCACCCTCTGGTGCGGTCATCGGCGGCGCTGTTGTTGGTGCCGTAGCTGGAGCGGTGTTGATAGGGTTGGGGATCACTTACTTCTTTATCAAGAGGAAAAGAAAAGCTGGTAATTAATTTCTCGAATTACGTGTTGTGAGAGAACTAATGAGGTTACAAGATACATACTACTTTTACCCGGCACATGAGGAGCTGCAAAGAGCGGATATATACGAAATGGATGGAAACCAAGGAGCCGACGACGACTCCTATATGAAAGCCGGAATACGATAAGGGTAGAATTAAAGTGAATGATTTCTCGCACGTTATTCGGGTGATGGGATCACGTTGCAATGAGATAGAACCCTTTTGAGGCGAGTCGTCTAGAGAGATGAACGCAAGTACTGGACAAGTATTTTGCGAACGTTTTTAAATAGTATGTAGATGAGCCATATAAGTAGACATAATATGAATGAAGGACAAATATACATGAAGCTAAGTAAGTAGTGAGAACTGTTCCCAAAATGAAAAATGCAATCGGTGATTGGAAACTAAGGATGAGTGTGACGACCTCTTTACGAAGCTCGCCAAGTCTTAAATCCCATCAGATATGAAAGATCATCAACTGGGCACCTTGAAAGACCCCAAGACCTCGTAAAACTTTCCCGAAGCTGTGTCCGAGTATTTCTTCTGTCCAACAACTCTGGTAACTTACCTAAGATACCAGGTAGAAAAGTTGAAACCCCCTCCGGCCTATGCCCTCTAGTATTATCACTCAGGTGCTTTGTCCCTCAGGTCCTTGTGTTTTCTGAATAAGGAAAAAAGAAGGCTGGTAGAAAATAGAGGAAAAAGCTCGACCGATCTATAAATTCTGCTCTTTCGTTTATTGGTGCTTCTGTGACGGTATAATCTTGGCCTCCTACGGAGTCGCTTGGTGCGGGACCTTGACTTATGAGTCTTCGGGTGTTTTTTGGGAACAGAAGTCTTATAGGAGAACTCATTGTCGATCGGCGAGCCCGCCAGGTCGTATGATTGTTCTGTAGGGAAGGCAGATCGAGTTGAACCAAGGCCTGGCGAGCCAACGGTACTTTTACCTTCTGGTGAGTCAACGTCCACCCATTCAGATTGTTCGTCTTCAGGCAGATGGCTATCTCTGCTGTATAGATGCGGTTGGAAAAAGTGGTGAGAATCTTTTCTTCCGCCATCATCGTCTTGAAGTACTCGGTATCGTGAACTCGCTGATTCCAGTATCCTGGCCCATGGATTCTTGTGTCTGACAACAAGAGGTTTACGCCTTGGAAATATGACTTCAGTTCTAGTCCTCTTCCTTCTGCGTCCCACTTTCGTCGCTAAAGGTGGCTGCTTCCTTTTCCTTTCCAGATCTTGGTCGTCGATTGCCTGTTTCCTCTTCCTTTCCATATCTTCATTTTCAATCGCCGACTTTTCCAGCTGTACCGTATGGAGAAGTGATGATATTCTTCTCACATCCCCTGCTATTGAAATCTCGGTGTACTTGAGTAAACCTAGCGTCTGGGCCATTTCAAGCTCGCTTTTTGCCGATTCATACGGATAGTTGTCAACTCGTGAAACCACCTGAGATAGTCGAAAAATGCATACTTCAATGGTCGACCGGAGATTATGGGCATGTAACGATTGGGTGTGCAAAATAGATTGCTGGTCAGCGGCTTCCTCCTTCAAACGCCAGAGAATACCTGAAAGATACAGCAATTTGGTCGCCACACCCCGGAAATCCGTGATAGTCTCAGTGCGATGGAGCAGGTAGCTGATCAACCTGAGGACCAATTCAATGTGCAAAAGAATGTCCAGTTCTTCCCATGAAGTTGAAATGTTCCGAATAGGGTCAAAATCTCTAATAGGATCCAGAGCGTATGCGGAGAGATGATCGTCGTCAAAGCTTGGAAGACTTGCAGTGGATTTGATCCGATGCCTCCGCATAACCTCATGCTTTAACATATATTCCAGTTCCTCGTGTATTTTCAATGGGGATCTCCGTTCTTCCAACCCCGTCAATAATGAAGCCTGTTGGCAAACGTTTGTGTACTCAATTTCGAATGCGCTTGGAAGAAAGACTCGACTTGCGCTCAACCGTAACTTGATGCTCTCAAGTGTGGGGTGTATAGGCATTACTTGGGCCTCATTGAATGCATCGACGGACACAACGTGGCCGTATAGTTCCATAGTCTTGCTATCTACTACCCATGATCCAGAATCACCAGGGCGTAGTGCTTCAATGGTAGTCAGTCAGAGAGCTCATTCTACTTGAATTCATGGACACTTACGTGAGTTAGCGTCCGTGTTAAGGTCGTGGACCTTAATAAAGGTAGAACCTGGGGAGATCATAATGCACGAGGCTTCGAAAAACAGTTCACCCTCCTGGGGAGTTCCTTGTTTCAATACTAGTACTGGCCTAGATGTTGAATTGGGCGGCGAAGTGCTTTCAAGGTGTATGGTAGTTCCATGGGGAGCCTCTTCGTTAGAATCGGATACGCCGGACGGTTGATTCTTGAAAACGGTATTAGGCAGTGCTTTAGGTGGAACAAGATCAACAACAGCCCAGTCATAGTTTTCTGCCATCGGAGATCTGAGCGTATCGCAGAAGACTGTGCCGAGTGTTGTGTCGAAGACCCATTCTTCAATGCCGGGACCATCAAGATGCTGCAGAGGGATTTCAGTGGTGGCGGTGGAAGCAAAAACAAAGTCGCTATCTCCATCCTCAGTCTCTGTAGACGATAGAGATTCCGTCTCATCACTTTCGGGTACTCCCTGGTGATTATGAAGATCCTTTTGTAAGCTTTTGAGAGAATGAGCTGCCGTTAGTCCGTACAAACGTCGGCACGAGGTTTCGACCATGATGACTCCCCCGAAAGTTGCCATGGCAGACATGCTTCCCTTATTGAACTTGATATGAGTACCACACCAGGTCTCCTTTGGTGTTGAGTTGGTCAGAACCTGGACCAAACCGTCAGTTCCTAGTCGAAGGAGTGTCTTTTCCAGCACGAAAACCCGGAAATCAGGGGAAAGGCTTTGCACGACATCCTGTTTTGAGAAGAAATTTCTAACTTTCTTCGCGACCCTTTTTTCGCACTGGATGACTATATGGAGCTGCATGTGCTGTGAACTGGCCCCCAGGTATCTCAACTTCATGGATATGTCCCCAGGATCTCGCTTTCGCACTGATATATAGTCAAGAAGATCTCGAGTGTATAGGTTCCTTATGTCAAAGAATTTGCCCTTCAGCTTATCCGGTACAGGTAAATCGAACCATCTAAGCTTGGCACCTTCTAAGGGTTTGCCCGAGAGTTCATACTGGACGCATTCTGAAGGAGGTGTAACGATTCCGATCCCAGAGCCCGAACTGCCTTGTTGGGATGGCTCGGGATCCTCATTCTGTGCGTGATGAGATGTGGCACGCACATATGGACGAAAAGGAATTGAAGCCTTTAAATTCGACAGCTTCTGTCGCAGACCTTCCTGACACTCCGCGTTGGGGCTTATTCGTACGTTGGTCTGAGTTGAGCTTCCCGAACCAGGTCCTAAATGGGGCACCAGCTGTTCTTGCCTATGTTCAAAGCTGGCCATGTCGAATTGAAGAAGCAATGAATCGCCATTCCCGGAGAAAATAGTTTCAGGTATCATGGGAATTGGAATCAGGCTGTGAAGAACTGTGGCTCTGGCAGCACGAGGCAGATCATCTAGCCCTGGAGCGTCAGCTTAAACAACAATGGCTGAGCCCCAATAGCCATTCAAAGTCGCATGCAACCACATGCATGTCAACCTATCAGGCCAATCATTATTCCTCGACAAGGTTTCTGCTCATGATAAGGCTCTGCTCGAGGCATTTTCTACGCGTGCTCGTATTTTTCTGCCTGTGGAATACCTAACTTCAGTGGAATCCTACGAAACGCTGAGTTGCTCACTTAGATAACGTTCTCAAAACCATCCATCAGGAGCTGCATCATGTCGTCGAGGTTAAGCAGTGAGATTAAACAAGACTCAACACTCGAACTAATTACAACTTTATGGTCATGCAGCCTCTGTCAGAACTGCACCAAGCGACCACCGCAGATCTGTGCTTCCGAGCAATGCGTCGGCTTTCGAATCCCTCGACTGCAGAGATATCTGGCATACTACAACGCACTCATGTCAACTTATATTGATGCAACTTCCCCGTCCAATCGCAGCATAAAAACGCACGCAGAACTCTTCCAGGTCATATCAATCCTGAGATCACATCCAGATGCGACTCTTGCAGAGATCTGTCAACTGATTCATCCAAATATGGACTCACAACAAGCTAAGAAGGCAGATAAAGTTGATGCGGTAGCACTTGGAGTCAAGGCACTGCTCATGATAGATCCTTCAGCGCTTCACCACTCATCGGACAGACTTGAGAAGGGGACTTTCAGGGTACACTGGAAAGACGATGTGCCTTTCAGCAAATACGTCCAAGACTCCTTTGCCCTTGGCAATCATGCTATTCTAAGCTACAATAATAGTGAAGCATTTGTAGACGCCACGCGACAGTTGAAAGCAGTCAACCTCAAACGGAGACTTGGGATCACTATAAGGGCTACATGGGACATCCGCAATCACTTACACCTCGATAGAAGAAACAACTACCTTGAAGTTTACCATTATGCTTCTTTTCTCAAAGAGCAGTTGAGAGTAACTCGGGATGTTGGGGACTGCCCAAATCCGTCTTCTTCCCTCAAGAGGTAAGTAAAGTCCGTACAAGGAAATCTCAGGTTGCTTACATGATGCAGAGGAGTATTGCCACGACAACTAGTCCTTGAAGTATTGGACTCTCTTCAAGGAACTCTGTTCCCGCTTTCGGATCCAAAATCCAAAAAGCTTCTCCGCTCACTCATTTCAAAGTGCTCTTTCGATCCAGACATCCTCAACTTTGAAGTCAGTTCCGTCAGACGTGTGGGAGAAGAGAGCGTTCCATATGTGTACTTAGCCGACAGGCTCGCAGACTTATACAACGAACTTCAAACCCCTCGACCTCGTGGTTGGCTCCAGCAATTGATGCAGAGGAAGAGTGGCGCGAGGCATGTAATGATGGCCACGCTGATAGGAGTCATCTTTGCTGTGCTCTTGGGGATAGCCTCGCTGGCTGTGAGCTCGTACCAGGCTTGGATAGCATATCAAGCATGGAAGCACCCAGTACAACCAGCCTAGGCTACAAGTTACAGATAGGAAGTCAGACAGCTATCACGTCCCTCTGTTCAATACCCCCGGGAATGAGTCGAGTTTGTGCTTCGGCTGTCACATACGACCATAGCTCGTGGAGAACACGGGATCCCGTCTGCTCTCCCATAGTTAAGCCACGAAGCGCTGGATCAGTAGTTGGGTCGGTGACGACCAGCGAATCCCCGGTGTTGTATGTATCTTTTGTATCTTTTTGGTGTTCTACCCATCGGACATATGCTGTGTGGTATTGTTGTGTCGGATGGCTTTGGACGTGGCCGATGGATTAGATGGAGGTTGTGGGGCATCATCTCTGCCTTTCAACAACTATTAATGTCAACTTCCAAACACTCTTTCTTCTTGCTAAATGAGAGTTGCTGGCCATATCTATCCAAGTACTAAACTAACGTCTTCCAGGTCCTGTTCTTCCCAGAGCTCCTTTTGCACGTATCAACAGCCTCATTTATGAGAAACCATTGGAAACCATGAATGTCTTCCCACTGCACCCATTTCTCTCCGAAATTGTTATCTGGGAACTTGCGCCTACATATTGCCACCAGCTTGAGTAGCTGGTTTCGTTCTAGAAATACATGTTTGGAGTCAGTCATCAGTATATCTAGCTTTTTAGCAAAAAGCAAAATATTAGGCAACAGTGAGGGCAATGAGTCATTCCCTATCTGTGTTTAATGGCGTTCTTTACCTTTGTGCCTTACGACTGAAGACTCTTTTAACCTCTCAAACCACAGTGCTCCTTGGTTGGCTATGAAATCAGGTACACAAACATTAAAAAAAAGCACGTGTCTTGTGGTGTCAAATGATTCAATCAGGAATTGTAGGATGATTTGCTGGAAAGTCAATAATACTCATGTATAGAAAGCCTACCAATCATCTGACACTACATAACATTGTGAGTTTGTGCGGGAGTTTGTAAGTTTTGCTGCTGGAAGTCAAAGACCCAAAGTCGTGGCTGAGTCAAGCGAGATCAAGTATAAAAGGGCAGAAGTAGCCGGATTTCGATCTTAATCTCTTCAACCCCAAAGCAAAGGCCCGAACCTCGAGCTATACAGCATCACATTCTCCCCAATCCACACCAACTACGATCTTTGATACTCAACCTGCTGCAAGTCTAATAAAAAATGGCTATGGACAGAACACCCTGGGATCGCTTCCCATCCCAGATTCAGAACGAGATTGTTGGTCTGCTGCCAATTCTCGGCGGGAGGTGCAGTCAGCTTGCGACTGTTTCCCGAGCTTGGCGATCAATCATCGAGCCGCTCAACTTTGCCGAGATAAGTCTGACGGTACCACGTCTTACTGACCTTGACTCTCGAGCCATTCTGGCCCGAAAGAGAAACCAGATTCGCTATATCTGGTTTCGTGTGGAACTAAAGCGGTACGATTGTACACAATGTGAGAACAATGACCGGGACCAATGGGGCTTGGACGAAGTTGACAACCAATTCATCGTGGACGCGTTTGAGAACTTGTTCACAACACTCAGCGCATGGGAGCCTCGTGGTGACTTGGTCCTCGATATCAGCATCTACTCGCCCAGTGACAACCAGCACTGGTTCAAGTACATAAGCTTCTACCCAGACACCGACACAGGCGAGCCGTCTCTTCATGGACACGAACATGGAGCGACCGTGAATGACCCGGCTCATGGCTGGGTTATCGGACAGCCTATCCTTGCTCCGGGTAAACATGCCATCGAGCTTACATTTGAGGAGATCATGGGCGAAGGGCCTTTCTATGATGACAAAACTGAGATGCAGTGGTGGCGAAGTCTCCCCAGTGTGCCTGTCGTTGGAGTCGTGCTCTTTCGCCAACAGACTCGCCGACGATGGAAGCCACTCGCAGTCGCCAATATGCTCACGCGGTTTCCAAACATGAAGGAAATTTGTTATGAACCCTGGAGAGAATTGGGTGGAATGGAAAAGCAGACCGATAAATGTAAGTGCTTGCTTGATCCCCGACAGCTTAATTTCAGCCGCTAACCATCCGGAAACAGGGAACCAAAAGCTCATCCAAAGTTTCCCCCAAATGGGATCATTGTGCAAGTTAACAATATTCGAGAACTTCGATGAGTCTTACCCAAAAATATACAGGGCTCCCGCTATTAGGGTGCCAAGCCAAGACGTGAGCCTGAAGCTTGCTCGCACTAGCCAACACCTCGAGATGCTATCTGCTTCCTTTATGGCCGATGCCAGTCACTTCTTCTTGGTGCCTCAGATTCAGAATTCATGGACATGGAGTAAGCTTACTTCGCTGGCGCTGACTTCGAATGTCCTCACTGGAGATGCAGACCCACTGCGTGTCAATAACATGCTTGGAAATGCTGCCGCCACTGCACTTAGGATGCCGAGACTTCAAATAATGGAGTTGTGGAATGGCAGAAAAGGTGTAGCGATGCTCTTTCGTTACAAAAGGGCTCAACAAGATGGGCAGCCAGCTATCATCACGATACGGGGGACATCAGAGCTTGCTTTAGGGACTGGAGTTGTGGGAGCTTGGGATATGGTTGCTTACCAGCACTCCCGTAGCAAGGTCGTCATGCAAACCTCTTCGATCGATCCGAATGGGATTCGAAGCCACGGTGATGCTATCTGCCAGCTGGGGCTTCTGACTGAGGTCACTAGACCTGTCTCGCTACGGCAGATCATCAACGAAAATTTGGTTTCACGCTCGAGACCATTGCCACGATCACGACTTTCATCATTCTTATCATACAAAGCAGCTCTCGCAAGGTTTGAGTCTCTGGACCAACAGCAACAGCAATAATAAAGAGCTGTTTGCAGAGGTCCAGAAGGAGCTCAAAGGGGTTAACTTGAAGAACCAAGCAGGGATCATTTTCTAGGCAATGTTAGACAGTTAACAGTTAACAAGTTCCACTTGAATAGAAGCAACTATGCAGTCTAGGGTATATGGGTCTGAAATTATTGCTTTGCCACACAGAACATGATCTATGAACAAGCTGTGTTGTCCCTCTTTCGTGTACCTCCCGGTGTGCCATCTATCAGACATCTCTAAGTATTCCACTGAATCAAATATCTTCCTCAAATACAAAGAAAGTAACTCTACAAAAGGAGATTCTAGTTGGGCAGCTTTATGCCGGCGTTCTTTGCCAACTTCATGATCTCCGTTGTCACAGCGTCGACATCGTGGCTCTTGATCGGTATGCGATGCCCACCATCCCACTCAACCAGCGTCGTTGTACCAGTTGCGCAGTATGTCTTCATCAGAATCTGGTGCTGCTCAAGCCCGGGGTCTCGAAGTCCATGGACGTGTAGTGTAGGTATGTTCAAAACATGGTCGCCAACATTCGACTCGGGGAAGTCCTTAAACTCGGAGCTCAACAGTGCCGCATCAACGACCGCCGGGGGATGTTGCAGTCGAGCATCCAGCGTAATCAAAGGCGCTCTCCCAGCCATGAGAACACCAAACTTGAACTGCGTCAGAGCCTCATCAGCTCCAAACTGCTCAGTCACTTTCTGCTGTGTCCACAGTAAACTCGCCGCAATCTTAGCGCCCTGCGAAAACCCCAGAATGCCGATCCACTCTCCGGTGCCGGGGTCGGTGTCCATAGCCCTGCGGGTCTGGTTCCGAAGCAGCTCGGCGGCGGCCTCTGCTTCGATCTCGGGATGATCGGGCTGCCAACGGAGCCAGCGCCGAAAAGGTCCGTATTCACCGTAGACGCTGACAATATCTGGGTGAGGCGCTGAGATGAAGGGTGCTTGCATGAAGACTAGACGAAGTGAGGAAGCGAGACTCCTGATGAGAGCGCGGCATTGTAGTTCGAAGACTTGTGCATTGACGCCGCCGCCGTGAAGGCAGAGAATGCGGGGGAGATGGAGAGTCTCTGGATCACTAGAGGTCTGTATTTGTGTCATGTTGTAAGTCTAGCGACAAATGCCACTCTCAAGAGCTGAAGAGAATGTGCTATTATCACGGTTGCAAAATGAAGTTTACAAGACAGCGTTTTGGTCTTTGTGTAAGCTTAAACCGAGGATCACCGGCTTCGGGTAAGCTTTCCTAGCATTCCCCGAGTGACACCCGTTTCGGGCTCCGAAAAACAGCGATGATCTCCGTGCGCCAGCGCATCATACAAGACGCGGTACCTACAAAATATCTAGATAAGTCACCGTCGCCGCCATTTCAATATTTCCACAATTTCACATGCTCCCCAACAATTTCACTCTGGTTTACGGTGGAAGAGCTCGCATTGGTTGACATGGTGGCTGTGTAGGACCCTGAAGTTCAGCCACGCAAGCACCTTATCGCCAAGCCACCATGATGACATCAATCGCGTGCGGCTTGTAATGGTTCAGGTTCCTTGCAGGTCATGGAACCGGTTTCGAATTGTCTCGTACGCCACTCATGAGTCTAGAAGTGACGAGGCCTCTCGTATCAGTGAATCGTCCCTAATAAATACCTATTTGTCTATTAAAGACATCTCTCACCCAGAACCTAAAGATTCAGTCCACTTTCTTTCCCTGTTCCTAGCTCTTATACCTGATACGAAGCTACCCCACCATTGACTCTCAACCTCAAACCTTACAACTACAACACCTACAGTTTACCTACGTTAGTACCTATAATCCGATGTCGAATCCTGAGAAAGCTCCCCAGTATTCCGCCGGCGGCCAGCATGGAGGTGGCCTGCTTCCTACTGCCGACCCTTCCCAGAATCAACCTCAAGACTCCTCTCTGCCTCCATCGTACAACCAAGGATCTGCTGAGCTTCCTGGAGACGAGAAGCCCCGCGTACCCCAAAATCCCGACCAGCATGTTCAGTTTGCAGGATCTCAGAGCCAACAGCAACCTCCCCCGTTTACGTCCACTACCGGAACCGAGCAATATCCCAGTGCTGCAGAGGAGAAGCGCCAGCTAGAGCAGCAATACTTCCCTCCCCCTCCTCCTGGTCCTCCTCCCGCGCAAGATCAACACCAGGCTTCCGCTGCTCACCCAAACCCTCTCCAGGGGAACCCTGTCACTGTGCCTCAGCAGCATCAGGAGACTCACCAGCCCTTCGACGCTCAGCAGTCCCAGCAAAACTACGCTATTCCGCAGTACGACCCTGCCCATCCTACCTTTGCGCCCCCTCCTACCAACCAGCCGGCTCAGGCTCAGGCTCAGGCTCAGGCGCCACCTCAACCAAGTCCTACAGCTCCTACACATGGCCACGGCTTTGGTCATGGTCCAGAGACAACCACAGCCCAGCCTTCAACTTCCGCGCATCCTGAGACACACAAGAAGCCCGGCTGGAGCGAAAAGTTCAGCCAGCTTGGTATCAAGGCCGCTGCTCCTATCAACAGCTTAGCCCACAAATTTGGTAGCCAGAGTTTCCTCCCCGAGACAATCGACAAGGAGTGTGACAAGGCAGCTTCTATCCTGAAGTCCTTCTGTAGTAAGTTACCCTCAGGGGGCAAGAAAACAGCGAACCTTACCGTGGGGTATCAAAAATAAACTTGGCAAAGAGTCCCCTAAGTTTAGGCTAGATTTACCTAAGTATTTCTATCATTTAGGGTCAAGGTCCTGTGTTTTCTTTCCTCCCCTAGGTTACCCATACAGCTTGACCAGAACATCCGCTAACATATTCAGAAAACGGTGTCTACGCCGACCCGAGCTCTAGCCAGGTTCCCACATCAACAGACCCCAAGGCGCAAGAGACCAACGACGAGATCATTGATCCCACCAAAGAGAAGCCCAAGAAGAGAGTTCTTGTCAACATCCCTCCCAAGGTCATTGCCAAGGCCCAAGGTCTGGCTATCTTCACAACCCTTCGTGCCGGCTACGCTTTCTCTGGTGCCACTGGCTCAGGTATCTTGATCTCTCGTCTCCCGGATGGATCATGGGGTCCTCCTTCAGGTATCCAAGTCCACTCTGTTGGCGCTGGTTTCATGATCGGCCTTGACATTTACGACTGTGTCTGTGTCATCAACAGCCGAGAGGCTCTCAACGCTTTCGCCAAGACTCGTGTTGCTCTGGGTAGTGACCTTGCTGTTGTCGCCGGTCCATACGGCGCTGGCGGTGCTGTTGAGATCGGTGCCGCTATGGAAGGAAAGAAGAAAGATAAGGAGAACAAGGACGAAGAAGCTCCACCCAAGCCTCCCCGCCCTACCGACGATAACCAAGGCCTGAAGCCAGAGACCGATGCCGACAAGAAGAAGAAGCGCCGCAGCTTGAGCACCGGCGCTTTCAAGCCTGTCTTTTCCTACGTCAAGTCCCGCGGTTTCTACGCGGGCATTCAAGTCGACGGCACCGTCGTCGTCGAGCGCAAGGATGCCAACGCCGCCTTCTACGGCGAGCGCGTCTCAGTCGAGCAGATCATCCGAGGAGAAGTTCCCCGCCAGAGCGGCATGTGGCCTGCTGGTGCTCGCAACCTTCTCGAGACTCTGAAGGGTGCTGAGGTCGGATCTCTGAAGGTCAACTCTGTGACTCCGACCGATCGGGACCCCACTTCCTCAGATCCTTCGGCGCCGGTGGCGTCGGGAGCTAATGCGGGACAGGCGCAGCCTCCGGGATATGTCGATGATGGAGTTCACCGACCTGAAGTTGGAGATGTGAAGTACCGTTAGAGACGAGAATGGATATTTTTAAGATACCACGAGTGAGGGAGTGAGGGGAGGAAAGAAAACACAGGACCTTGATCCTAAATGACAAAAAGACTTAGGCAAGTTAGCCTAAGTTTAGTGTAAGTTTAGGATAACCTTTACTGAGTTTATTTTGACACTCTACAGTACGGTTTGCAGTTTTCTTGCCCCCCAAGGGGGAGGTAATATTTTGATCAGTCTCTTGCTGTGAATTTCTAGTACTTTTAGCCAAAATCACAATTGCATTGTTTGAACATGAACACGAACTGCTGAACTACATGCGAATTTCTTTGACATGGTATTTACAGAAGTATGTAGATAAAATGCGTGAATAACATCACCGATAATCTTGGTTTAGTTGCACAGTTGGTACTCCGTCTGCCTGTTTCTCGACACCGCGTAGTGAGTGTCTTCTTCAACGTTGGAGGATAATGACCGCCTAATGTCATAGATACCGCGCGTCATCGGTCCCAAAATTGAAGCCCAGTGAATACTTCTAGGAAGAGGAGAGAAAAGTCCGGATATTTATCCCAAGAGATAAAAAGACTTGGGTGATTTGGCATAAGCTTAAGATACTCTTTGCTAAGTTTGTTTAGCACCCTCTTGTGAAGTCTGAAGCCTGAAATTTCTTGATCCCCAGACTCTAGGGTAGCGACTGCTGCGCCACATCGTATGTCATTGCCCCTCCAACGTGGCGCCTCCACAAGCTCCAAGCTCTGATGAAGTCATTGCAACTCTCTAGCCCAGCGATCTTGGCAACAGAGCTGACTTTACAACACAAAAGCTCAGGAACCCGCCCTCAGGTTCGCAAACGAAGCCATGTCGTCGTAAGAAGACCCAGCTATACCGGAAACCCCTAGAACTTGCCAGCTAACATTTCCTCCCTCAGAAACATCCTCTCCATCCCCTTTCGCAAGTCGACCCACCTCTCGCTTGCTTCGACGATACGGCAGTATATCAACACCAAATATGATCAGCACCCAGATATGTTCAAGCATGACCTCGAGGTCATTGATGCACTTCGGCGCGATGCGGTGAACGTGCGAGAGCCGCATCCGAGTGGCATCAAGAAGCTGCAAGCGTATGCCGGGCAGCTTGTTTGGGTTGGGGGCAAGTTTCCCATAGATGTGAGTGTCACGCGATGCTAGTTGACAGCACAAATTGATGATGCTGATAATGAAAGATTGGTGCCGAATTTTCGTGGTATCCTGCGCTTGGATACAATACCGAACGTCCTATGGTGCGGAACAACCTCAAATACGAACTTATGAACATTCTCTACAACCTCGCCTCCCTCTACTCCCAGCTCGCCATCAACACGCCCCGAGGCAACACCGAAGGCCTCAAATCAGCAGCGAACTACTTCTCCCTCGCTGCTGGAGTGCTCTCACACATGCAAAAAGAGATCCTCCCCGAACTACGAATGTCCGATCCTCCCGAAGACATGGACCACGACACACTCGAGTCCTTGATCCAACTACTCCTCGCCCAGAGCCAAGAATGCTTCTGGCAAAAGGCCGTTATGGACGGCTACAAAGATGCGTCAATCGCCAAGCTAGCTGCTCGAGTGTCCGACCTGTATAACTTTGCTGGCGAAGCTGCTATGAAGAGCGAAGCCATAAGCAGTGCCTGGATCCACCACATGAGCGCCAAGCATCATCACTTTGCTGCTGCTGCGCAATATCGAGCTGCATGCGATTGTCTTGAGAAGAGGAAATATGGAGAGGAGGTTGCGCGACTCAAAGATGCTGTTGCTTGTGCGACGGAGGGCATTAAGGAGGCCCGAAGTGGCTATCTTGGCAAGACGGTGGTTGACGACCTCAATGGCTTGAAGCGCAAGGTTGAGGAAGATTTGAAGCGAGCAGAGAAGGACAACGATGTTATCTACCTAAGTATGTGCGCCGCGACCCTTGTTTTGTTGAGTACTAACATTTGCAGTTGCTGTACCACCAAAGTCGGAGCTCAAGATTCTTGATCGCGCAAACATGGCCGTAGCTCGGGTGCCACCGCAAGTTGCCAATCCCTATGATTACTTTGGAGACCACGCCGAGTTCGGACCAGCTTTGTTTTCTCGACTTGTCCCCTTCTCGGTGCACGTCGCCACATCAATTTACGAGGAACGACGTGATCGCATGGTTAGCCAGAATATTATCCCGGAACTTGAATCGCTCACAGACAAGATTCACGAAATTCTCACATCGCTTGGGCTACCTGGATCTTTACAAGCTCTGGAGAAACCTCTGGGTCTACCGCCAAGCTTGGTCCAACATGCTGAGGAGATTAGACAAGCAGATGCCATTGGCAGAGTGCAAAAGGGCTTTGCGGATATCGACAAGTTGCGGTCTGGAGATATGGCAATCTTTGAAGAGGGGAAAGCGGCTCTAGCTTCGGAAGAAGAGGAAGATCAGCGATTACGGATGAGATACGGAACAGACCGATGGGTGCGACCCGAGAGTCGGCAAGATCCCCAAGGTGGGAAGCTTTGGCAGCACGCTTCTGAGATCGAAAGCTACTTCCAAAGCAGTATCAGTAGCGATGCGGTTGTCAGGGAGAAGTTCGGCGCGATCCAGGATCTGCTCGCTATCCTTTCCGGACCGGACCGAGATCTGATGGACTCTGTGCCGTCAAGCCGACGGGTTGACATACCCGAGACTTTGAAACCTGTCATAGGAAGATTGCGCGGCGCATACAACGACGTGCTTCGTCTCGAGAGCCGTCGTCGCAAGAAGGTTGAGAGTTTGCGGGAAAACGCCCGGCGCGACGATATTAAGCCGGACATTCTCAAGGAAGCAGCCCGATTGGAGCGAGCGTATCCTAACACAGCACTCGTCCCGGCTCACTTCGAGGAGTTCTTCGACAAGCGACTTGATAAGTTGTATGAGCCCGAAGTTGAAGCGATCGAAAAGGAGGCAAAAGACCAAGAACGTCTGTTGGCCGATGTTCAGCGTATCAACCGGGAGTTTGAGTCGCAGAAGCGACAGATGGGTGAGCGCGGGAACCGAGAACGCGAGGTGGCTTTGCAGAAGCTTGATAATGCCTATTTTAAGTATAAGGAGATTATCAACAACCTCGAAGTTGGACGCAAGTTTTACAATGATCTGAACAAGATTGTCGGGCAGGGCTTCCGTGATGTTATTCGCGGCTGGGTCGCTCAGCGCCGCATGGAGGCCAGAGCGTTGGAAGAGTATGTTCCCCGTGAACTTGGTACTAATCGTTCACTGACCGAAATCACAGAGAAATCAACATGCCGACATTGTCAAACCTCAACATCTCCCACCAACAACCCCCGGCCCAAAGCCCAATGCCGTCACACCAAGACCCCTCCCACTCATACGCACCGCCACCATCACAACAAGTCCCGCAACCTGTGCAAAGTCCAGCTCAGGCAAACATACAGTCTTGGGGAGAGACGGTACAGCAGCCAAAGCCAGTGCAACCGACGCCGGTTGGTGCGATGTGGACTCCTGGTATGGGTATCAAGTTTGGTCAGTCTGGTGGTTCAGGGCAACCTCCTGCACCTGGGACGTGGAATCCCAACTCTGGAATTAAGTTTGGTTGAGTGCGGTTGTATAAATACCCTGATTTTAGAGGGCTGTTGTTTAGCAGACATAGCATACATGGCGAATACGAGTTTGTTTACAATTACTGGATGAGAAAAGAACACTTAGGACCTTGATCCCAATTAGCAAAGAGACTTAAGGCAACTTAGCATAATTTTTGGGATAATTTTGCTAAGTTTAGGATGTCCTTGTGAAGTTAAGGATGCTTTTACCAAGCTTAGGATACCCTTTGCTGAGATTATTTCTGTATTAGGGTCTGATGCTTCCTTGCTACCCCTGGACCCAGTATCATAAGTATCACTTGTATCTCGTCTTTTGGCGCTGTTTGTGAAGCTTTTCGCCGTACCACTTCCTCCAATGCCGATTATTGGACCGCTAATTCATCGGACAGTGTAGACACCATGACTGACAGCATGGTATCCTCTCTTCCCAACCTTGCCCGTCAACTCGCTCTTCCACTCCTTGCCCTCTCCAACCAACTCGACAACCTTGTTGAACGTAAACTCGGGCTTCCAGCCCAACTCCTCCACCGCCTTGCTAGAATCATAGACCCGATCGATCCTCTTCAAGTGAGTCCACCCCTTATCCTCGAACACCTGCACACACTCCGGCGCAACAGCCTCAAACACCTGCTTAGGGTCTTTGTCCAGCATCGCCAGCGTGTCAGCGTCGTTGGGGAAAGGCGGCGGCGCGCTGATGATATACTTCCGAAACTTGATCTCTCGCGCTTTCTTCATTGCGCAGACTGCCGCGCGGACAATGTCTTCAATGTCACAGCGGCGATACGCTAGTTCGAGCACTTTGAGGTTGTCGTCTGAGACAGCTGCTCTGCGATCTTCATCGTCGTCCTGCTCTGGGAAGAAGCGGCTCGTGCGGAGGATAATCGCGGGCATGTTTGTTTGCTTCTGGACGAGGAAGCATAGATCCTCTGCTGCGACCTTTGTAGCGCCGTAGATGTTTTTGGGGATGGGGACGACGGTTTCGTCGATCCAGGCGGCGGGCTGGCCGGGCTTGGGACTCAGTGCTGCGCCGAAAGTGCTTGTTGTGCTGAAGAAGACAAAGCTCTCGATCTGGGTGCCGAGTTTGGCGGCTTCTTCGAGAAGGACGAGGGTGCCGGTGATGTTTGTGTCGATGAAGTCTTGCTTGGAGTGACTCTCGACATGGGGTTTATGCAACGTCGCGGCGTGAAGGACATGCTGAATGGGGTGTTTCTGAAGAAGAGATGTTACAAACTCGCGGTCTGAGATTGAGCCGACGTGTGTGGTGTTCTCAGAGGGTAAGATGTCTATCCCGAGAGGTGTGAAGCCAAATGTTGGGAGGGAGAGCATGAGGGCTGTGCCGAGATGGCCGGATGAGCCTGTTACGAGGACGTTGTAAGCCATGGTGTATGATTTGACGTTGGAGTGGTGTTGAAGGATGATGAGGAGGTTTAGAGGCTGTTTCGAGGAGGTTATGGGTGAAGGTGAGGGTTTTGTAGATGAGGTGGGGTTTAGTCGGCGAGTGAGTCAGGCACTAAGACGAAGAGAGGTGAATCACGAACAAGGGCGGAAAAAAAGGGATCGGATGGTGAGGATGGATGCTGTGAGAGGGGATACAGTGGTTGTGAGATGTTGTTGTGAGATTAGGCAGGGTGAGTTTCACGACGTGGTGTGAGGCCAAATTGAGGTGTTTACTGATGTGTTCTATTGCGGATTGGGCCAGCTTGTATGCTACTTATGCAGTGTCTTTCATGTAAGAAGGAAGTATGGAGTTCCTGAAAGTTATTCTGTCGTTGGTGATAGCTTCAGAGTGTGCTGTCAGCATTCAGTCACCTTGGGGGGTAGTGAAGATATGGTTCGACTTAACCACTCTCTGTATTACATGCCGCGCGCCAATGCACAGAAAAGACCCCGAGATGATACAGTGTGTTACTGAGTGATATCGGTTAAAGAAGAATGTTTTATTCTGCCATGTCTAATTGCTGAACTTGACGTGTCTTGATAGAATAGACATTAGCCAGTCTGATGCGGCCAGAATTGAGGACGCACCTAGACTTCAGAATCATACCCGCAATTGTTCACAAGATGATCGCTGGTAGAGAACGTTCTCTGACAATGTTCATGTCTTTGTCACCCAACCAACTCTATATATATCGTGTGTTCACAATGCCCTCATCCTCAGCCCATGTCCAACATCGCCATCACTGCCGTAACTTGACCTTGACCACCAAGCCCCATCCTGTCTTGCCCTCCCAAATACCCATTTCGTTCTCCCGCCGAAACGTAACCTCCTCAGCCCTGACCGTCATAGTGACCGGTTCCTCCTCCTGTACCTTTACAACTGGCGCTGGTGGTGTCGATGGTTCAGATTTCTTGAATAAGCCCCATCTTGATGCCTTCTTTGCTTGTTCGACGTGTGCTTTGACGACCTGGCGGTCTACTCGTTCTGGGGAAATGTACTTTGCTAGACGGACCGCCATGTCGTGGTCTGACCACCAGAGGACGTCGTCTGAGGCTGATTCTTGGGTGTCGTCTTCCCATCGGCCCCATTCGTCGAAGGCTCTGTTTTTTGGGGGTTCACTTTGCTTGACAGGCTTCTTTTGGTCGCCTACTAGCTTGCGATCTTCTTTGACACGCACAACGGTTCGGGATTGATCTTCATCGCTAAAGAACCACCCTTCGCCAACTGCTTCTTCAGGTACCATGGTCATCTCGACGAGTCGTGGTGGCGGATCCATGGCCGCTATTGACGAGAGCATATCCTCAATGTGAGGGACCAGCAGGGTGAGTATTTCACTGTCCCGTTCATCGCGCGCTGAGTTGTGAACTGCTTGAACGGATTGGATGCGTAGGGGAAGGTTGTTCAGATGTGAGGAGAAGATAGTTGTGACTGACTGTCGTGGTTGTGCTGAAGGTAGTGATGATGCTGAGGGGCCGGATTCAGTGTATGGGGGAGGAAGATCCCCGTCCTCGAAGGAGTCTTGCTTAGACATGGTGTTGCAATGAGAAGAAAGCCAAGTCTGGAGATTCTGCAAGACGTATGTTTTAGTCGATGCTACAACAAATGCCCAACGCCCGATGCATATACATACACACATAAAACCCGGATCTAGACAGGAAAGCCAATCAGTCAGCCCACCATCCATCAATAGCGAGCGCTTGAGTGACCGACCACCAACTCAGCCTTGTATCGCCCCGTCCGTCTTCAAAAGCGTCAAACTAGCAATCGCCGAAACCACAAAAGAGGAGGGGGTTCACTCTCATCTCATCACAGCCTTGGGCTGCACATTATGTCTGCCTGAAGGAGTGCCCGTGGTGGTCATTGGTTACTCATCGTGGCGCAGCAAAGTTGGTGGTTGTTCAGTCATGCAATTTGGGGGGCTTGGCGGTGATGGAGGGGACATTCATTCCAAGTATCATCGAATCATGTTTTGTGCACGTGAGTTATTGCATTGCGGCCGGGCGTTTAGCCAAGATGCTCGATTCGGATACCGGCAGGAGATGCTTTGAGCTATTGAGTGAGTGAGTGATTGATTGATTGACTGATTCCGCGATGCGTGCGGAAATTAAAAGATGGTCCGTTTACAGGGCTGTGTTGATAGTGCTTTGCGGCTGAACGTTAGTTTGGGTTGTCATAACATCAAGCGATGAGAACCAATTGCCAATAAACGCAGTAGAAAATGACATTTGTTGGGAGGACACCGACCTTGGGACTTTGATCCCAAGGGACAAAAAACTTAGGTAACTTAGCATGAGTTTAGGATGTCTTTTGCTGAGTTTATTCCAACACCCCAAAGTCTGATGTTTTGCTCCCAGAGGCCAACTTACACGCGAGTGCCCTGAACCTACCTAAGCTTCGGTTATGCTTTAGAGGCGAACCCCACTGTAGATCACCCGAGAACGCCCACCTCAACGCCCAACCAACAACATAACATCACCCACAAAAGATGGAACCTTACCTAACCTCACCAAACCCGGGCATTCCCCAAGTGGCGATCACATCACAAGCTCATCCTCTTTAATCTTATTCCTCACCTCAATCTGGTCACGGGACCACATTGCATACCCGTTGTGGACATGGAATTCTTCCAGAAGCATGGGATTTGACAGGGGTACTCCAGAACTCCGCCACCACCTCTTGGAAGCTTTGAGCACAAGGCACATTCATCATGGAGTGTGACCCTTGTAAGCCTTGAGACGAGACATGCATGTTTGTTTGTCTGTGTTCCTGTATCATGATCGAAGCATATAAGGGAAGGATTGTCCGCTTTGTGAGACACACCTTTTCTGATCTTACTATACAGATAATTCTCTAGTAACATTGGTTCTAGAGATATACAACACTCGCTGCAAACAACTTCCTACTTACACCTGGTCATACAACACCAGTTCAATCCTTCAAGACTCAACTACAATTCCACTCTCTTCTACCTCCAACATCACCCAAGATGTCTTACAGAATCTCTGCCCCCGATGAGTACCTTGCCATCACTGGCATGGGCATCAAGACCGTCAAGATCACCAAAGCAACATGGGTCTGGCCCCTCCAACGATGCACACGCTTCAGGTATTCATCCCCCCTTCTCCGACTGGCCAACACTCACTAACTCCCCACAGCATCCGCCCTCACGACTATGCCATGGACCTCCAGGCCATGACCAAGGAGAAGTTGCAGTTCTCTCTTCCTGTCGTCTTCACAGTGGGCCCCGATGTCAACCAGCGCGGGGCCAACCGTCCTGATGGCGAAAGTGAAGCCGATGCTCTTGATCGTGAGGACCGAGGGGACGCTTTGATGAAGTATGCTATGCTCTTGGCGAATTCTGAGGAGAAGGAGAATCTCACCCAGAGCCAGCATGTTGCCAACATCGTCAAGGGTATCATTGAGGGTGAAACTCGAGTCCTTGTGTCTAGCATGACTATGGAGGAGATCTTTACCGAGCGAGAGGTCTTCAAGAAGAGGATCTTCCGAAACATCCAGAATGAGCTGTCGCAGTTTGGTCTGCTCATCTTCAACGCCAACGTATGTACCCCCGGCCCCTTTTTACCCGCACGATAGCCAACATTCCACAGGTCAAAGAATTGAAGGATGCCCCCAACTCAGTCTACTTCGCCTCGCTCTCCCGCAAAGCTCACGAGGGCGCCACCAACCAAGCCAGAATCGACGTTGCTGAGGCTCAACTCCGCGGTAACGTCGGAGAAGCCCAGCGCAAGGGTGAGCAAGAGCGTGAGATCGCAAAGATCAACGCCGAGACCGCCGTCCAGAAGACAGTCCGTGATATCGAGCGTGCTCAAGCAGAAGCACAACTCGACACCAAGCGCACAGGACTCACCCGCGATGTCGACATCGCCCGTGTCACCGCCCAGCGTACCCTCGAGTCCAAGGATGAGGATCTCAAGAAGGAGGTTGAGATCAAGCGTGCTGCCGCTGAGATGGAACGTCTTCGTGCCACGGATGTCGTCAAGGCTACCATTGCGAGGGAGAGTAAGCAACAGGCTGCTGATGCTGCTGCCTACGAAGTCGAAGCCGATGCGCGCGCTCACCAGGAGGCCAGTCAGCGCAAGGCCGATGCTGCAGCTTACCAGACAAAGCTCTTCGCCGATGCAGACGCAGCAGCTGCATACGCCAAGATCACAAGGAACACAGACGCCCAAGCTTACCAGACCCGCAACGAAGCCGAAGCCTACAACTACGCCGCCCAGCAGCGCGCCGAGGCCGAGCTCGTCAGCAAGCTCCGCGAGGCAGAGGGTATCTCCGCCATGGCCGACGCCTACGGCAAGCTGTCCCAGGCCTTTGGCGGCCCCGCCGGACTGCTGCAGTACATGATGATCGAGAAGGGCACGTACGTCGAGCTCGCCAAGGCCAACGCCACAGCCATCCGTGGCCTGGAGCCCAAGATCAGCGTGTGGAACACTGGCAGTCAGAGCGGTGCTGGTCAGGGCGGCGGTGATGCGACTGAGACGATGCGCAATGTGTACCAGATGCTGCCACCGCTGATGAGCACTATTAACGAGCAGACGGGTATCACGCTGCCGGAGTGGCAGTTTGGGAAGTTGAATGCTGGCGTTAACGCTGTTGGACAGGAGGGTTCTAAGACTAATGGTCACAAGAGCCATTAGAGATTGAAAGGGGCTGGCTGATGGATGTACAGTATGAGAGGAGGACTATGATGGACGATCTTTTGACGTGATGGGCTTTTGATATCCGGCTTTGCCACAAATTCCTTCTCCTTTGTTGATAGACCTGTTTGATACCAATTTGTTAGCTTAGATTGAACACTTTTATTAATGAACACGTCTTGAATCTACCGGTGAGCGTCGACGAGAGCCTTACCCGTGACAAGTGAGCCACTAGCCAATGATGGGAATGATATGGTAGTCGAGTCCTTCTGGGGAGAGACGAGGTACGAGTTATCCTCGGATACTGGTGCATAGGCTCACAGTCAACGATGAATACTCGCGGCTGAAGAGGCGAAAGGGGTTGGAGACAAACACTGGGGCAGAAGAGACCCCTAAATGGCCGTGTTGAATGGAGGTGCTGAAACGCAAAAGGCCCGTTTCAGTCTTGTGAGCCATGGCCTGCTCGTACTGCCCAAGCTTTATCGCTTCCTCCGAAACACCAAAGAGAACTCCTTGCAGTATCTCGACAGTACCAATTGACGGCTCAGTTTCTGACTTGAACGGTCGCGGTTGCCACACTACAAAGGACCAGAAGCCAAATTGGCCCTGGAGAGCAGTAAAACATTAGATCATGATGTATGGAACTAAGATGAACTCAGCAAAAGATATCCTAAACTTACGTTAAGTACCCTAAGTCTTTTATAACTTAGGATCAAATGCTTCACAAGGAGCTCGAAACCGTAACTTGGATCGTGTTGCATATATGCTGTCTTGAGTACTGGCATCCGAGTCTGATGTTGCTCAGCGTAACGTAAGCGACGGCGCCTGTAGATCTTGCGACCTCCTGTGAGGCGTTCTGGAACAATAGATGCTTCGGGATGGGCTGTTGCACTGGCCGGAGCCTCTTTCGTCTTGGTAACATCGATGGAAAGCTTTTGGACGCCCTGATCCTGCTTCGGCTGTGCGATATGATGGGCGCTCGCATGCAGTTTCAAGCGGGGACGGGCGACAGAGCCTCGTCTCCTTGGCAGGATGAATCTGTAAAACACCACGTCAGAAGAAAGCCGACCACCGATGAGAGATAAACTTCACGATGGAACAAAGTCTTGGCCTTTTCAAGCATTACGCAGGGAAAGATTAGCCCAGGAATCTCACCAGAGGGGTGTGCTCGTGAAGTGCTTATTCCATTCAAGGGGGACTGACGAAGAGTGCAATACGCCTTTGACCAACTCAAGTATCGCCAGGGTGCTTAAACAGCTGTGCCTGTCGGCCAGTGTACATAGAGTAGAAACGAGGTCTGACAACGTCGGAAGAACATGCTCGGTTGTTTGATTCTTCGAGGCTCACACCTCTCGACATGAGGGACAACTGAACTGATCTTTTGTTCAATGGAAATCTGGTGAACAGAAGCCGCTTAGAGGTGGTTCCGAATCTGCGACTTGTGCGAAAATGTGGCTTGGAAAGGACAGTGAATTTATTGCTTCACTTGCTGGAGAGAGATCAAAGAGTCGTGATGTGAAGCGACTGTCGTGGGCATCTTCGGGAGAGTGAATGAACGGGTCCGTGGTTGAGGGCTGCGCGTCGATTGTCTGTGATAATGAATAAAAGGTTAGCCAAGCATTTGCAAGAACGCGACGAAATCACTGATGGTACTTCTCTTGCATGTGTGAGCAAAGGCCGATCTGAAGAAGGATGACTTGTTTGACAGAGACCTCTTCATCGCTAGGTCGTGTGTTGGGTTGGCAGCGGTTGCTTGCATCTCCCCGTTGTGCGGGGGCTCGATCAGTCTTTGCATGTTCACCGAAGGCGTTGGTGAGGAGATAGAGAGAGATGTTCAGTTGTCGGAGTGGACGAAAAGAGTGGTGGTAATGAGGCGCGGCGGACAGTCACATTTGGAGTTTACAAGGGTTTGTGGTGAGAGAAGTATGTTCTAATTGATTGCTAGCTATATGCGCTGACCAATCCCAATTGTCCGCCGCAAGATAACCAAGGAAGATGACATGCAAAGACCAGCGTTGCCTGACCAGGCGGATAGAGCGAGGATCGAAGATGGTCGAGGTGGGGATGAGTTGGCGCTGGAGAGGCCCACCGTAGTCAAGGAAATGTGTTGTGAGATGGGAGACAGGGAGTGAAGTCTTGTGGGAGAAGGGGTACTCCAAGTAATGATCAGGAGGATATCTGATTGACAAGTTAGTGATGAGCCAAGTCGATGAGAAGGATGAAGACAACTTACCAGTTGCTGGTGATCTCCGCCGAGCTGGTCCACGCTTGGATAGACAGCGGAGCTAATGTTCGCTCGTCCAGTGGAAGTCATGTATAATATAATATTTATAAGGGAACGTTGTCGCTTCGCCTGAGCGTCGCCATTGAAGGCCGATATATAGTGCGTGTTGAGGAATCGTGAGGTAGGTTTGCTTCAGTCTCAGGTTGACGTGGAAGACAGGTTGAGATCAATGCGATCCAAGGCTAGACGTATCAATTAGTACAAGGTCAATGTCGGAGACAGGGTGAAGACAACTTACCGATTGTCATGACGATGAGAATAGTCTGATCCAAAGCTGGGATAGAGAGCCAAACTAATGTTGGCTTCTCGAGTTTCCCACCCCGCTGAAGTGACCTTGCTTCTCACAGTTGCGGCAGTCGCAGTTGCGGCAAGTCAAGTGGAAAATACGGGATACCGTCTGCTCTCCTGTTGAATCATGCAGAGGAAGTGTCATGGTCTTGAGTGTATGTGTGTGAGTGAGAGAGAGAGAGAGAGCTTCTGTTTTGTGGTTAGTGACTATAGACTTCATGCGACAGTCGACTCACCATGTGAAAAGGCCCATAGTCAAGCCACTAACAGTCGAATTCGATGTCGGCTCGCGTGCTGACCAGCAAATGACTACTCTGATGCCGAGAGGGCAGGCCCCGTGGGGCTTCAATGCTGCGGTCGGCCGCGCAGTGTATATATATATATATAGAAGAAAGGTAAAGATGTTGATGAAGGAGGGTAAGGATGTTGAGGGTACAAGGCAAGGATGTTGATGAAGGAAGGAAGGCAGTGAAGGATGGATGTGTGATTTGCAGTTGAGACTTGTGGCTGAGAGCTTAAACCAACAGAGAACTTGGGGCTATCGTGACTTCGTGAAACTCATAAAATCGTCGGTGTCGGAGGCGAGCTTAGATGAGGTTCTCGGGCTTGGTCTGGGTGCCATCCCAGATGCCACCATCCCACTGGGCGGCGACGTCCTTGGCAGCAGTTAGATTGGCAGCGTCGTAAGCCTTTTGGGCTTTATGAAGCTCTCGAGCCTCCTCGAGGGTCACCCCGAAGTTGGTGGTGTTGGAAAAAACTATTTAAGAGTTAGCATGTTGACATCGAGGGGAAGTCTTTTGAAGATAACTTACATAGATGATATGCTCGGCCTCCCCGACGATTACATAGAATCATACCGACCAAAAGAACGGTGACAACATCATGCAACCACCGGGAAGACCGAGACATACCAACTTCAAATCGCCCCCATGCTGCTTCTTCTTCAGAGCACGAGCCTCCTCAGGGGTGACGCCAAAGTCAGTGGTACGGGGGAGCATGTCGGCGCCATAGACGCTGCGACGAGCAGCGACCATGACATCCACAGATCTTTCGATTCGGTGCTCTGTCCCCTCTCTATGTAATATGAATTAGTTCTGTCATGGATGTATAATGAGAGAGTTGGAGATGAACTTACACGCGGTGGACTTTGTCGAGGCGCTCCTCGTGCTTGGCCCCGAGAACCAGGGCCGACACTCACCCGCCTTGCGACGGGGATCGGAGCGGCTCACAACAAAGTCACCAAACAATTCTGGCCAACCTAAGTCGAAACAGGCAATCGGGCCTCCCTATAGAGGCGCCAACAATTTGCGCCGAAGGAGGTTGGCCATCCTTGTTGGGAATGTTGCGGAGCATCATCTGTGAAGAGGTCAGTCCGGCTTGTGATGGAAGACAGGGTGGTATGTACTTACTGTTGTTCGGAAGTCACGTTTCGCAACGTGCTCCGGAACCGCGGAGGTTCGTAGGGGCGGCCAGTCACCCAGTGCGTCGGGGAAGATGTTGAGAAAGTTGGTTGGAGGTTCAGTCGGTTGAGCATGGTCAGTGACTGATCTGTGCTTAATCTGTCGGGAGGTCAGTACATTTGACATTTCACTATATCACAAATGATACTCACGATGATGTAATTGCCGAGTTCAAGAATGGGGTGTCGCAGACTTCGATGCGGTGGGAGATGTCCATGTCCTGACTCGCAGGCAAGGCCGCCGTCATATTGGGAATGGCGGCGTCGCTGCTCATCACGGAAATACTGTCCGGCAGTCGGTGTGAAAAGACCTAGATCAGCAAGTGTCAGTTGCCTATCGTTATTGTCGATTGTGAGGAGCTGCGTACCAACATGCTCGGCGCTCTCCACTGAGCGTTTCATCTTCGACTGGTTGTCGGGGCCAGGGAATGGCTCTTCCTGGAGGGGGCCGTTGGCCCAACCAACCATCGAGGTTCTCCGGCCTCATAGAGAAAAGACACGAGGCTTTTCTCTATGAGGCCGGGAGACCACAAGAAGGACGGGCAGTCACTTCAAGTGGCTGGCCCGGGACCCTAAAATTAGATGAGTGGTGAGTATGTGATGTGAAAGTTAGATGAGTGGTGAGTAGGGACCCTAAAGTTAGATGAGTGGTGCCCGAGTATGTGATGTGTGCTCGTGCGTCGAAGCGAAAGTGAACCACAGAGCGGAATGCCGCGCAAGGCACCGCGTGTTTGGGGGCAAGGGAAGAGAGGAGGGGATTTGGGGAGAAGCACGAGATATTGCGAGGAGAAAGAAAGAAAGGTGATGTGACTCACTGTCGGTAGGTTGAGGCCGCGCAGGACCCGGAGCCAGACCTCGTTGGTGATAAATATATTTGTTGTGGGATAAGTATGTTGGAGGTGTAATAAAGATATTGGAGGGGAGGGGATAAAAATGTTTGAGGATGAGAAAGGAAGGAAAGAAGAGATGGAGGAGAAGTGGGAGGGGAGAAATATATAGCCCCGGCAACCGAGCTGCATGAGGGCTTCTGCCCTCTTCCATTGGCAGCCGTGCGTTCCTGCCACTGGCAACAATGACATCAAGCTTCTCATTCACTCGAGGGGTGGCTCCTTGTGTTACGGGAAGGTAGCTTCAGTGGTCGTTAGTACGTTGTCTGGCCCCTGGGGAGACGTACGGGTTCTAATCAAGTCACCTGCGGGCAGCTGATGCCCTCCAAAGACCTCCCCAACGCGTCTCCCGTTGCTGTGACATTCTATTGTTCAGTTGCATCAAGTGCAATTGGGGATTTGTAGCTTTCGACAATAAGATCACTTTGCTATCCTCTTCGTTAATGTGATTTACTGCTAGGTTGACACTTGGGGATCAATGGATACACTCTTCGTCAATGGCATGAGGAAGCCTTGGGCTGGGTCTCCAATTGCTGCACTTGGCCCATCTGTGTGTACTTTGGTGTGGTAGCCAAGGCCGTTGCGTAAAAGCATTCCATGCACAAGGTCCGTGTTCGCGTTCTGGCACTGCCCTGACCAAGGGACACTCGGTGATTCACACCACAAGCAAAATGATACCGCCCCCACTTTGACATCCATATTGAGCCTTGGAAATCAAGCCGAAAGCTGTAGGAGAGTGTCAGAGCTGTATCTTGGGAGTCACTGATATGCACACTTATTCGCTCCTTGTCCAAGACCTATTGACCAAGTTACCCCTTTTGACGAACACCACACACGATACAGATCTTTACACATTCACAGTAATTTTAGTTTACACTTGAAATAAGTGAAGGCGCCGAGGGGAAAAAAAGACAGTACCTAGGTAACTCAATCGAAGGACAAATCCCACTGTAGGTAGACTGTTGCGAGCCCACCACCATATGGCCACAACCGAGGGATGAGCAACAACCAACAATCACTGCAGTAATACACCATTAAAACACAGAAAATAAACTAGAATCGCCTTTCGTGCAAGTTCGCAACATGTAGTTCCGTCGCTGTCATAAGAGTGTCCGCTACCCCTTTTCATGTTGCCCTCCGACCTTGACCAGCTTCGACCTTGCGAGATATGTGAAATCAAGCTATTGGACCGCAGTAACCATAAGTCTAACAGAAGGCGCGCAAGCTATTCAAACTCCCATCGAATTGACCCAGTGTTGATTGAGCGCTGCTCAGTCTCATCATTTTGGACACAGCACCACACGCCCGCGACTGCGCGAAACACTTGGACATGAAAGCTATGGTAAAATCCACATCATTAACAGTACTCATTAATGATTATTGGCGCCGTAGGACCTCCTACTTCGGTCGTGGCTTTGTTGACAACGGTATCTGACGGTGACCTACAGTCAGGGGCTTCCAAATCAGAAGCGACATCTCGACAACTGACAACAATCTCATTCATAAACGATTCCAACACTTTCAAAGACGAGGTAACACTTGCAGCAAGCGAATATCTGTATCGGGGGGGGGGACTATGCCCGGGAAGGGGGACATGGTGTTGGCCTGCAATAGGTAGTGGTGAATAATGGCCCTTGGATGCCCAGGTGTGCAGCTTCTCAGCGAAAGTTTCGTCTTAAACCAACGCATGTACCTCAAAAGCTCATAGAGCCGTTTGAACCCCCAATAGGACAGTCAGAAGACAGATCTTCTGTCAAGTCCCTTCAATGCAGCCGTTCGCGCCGACACTTCCACATGGAGACCAATAGCCACTACAAGTTCATTGATGGAGACAAGGGACAACTCTAGTCACAAATCTGTACCAGTAGCATTGTAGGTTGACTGCACTCTGCATGAAGATGCTCTACAAGTTGGTGCTACCGAAGAAGGGGTGGGCACTTGTTCTTGTGCAAGAATTACTGGCGTAGCAAAAGTCTTGGAACACGGGGCAATGCCTTGAACACGTCTGACAAGATCACCGTTTTGCTGTCTGGTGTGAGCTTGGTCTCTTGTTCTTGACTTGCCCCACCCATCAACCTCCATCAGCGTAGGCCATCCGAGTGTCTTCCGCCAACACCCCGCGTCCACTGATGGCCCTCCTTTCAAAGACGACCCAGACCTCAGAAGCACTTGATGCTCGAACAAAAAGACCTCTCGGCCGACCAATGACTTCTCCGGTTCAAGGATTTGGAGTGATTTGCGGAAAAGGGGTGCATCACCCAGTCTCTCTCCACGATCAACATTCCAAACGAACTGAACATTGAAGGCCACTCGACCGTGGTTCCCTAAGTCGGGACCTAAGCTTAGCATTTTTTCGATCGCCTTACCTTGGCCGCTTGGGGCGCTTTCAAAACCTCCGCCTTACGAGGGGAGCGCAGTTCACCCATACACCGCGAATATCACAAATAGTCACTTCCGAAAATGGGTAAGTGAACATCTCTATGTTATGTTCAAAGCACATTCTCATTGACCTTCTGCGCAGAACAACACTTGACTCGACTGACGACGCCGGCGCCTTTCAACAATTAACCCGGCCCGAACCCGATAAGATGGTCTCAGCCCTACCCGGGGTAAGGAGAAAGCCAAGCAGCTCAAGTCAGGGCAGTCCAGCACGCCCAGAGTTCCCAAGATGATGTCCACCAACTCCGTCAATGGCGCCCCAGATCCCAGGTTTTGTTCGGGCCTGGCCTGTATGCCTGTATACACAAGAGATCACGCCCAAAAGCTCACGTCTGCTTTGACATTGAAGTCTTGAAGAGTGACAACTGCGTCTCCGCCCTCTGAGAAAAGACACAAGGTTACCATCATCACCACTTGTAGCCCAAGCAACGACAAGGGGATGAGGCCGGCTAAGGTATGTCAGCCTCGCACTGATGCGTTTGCTACACCTCTAATTGTTCTCGACAGCTCATGAGTTCAATGATGAAATACACAGTGAGCTCAGCAGCACGATTGTACCAACTCCGGATTAACAGCCGACAACGAACTACTACCTTCATCGAAGTCACCCTTTGACCACTACGTCATGCTCAAGCTGAACGAGCTTCGACGATACATCCAGCACCGGTACTTCACCCACAGGACTTTTCATGCTACCCTCGACTGGCCTGTCTCAGGAGTGCTGTCACCTCGGGCACACGTACAAGACGGACGAACCATCTCAGTACTTGATCATACGACTCCAGATCACCCTTCAGATTGTCCTCTATTAGCAACAGCGTACGGCATTCTGGGGAAGTAGGGTAGTTGTTGAGCTTCACGAAGCTGCGCCTTGACCAATGCCCATGGTAACATCTTCAACTCCCACCCAGAGGTTAATACATACCGCCAGTCTCGTTAAACAGCCCCAGTTCTGACAGGGTGATGAATGAGGCTTGCTTCAGCCACTTCAAGTAGGAGGCGATTCTTGACAGCAAATGCACTGGAGGATGTTCAAGCCCTCGACGCTCTTACCTCCCTCGGTGAACTACAACACGAATCAACGGTGGAGGTTCACACGAGAGGTGACTCGAAGTTCATTGTGAAGAGTCCGATTGCATACTCGATCTTTCCATCCTCTTCCATCATGCCAAAAGGGGGTGCTGGCGATGTGCCAATCCAGCACACAAACGAAAGCTTGACATCTTGCTCCAGACATGACAACCGCTAGAAGGATTTAAGGTGCTATCGACGCCAATGTGTCAGGGGCCGCTGAGTGGCCCAACTTGGGATTATGTGACTCCAGGACACTACCAGATAGCCGCCCTCCACAGCATCCGAGTCGCCAATGGAGATCAAGTTCAAGTCAGCTGGGATCTGTTATTGAGGGAATGGGGCGGGCCAGTAACAAAGAGCAAACACACTCGGCCATGTAAGGGAGTGACTGATTGCCAGGAATGGTGGTCCCCTTTTCCGATACAGAACGCCCTTCCGCACTCTGTCCACCTTCACAAGGATCAAACTGGTACGTGCAGTAGAGCAGTGTCATACCCAACCCTGATAGTGATGAAAATGGCGATGCCATCATTCTAGTCGAGAATCTTATACTAATGTCCTTGGTCTTCGCAGTATTTCCACTCCACACCTTACCCAGCATCCAGAATCATATGCGCCGCCCTCAAGCCCATCCCTACCGTTATCGTTTCGTTCACTTCGCCTTGAGCATGGACAAGAGAGCCTGAGCGGCTGCAGCATCAAATGAGGCCGCCCAAAGGTTCCAAGTTCAGAGACCCTGCCACAGCACTACTATATCCCTCCTTCGCTTCATCTTTGACGCAAATCGCAAGAGCCTCTTGGAGTGTTACACATCGTTCACACCAATGTTCCAGATGGTCGAGTACTGCAGCGCCACCACCGTAGCCCGCGACATAGCTCATCCTTCGGAAAG
Organism: Fusarium sacchari; assembly: GCA_017165645.1. NCBI lineage: Eukaryota > Fungi > Ascomycota > Sordariomycetes > Hypocreales > Nectriaceae > Fusarium > Fusarium sacchari. The sequence goes on from JADANP010000004.1 coordinate 1,156,159, forward strand.
ACGGTCTCTGGCCTCGCCCCCTGAGAGTCCCTCTCGATGACTTACCGAGCCTCTTCTCAGGATTCAGCCAGCTCTTTGGTCTGCCACCCTTTGGGAAAAGATGGGCCATCGAGCTGAGGGATGTTGGACAGCGTGATGAACATTGAGCGCTCAAATGCAGTTGACCGGCAACCTTTTGGAAGTATGGGAGAGGAGTTGGGGGCTTTGCAACAGGTTGTTGATGGCTTTTCCTGAGGAAGTCGTCTCAGTCTCTAGCAACTCTACCTCAGGCATCTCGCCGTGGGAGACCAGGCGGTAAAAGAAGACGAAGGTCCAGAGTCCGATGATGCAGAAAGATTACTCGCTCGAGTGGCGACGTGTCGGGCATTTTTCGAAGGGCCAGAACATTTCTTGACTCAATATGGATGGTAGAAGCGACGAGAGAATGTTTGTAGCACGGGGAACATGGACAAACAAAGATTGGGACTGTAAGTTATGCGCGCGGCTGTTCTGGCCAATCAAGTGTTTTGCAGCGGCAACTGAACAGGGGATCACGGACTACATGTCCTCTTGTCGACCGTGTTGTTCATGGAACAGCATGTAGTTCTTGCCTTTTTAGATATTTAGACAATGAATTATTATAGAAAACATGGAGAAATTCATGTTGAGGAGGCTGTAGAACTACTTTAACTCGTATATCGCATTGTGACCCGGACAGAAATTGCGCATGACTATGTACGCCTGGTGAACCTACCCTACAGACAGCAATTTCTTTCGCCGTGCCTTTTGAAAATGAGGAAGTCACGTCTATATCTTGGGTGAGACGGCTCACAGTAGTATTCAAGATGGTCTACTGGGGTAGTTCATCTAACTTTGTAGGTAATCTCGTGGTTCTATCGTCATTTCCATCCCGAAGCACCATATTGATGCTGACCCCGCCAATTTCTCAAGCAGAATTCCTTTCGACCTCAACACAGGATCGAAAAGACAACTTGGGGCACCCAGAACACCAAACTACGCTACAGTTGGTTCTTCTATCTTCATCACACCCCAACTGGCGAATCACAGTGACTTTTTCCAGTACGCGGGACGGTGGGCCTCCATGCCTCCTCAAGTTGCCGAGTTTCTACTAACGACTCTAGAGAAGCGCACCAATTTCGTAGGTCCATTGCGACAATGTCCCTACAAGCCGATGACGACGTCAAGATCTAAAATGTGACTGGTCCCGAAAGCGCTGCCGTCCATACTGTCCCTTCACTTGCACCCCTCCGCTCGGAGATTCAACCTCCAACTTGAACAAAGTCCAATCCCGAAGGTTGCCAGCAACAAGCCAAGCATTCCACCGACGATCTCGAGAGCACTCAACTGCTTTCCAAACATGAACATGAACTCGAACTCGATTCTGCCTAGTCAATATCTCTCAACGGTAAGCCCCCCTTTTTGGTGCTGAAGCATCATGCCCCGAAGACATTGTTGCAAACCTGACAAAAGACTGATCCGCTTCTAGTAGTCACTGAGCCTTCATTGAGAATATCTGTCACAATCGTAACACCCTTGAGAAGTGAAGGAAGCGAGCTCAACAGAGTAGCCGGAATACTACATGCGGTCGGATGGTAGGTACGAAAATCTCCTTGCAAGACGAACAGTTCAAAGGTGGCGATTTCATGCTGCCACGACACGAAGAACACGCGACGAAGCAAGGTTAGGATGAAAGGCGAAGCAGTACAAAGACGGATTGGGAAGCATCACAAGGAGTGCAGTCGAGTCTCGGAGCAAGACTCGAAGGGACGAGGGATTTCTTGACAGCGTCGCCGCACGCAAGAGAGCGGCGACGCGAGGGATGGTTTCACGAACATTTGTTAAAAACTGTACGCAATATTATTCGAGAAGAATAGCAGCGGATAAATGTGACGAGTAACAAAGATCGTCAAGAATCAGTTCCCAGCGATTAGCGGTGCTCGAGCACAATATCGCGGTTCTACGAGACAGTCGAGGACACTACTCGGTGCAAGACACTTGGATAAAGCCCGACGTCCCCATTCATGAACTCTCTGAAATGAATGGAGTTTTGGCACAATTGTCGGTGATCAATGAGACCATCTTCTTGTGCCGTGAGATTCTTCACGGGTGAATGGCTTGGCCGCAAGGGGTTACCTCGCCTCTGTCACAGATTGCGAAGCTCTTCGCAGCATCAAGCTTCTTCGCAAACTCAAGTAGGATAAGGTACCTAGGTACTTTGAGGCTCAAACGAGAACTTCCCAGGTACCTATTGTAGGTACTGGAGTGGTGTGGTGACGAGATCACAGTGAGTCTGCCAAGGCTGCTGGAGGCTTAGTGAATGGTACACCCTCCACATCAATTGTAGTGACGGTCCGTTGCCAGGACCACTGCCGATATGTTACCAATGCACGTCTCGCATCCTTAGTGCCGGATTCTCGTTCATAGATTCCCCAACATACTCCGTCTTCTATTCTTCTTCTTCACAATCATCTATCAAATTTGACGCAACACTATGGATCAGTCGTCCCAAGGGGGGACCGAGGCGGGGCCGATGATTGGTAAGTTGCCACACTCTTTCTACACACTCTCATCCTGATATTCCACAGCCATGACGTTTGAAGACACACTTCGCCACTATGCTCACCACGTTGTATGGGTGAAATACGCTTGGGCCCATGGAACAGATGAAGCAATCAAGCAGGCCTTTCGGCAGTATGCATGCCCCTCATTCATCGAGGCGCTAGAATACCAAAAAGACGGCCCTGTCTGGGCTGCTGTCCAAAGCAATTTAGACTCTTTGATGAACGTCGTGGTTGATATCTTTCGAATGATACAACCTTTTCGATTTAACCGGCCAGACTTGGGACTGATTTTTGTTGCCTGGCTCATCAAAACAAAGGAGATCATCTCCCGCGACCTGCCCAACCTTTCGGGACAGAATTTCATCAAGGCCTTTGCCGAAATGAACACCTGGCTCGCCATAATCGGCTCTAAAGGCGGAAGGCATGTCGAACGAATCAAGGTGTCACCTCGGGAGATTGAGTTCAATAAACAGATTTGGAAAATGAAAAACCACCTGGGAATCTTCGGTCGTCGATGAGCGAGGCCTTGAAGGAACGTCAGTCGACACGACAATGCCACGGCTATTACCGTCATCATCTTCCACCAGCATTCGAATCTGGTTGGATGAACAGCATGAGGAGAAGCACTGCTGGTGATCACTCCCTGAAGCGTCAGACATTAGAACTTGTGAGGCCTGGGTTTTGCTTGACTAGGAGCTGTGTTTCTTTGTTTATTTTGCATCTTGTTTTCAGTGCCATGGGCGCCATACCTCTCCCCTTCGGGCATCTAGCTTAATACAAGTTCTCCTCGGGGCAATGATTCGTATTATTCTTGACCAAGACAAGGCGCTCTCCCATGCGGCCTCCGCCCCCACCGCAGACGACAAAGACACGGTATCCAGGCTCTGACCATGATTTTATTCACGATATGAGACAGAGAAGCACAAAGAGATGTCCATCGTAGGTCAAGCTCGTTTGGGATTGAGACGGTATAAAAAAGGGGCCAGAGATGAGCTACTCAGGAACTTCATTATGTGACCAGCCACGGAGGCTTTGATCACTTTGACTACGATCTCACGCACTGCAAGGGATCGACCTTGGCGGCGCTGCCTACTCTCCCAATGGGATCCTCCATCTCCACTTGAGACCTATCTCATGCCCAAGACCGCTGGTATACTCATCATATTCACTCTCGACGGCGACTCATTTGACCCTTTGCGCGTCAAGCGCTCAAGTACTTGTCTACCAGGTACTGAAACCAGTTCCTCTGGCGCTCGTCCGACCAGTCGTACTCCATCATAGCTCGGGTCTGTTGTACATCCAAGTGACGACACCTCCATCCCAGACTTGGCCACAATCCTCTCTGTGGACAGTTCAGGATGCAGCGACCAAATAGCTGGCCACAGTTTTGTCTCTATACACCAGAGGCCCGAATCTAGAAGAAGATCAGCATGATTGTAAAGTGTGTAGAACGAGGTGAAACGTACGAGGTGGTGGATACAAGCAGAGCGCACTTCATCTCGCTTTCAGCGGCGGTTGCTGCGAGGAATGACGAAAGACCTTGAGCTGCCGCCCACCAAAGGAATTTTCGGTGAAACCCTGAATTCTGGCCGTCGAGGTCAGCGACATCTTTCAGACAAGAAGAGGTTAAACGTACCATGTTTGGCGTCGGGAAGACAGATACGCATTAGATGAGAGGCGAGAGTTGGGTGTAAACAGTCGAGGTGATGAGCATTGATGCCGCCGAATGATGGTAGAAAAGTCTTGTTTAAATGCAGAGGTTGCATGTCCTTGAAATGAAATGCGCTTGGCAAACCTGGAATACAGCTGGGAACCAGGAAAAGGTCGAGAAGCTGGTATTGCAGTGGAAGGAAAAGCGACAAAGAAGAGATACTCAGGAGGGAAGGGAGTCGGCCCGTGATGACGGAGGGACGATCGGTCACGGCGGGGAAGAGTTCCTCTTGATGAGGTATTCTTGTTAGGCACCGGCCTAACCTCAGCCCGCCTGCAACGAGACCGATCGCGATTTCAGAGCCTGGCTTCCACTGCAAGGTCAATGACCTTGGTCTTTCACCAACAACGCTGCCTCTCCCACACATTTCCATCTTCGTAGCATCCATCAGATCGATCCATGGTGCAGGCGATAATCCCCAGGTATCCAAAATGTCAGAAACAAGCCGCAATTAGATTTATAGTGTCTGTCTTCGTTTCTGGCGGATGTTGGTGTCGGTTTCTACGCAGCCATGAGCAGCACTTTATCAAGGCAGACGCAATGGAATTTGCAAATACTTCACTTTATGACTTTAGGATCCAGATTCAAGACTCATACATCATTATTATTCATTCATGTAGTAAAGTGTAGGCCTAAAGCTCTACATCGACATCCTCGCAACAACCTGAACTCCAGCGAAACACAGCAAAACTTTTCCGACGACCCTGCCTGGGTAAGACATAAGTCTTCTTTTCCTTACTGAAATTGAAGACCAAAAAAAAAAAAGAAGAGGGGAACAGGAAGAAGAAAAGGAGCACTCCTTGTACTCAAAGGTACCAGTCTCGCTCATCGCCGGGGGCCTCGATCGCGACAACCATCTCACCGTTGGGGTCACGAACACCACGGTGAACCATGCTGACGCCGTTGAACTCAGTGCTGCGCTCCACCAAGCATATCTCCTCCACCTGTGTCAGTCTCGCCGCCATCGCCACTATCGCTCTCATCAGAAACGTGTCGAGATCTGTTCGCAAGCTGTCTCCAGGGATGAGGCGTCGGTTGGGGAGGATCCAAGTCATTACCCGCGGGTGGAACTCCAAGGAGATCCGCCTCAGCCTGGATAGCCCTCCCAGCTGGTCGGCTATCAGGGCCAGCCGGTGAGGGATGTCCACCGGGCGGCCTATTCCGCCGATGGGCCATCTCTCAGCCGGGCCCTTCTCCTGTACGACCAGCTGCTCGAGACTATCCAGCTGGTTGATCTTGACCCGGAGTCCTCCCCTGAGGTGCTTGAGGAGGTCGAGGAACGGAGTCTTGAAGTTGACTCGGAGCTTTCGGACATCTGGACGGCTCTCCTTGATAGAGGCTATCTCATGTCGGGCGGTGCTGGGTACAACGTCAATGGCTCGGACGTTGACCAGGACGTATCGAAGCAACGCAGACAGAACCGGGGCGCGCAAGTCTGATGTGAGGACGGTAACAGCATCCCAAGTTGGCGCGTCCTTCACCATTCGTTGAAGTGAGGTCACTTCGCTTCTGGAGAGCCCATGGAGGGCAAGGGACAGGTTCTTGACCCGAGGCAGATTCTTCTTTGCCGAGATCAAAAGGGCAGGCAGCAAGTCTTTGTACTCGTCGAAGGGGTCCTCACTCTGTGGTAGCACCTCGATGCGAAGGGAGCTGCAAAACGAGTCAGTGAATATCACACGAGATATGTTTTCTGGACTTCTTACCGGCATGCCCTGCTCATTCCCTGGGTGCGAGGTTGGCTTAGACTTGCGAGGAATCGCATAAGTACTTCTGCCACTTGTCTTCTTGTCCCAGCAAACGACATGTACCGGAACAGTTGCATCTGCATCCCCGGTTCGACGGCTTTGCATGTGAGCGAACAGTTCTTGAGGTCTTGGTAGTTCAAGTGAGACCCAATTTCGTCGAGAAGCTCTAGGGGCAGTGAGACCAGCGAAGGCATGGTGGCTTGACTAAAGGGTTGAAGGGTTGAAGAGTGAAGTGGGAGTGAAGAGTGAAGAGTGAAGGTGGAAGAGGGAATGAAGAGTGATGTGAGAGATGAGAGCAGCGCCGAGGATCTGTACTTGGTACTCTTGACGGCTGGGAAGATTTTCTGTTTCAAGGAAGAGAATATCGGTTGGGATTTTAGAGTTGTGACGAAGTAATTCAACGATGTTGACAAGTTCAGACGTCAAGTGGTTGCCTCAGCAGTGTTGGAAGTGGTGAGAAGTCTGAAGAGAAGAGAAATGTGAGTTGATGGAATGGAAGAGTTGAGTTTGAATTTTTGGAAAGAAAAACTGTGGGTTATGTAGTCTGCACGTTGGGCAATTCAACAGCGGAAAACTACCAGCAGTGCTAGGAACTGGCAAGCATAGCACTGCAGACCAGAGTGTGCTAATCGTTATTCGTTTGCGGTCCTGGGGACTCTTCTTTAGGAGTAGTTGCAGTACGTCAGAGGCAATCTTGGTTCCTAAAACTTCAAGTTACAGCGAGATATGTTGGGCCGGCACTCCTAACCAAGCCGGTTCCTTTGGCTGCAACCAGTGAGATGGTCTTTGTGTATGCTAGACTGTTCGGAAAGTCAGATGTCAGTGTTGACGCATGTTGGTTGGACATACTACAGCACGTAACTACGGTCTTGACATGTACGAAGATATATTGAGAAAGAAGAGTGTCTAAGGTGAACATAGTGTTGGTGGCTCCTGGATACGGAACATTCTCAAAGTGACAGCAGTGATATTACTTGTGCGAATCTATGCGTACATGATGTTGTGTATTATCGTGGCATCTCTCCCTCTCCATCTTACTGCCTGCCTCTCTTTACAACTCTAAAGAAAGGTGCTGTTTCTGCTGATCACCCACATACAGAACTAGAACTCTCAAATGAAAAAGACAAACAGAAACTCCGCAATTCCATGGTCCACGCATGCTCACAGGGCAATAGAGAACGGGGGTTTGACGATTGGTGGCCGATGAGGGCGTCAACGCCTTTGCCACTTCCGCCGTCGCTTGCACTCTTCGTTCTGAACCAATGAACAATTCTGCATTCTCAAGCATCTGAGGCTTGCTCAATGAGAATGAGGGAGGCAAGGGTGCAATACTCTGTGAAGTGAACGAGGATGATGGGAGTGATGTAATTTTCCGAAGACCAGGACATTAAGCCTTGGTAGGCAGGTTGAGGTGATGACGGGAGAGAGGCAGGTGAGGTGAGATTACTCTCTTTTAGAAGTTACTCCTTCTACTTTCCTTCCACTCTCCTTCCACTCTCCTTCCACTCTCCGAGCAGAGGAGCGCCCTGACAGTTGCGTAGATGGAAGTCGCGATCTACTTCGCGGGTGTTGAATCAGTGAGCGTTATCTCGGGGGCGGCAGGAGGCGAAGGAAAGAAAAAAGACGTCTCGATCTTGGTGTCTACTCAAATACGTTAGCGACTAACCTCAATGTGACAGAATCTTCAAGACTCACTGGCAGGGCTTCACGCTTGTCACCAACGACTGGCCTGAGCGAGCTCAGTACAGGGTCCCAAAAGGGAACTCATGCCGATCCAAATCGCTCTCGATAGAGAAACGAATGGTGGCATCCGCCCCCTTTACTGCCCTCAACACAATGTCTCCATGAATGAAGGCCACCTGCTGTAGGCCAGGGAGTCCAGTGAAGAGCTGCTCGTTCCACTGCCGAACATAGTGTTCTACAGCGGGCAAATCCATACCATTGCCCGGGACCCCGGGTTGATGTTCCACGAGGATTGGACTCGGGAATGTCAGCCCCAGCCGCTTGAGGTAAGGCAACTTGGCGAGTTCCTTCACAAGTACATTTAAGAACACCTGCGAGAAGCGTTAGTAGAGGTTTGAATCAATAAGTGGCATAATGGTTCAGTTGTGCCATAGACATGATATAGACCAGTTTCGTCTATGTATAGACCAACTTAGACAGAAGCAGACGAGAAGTAAACATGCCTTGGGATCCTGGCGGATGATGTCAAGTAACATTGGTTTGACATGGGTTGGCGTCAGAACCAACCATTCCAACCGGGCAAATTGCTTCAGTATGCAGCTTCTGTTTGAGATAAACCTCATGAGGTCATCAGGATCTGACGAAGCGGGGAGTTTAAATGGTACCACCAATCGTCTCAGGAAAGGTGAACACTGCTTGGCGGCATCCAAATCGTTCTGGGCCCAGAAATGCAGTCCGTGGAAGGACTCGGGACGAGTCTTGCTGGCCAGGATGGCCAGAAGCTCTACATCCGTGTCGCTATCCATGTTTATGCAACGTAAACTGGCCCAGACTGGTAGGCCCACGCATCGATCCAGCAACTCCTGTCTCTGGAGGTACGAAAACCACCAGAGGACCAGCTTGATCCCCTGGAGGTTTTTCATGACCCCCAGGGAGCTGGCGATAAGTCTTGGGACTACCATCGGACCAGGGGAGGGAAAGTCGTTCTCAGTTTCGATAATTACATACCTGAGTCTTAGATTAACAAAGATTTGCCATGTCGAACAAGATCATTCGAACTTACTGAATAGCAGGGACGACGACCTCCCTAGTCGTCGCCTGTGTGTTTACGGCGTTGAGGAAAGCAGTCAATTTCTCTATCAGTTCTACGTTAGTGCCGCGAAAGGCAACGTCATGGAAATATGACTTTGAATAGCTCTTGCGGATTTTCTTTGATGAGACAATGAGTCCTTGCATCTCGGAGGGCTTGAGAAACTCCCCTATCAGGAGATGGACTTCCGCCGGCAACTTTGTGAGACACGGGGACGGCATGATATAGATGAGGGCTGTGCAAAAGTTAGTGGAAGGTCCTGACCAACAAACGAATTCTCGAGGGAATAGATCTCGGGCTCAGCGTCGAGTGGATAGCGAATCTTGCCAAGAGCCAAGGATGCCTGATACTTGAATGACAAGAATAAAGCAAGCGGTTCACTTACTTGTTGTATACGTACGAGCTGATATCGAGAAAGACTTTTGGGTGATGAAGAAGACGTTTGTGGTTTACTGGTGATCTTCGATGTTTGCGTGAGTCTTGTGGGAGAAGGGAAACCGAGGGGAGAGTCGGACTTCTAAAAGTATTTGACCCGCTCCCGAGCAGCACCGCAAGCGCCAGTGGGAGACCAGCGGAGAAGGACTGGCGGCTGCTTGTCAGTGCTGGCTCAATCTTCTTGACCAGCCAATCACTTTCATATTTTTGGCTTACAGTGCCGCTTGGAACAGTAGTGAGTATCTGGATTGCAGAGCAAGCTAGGTGTCACGTCAGGGGAAAGGGGTTCTGGTAAGTGTTGCACGTTGAGGTGAACATGAACACTTATCGACACATCCCGCCAATTTCAACAGTTCTTCGTGAACAAGTGAGAATACATGGATGTAGACCAATTCGAAGAAAAGACTTAGTGTGATTGTGAGACAATAGAAAAGCGAGTGTTCTGGTACCCAGCTTCGAGTGTTCACATTGTTGATCACAGGGCAGTCTCAAAGGCATCTCGAAGTGAGTACCACCCTCATTCTTTCCCGGGATGTTACAAGCGCTAACTTGCTACACTTCTACTTCAGACTGTATATCCATTTCTCAAAAAGAAGTCGCAAACTCGAATTCTTGCTCCAACTCCGAAGCCAGACTCTTGTCTTTCCCCGACCGTTCCCCTTTTCAAGATCGAAGTCCCGCAGACAACGTCAAGTCAAGCTCACCAACAATTTAACTCATTGACTGTACCGTCACAGTTACTGGAGAAACCCACCTCAACATGTGCGCCGACTCGCCGCCCCAAGGGGATCAAATTGCAGGCACAACGCAGCAATGATGCTGCCTATGTGGACGCATTCGCCGAGCCCGACTCCGGGGTGAAGCACGACAAACTTTAGGATGCCGTTGAGAGGACTTTGTTCTGACTACAACAGGTATTGAGTCACAACGTTAGGTTTCAGTCCACTCTTCCCCACACAGATATTCTGGGGCGCAAAGGGGCAGTTTGATCTTCCTTACGAACAACACTCTTTTACTGATACAACTATCATTGACCGCGATTTGACATTATTGTCTAACAGCAGGCTCGTTTACGTCTTATACGCAGCTACCCGAAGCCCACAGCTACAAACCAAGTGCCCTAACCACTGCAGCGTGCAAAGTTTGGCAAAGCAAATTATCGACGATATAACTCGGTATACCCTAATTCTTCTACCTGTTTATTTTCTTTCTTTGATGGATCACACGAAGCTTCAGTGCGTGCCCACGAAATCAATAGTTTACTTTACACACATGGCCATCTTGCTGACCCGCCTTACGCCAGAAACCAAAACCACCTTTGATCTGTGCCGTGTTCTGTCTTCTTGAGAAGACTTGGAGGTCAAACTTCATACAGAAACACACCCACCCGACACTCCAGCGCCGCTACCACGCAGTCTAAAGCGGTACAGCCAATCCCAAGTGATCTAAAGAAAGGTCCCGGTAATACAACCCAAGGATTTTCTGAACAGGTGCGCCTGAGGGTCGGGAATCATATTTATATCAATCATTCAATTGAGCTGTCGATCTTATGGTGCGTTCGAGTATACATGGCCTTTGACGGTGCCTAACTTGTACAAGATCAAGACACCACCTCTTCCAAAGCATCTTCACGAAATACACTTTCCATTTCTTCCATAAGCAACACAATCGCCTCTCAATCCAAGATCACTTCAAGTACTCTTCCTTTCCCTGGTCGATCAACGCCTCCCTGACAACCTCCAAGACCCTTCCATGATCCTCCCTCGCACCAACAAACCCAAAGTTGGCACTCATCTTCCTCCCGGCCGTCAAGTCAATCTTCTTCCCATGGACATCAGTAATCTTGCCGCCAGTCTCCTCGAACAACAACATGGCACCCGCATGGTCCCAAACTTTAGCGTATCGATCTCGGCGCTTGTAAACCCAGACTGTCGTGTTGCCGAGACCCATTGCTAGAACCGCCCAGCGCAGAACCCAAGGCAGAAGGTCGTTTCCTGGATATGGAGTTTTGAGGCGTGAGGCAACGATTTTGTGAATGTCGGAGAGGGCGGAGTCGACTGTTGAGCTGGTGACAAGGCTGATGTCGTTGGTGTTGTAAAGAGGGAGTTTTCTGGGTTGGTCAGTCCGCAGGGGGCGAATGTAAGCACCGTGACCTTTGACAGCGAAGAAGATGCATCCTTCGCCGGCGGCATCAATATCTTCATTCTTGAGAGGTGCTTTTGCATCAATTGACAAATTTGGTGCACCAACAATCCCAACAGTCTGTTCTCCATCCACGAGCAAAGCCATATTGATAGCATAAAGCTGACCAAGCAGATACGTCTTCGTCCCATCAATCGGATCAAACACCCAAGTTCTACCAGTGGCAGATGGACTACTAGCTCCGCACTCATCAATAAGATCACACATCTGCTCCCTGCTCTCGGGCAACTTGCACAGTGACACTGTATCCTCATCCCCAGCAACTCCCTCCAAGAGCTGCCAAACCCTCTCCATCAGCACAGGCTTCTGCCTCAAGTCCGAAGCATCTTCCTCCCCGACAACTTTGTCCTCCGGAAACGCATTCTTGATCGTCGCCGTGAGAAGCGCCTGGACCGCAAAATCGGCAACAGTGACAGGACTCAAGTCATCCTTCTCAATTGCGCCTTTGTCCTTGTCAGAAACAATCGATTGGCTCAATTGAGCAGCTTTTTGCAAAGCGCCAATAGCGACAGTGAGTTCTTTTGCGTACGGACTGTTCATTTCGAGTTGTGTTGAGTGAGGGATGATGAGTGTTCTGTGAACAAACCCCGCTTTGAGGGAATAGTGGATAACTGCATACTGACCTCATTCACGCTTGTAAGCTACCTAGGTAACTCAGCACTTGCTCATCTCATCTCATCTTCATCGACACCATCACCATCGCCAACACCAGATGGATCATCACACATGCCTGAAAGATCGCTGAAGCTCAACCCCGCCGCCAACACTTTTCTAGGCGAACCGTTGGAACTCAAACCCCTCGTCAGCGAGATTCTACGCACCAAGTATTGTGTCCCTGGAAGCATCTTCCTTGTCGAGGGCGTTGATCGCATTGCTGTCTCGAGATCGGGAAAATGGCAGGTCATCCGACTTATTCTTGGTGATGGGGAGGTCTGTATTCAGGCGATATTGGCGCCTGATATGCACCGCTTCGTCACCACGGGTGACATCGCTCTGGGGGCTTATGTTCGCTGTGAGAAGTTCGATGTCAAGTGGAAGGACGTTGGTGAGGAGAGCATGGTGATGCTTCTGGTGAGGGATCTGATCACAGTCGGTTGGAATGAAACATATCGAGCACTTCAGAAGAAGGATGAACCTCTGCCCCAACAAATTCCGGCACCAGCACTTCAAGCAAAGTTGACGCCTCAGTCCAAACCAGCACCAGAACCTGAGCCAGAGGTCAGGCCGGCTCCCAATCAGCCGGAACTTCCAAAAGAACCTCCCAAGCCAGTCTTTGAGGATTACATGGAGTTTGACGACGTTGATGAAGCAGCAGCCGAAGAAGCTTTCGAAGCCTTCGAGAGGCTCATGGATGCCAACAGACCCAAGACACCCCAGAAGCCATCTCCACTTCGAAATATTGAGTCTCCACGAAAGACGGTGGCACTACCGAAGCCGCAGACACTAACCAAAGGAACACTCTGGCGGAAGCCGCGAACACCGCAAAAGGTAGAGACACTGCAGAAACCGAAGACTCCGCAAAAGGCAGGACCTTCAATGAAACCACAAACACCAAAGAAGGTGGAGGAATCGCAAAAGCCACAGACACCACAAAAGATTGAAGCTCCCCGAAGACCACAAACTCCACAAAGAACTGCGATAATCCAAGACACACCGACATCCCATCAAGCCATCGCCCTCCCACGAGACTGGCACGATCCCCAAACGCCCCTCAAGCTCACCACCCTCCGCCAAATCCCCCATCTGCCCTACGCCCAGAACTGGTCCTGCAACGTCCTCGCCATAGTCTCCTACCTCTCCGCCATTGAGCCCTCAAGTATTCCGCCATACCGTCAGCGAAGTGCACGCCTCGCAGATCCGTCTACGTCCAAGCAAGTACACCTCACAGTCTTTCTAGATCCAGAAGCTTTCACCCCTCGAGTTGGAAGCGCAGTGTTGCTTGTGGGTGTGAAGAACCATCGTTTTGACGGGGGCAGTTTGAAGAAGTATGAGAGTGATCGCAAGAATGGACGGTGGTGGTTTGAGAATCCGATTGAGATGGACTGGTGTGATGTTAAGGGGATCAATGATTGGTGGGCGCAAGTTACTGCGGCTACACAGGGTCGACGTTAGTACCGTAGATGAATTGACTCCGTAGCCTTCTTGCGCTCTCTCGTTCCGGCGTTACTGTGTTCGCATCCGAGACATGTCACTCATCATCTCACGATTGAAGAAACAGTGAAATAAAATCTAGATTCTGTCTGCCGGAATAAGCTCTCAGCCACAAGTTTTAACTACAAATAACACTTCTAGCTCACAACTTAGTGGAATAAAGGCTCAATACAAATGCCATGCATAATTAAACACCAGTAGTAAATATCTAGGGATATTGTTCATCATCCCTTTCCGTCAACGCCAGGATCGCCGTCCTCTTCCTCACGATCTTTGACAGCCCCTTGGATCGGGAGTCCACTCAAAAGTCTGAGGGCAATAGCAAGATAATCCTTTTGACTGATCGCAAACCTAATCAACACAACGCTCAGCAACAATATTAACGAAAAGAGGATCTAGCCCCTGTCAGTGGACGCAAAGAAAATAGCGAAACCGCCGAAACACGACCCAGCGTGAGATGGCAAGGTGCTTGGTGAAGTGCGTGTGAGGCGTGTGATGTGAGCCATCAGCTGTGGGGTCTATCAACTCAAAACAACACTCCAATCAAAGTCGGTCCGGGCAGTATACCAGCTACCCAACACAATTTGGTGAAGCGGCGAAACGAACTGTGTTACCAGACTCGGCACAGGGTCCTCCTCCAGAGACTGCGCCGGAGTGGCCTCGTCTAGTCAATATCCACTGTCCGACAGCCTTGGAATTGGCAGCGGTCCGAGCTGTACAGTCTCCGACTTTAGCAAGTCTTCCAGGCGGTGGTGTCCAACAAACTCCTGCTCCTCTTGAGACAGACTCAAGTCAATACCATATGGCGACGGTTGACGACCTCATCTAATCTGGTAGTTGGATAACAAGGCTGGAAGGGCGATTTTGTTGATGCCCTACTAGGTGCAGGGAAGCACGTTTGGGGTGCCTTGAGATGCGCCTCTCAGAAACAATTGTGAGATGTGTTGATCTGTGGTGACAGTTGTGTTGGGGGATGAAGTTGTCGGGATGTAAATTGTGGCAGAGAAGTTTGGTGCTTGAGGAAAAGAATGACTGGGCCTCAGTTCTCCGGAGACTGGACCGGAGTAACCTCATCTAGTTTGGCCCCAGTTGGAACTGCCAATGTTGGTACAGGCAAAGGCCTGGGCTTAACATCTTCCGGCTTGAGCAAGTCATCCAGGCGATGTTGGTCCAAGAACTCCTGCTCTTCTTGAGACAGACCTGCGCTCGATACCATGCGGTGATGGTTGATCGGGTCAGCCCGCCACCACCAAGTTTTCTCCTCAATTCCCGCCGTCCCCGCCAACATCCCCATCTTCATCACTCTCATCCTCATCACCACCTTCCTCCGGATCTTCCTCATGCTTGAGCTCAATCAATCTGGCATTCTGCCAGAATTGAAACTTGAGTGGCAGATTTTCATGCCCCATGTCCTGGAATGGTAGGGTGTGATCAAACAAGGTCCCCGGGTTTGGGGCCTGTTTCTCTGGCTTATACAGCGCTAGCCCGCCTAGGCTCGGCACAACAACAAAGTCGTCGTCCTGGAACACCTTTGTCCGTAACACCTGCCCAGGGTCTGCGTGCCTCATGGGTCTCCATTGTGGTACTGGCGCTGCTGGTGTGCCCAAGGGTCGGAGAGTCTCCAGATGAGTCTCTGTATAGTACTCAGCGTACTCGTGAGGTCCCAGTTCATCGTAGGTGATTGAAGAAGCGATGACTAGATCACCCTTCCAGAAGTGGGTGTCCGTTAACCTGGTCACATTTCTTTGACCGCGCATGGCCGTAGGGTCGCCGCTATACCGGAGGTCCGAGTCTGCGGAGAGAAATTCGTAGTCGGCAAAGGCCTCCGTGAAGAGGTTGAAGGTGATGACGTTCCAATCGCCCTTCAAGGTCTTGGGCTCGCAGCAATCGCAGAGCTCGAGCTTCCTCTTCACGGCACCCTGGAAGCGGTAGGTGGCTAGGGTGTAGGTGCCGTGGTCGTCCGACTTGCGGGCGGAGAAAGTGGTCGCGAGTTGGGTGAGATCGTTGCACCCCTCCTGGGGGTTCTTCAACGGGTTTGGAATTGCCTTGGTCTTGATGGCGACAATCTTTCCATCCTTGAACTTGACCACTTTCAGGGTACAGAGGTTCGGGTCTACTGACGTCAGTAACTGTTGAGAAACTTGCGATCGACGAACTTACCACGAGCGGGGTGAGAGAGAGCCCAGACGGCGAAGAAAACATCATCATGTTGAGGATGTGGTAACACTTGCGCCAAGCCATAACAGCCTGGTTGTGGCCCAAAGGGGTGTCCGATTCCGGACAGGTCTACTTCTTGTAGAGACTCACGCCAATTGTAGCTAAAGATTTTTCCATTTATGGTGACAAAGAACATCTTTTTCAGATCTACATATGCGTGGTCGAGGCTGGCGGGAAGGGTGAGCTCAGCCCAGGCACCCCTGGTATCCATCTTGGCAACATGACTAGAGATGTCAGTCGGTGGTTACTTTCAACAGAAATACTGCAGCACTTACATCTTGTTCAAGCCTGGCAGAAGCTCGAGAAGGATCAGGAAGTGGTCGCTGATTGCGGCCGCTTGGAATCGCGCGCCTCTCATGGCACTAGCAAGAGGGGCGAATCTCTCCCGATTCGCTTTTCTAATATCATCGACTATGATGATATGCGTCGACAGCTGCCATACCAGCTTTCCCTTGTTATAGAGAAAAGCCCATGGAACGCCCTGGGAGTGGACTGCGGCGGTCTGGCGGGAAAAGAAATTGGTGGTTGACAAGTCCCAAGGTGTCCAGGTTCGACTGTCGTGAGGGTACCTCCACTTGAGGTGCTTAGCTAGTTCAATCGAGAAGAGCTTCTGGGGGTGGTCATTGGGGTTCATGGGGATAAGGCCAGGGAAGAATTTGTGTAAGGCTTGAGTCATTGTTGCTTTCTGACCGAACTTGGTCTTCCAACTCTTGTTTACTGCCAGGCACGCGCGGTAATCGTCAAAGTTCAAGTACTTCAATATCTCACAGATCATCTCAGGTGGTAGCTTCTCCAGGCCTGCAAGGGTGATCGTTGTCTCGGAAATCTTCTTTCTCAGGTAAAGGATATCGAAGGGCGAGAGGCTCTCGAAGAGAGCATCGAGTTCCTCCTTCCGAGAGGCAGCGCGCAAGGACTTGTCATTTTCGTCCATTGCTGCAAGTCTTTAACGCGTTTATGCGTGTAGATGGATCAGAATTAGCCAGTTGTAAAAAAAGAGTTGAGAACGGACGAGTTTTCGGAAGTTGAGAAATGAGTGTTACCAGAGCAAGTTCCCCTCCTGTAGGGGACTTGACTTGGGACTTGGGGACTTCTGCATATTGCACAGGTCACATGATCCACCTCCTCTAGCTGGCACTGTCACCTCCTGGCCTTCTTTCCTCACAACAAAAACTCCCAATAATTTTCTCACACACCAAAATATTTCTTATTCTCCCTCATCCAAACATTCCTCACCTCCTTCACCCCAAACAAATATTTCTTAGCACTGCGCACCGCACTCCCCAAATGCACAAGTCCTTCCCACTGTGCTGGCTTGATATATCTCCCCGAGATATCTTACGCTTTAACTATCAATAAAAAAGGTATGCTTTCTCCAAGAATATCCCACAGCTCTTGGATCACATCCGGAGTTGAGCTAACTTTTCATCGCCCAGTCCCTTATGTATATGGGCACCACTCACTCAGGTTCACTGTGCGTTTGGGTGCTACGGACCGTCTCTGAGGTGGATCCGAGCATCGACTCTTTAACATTGGGTGCTCTCCTGTCCCCCGTTCATAGCGGGGTGATGCTGAGCGTTACCTGCAGAGTGTGGCTCGCGTCGAAGGGTGACAGGGACCGCTTCTCGGGCGGATCTCGATCCTCACTCCCCAACCACTAATGCTCTCTTCACTATTCTGCAACTCTTCAGATCCATACTACTTTGGAGCCAAGTCGACGTCGAACTTGTTGACAGCCTCGGAGACTATCACAGCTCATGCCCCGATTCCAATCGGTGTGACGTTGAGTGCCATCTCCAAAGTATGACCCACGCCTGAGGGTGACAGCGACCGCCTCTCAAGCGGATCTCCCTCCTCCCCTCATACCCTTCCATTCTCCTATTCACCTGCCGTATTTTCCCCTTCATTTGCGAAGCACAACAACCTTCGTGTTCTCGATTCAACTCGTTACCAGTGAATCACCGACTCTCTACCTCCCCCTTCCCCCTCCCCCACACCAGGGGTGAAGCATCAACAGCCGAATGACAACACCCTGGGCTTCATCGGATGCCGCAGTTGGTACCACAGTTTCCGTCCCGCATCAATTCGCCGCCCTTTCTCAGGGCAGGTACGGTCCCCGTTTAGGGTGAACCGAACATCCTTCCCTCGTCATGAGGTGACAGCGGTACGTCGTCAAGGGGAGGAAAGAAAACACAGGACCTTAATCCTAAATGACAAAAAGACTTAGGTAATATAGCCTAAGTTTAGGATAACTTTTGCTAAATTTATTTTGGCACCTTATAGTAAGGTTTGCTGTTTTCTTGCCCCCCGAGGGCCGTGAACACTGAGAGGCATGTTCACAAGAGCTAACTCGACACCCTTACAGGCCTGAACGAGGCACGCTCCATGGATGAGACATGTCTTTGAGCAACCTGTTAAATGGTGTTGACGCTGGTATCCGTCCCTCTCCATGACGTGAAAGCGGTATGTGACGAACACTGAGGCATGTTTGCATAAGCTAACCTTATGGTTCCAACAGGCCCTAACAGGGCGCGCTACTCGGATGAACCAATGGACATTTTTCAACAAGAAGATTGAAGCCTTCAAGGCTCAGTCAAATGACGGAAGCACCCCTTCAACCCCTGTGAAGAAGGCGACTCCTGGTAAGCCTATGCTCCCCCTCTCGTCGCAACGATCCAGTACGCTGACCGACCGTAGGTCGGAAGCGAGTCACCAAGGCCAAGAAGGGCGGTTCTGAGGAAGAACCAGCCGCTCAGGTCATGGGAAACCAAATGTACCAGGCACAGCAAGTGCTCACTGGCAACTTCATGCCTACCCAAGAGGCCGTTCGACCATTGGCGGGAGGTATTGGTGAGACGCTTGAGCGCCATCCATTTTCAGGACTAGTACATTTGGCTGTGTATGCCTGTTCGAGCGTCATTTCAACCCTCGAGCCCCCGGGTTTGGTGTTGGGGATCGGCGAGCCTCACGGCAAGCCGGCCCCGAAATTCAGTGGCGGTCTCGCTGCAGCCTCCATTGCGTAGTGGTAAAACCCTCGCAACTGGTAGGTGATGGTGAAAAGCGGTAAGTCGAACTCCGAGAGGCATGTTTGTAGAAACTGACTTAACACCTCAACAGGCCCTACCAGGGCGCGCTCCCAACCCCACGCCTGACGCCACTGAGCGAGCCCCCTCAGGACAGGTCGTTGTCGCCTCCCAGCAAGTCCCTCAGGACCAGCTTGTCGTTGCTGCTCAGCAGCATATATATCAACCGGCCATGCCTTACACGCAGATGGCGCCTCAATACCCCAACGGCGGGTTCGGTGCGGCGGACGGACACCCTGGGGAATTTAGAGTGGGAAAGCGGATTGCCCTAGCGGTGTCGTTGACCCTGCCGACCTCACTGCGAAAGGCGCAACTTCACCGTCGCCACCCAGCCATGGCTCCCGTCGCTGCTCCAGGCGGCTTCACCTCTATGGATGTCCCTCAGCATCCTATGCAGATATACCAAGGCCCATCTCACCTTAGGTATGCAGGCCCAGGGCCATCCCAGGTGCAGTATCCTCATCCTCAACACCCCGCCCCCATGTACCAGGGGCAACCTCAGGTGCCATTCCAGGGACACCACCAACGCGAGTATCACCAGCACATGACTGTCCTGCCCGCTCCGGCGTGACAGCGTACTGGGGTTACCTGTGTAGAGAGTCCGACGAGGAGGACGTCTATGAGACACAGGTCTCTGTGTCGGCTTCCTGGATGACACCAACACTTGTGCCTCATTTTGAGGTGACCAGCGGTACGTCGATGAAACTTAGAGGCATATTCATGAGCTGACTTTGGAACCCAATAGGCCCTTTCCGGGCGCGCTTGATCAGGAATGACGAAGGTACGGAACATCGCATCGAACGTTCCATGGACGTTATGAAGGCCGCACGCCGTTCGGTGTAGGTGCAAGCCATCTTCCCGCCCTCATTCCTGGGGGACGGTGACATCCTGCTGCAGGAATGTCGAAGGAACGGAACACCGTATCGAGCGTGCGGTCGAGTTGGCGGAACCTGCAAAGCTGTACAGAGGGACACGCAGTGGAAGTCTGCAAGAGCCTCTCGCTCATTCACGACCATCACAACACTTACACAAAGCATTCTCGACCTCAAGCCCCGCTCGTGTTGAAATTACAATACGCGAAATACCACGACGCGCTTCGAGCACCGTGGAGGAATCGCCTGCTACAACCTCGCTTGCGAGGAATGGGGAGCATCAACATGGCTTGCTCCCTCAGCCCACACGAGACGTTCACCACACAAGCACAATATCTTCTTTCTTCAACCTAAGCTCAACTTGCTATCCTAGCTACATTTGCTCTTCCCTAAGGTATGTCTCACTTCTTTTTGTACAGTTTCCCTCTGGGTCACTTCACTCCACGTTTCTTTGCCTCCCCTTCAGTATCTAACATTTGCCCAGAGAACTTGAAAGTCGATGATCATGCTACTGAGCGGCGATGGCATCAAGGACGAGGACTAAGTTCTCTCTGCTCATTTAAGCTCTCAGCCACAGGTCTCAGCGGCAAATAACACTTCTAGCTCACAACTTAGACATTATGCAACAATGTCTGACCAGTTGCTACAGCGCAAAGCTGATGACAAGTTACTGGGTGGCGACGGTGAAGACGCGCCTTTCGCAGTGAGGTCGGCAGGGCCAACTACACCGCTAGGGCAAGCGCAGGGACGTGGGAGTGGCCATCAACATCGCTTGCTCCCTCAGCCCACGAGACGTTCACCACACAAGCAAAACATCTTCTTTCTTCAACCTAAGCTCAACTTGCTATCCTAGCTACATTTGCTGGGATAGCCTTGAAAGTCGATGATCCTGATGATGAACGACAACAACATCAAGGATGAACAACAAGAAAATCGACTCACGGCCACCAAACCACAAAACCATTTTGCACGCATTGATTCAGAAAGTGCATATGGACATGGAGGCGATGCGGTCGTCAAGGATGAGGATATGGATGCCGGGTGCTCCGAACTCCAATTCGACAAGCGGGTGCCGCGTACGGCCTTTTCCATATCGATATATGCTGACAGCAACTGAATCTGTGTGCGAAGAGGTTGTCCGGCAGTCGGTGAGGATACGCGGTCTGTAGCTAAACAAGAAACATTCATTTCACTCAATTATGTCTTCAGTGCTCTCATCCATTGATCTCGCGAGTTTTGTGATGCGGTATGCTAACTTCAATCTACACACTTCCTTCTTTCGCGTGCGGGAACACCCATCGCTTAATTTCATTCTCATCTCGCAGCAGTGATACTTCTAGTGTGCTTTCCATATCATCAGGTATGTTGCAGCCCGTACCAGAACATTGCGAAGGGTCTAACATGTAGTGTCCACAGCGCTCTGATGTGATTCACTTCACTCCGCCGTTTTAGCGCCCTCTGCATCCATTAACATGACAGCAGCACGGAACCAGATATACCTCGTGTCGTAAATATACCAGACGCTATTACAGATATTCGGCCACGTCTCCCGGCGACTACCCCTTCCTCATTGTGGTTCGAACAGAGGCGACACGAACATTGGATCAAGTACCACCAGTCAACAAAGGAATACTCGGCTTGACCTCAACCCCGAAGCGATGTCTTGGTTCTTGTTACGTCGGCGGATGGGGGTTCAAAGACTTGTTGCAAAGGTACGCACCTCACAGGTTCATTTTGTACAACGTCTAATATTTCCATGCAGGACATGCTCATCATCACCTTCGACATAAGCGTTGATATACCTCATGTTTCAAGCCCGACAGCTCTTCCTCGACGCCGAAACCCCATTGAAGGGTCACTACTCCCCTTCTACGAATGCCGCCACTCTTCTCGGAGAGTGGTCACAGAGCATACGAGCCTTCTCGCAATGATATGCGCCGCGACACCGTCCTACTACGACTGAAGAAGCCCAGCTTGGTGTCTAAGTCTCTGATACTGACGATTCCAGCGCAAATTGGAAGAGCGCTCAGTCCTTCGCAAGCACTCCAACACTTCATATCTCCTCACCGTACCGACGCGGCCCATTCACCGGGTTACGAGCAACAAGCGAGCGACGAAATAAGGATGATGGATCTCACTCCAGGTCTGAGCACAAACACTCTGCATGAAGTCCTCTTGGGGGATTCGAAGCTAGCATCAGTGGTGACTCCCTCCCCGAGAACGTTGAACTTGGCCCTGAGCCATGACAAGCTGAAGTAGATTATCCCGACTTCGGTGATTCAAGATACGACTAACCATTTCGATAACATGGTGCCTCTCCTCTGGTGTGCCGAAAGATGGCCAGATTTTATGGATGACGATGTAGGCGTCGGTGACGATGTTGATCGCGACTTGAGGTGACCATGTGGTGCAACTGTTCCCTAGTGTCGCCCGTGCAGATCTCGCACGCTCGAGCTCGACCCAATTCTGGCTCAGTTAAGCCCTGTTCACTGTCATAACACATACTGTTCTTGATGCTTTGCTTGGCTTAGTCTTGGCTTTGGTGTCTTGCGGTAAATGGATTAGAATGTTGCTGGACTATTTCTACCAACCTTCAGTGTTCGTGGATTATTACGGGGTAGATTTTGCGCGTCAGCCACGGTCATTCTAGAACACGCACACAAGCAGAAGATTAACAAATAACCGATTAAATCTTGTTCTCTTGGTGAATTATGTCAAAGATGTAAGACATGGTCATTTCAGCCATACCCTTGGCCTCTGGCATTTCGCCCAGTTGTTGTTCGTAACTGTCTAGGGTAAGTAGTCTGTATTACAAACTGTACGACCAAGACATGTGCTCTAATGTACTGGCTATGGATCAGCTGTGATTTGCTGTGTGGCTTTCTGACTTCATGTCTGACCCAGTGAAGCACATGAATCACTCTCCAAGAAGCCAAAAGTGAAGACATCTTGATGAAGTTCGTGATCAAGCCTCAAGATTGATAAGATTGATAAGGCTCTGGCTCTGACTGATCCGGACGTCTGTCCGACCTCGGCACAGAATTGTGGGGTACGATTCGAGGCATGACCCATGACGTGGGATCGCGATGGACCAGTCCCAACTGACGTGATTCATATCTACTAACTCTATCTATTCTACTCCGTATTTCAACCATGAAACTATCCTGACCTCTCCCTCCTAAACCACTCTACAACCCTCATCATTATGTCGTCTCCCGCCCCCGACGACACGCGCCTCGACGCCGACCAACTCTCCACACACAGCTCCTACGCCTCGTCCTCCGACTCATCCTCCCGCGCGCGACGAAACAAGGAGAAACAAGCCCTCCGCCTCATCGCCTTCATCGCAGCAAACATCATAGCCCTCGCCTGCGGCTCCATCGTCGTCTTCTCCCTCTACGCGCCTCTCCTCCAGTCTCGCCTGCACTACACCCAATTCCAGGTCAACGCCGTCGCTATCGCTGGCTCTGTAGCGCTGTACCTTCCTATTTCGCTCATCGGGTATATCTGCGATCGCGTTGGGCTGAAGCCGCTTGCGCTGGGGGGAGGAATCCTCTTCGGTAGCGGGTATGGCATCGCAGCGGGTGTTTATCGACAATTGGATCTGGAGTATCGCAGTCATCCTGGATATCGAGTCAATGGAGACTGGTCCGTTCCGTTTCTGATGTTTGCGTTTGTGTGCATTGGCATCGCGACATGTGCGCTTTACATGGCTTCTGTGTCATCTTGCGCCAAGAACTTTGGAAAGGGTCGTTATCGAGGATTGGCGCTCGCTACGCCGATTACTTGTTTTGGATTGAGTCCCATGTGGCTGAGCCAAGCGGGAACTCGTCTGTTCACTGAGACGCGGCCAGACGGGTCCAAGGGCGACTTGGACGTATTCCGCTTCTTCCTCTTCCTCGCCATCTTGACTTTCTCCATGGGTATGCTGGGTACATTCACATTACGTGTTGTGGATGAAGACGAGCTTATCGATGAGGCTATTGAGGAGCTGGAGCAGAGTGGCTTGCTTGATGGAAGCTCTCTACTCGGCAGGTCCGAGAGGAGTTACGGTGCGACGGGTGATGAGACGGAGGGCTCAGCACTACTTGATCCGTCGAAAGACGATGCAAAGTGGAAGAAGAACTGGGTCCTCAACGCTGAAACGCGTTCGTTCCTGTCTGATCGCACCATGTGGCCGTTTGCTCTGGCGTTTCTTCTGATCGTTGGACCTGGCGAGGCTTTCATCAACAACCTGGGCACAATTATTGGTACACTGACACCACCTGAAATGGAAGGCCTGAGCCATCGCACTTCAGCGGCGACACATGTGTCCATCTTTGGAGTCACAAACACTGCTTCTCGTATCTTCATCGGTACTCTGACAGATCTCCTGGCACCGTATCCCCAGACACAGCATGTTCAAGCACCGCATGCTCGTTCAGCCGTGAGCAACCGCTTCTCCATCTCCCGCGTCGCCTTCATGGCCTTCTTCGCGACGCTCCTCTCAATCGGTCTCTTGATCCTCGCATCAGGCCTCGTCCAAAATCACGCTGAGCGCTTCTGGCTTGTCTCAGGCCTCGTGGGCGCAGGCTACGGTGCAATCTTCAGTCTCACACCCCTAATCGTGACGATCATCTGGGGCGTAGAGAATTTTGCTACGAATTTCGGCATCATTGGTATGCTTCCTGCTGCTGGGTCTACGTTCTGGGGACTCGTCTACTCAGCGACGTATCAGAACGGCGCGAACAACTCAAAGTCTGCGCCAGGGGGTGAAGAGCGCGGTGATTTATTCTGCTATGGTGAACAGTGCTATGCTCCAACTTATTGGGCCGAGACTGTTACTGTTTGGATTGCTGTTGGGTTACTGATCTGGGCCTGGAAAGGTAGAGGGGGATGGTCCCAGCGTGGAATTGTGATTTAGCATGTTATCTCGGCATCTCATCGTCTTGGCGTTTTGGATAGACAGCATACGTGGGTCGGTCTAGTTCATCTCATAGCCGCATAGTTCTGATATCATCGAATACATAGCGTGTTCTTAGTCTGCCGTTGTTCCGTTCGTCAAAGCTCCCTGCATGCGTTGCATACAGCTTACCCCGGATTTCAGACCAGACTCCACCACTATCACTATCATTTGACCAGGGTGCGAGTTTCCCGCGGCCAACTCCCCCTCTCTTGATAACTTATCGTCTCGGAGCCCAAGCTTAGCAGCCGATCAGCACGGATCTCAAATTTGACAACCGTAGCTCTAAACTCTGCGCATCAGCGTTCCCACTTGGTTTGCAAGTCGTCCAGATAGGAAAGTCTCGGGGAACCAATCCGGGGAACTTTGACGTTACGCCCGACGGAAAAGTGTCAATGGGTGTTATCTATATAGCACGATCGTGTAGGTAGCATAGCTCAAGATTAGATGTTATCATAATCGAACATGGCTGAACGCAAGGGAAGTTCATGGGCGTGGTTGGCTGCGTTGCCTGTCCTCTTGGCTGCTGCGTTTACAGCGTATCCTGATGTCTTTGGACGTTCTGGACCGGAGACGTTGCCTTCTGTGAGGATTAAGCAAGGGACTGTTATTGGGAAGTTTGTTGATGATGGGACGTTTCCTGAACCGTTGGAGGGATTCATGGGGATTCCGTATGCTGTGCCTCCAGTTGGTGAAAGACGGTTCAGACATGCTGAGCCTGTGGGTGAGAGCAATGAGACGATTGAAGCGTATTATCTAGGACCAAGGTGAGTTTCCAAAGCATCATGTTGAAGTGTACTCTGACGGATGAAGATGTCCTGGCATACAACTTGTTCCCTTCCTCAAAGACACCATCTTGGGACCAGATTATGAATCCGAGGATTGTCTCACCATCAACATCTGGCGTAAGAAAGGCCATTCACCAAACAAGGGAAAACTCCCTGTTGCTGTTCTAATTCCTGGAGGAGCATTCAATCGTGGTGCTGCGAGGATGCACAATTCTCACACCATGCTTGCCTTCTCGGAAGAGCCGTATATTGCTGTTAGCATGCAGTATCGCATTGGTGTGTTTGGCGGACTAAACACCGAGTTAACTGCCAAGGAAGGTCTGTTGAACCTTGGATTGAAGGACATGTACGTTGCGCTTGAGTGGGTTCAAGAGAACATTGCTGCGTTTGGAGGTGATCCTAATGATGTTACCATCATGGGACTGAGCGCTGCAGCTCATGGTGTAAGTGGCCTCCCCTTTTTACCTCAAACTGTTACTAACAATCACAGATTGGCCACCTCATCATGGACATAAACCAGCCCAAGAAGCTATTTCACAAAGCAATCATGGACTCAGGAGCTCATACTGCACGCGCAGTCCATCCTCCAAACGCCGCGCTCAACACGCAACACTTCCGGGAACTTCTCGACCTGACTCCATGCTCACACTTCAAGAACCTCAAGGACCCAAAGATTCTCACTTGCCTTCGCGGCCTTCCCTCGGATACTGTGGACAGAGCAGGGAAAGAAGTGTTTAGACGCTCAGATCCTTCTATTCGTTGGGCATGGCAGCCTGTCATCGATGGAGATGTCATTTCACGACGACCCATTGAAGCGTGGAAGTCTGGAAAGTTCCACAGAGTTCCCATCTTGACGGGATCAGCTGCGAACGAGGGTGCTTTCTACGTTCCTCGAACAGCCGGCAAACCTGGGGATTTCACGGGCTTCTTTCGTGAGCTTCTCCCGCATCTCACACCCACCGAAGTTGCGGAGCTTGAGAAGCTGTATCCTGATCCCTCAACAAACCCTGACTCACCATATCTCGACACTCGTGGTATTCCTGGCGTAGGATCGCAGTATAAGCGCCTCGAGACAGCATACGGCCACTACGCATATACATGCCCCGTCCGCCAAACCGTAATCTGGTCAACATACCATCCCAACGCTGAACCAGCATATCTATACCACTGGGCCCTCAACAAAACTGCCCTCTTTGGCGCCAACCACGGTGATCAAATGCGATATCAGACGTTCAACAGAGAAGTTCGTGAGATCTCACCTGCGCAGAGAGAAGTATCTGGGCAGTTCCACGCGTATTGTACAAGTTTCATCACAAAGGGTGATCCGAATGCTATTCAGGGTCAGTTTGCACATAGACCGGAGTGGACCCCGTTTGAAGGTGGGAAGGGCAAGACGATGTTGCTTGGGAGGGGGAATGATGAGAGGGCTGGGGGGACGGGGGTTGGGAAGGCAGCTGAGTTGGTTGAGTTTACGTGGGGGGATGAGCAGTGCGAGTTTTGGTGGAGAGTCTCGTCCAAGTGGGAGGACTAGATACTACATTGAATGAGACTAAACTGTTGATTCAGAGTACATGACTCCGTAGATCAAGTGATGGTGTTGTGCCCGGAGAGACAGACATCACCTCGACTAACCCATGTCTACCCCCGTCTTGCCAAGAAACCCCGGGATCAACAACCCAGCATCGTGCATAACCATCTGATCACAGTAATTCCTTTACGTAAAACCAGCTTCAAAGTGGAATACCCCAGATTTCACGCACAGGCTACCGAGTCATCACCGAATCTGGGGTATACAGGGTCCCAAGACCAAAGCTTCAATTGACTCTAACCAACACTAACTAAACAAACACTCGTGACATCATAAACATCTCCCACAACTAGTAAGAGTATCGGAAGTTGGGATTCTCAAAGTCAGTGAGATCCTGCAACACAGCATTCTCATCCTCCACAACAGGGCCTTGAGCGTCACGGAGACGGTTTCGACGGATGAGCACGAAGCGAAGAGCAATCGCGATGGCAACTTGGCCTGCTACACAGCCGATGATGAGCTTGCAGCCGGTTTGGTAGATTGGTGCTTCGGAGCCAATGAAGCCGTGGGGACCGATGATGTTGCCGATGCAGTATGCGAGGAATACAAAGGCCGTGGCGGTGGTTCGCTTCGTGTAGCCGCCGACGTTTGAGGCTGGCATTTGAAGAGCGACGATGAGGGCACCGACGAAAGAAGCGCACTAAACAGTTAGGAAGGGTTCAGCTTGAGGGATGTTGGGAACTTACCATGTAGTAACCAGCGAGGAGACCGCCCTTGTTGGAACGAGGAAGTTGCCAGAACAAGGTAACGGCAACAAGCGTGGGCAGAAGCCAGACACACATGACGATTGTTCTCACGTTCTTGAACTTGGACGCAACATACGGTCCCGTAAACATAAAGATGGCGTTGCAAGCACCATAAGGAATTCCATATGCGGTCGTCAGCAGCGCATCATGCGTGAACCCCTTGACGATCAACTTGGAGAAGTTGGCGATGCCTCCGTTGATGACCTCGTTCAACAGCGTAAAGAAGAACAGCAACCAGATCTGCGAGTCCACAAAGACCTCCCTGATCTGATTCCACTTGATCTTCCTGTTAAACACACCCGTCTTGTTCCGCGCGCTCTGCGCAATCAGCATCGCACGCTCCTCAACAGTGAATCTCTTTGCAGTGAGGATGTTGTTGGGCAGGAAGAAGAACAGGACCACACCCCAGCAGATGGTCAGTCCGCCGCAGAGCACGTAGATGGTCCGCCAGACATCCCACCCCTTCGCCTGGCCGACGCCGTAGAAGAGAATACCGCCAAACATGGCGCCGAAGCCGTTGAAGCAGTAGAACAGACCAGCGCGCGCAGGCTGTGTCTCACGACGAAACCATTGCGAGACGATGAGCATGAAAGCTGGTGTGATGACAGCTTCAAATGTGCCGAGGAGGAAACGACAGACTGCTAGACCAGCGAAGTTCTGGCAAGCGGCTGTGAGGCAGAGGATAGCGCCCCAGGTGATGACGAACGTGCTGACGATGGTGCCTGTTGGGAAACGCTGTGCAAGATACGAGGCAGGCCACTCTGCGGCAAGGTACGCAAAGTAAAAGATGGACGCCATCCAGGAGTATTCATCAGAGGTCATGCCAGTTGTCGAGAAGAGGTCGAAAACAGCAGAGTAGCCGAGAGCTTGCTTATCGACATATTGGAGCAGATAGGTTCCGCAGAGCAGCGGCATGAGAGACCAGTCGACTTTTCTGCGGAGTTTCTTGAGGGCGTCTTCATCGGCCATGAGCTCGCTGAGGCGGGAGTGAGCGATGCCATGCTGCTGGAGGAACAGCTCTGCCTCGTCGAGGTCAGTGACGGTGCCGTTCTTGATATCAGCCTCGACGTCGTCGTGGTCAAGAGGGATGATCTTCTTGTCCACCTCGATGTCGTTCTTAGTGTCCGCCATGATGAATAGTGCGATATGTGATCAGAGAGGAGATGGGGGTCTTCTCGTCCTGTCCTGCTGGGCGGAAAACAGCAGCGACGCAGCGCCCTTTTTGAACCCGGGGGCGATTATACGATTCATGATCCGGGGTATATCAGTGGAGTGCGATAAGTTGAGTGGAGGTGCTGAGATACCGCTAGCCAGGGGGTCTGTTGCTCAGTGCATCCACTGTTCTGAGATAGGTAAGTTAACTAAAAAACTAACTGGGATGCGGGGGAATGAATGGCCTGACGGGATGGGAGATGTTTTCCCGCGGAAAACAAAAAAGAGGGCGGTGGAGAAAGCGGAGGCTAGAAATGGGAGCGAGAGAAGAGATAGGATGTTAGGTTTGGAGATATCGTGGGAAGAGAGATAAACTTGACGTGTTGTATAACTGATAGACGAGAAAATGGGCAGATGATTGCTGTGATGGGGATGAGTTGAGTGCGTCATTGATTGAGGGAGTGAGAGAGCGCGTGTGGTGATGGATCTGAGATGGAGATGGGGATGAGGAGATGTATGACCATAGTTGAACATTGAACATTCATTCCCATTTACATCAACATTCGATGCAACATGATGTGAACAATTAGCTAGAGTATCAGTTCTCACCGTAATCAACTCGCCAAACAGTCTCAAAGATCACCCATTGCATTGTCTATCTCATTTTGTACTCCCATCCCATCCCAACCTAAACCTCAACTTCAACTACAGCCCACCAACACCACGCTCCCAATCCCATAAATCAACCCCCAAGACTCCAAACCCTCTTCCCAGCAAACCACGTCTCCTGAATCTCCGCCTTCAGCAACGTCCTACTATCCCACTCCATATCCGCCACAACCAGATCCGCAAACTTACCCACCTCCAGCGTCCCAACCCTCCCATCCTGAAAAACACTCTTCGCCGCGCCCTGCGATCCCGCAACAACAGCCTCGCAGACACCCAGCTTGAAATGCTCATTCACCACCTCCTCACACTCCGGCTCCCTCGCTGAGCGCCGCGTCGCTGCTACGTACACGTTGTGCAGCGGGTTCCAGGGCGCCGTGGGACTGTCGCTGCCGAGGGCGAGAAGGGCGCCTGAGTCGGCGAATTCACGGTATGCGAAGGCGCGATCGCGACGGGCGCCGATGAGGCGTGGCCATGCGCGCAGGATGGCTGGGTCGGCGTGGACGGGCTGGATGGACGCTGTGAGGCCTAGTTTGCCGAGACGTTTTGCGTCTTCGGGGGAAGAGACCTCGAGATGCTCGATTCGGTGGCGGGATCCTGGCTTGCCGTACTTTTCGAGCATGTCGACCGCCATGTGGATCGCTGCATCGCCGATGGCATGAAGCGCTATTTGGATTCCTGCATCAGCGGCCTGTTTGACAACGGGTTCGAGATCCTCTCTTGACCAGAAAGGCGGGGGCGATGCGACTGAGGAGTATGGCTCTGAGAGGTATGCCGTGCAGGCGTCGATGATGCCGTCGCAGATGATCTTGATACCCGCGATGCGAAGATCAGGCGATGTCTCGAGACTATACTGCTTCGCAAGTTCAATCGCCCTGCCGACCTGTCTCGTGCGCTCTTCAACTGTATCAGCGGGCTTGACGATCCAATACGCTGTCACACGCATCGCCACGTCGGGATGTCTCCTCTTCAGCTCAACGAGACTCTCCCAGCTGTACTCATCCATCGCCATCTCGATGATCCCCGTGTATCCTGACGCATGGTAAGCTTTGAACGCAGCGAGCATACACTCAATCCGCTCCTCGTTCGACGCAAGCTGCGCAAGTGTCGGCCAGACAATCGACAGAATGGACGCTTCGCTGAGAACGCCAGATGGTTTGCCGTTCTCATCCCTCTCGATAATACCACCCGGCGGATCCTCCAGATCAGCGACTTTCATCTCCTCCAAGCCCGCTGAGTTGCACCACGTGGAGTGCATGTCCTTTGTATCAACATAAATCGGCCTCTCATCAATCTCGTCCAGAATCTTGGCCGTCACGCCATCTGGCGTCATGGAGTGCATCCACCCCTTGGCCATGATGCGCGGAACATCCGGATTCGCCCTTGCATACGTGCGCAGCTCGTGAAGGATATCCTCCAGATTCTTACACCTCTCCAGCGCAATCTTCCTCAACGACTGGCCCAGCAACAAAAGATGCATGTGCCCATCTACAAACCCCGGCAGAACCGTCTTGCCCCCGAGATCCTGCGTGACAACATCATCCCCCGTGACTTTGGCCTGCACATCGTCCTTTGTACCGACGGCTTGAATGATGCCGTCTTTTATGTACATGCTCTCAGCAAAGGTGGGTTCGTCGGCCAGACTGGCGACAGTCCTCGAGAGGATCTTGCCATTGATGAAAAGAGTCATACTTCGGGCAATTCTAGGTGATCAGAACAGGTTTGTGTTTTTTTGTGGCAGCGAATTGGGTAGCCAAGGTACTTATATAACCATGGGCCTCGTCTTGATTTGGGCCGCGTCCATGCGGGAGCCACTCAAGTGGGCTAGATGTGCCTATCACCAAATTCGGGGCTTGATGGTGGGGTGAAGCACCGTCCAATGTCGTTGAGATTGGTCCTGCGAGGCAAATGCATATATGCATGCGGTTTGATATGGCACTTACTGATAGGTTAAACACACACGTATCTTTTGTTAACCCTTCAGAGATCTACACAATACATACAGTTAATTACAAAGCATGGATGCTCGTGCCTGAGATTATTGCATGTTCATTTAACTACAGTACAACCTCGGCATCGTCATGTCCGGCACCGGCCCTGAACTCGTGGGGACCCTTGATTTTAACCTGTCATCACTTACATGTCTAATTGGCTGCTACTCTCACAACAACGGGTCCGTGAAAATCGCTCACCGAGATGATCTTATCAGATTAAAATAAACGTCATCTGATCTGATCTAATGCACGCAAGACGTATCGGGTCTGGTCTTCCAAGACCGAGGTCTGGGTATTTCGCCTCCACCGTCTTCGCTGACGCTAAACAAAGATGTACACGTTCGGGAATAAAATCTGGTCTTGTTAGGATACGGTACTCCCCTGTGACAGCAGATGAGTCAATCTGGAACGAGACGATTCCTCCAGAACTTTGCTCGTGTGCTGAGGGGGTCTCGAAACTTGAGTCCAGAGCTGAAGTCTATGCTCTGATGGGTACCCCTCATAGGCGCAGTAGCTGTTGCTCTCGAACATGAAGTTGCACCCAAACCGAGGAAGCTATCGTGGGACGAGAGTGTGACTATCCTTTGCGTGCCTTGACGGTATGGCATTTTTACCTCCTGAATGCAGGGCTTCTAGAGCCAGCACCACAGGCAAAGGCCAACCTCAGTATTGAGACTTTTGTTGCGGGTGCGGCAAATAACGTAGAGCACAAATAGTCCATCTTGTAGGCCCCGACGCCGTAGTATCAAGTTCAACACCCTGCCACTACTCCTATCGCCTCTCCCTAGATGCGCACTTCATCCTTGAATATACCGATCTCGCCATACAGAACCCGGAAATACAAATCGACACGGTCGGCAGAAGAGTCCTCCTGAAGTATAAAATTTCGTGGCATTGCCCGGAGCCCTCAAGTCACTTGACTCCCGCAATTTTGACTTCATCAACAGTCCTCCCGTAGGTAAAGAGCATTCTGAGCCTTCATTCTTTACGTCTGGACCTTCGAGGGCATAGCTCGAGTTCTCGGTCACTTGCGATGATCGACGTATCACGACTTTTTCGGCTGACCCGCTCAGATTTGGAGAGCGATGGTGTTTTCAGGGCTCATTGGGCAGTAGAGAAGGGAACAAGCTTTTTGTTACGTGTTGCGTTGCGATGTCAATGGCTGGACTGTCGAGAGGCTTAAAATTAATATCGTGGATGAGCTTGTTAAGTTTGTTTCACGAACTCTGTCACGATCACGCAACAAGTCAATCAAAACCCTAATGCGGGGTTTCTCATATAGATACTTGTAATCAAACTGCTTTTGTGCTGTAAAAGATGTCCAACTGACCTCAAAGAAGTCACATGGTCGTCTTGGCTGAACAAAGAACATCGTGGGTTGACAACAGCGTCGAATGCGGAGATGGGCTTTGCAATAACCTGACAACGGGCACATCACGTTATACAGACAGACGATGTCGACAATTCAGTAGACTTCAGTGTTACTGTATAATTGCTGAGATCCTTCCTGGTTGTGATGCCAGTAACCCCTATTGCTTCGCGTCACCCATCGAGTCTTCATGTATAGCTTGAAGTATAGCCGTTGACCGTTGCCGCTGCACCAAACCCTGTAAGTACTCTACTTACCGCCATCAGCAGCGTAACTAACAACACAAGCCCAGCTACCAAAATGACTGTCGAGTACGAGTGCGGCTTCAGCATCTACCCTCCTCTCCCCCCAACGCCCTCCAACCAATCCCTCTACGCTTTCTTCCTCGCCCGCCTCAGATCAACATTCTCGTCACGAACCCATCCCTCTGCATCCAAACCGCTCCTGATAACCGACGCTGATACCGCCTTCTACTACTTCACGCTCCCCAAGTATCCCAAAATCCCCGCCAACCCTGAACACTGCAACTTCTTCTTGAGTTTCTGCCTCGGCTTCGGAAACGGCGGTTTACCACGAGAAGTAGCTGTCGCTCATGTCCTCGAGGTATTTGTTATTGCGAAGGAGTATTTCGGCGAGAGGGTTAGGTATTGGAATGGGATGCATAGGATGAGGTGTAATAAGCAGTGGGGATACTACACACTTGCAGATGTGAGGGAGGCGGAGGCGGAGGTCAGGACGTTATGCAGGAGTTTGGACTTCAAGGTTGAAGTGATGGAGACAGTGGTGGAAACGCTGGAAGAAGATAACGTCGTGGAAGTTGGACCTGTAGCTCTGCTGGGGTAGTAGTCTGCTTGTCTACCTCTACACATAAAATATCTCTCCCCGTTGCCTTCGATCGTAATTCCCCCATCTCCATCAACATTCGGCAAGGCAGTAACTTGTAACTTAGTCTTAAAAGCTCTTAATGATAGCAAGCTACAGGCGGACCTTAGACAGGGTTGATTTCCTGCATTGGTATGGTGTTTCACATATCCATTGGCGTCCAATACTGAACCAGTTAACAGAGACCGCAACTCCTGACGGGGTGCTCTTGGAGCTCCACCGTGCTTTGCCAATAATCTCCTTACCCAAGGGGACCAACTGAACGTTGTCAAGATACCTTAGTAATGATCTTCTTCTACACGTCAACCCCATACTAAACTGAGACTCTCGGCCCCATTGGATGAAGCGTAAAGTGAGAAATTGTACACTATGACATGGTTTCCCCGTCCGAAAAGCAGAAGACCCAATCGCATATTACTTGTAATATACATTGACTCAACTGTAGCAGTCAAAATCTGGATTTAACTTTAACCTCCACAATTGTGAGCAGTAACTGTGTTGATCCCAAGCAAGGCATCTCTAGAGATACAGGTATGGAAAGCTGTGCATCAACCCCTTGCTCGGACATCTTTGAGCTCGAAGCCTACACTTTCTTGCATGAAATAGCCGAGATACCATCAGTAAGACTTGGACGTAACGCTCTGGCTAAGCTCATGGATCCTGAAGGATGCTTGTCGGTAGCGTTGGGGTGTCAGCGAAGTTGCATGCTACCGTTGACCTCATCCTGCCAACATTTTCCCTGCGTTGGAGCTACCCGACAACTCTCCGTCGAGTTTACATATAAGTCGCACTCACGGGTTGCAAGATGGCACAGGTGCAGCTAACCTTGCCTCAAGAACTACATTACAGAGCAGGCCGAGTTCATTGAGGGAGGGAGGGAACGCTTCGATTACCGTATTCACATCTACTTAGCCATTTATCCTGTAGAAGATGTATGACCCATGTACTGAGCGCTATATCTGAATCGAAACTTGGTCGCGGCGCAATTGCTTGCAACGTTGCAATGATGAAGAAAGAGGCTCAGCTCTGGATGCAGCTGTCCTTCGCATCTATTGAGCTGCTTCTTCTGCGAGCTTCAAGAAATGATGCGCCGTCCATCTCTAGCAACCTTGCCTCTATTAACTTTGCGTCAGGGGATCATTCTCTTGTGCACCTCGCAAGTATGGATCCACGCATTTCGTGATAACTTCATTTGCCATCATTCACCAGCAAACAAACCAAAAGGAGGCAGACAGCTGACACCACACAGCATCTGCACTTATAATACCTAAGTAAAAGAAGAAAAAATTAGGGGCAGCAGTAATTGCAGCGACTTGATCACGTTTGCAGGCCGCCGAGTCTTGCCCTGGTTCTGTAAAGATGTGAAAGCTTGTTCATTGCGTATATTTATGGTTCAACTTTTGTAACAAGATTTGTAGATTAGAGTGTCGCGAGTTTGATCAAACAGAGTAGATGTTTGTTTAAGCCCCGAAACTCAGGGCAGATTGTGCGTAAATGCTGGAGCAAACAAACAGCTTCGCAGTTGCCAGCGCCAGGCAGGAGCGCAAAAAATTGATGCTCAACCTTGACTAGGTATCAACTTCCATCTCCCTCAACTCCATCTCAACCCTCCACGCGACATCACTTCCATCTTCACCCTCTTAAACACACTCATTCGTCTCAACAACCACATCATCATCATGTCTTTCGAGTGCGGCTTCGACATCTTCCCCGCCCTCGCCCCTACCAACGAGAACAAAATCCGCTACGCCGAGTTCCTCGACGACGTCGTCGCCGTCTACAAGAACGACGAAGAACCCCGTCTTCTCATCCTCCCAAGCGACGCCGACTTCCCCAAATTCCTCGACAAGCGCTTCGTCCACTTCGTGCTCACCAAGAACCCGCGCATCCCCGCCGACCCCAACGACTGCGACCTGTTCTTCAGCCTGCGCAGCTCGAGCGTCTTCGACGCCGGCGTCATCGACACCATCAAAGAGATCGCCGCCATCGCAGAGCACCACTTTGGAAGCCGCGTGCACTTCTGGACCAATGCCAGCGTCATCTACACTCACGGCGAGGTCACCCGCGCGGAGTGGGAGGTCTCCAAGAGAAAGCATGTCTCGGACTCGAAGTGAATGTGAGAAAATCAGATCCCCGGCGGCGCGCTTATCTCACCCCGACACTTCCGATTACGCTACTGGGAGCTGGGATATATACGCCCGCATCTGCCGATGTTGCGCGGCAGTCATGGCGCATGGGCTTACTTTGACGTGTTGGGTTGGGGCTGACGTTGGGACCGGAGGAATGGGAATAAGCAACAGAGTGTTGTATTTCATCAGACCATAAGGAAAAAGCGACAGATCAGTTGATTCTGATACAGGGATATCTCCATCCAACAAAAGAAAACGACAAGTTTAAGTTTAATCATAGCGTGCTCCCATACGTCCAAATCTCTAGCCAAAATTCACGGTGTCAATGGATGTCTCGGTCCATTTAGAGCAGTGCTACTAAGAACGTATTAGCTTTGGCATTTGGGTTAAAGTGATTGTCTTGCTGACCTGATCGAGCTTCCCATGACTTGTAGGGGTCTGCTGGCTTTTTTGTAGGGTCGACTGAGCCTGCGAGCTTCCTCTGGATCTTTTCCTTGAGTGAAGGTTTATGCGGTGCTGTTTCAAGACCTGCCATGGTTAGTAAGAGTGATTGAGGGGATGTGAAATGAGACATACCAGGCTTGGTACTTGTTGAAGGCTTTGTTGTGTCGACGAGA
Source organism: Fusarium sacchari (assembly GCA_017165645.1). NCBI lineage: Eukaryota > Fungi > Ascomycota > Sordariomycetes > Hypocreales > Nectriaceae > Fusarium > Fusarium sacchari. The sequence goes on from JADANP010000004.1 coordinate 1,192,779, forward strand.
GTTGTCTCTGAGACGTTGGCGTTCTTGTATGTAGGGTTCGACATTGCGGAGGTGTTGTGTGTTGTGTGTTGCTTTGTAAGTCTGCAGTGTAGAGTGTAGAGTGCTTCTTTGAGTGTAGTGTAAATAAATGTCTTTGTAGACTGTAAACTGTAATGATGCTGATGTATCTTGATCTGATGCCTCAAATCTCGGGGAGACAGCTTGTACTTATACTCGAGATAAAGCCTACACACCATGCATCGATTGAGTCACCAAGGTTAAAAAATGACATCTCAGCGCCCTTGAAATGGATCACATCTTGTCAGCCCTGCATGATTGAAGGCTTTGGATCCGACTCTGAGTGACACATTCCGCACTCTGCATCACCCACTCCACTGGCCACTGGACTCGGCGTGCCAAAAGTAGTATAAACCCCTGTAAGCCGAGCTGAGCCAAGTGGGTACCGACCTCGACTCTCCATTATTCTCGAGCCGAGTCCCTCGAGTCCAAGCCGAGTCCACCAAGTCCAAGCCGAGTACTCTATTGTCAGGCCGAACCCCACGCTGGACGCCTTGTTCCCCAACCCCGAAACATCAAACGCAACACACAAATTTTTGAGGCCGATATCTCAAGCCGAAGACAACGCCCAAGCCGAGCATTTCAAGATTTATCATCATCGGATTCATCAGCAATTCAATGGCGCCATGTCAACGGCCCCTCTCCTCCTACGCCTAAACGGTCGCCCTCAGGCCTGCGATCCATGTCGAGCGCGCAAAGTAGCCTGCGACCACGGCCAGCCAACCTGTTCACGCTGCAGAAAGCGGAACGAGACGTGCGTCTACACCGTTTCGGGCGCCACGGTCAAGAAGCAACGGCTTCGGTCCCCCGTCCGCTCCGAACCTCAACCTCCACCGAGCACTGACTCAACGCCGTCACCCGCCGTGGCTCCTGGTTATCTCGGCTTCACCAGTCACAATGCTGTCTTTGAGGAGACGCGCAATAGCCTCTCGCTCGTCCACGGGCCCCCTGTGGAGGTTGTTGAGCCGAGGCCGCCGAGGGGTAGAAGTGTGATTGACCTCCCTTCTCACTTGAGGGAGATGAGTCTCTATGTTCTGAGGTGTTTACCTCAATCTCAGCATGATGTTATGGCGCATAGACTTCACTGTCTCACAGACGGATGGATCTTTAGAGCGATTCAGGAGATTATCGGCACGCTTCATAAAGACTGGGGACGGTATCTCTCTTCACGAGATGATACGGACCTAGATGTGGTGGCACGTCATATAAGCCATAACACGGCGAGGCCTTGGCGCGATGAGCATTCGAGTGCAAAGGCTTGGACTGATCAGTTCACGGGGAGTAATATCCGATGGGAGTCGGTTGGTTTGATCTGGACGTACTGGGATGGCTCGCCGAGTTTTGATGCGCCAGTTGTGGTGAAGTGTTTGGGGTATTGCATTGAACTGGCTCGGCATTTCACACCTGGGAATGACATTATGCTGTATCTTTGCTACCGGCGAGTGACCACTGAGTCTCTCGTCTCAGGCGATGCAGGTGCGTTGGTGTTCATCCCACAAGTTGAAGCTCGCTCACAATCGCAGGTTTGACGTGCTGGCGTTACTTTGCAGAGACCGTCGCACTCCTCACATTCCTTGGCCGACACGTCGGAGCAGAAGACACAAACTACATGCCCTCTCTCTGCTCCGAGCACAGACGTCGCATCACCGCCCGTGTCTTCAACATCGACAAAGTCCTCGTCTCGTTTACAGGCCGTCCACCGCTGCTCAGTCGTCGCTTCTTCTCATCCCCTCTGCCACTCGACCTGACAGACTTGTGCCTTGAATCTGATCAAGCCACCATACGCCATGCGGTGCAAGAGCTCGATTCCAATGGGTTTCGTCACGTGGGTGATCTGAAAGGATCTTCTATGGTCAGGGCGCGGTCGCAGATTGCTTACATTAAGGATGAGCTTCTTGAGATTGCACTTGCGAATAGCGTCAAGGTGACTTTTGAGAGTCTAACGTACGTCACTCTCATGTTTGTCGGTGCTTTACTGACAAGGGTAGTGAGATCAAGGCCCGCGCTGAGAAGACGTATGAGAGTTTCCCAGCCAATCTCATCCATCGACCCGACGAGCTCGACGATCCAGACTGCGATGTCCAAAAAGTATACTCAAGAATTCTTATTCGACTAGAACACATGCAGAACCTCTTCTTTGTAGAGAGATTATTACTCCGTCTCGGTCATATCGATGAGAACAGGTTACTCCCGATTAGCTTTGAGATGGTCACTCTAACACTTCTCTTCTGGACACACCAAGATCGCTTCTCCGGCATGAGACGAGATCTCGAATGGCTCGTAAGTCAAATTCACATCTACACTCCTCCATATCTCTAACACCTCCAGCTCATGGCTTTCGCCGCCCCCGGAGGCGGTATCCTCTGTCTCGAACTCCTCCGCCCAACATTCCGCGGCACCCATCCCGACTGCCCCAAACTCAGCCGTTCCGCCATAATCCAAAAGCTCAGTCTTTTGATCGGATTCCTCGACTGGGTCCGACCTCCCGCCCCCAACGCCGATCTCTGCGCAGACTGCAAAGCTGTTATACAGGGTGTACTAGATCACAACCTCAATGCGCCGATTGCAGGTGGAGGAGCGCTGGATACGCTGGACTGGGACATTCCGACGCAGCTGGATTTTAACTTTGATCTTTTGGACACGTTTGATTGGTTGAGGCCTGAGCAGCTAAGTCTCCCTGCGTGAGGTGAGGAAATCTTGGATTGTGGTGTTGGTTTCGGTGGGGGCTTGGATATGGATCCAGTGGCTGGTGTTCAGCTTGACGGTTTGAAGATGAGGCGCCCAGGATAAAACCATTTGCTGCTGTTGAGCGGCGGATTGTTCGGGTTCTGATGGGACGATGAAGAGAACAGGTTGCGAGATGTGAAAGTCTTCGTAGCCTTGTTCATCAGGGGCGAAGAGGTTATCTCTCCACATTCGATACCATCGACACACGCCTTTATACCCATCAGTCGAACCAAATGCCTTGAGATGTGCTTTCTGTAAATCATCAGTATACCACGATGCGATGGGAAGTCTGCGATCTTCGCGCACAAACTCCTCCATCTTGCCAAGAGGATGGAACCACGACTCCCATTCTTCCCGATCGCGACAAAACATCAGACTCATCGCCGCTTCGGCATTCTTCTCGAGTATTTCCTGTGAGTTGAAATCGGCTAGCCATGGGATGTATCCGAGCATCTCATACCCCAGGAACTGCTTGGTCATGGTGTTGATCATGTCGACATCGAACGGCGTCCCCAGCTTCGGCGGTCCAACGGCTAGAAATACGAGAGCTTCCCAGCGCGAGGGGTGATAAGCTACCATCCTCGATAAAAGCGTCGCGCCGAAATCATGACCGATCCCCACGAGGGTCTTTAGATCCAAATGGTCGAGAAGTTGGATGACCTCGTCGCCCATCGGCTTGAGGCAGTACGCGTTTACATCTATTGGCTTGCTACTCTCACCGTAGCCAAGGAGATCAGGGGCCACGATTCCGTATCCTTCGGATGAGAAGTGTTGGATTTGATGCATCCAGTCTGCGAGGGTTGATGGGAAGCCGTGGAGAAAAAGAAGGGTTGTGGATTGAGAGGTTGGAGGGATGAAGATGTACGAGTATACATTGCCGCTGCGGGCTGTAAACGTCTGTCTCGCTGGAAATTCGAAGGCCATCTCAATATACTATGAATCATTAATTGATAAAGAGTAAAATTGAAGCAATTGATCGGAGTGACGATGTCTCGGAGATTTATACCCTCGCGGAAAGTTCTCGGACACTTCCTCACAACCACCCCACGTCATCACGAATCCTCGATATACCTCTCATAAACCTCCCCATAAAACCGCCTCCCAATCTCTCTATGACTCCTAACCTTCGTCCTCAACTGCGTCTCCCCCCAAGTATCATACAACCCCTTTACGAACGGATTATCCACTGCCCCAGCCTCGCCCGCCTCCTTACCTTTTCCCCACCGTTCAAAATGCTCCTTCAGCGAAGTCATCGCCTCGTCCCTCGTCAAATCACGTCGCACACCTTGGAAGAACGGAACGCTGAATCGTTCATTTGGGGAGGATAGTACACGATGTGTTGTCGCTTTGCACACACCGTTGGTGACGACTTCGAATGCTTGGCCGATGTTGACGACGAAAGTGTCCGGGATGGCGGGGACGTCGATCCACGAGCCGGATTTGTTGAGGACTTGGAGGCCGTTTACTTGGGGGGATGCTTGGAGGAGGAAAGTCCACCATCCTGAGGAGTCTTTGTGAGGGCCGACGCCTTGGGATGAGGTTGTTGACGCAGGGTAGTGAACCAGTTTAAGACGATGCTGGTCGGATAAGTACGAGAAGAAGATGTCATCCGGAAGATCAAGAGCTCGCGCAACAAGTCTCAAAAAGCGTTCCCCTAGTAGTGTAAGTTCCTCAATATACCGCGTAACAACACCCTTCAGTTCAGGAAGACCAGACGGCCACTGATTCGGTCCCCTCAACCCATCGTACAGCGGAGCACCATCAGGCGCTCTCTCGAGTTCCGTCGCAAGCTCAACCTGTTCTCTGAGATCAGACTTCCCAGCTGTAGTTTCCGTCCCAGCAGCGCTGTATCCTAAGAAGTGCGGGGAGTTTTCTAGAGCGATTTCTTGTTTTGCTTCTGGGGAGAGGGAGAAGAGGTTGGGGAGGATGTCGATGAGGGATGTTATGGTGGAGGTGAGGACGGAGTGGTTGGAGATGTAGAGGAAGCCGATGTCTGTGAGGGCGGTGCGGAGATCAGAGAGGGTTTGGGGGGTGGGTGATGAGATGTCGATGATGGGGATTTGGGTGAAGTCTTGGGAAGGCATTTTGATGATGGTTGTTGGGTTGTGAGTGAGTGTCTTGACTTGGTGAGTGGTTTGTTACAGTGTATGAGATAGTTGGTAGATCACGCAATGAGGGGTTCACTGATGCGATGTCGGCAGGCAATTGAGAAGCCACTGAGCAATACATCATCATCATCATCAGAATACCTACTCAATTAACCTTTGTCCAGTTCGATTGTTCAATTGTTCAACGGAACATACCGTCGCAACATCATCACTCCCTACCCTAAACCATGGATCCAACCAAAGTCCCTCCCATCTCATCTCATTTTATTTATTTAACCGCCCCAGACAAAAACGGCGATAAGATAAGATTAGCCCACCACCACCAACCAGCACTCTTGATAAAACGTGGGGCGCTAGCAAGATCTGGGTCACAGCTGCATAGAGTTAATCTTGACACGTTAATTTTTGGCCACAGGATTGGACACCCAGTTCTACGGAGACACATTAATCTCTCACCACCACGGAAAAGCAGGGGTATCTAAAGCTTAGCTCGCTGGAGCCAAGAACTGCAGTACTGTAACCCCCTTTCTTGCGTATGTGGCGAGAAAAAGGCGCAGGGTTAACATTAATTACTGAGTGAGGGAGGTAGTTAACTGTGCTGCGCCGTTTACGAAAAAAACAGGTTCTGTTTTCGCGTTAGCCAGGGTTTTCGTTACTGTGATATTTCGTGTGGATAGTTCGATTCATGGCATGTTGTCACAAGCACGTAACTGCAATAAGATTGGCCCCCTATTGAAGCTAAAGATACCTTACTCGAGGTGGTTTCGAGTAGAACATGACAAGCTTCCAACAGAGTCACCACGTGCAACAGCTGTACGTAACACCCAACAAATGCCGAGAGAGACCCTGCAACAATTATACTTTTGCAAGATAAGGACCCTTATTACTCTAGAGCGAGCGCGCCCCTTTTCTTTTTTTGACTTTTTTACTCACATCGGTCTCGTGTATTTCGTTTACGCGTACGGACCAACCGCCGATGCCAATACGGGCAGCACCCGCGGCACAGAAGACCCAGATCCCCTAGAGAAAAAAAGGAACAAGAAAAAAATCAGGGTCTCTGCACTGTAACGCCCCCCCCGCCTGCAAGTGGGCGAGGCGCTAGCTCAGCGTGACAGGGGGGAGTGGGGTGAGGGGAGGCGCAGGACCCAGAACGCGTGTTGTTTTCCGACGGTGGAGGAGGGATTTTCGTATCCATAGTCATACTCGGACGGAGCAAGCAGATGAGCTATTCCTGGAGGGGGAGGTATCCGATTACGCGTTAGAGAGAACGAACGAACGAACGAACGAGGAGACGAGAACGAGAGTGAGTGGTCCGTATCGTACGGGTACGGGAAGTGTTTTGAGTGCTGTACTCCGTACCGTAGTGTAATATCTGTTACGCGTAATTGCAGACGGACGACCATACGGGACTTGCGAACTATACGTGTATGTGTGTGTGTGTATGTATCTCTCGTGTTTGCTCGTTCATTCAATGCCCAATCCTTCACAGTCGGTCGGTATCGTACACATGCGCCATAGCAGCAGGGTGAGGAAATAAGCTATGTTTCTAGAACGTGTCCCGTCACTGTCACCATCCAAAGAAAAGCCACCCTCGGGTCTAGATCTCCTTAACCTCGCAGCAACTTAACTGACCTACCAGGGGCCAGGCCACAGCGACTCTTGTTTCACAAGCCCACCTCCACTCTCCACTCTCTGGCTCTTTAGTCCCAAGAACCCCAGGACCCAAGACCAAGACCAGTTTTAATATGTGGTCCTTGCACCTGAGAAAAGACTTGGCTACACAGGGTTCTGGAGATGAGAGAGGTGGTCAATCTCCTTTGAGCTAAACCCCCCAGCAGACGCTATCTTTTTTGGCTATTGGCATGCAGAGGGGGGCGAATATGCGCCATTGGGGTACGTACGATGTGGAATAAATGGATATGGTAGCTCTATCGAAGGCTGTGCCCCTGATGTGAGAGACTGAGAGAGAGTGAGTGGGTGAGTGGGCGAGCAAGTACTTATCTCGTTGTGCTGCCTCGGCTGTTTGCTGCTGTGATTCCCGTTCTGCTCTGTTTGCTCTTCATTCAATATCCACTCTCTCTTCCTACAGTGACACTCAATCACTGTTCCTCTCCTTCTTCTTCCCACTTCTCTTTTTTCCTTCTCAATTTGTCTCTCCTTTCATTTCGACATTCCTTATATACAAAATCAACGACCAAAACACGCCCCGAAATGAACCGCGACAAGATCTTGACCGCTGCGGCGGTTGAGAGGATGATCGCAGCTGGTCAAACAATTGTAGTCTTTGAAGACTCGGTACTCAAGCTCGACGGCTGGATGGATAGACATCC